>OZ022581.1:10045496-10287996 GCA_963669155.1 Arbacia lixula | reverse complement strand
CTCCACCCTAAAGAGCAGATCTGTATGCAATAGCTTGATTTATGGTGTCGAATTTATCTCTATCCACTGTACATTGCAGGCTTTTAAGTTTACTGAAGTTTACCGAACCATTTTCTGTAAAATTATACCTAGGGGGACTGAACAATGGCATATGTATAATCATAAATTATATCTAAAAATATAATAATTTCTACACATTGTACTTTGCAGGTTTATAAATTTATTAAAGTTTAATAAACTATACATGTAAAGTAATAGCTAATGAGACTTTATGATGACGCATCTATAAGCATTATTGTAAGGGGTTAATTTTTCTTATTTAACTTTGAAGTACTTTAAGTTTATTGATAAAATAATACATGTACAATATTTTCGGTTAGAATGTTAAAAACATAACACCGCTGTACAATTATAATAATGCAATATCAAATTGATCTTGCATGGTCATTTACATTTACAATTATATTGCACTTTTATCATGACCATTGTACATGTATTTATAAATGCCTGAAAAGCCCTGAATTTCAAGCCGTTTAAATAACTGCTTTGAAAACGTAAAAGCATATCTGACTTACTAGTTTAGACACGCTACCTTGTTTGTTTTGTTCTTCCAGAGAAAAAATAAAAGTGCATCTCTACTTTAACATATGTAAAAAAAAAGATGAATGGATTCATTGTTCATGTTTGCATTTACACCCACATGCAATCATATCCAGCCATATTAGTTTTACAAGCCATAATTCCATTTAAAAGTATTCATTGCTAATTTTAAGATATAGATAATGAATTGAATAATACAATTTTGAGAATAAAACAACAGAAATAAATGACTATGATTGTTGTTGTAAACGATAAAGTTGACAACTAGTCATACTATTGTGTATTGCTCCATCATAGATGTCTTTACTTCATGTACTCTGTACTAACATAGCTAGTTTAAAGCTAGGCCTAATGGCGTCCCCATCAAATAATTAAATCACCCATCATGGACTTACAAGTCTCCTATTCTTTCCATTATACCAGTCACCAGACTTATTCAGCATCCATCAAACATAGATATCAAATAATCATAAAATGTATCAATTTTGTTCTGATAACGTTAGCTTCATGCTTCTATGCTCCTCCTGGACGGAAGCTCATGAACATGATGAAGATCTCAAATAAAGTTATATTGAAATCATCATATCGTTTAAAACTACGGGGCTATGTGTATATAATGACCCATCATTCTATTGCCTGCGGAAATAAAGAAATCAACATATTGATATCAGCTAATCAAGTATCAAGTAAAAAACAAATTTATACAATAATGACACAACATGTCATGACTTGTTAATACACTATAAATGTGAAACAGCACTCAAGAGAGATGAGTTAAATGAAGTATTGATACCTCACTACTTTAAAACACACTTTTGGTGTTTTCTACTATTACCTGTAACATCCACGCATCAAAATACTGCATTTGGTCATACAAAAGCTGCGATACACATTGTTGTATTTCAACGGGAAAATGCTTTTATCGTTATCTCGGTACAATACTCTTTCGTCAAAACCATCGAAAACTATTTCTTGTGCTTGAATTCGATTTGTTTACATGCTTCCTTTTCGGGTTAATGGATTATATTCGACTTGACTTGCATTCTATTGAGATTGGTTTGTTTTGAATTGATTTGTCGAGCTTGATTTATGCAGAGGGTATGTTTAAACATTTCAGGTTGCACGAATCAGGTAAAAAAACCGTCCGCAAGAGGAGGGTCAAAACAAATAGGAAGAAGGTCGTCGACGATACAAGCGTTCATCAATTTCTTATTTGTGTCATTTATCTGCTCGGCCGGAGGAATCGGTATTCGCTAGATCAAACGAAAAGGGAAAGTACTTCCTCGTCACAACGAATTCTTCAAGTCAGAAATAAACATACAAAGCACGTCATTTTTTGTCGTTTAAAATATCCTGTTGAGTTCATTTCAGTCCTGTTCATTGCATCAGCTCCCCCGTCTTTCTCCCTCTCTCTCTTATTCTCTCCTGTTTTCCATTTCTCCATCCCCCAATTTGCTTGCCAATAATCCTGCCTGCAGAATAACGACCCTTAACATTACCAAACATGTCCCGATAATTTTCCCATCGACGGGAGGTTCAGGGAGAGTTCAGCGAGAGGATATGCCCTCCCCTCCTCCTCCTCCGTCTGCTCTCCCGTATCTTAGTCATCGTAGTCGGAGCGGGAGGATGCTTCTCCGCCATGGAGGGTTGCCCTTTGTTTACCTGGATGATATGTCTGGAGAAAGAGGGGAGGAGGAGAGGAAAGGGGGAAGAGAGAGAGAGAGAGAGAGAGAGAGAGAGAGAGATAGAGAGAGAGAGAGAGAGAGAGAGAGAGAGAGAGGGTGGTTCTTCGCTATGGAGGATGCCCTTTGTTTACCTGGTCTGGGGAAAGAGGGGATGGAGAGGGAGATACAAATAGAGAGACAGAGAGAGACAGAGAGAGAGGGGGGGGGGGATGAATATACATTACAGACATTATGACAGAAAAAAGATATACACAGTGAAGAAGACACGCACACACACACACACGCACAAACACATACACACAAACACACACATACACACACACACACTCACACACTCATACTGATAAATAGTGAAAGAGTAATTGAGAAAGAGAGAGAGAGAGAAAGATAGAATGTACATTATATACATAGAGAGAGAAAGGACAGATACATACACAGTGAAGGAGATACTCTCACACACACACACACACACACACACTCACACATACAGATGTATAGTAAGAGAGTGAGTGAGAAAGAGAGATAGAGAGAGAGAGTGAGGGGAGAGAGAGAGAGAGAGAGAGAGAGAGAGAGAGAAGGAAAGGGCATGAGGATGAGCAAACTTGCATTGTTGACCAACCACTTGTCATCAGAAGGGTGGGACGGCGATGGGTGAGGGGTTAGACATCATCCCCATTATCAGTCACTGTCCCTGTGCTCTTGGCGTCGGCGATGTGCCAAAAGTGGTGGCATTTTTAGGTTTCTTTTCTGTTCACATATTTTCGTTCCTTTATCTCTACATTCCACACTTTCTTCTTTCCACTTGTTTCCTCTTCTTAATTCGTGATAGTTGGAATGGAACAATATCATGACCTATATTATATAATTTAAAAGTGGTTTATTGCTTGATGGTGGATTACAAAGAGTTGTACAAAATGATATCAGACAGATGAAGAGAGTGTCAGAGGAAAGGGGGAGTAAATTAGTGTATGTGTATGGGTGTATGCTTGTGTCTATGTGTGTGAGAGAGAAGGAGAGAAAAAGAGAGGGAAAGAGTGTGTGTGTATGTATGTGTGTGTGTGTGTGTGTGTGAGAGAGAGAGAGAGAGAGAGAGAGAGAGAGAGAGAGAGAGAGAGAGCGTAAATAGTTGGTGATGGTGTCAAAGGAATGAGAGCAATATTTCCATAAGGACAGCCTTCACATCATCCTCGGAGAAAGGTTATCGGAGATGGAAGACATATATAGATAAATAGACAAACACGAGCAGTGCTCAGCACTCATCAGCCCCCGGAGGACAAACAGACAGATAGACAAACAGACAGATAGACAAACAGACAATCCAACTCTATGCCTGAAAGTGTTAAAGGGAGAAACAATCTTTATGCATAGCTGTTCATGTTATGTCACTAAATATAATTAGTCGAGAATTATCAGACAATAATCGTGAAGTGTTTAATTTAGAATCACAGATTCAGAAGTATTTAATGATACAATAATGTAAAAATCATAAACATGGACACCAGAAGAATTTCATAGCCAAACAAGAAAATTTATGACCATAGTTGCTGTACATACACCAACTGTAGTTTTAAGATATTAAACCATTTGAATGGATATAGATGTCGAATTATTAAAATGGCAGCGCGACCTTATTTGCACGCAGATCATATCAACAAACATCATGTGAAAGTAGCTCATGACAGCTAGAAATAGCACCGGGCCGTTTGCCCGACCTAGTATCAATAGGTCAGTAAATTAGGGCTAGTATTTATGCAACGGTACGGGTAAATGGCGTTAAAATGACTCGTCCGCAAAGAACAAACACCCCATAATGACACATGATAAAATTAATCCATGGTACGAGTAGAGGCGTAGGCCAAATCTTCTAATTTCAATGCAACATAAACATTCATTTCATTCCTTCATAATCATAGTCACAGTTCAAAGCCCCCCCCCCCCCCTCCCCATATCGACAACGTGGTATCAATATGTTTGTTTCCACGTCAGGCAGACATTGAATTATGCCATCCAATCCTCATAATAAAACTAAACACTAAGGAAATACTATTTATATATTTATAGACAATTAATCTCCATCAAAAACGAAAAGGTATTTCCAGATTGGGGTCACAGTAATCCTCGCCTTGAAATGCAACCATATTTTGTTACTATTTATGTGTAGTTGGATAAGGGGAATCTTCGTCATCTCTTCGAGCAGACAGACTCAGAACAGATCCCATTCTTCATCGATTGCTGGGGAAAATGGGCCACCATAGATCTACCCTGAAGTATCGATATAGGACGCAGACGGTATCGATGCTATCTCCGAGGTATTGACTCTCTCTCTCTCGCTCTGGCTGCTAAACCGTAGTTAGCATTCTTGGCTAAGATGAAATCGCGGGGTAACAGTATATAGGTGATATACATTTTGAAAGCAGTGAATTATCAGGATTGTGTCCATCGACAATCCCCGTTGTCGATCTATTCATCAAACAATGCCAATTAGAGCCTATGCCGCATAGGTAATACATGTACTTGCTGAATAGTTTCCAGACAGACGCAACTAATCATTACATATTCCTGAAGACATAGACATATTATATTTAGACACATGCACAGACTGTTTATCACGTAGAACGCGTGATTTATGCTCTAAGTGTCTGGATTTGTATGGATAACAAAAGATATATTTAGGACAATCTCGAAATACGACCGTTGCCAAGTTGTGCATGCGTATGTATGCTTGTATGTATTTATGTGTGCAAGTGTTTGTGTGTTTTGTTGGCGTTTTCTTGTATGTGTCCCATCTCTTTCTCTCTCTCTCTCTCTCTCTCTCTCTCTCTCTCTCTTTCTATCTTTCTCCCCCTCTCTCTCTTTAGTTTTCTGTTGTTTATATAATGATGTACGTCTAAATTCCGTGTGTTTGTATATTCAGTATGTGTATGTATGGATGAGTGTATGTTTGTACGTGTGTTAAGTGTGCATGTATGTTTATGTGTTTGAATGCATGCATGGGTGTGTGTTTGTACGTCAGAGTGTGCGTGTATGTGCGCGCGTGTGTGTTTGCATGTATATGTATGTATGTGTGTGTTGTATATTTCAAAGAGATCAAAGCAGCTGCCGCATAGTTGCAATATAGGGAAGGGGAACATTGATTTAGGAAGGAATGCTTTTGCATTATTGAGATATCATGATGACAGTATGAAATGTTCCTAATACTCCTTTCTGTTTTCCTCATAATTTGACTTTTTGAATGTATGGCTTTCGATCGACTAAGACATTGATATCGCATGGTTGGCACCGACGAGAAAGATAGACGGAAAAAGAAGCGGGGGATGAAGGGGGTTAGCAGAGCAAGGTGCACTTTACCATGATGTGGAACTGATATAAAGAGCTCAGAACAGAGAATTGTGGCACTCCATGTTCGTCTATGTCATAGGGTATGGCACTTCGATAGATAGATAGAAGACCTTGAATGTCAGATATTGTTTTGCAAAATATCTTATTGCGGATTTGTTTTCATTAGTTTTTCTTGATGCTGAATGTCTGTTTTGCGTCAATTATCGAAGAACCTGAGCAGAAATGTACATCGAGAGTAGATATTGATAAGAATGTAGGTGTGGTCGTTAGTGTTGTTGTTTTAATGTGTTGGTGTATATGATTGTTTGTGTATATGTGAGTATAATATATATGTTTGTGTGTTTTTTGGGTGGAGGTACGTGTATAGGTGAGGGCGAATGTTTTTTTTTTTTTTAGAAGAAGAAAGGAAAGGATATTATGTATGAATTAAAAAGTAACATTTCGGCTTTTCCAGGAAAGAAACGAAGAATGTATAGAGGCATCACACTAAATGCAACTTTGATGAAATATGTGTTTGTGTATTGATGGATGTGTGTATAGTGTATTCTCACCACACATTTATCATGAAACGAATAATTCATAATCATTTCCGATGCGAAAAGGGTTACAATACGTTCAAGGGATTGAATATATACATAGACATGCCTGTAGTAAAAAAAAGACACAGTGTTAGTCTGTTACAGTTAAAAATTGCTTTAAAAATGTGTTTTCAAGGTATTAATTATGTTTATGGAGATCCGCCGCAATATATAGCGGAAGGCCTTTGTGCTTTGGTCACTTGGCCGTAGGGAATGTTGATTATTCGATGCTAATGCTGGTTACCATGGTAACACCCTTTCTTTTTAATGAAGTCCGGCCAAGAGGCTGACATCCCCACACCCCGTTCAACCATAAACGGGTCATTTCTCACTGGTAATACACAATCACTGGCTCATTCGTTAAACTTAACAAATCTGGATGGATGGATGTTGTATTCCTGACCAAGGCACGTTCACACAAACTGCTGTTTACTGCTGCAGTGTACCAGAATACCGCTCATATTGAGCCGCTCACATTGCTTTTGTCATCTCGAGCCAGGAAGCGGTACGCCCTTGCATAAAAATGGTTTACCATGTTCTTGTTCCCCGGCGGGAAATCGCTGGCCTCAAGCGGCAAGTGGCAACGGCAAAATGATTCAGTGTGACTAAAAGTGTCCGCGGCTCTGACCTCGTTCTACCCCTACCCCAGACTAAGAATAGACCTAATACATATCCCTCCGCCCCCGGTTCTATTTCAGACCCCTTGCAAAAATCAGGCAAACTGGGTGATTGATGCAATCGCTCGTTCTTAGAAGTTTGATTCCGACTGGAAGCATGCTTCGTCTCCTCTGCACCCTCGCCCAGTTTCCGCCTTCTTCCACCCAGTGGCTGGTCGCTGCAGCAAAAGCCCTGTAGGTACTAAGCACTGATCCTCCCATCAATAACAACTTGGTTTCCTGCCTGTGTAACTGAGTGGGTTAACCCTCTCAGTTCCAAGCACTGACGGTCCCATCAGTAACAACTCGGTTTCTTGTCTATTAAACTGAGTGGTATAGACCTCTCAGTTCCAAGCACCGACAGTTCCATCAGTAACTGCTCGAATTCTTGTTTATGAGATTGAGTGGGTTAATAACCTCTCAGTTCCAAGCTGTACCAAGCTGTTCCTGACTGTAACAACTTTTTTGTCTCATATGAAACTCAATGGGTTAACCCTCTCAGTTCCAAGCACCGACAGTTCCATCAGCAAGAGCTAGAATTCTTGTTTATGGGACTGAGTGGGTTAAACCTCTTAGTTCCAAGCACTGACAGTACATCTCAGTTTCTTGTCTATGGAACTGTGAGGGTTAATCCAAATCACGTTCCGTTAACCTGGCTGTCAGAAGCTATACTTCGATGAAAGCATTCCATGACTCACGGCTAGCCCGCCTTAAAAAGTTAATGATGTCAGGAAACGGCAGAGCAGGTTGGCCCTCTCATTATAGTGGATAGCATGCAGGTATGTAATAAGTCAATGGGATTTGGAAGGCTTCGCACTGGAACGGTTTACGATTTTTCAACCTTGTGGAACGATCGATGCAGCCAGTACACGACGTCATGGAGAAGAGTCCATGTGAAGGGGGCAGATAGAAGAGGCGGGGGAGGGTGGGATGGGTGTTGGGGGGGGGGGGGGGGGGGTGAAGAGGGGTGTAGGGGTGCGAGTGGGGATCATTGCATCATAGTTCAATTTGGATTCGGCTTGAATATGCCTTATATTGTCAGAAAAACTTATATTGTCAGAAAAATAAAATCACGTGTTGCATTGTTACTGATGAAGTGTCGACCGTGGTAAGCTAATGGAGGTGTTGGGGGGGGGGGGGGTGGGGGGGGTGGGGGGGGGGGCTGCAGAACGGATGTTGAATTCTGTCACTTCATCATTGCATCTAGTATTGGTTCAGCCCACCGACCCTGATTTCCCTCACCATGTTTGCACGGTACACCAACTTTCCCCCGCAACCCCCCCCCCCAATCCCCATCCACTCCTGTCGTCATCACAGCCCCTCGTTGATGACACTCTAAATGGTGCCCTCTTCTCCATCGACAATGACTTTTATCCGTGTTCAGAATCTCTCATACCTAAGGTTTTACTTCCTCGTGATTTCCCGACCACAAACCCACCAACCTCCCTGCTGTAAAAGGTAAGTCTGTAGATCCTCTGCTTTTATTCCCCCTCCCCCTACCCCCTGCCCCACCCCTCCTCCCCTCAACACATCACCCCGTCTACGACCCCTTTCCTGCGGTTCGACCTACTTTACTTCCTCCCTCCCTGCCTCATCTCCTCGACCAGGTAAAGCACAAGATAAGCTATGATGCACTTGTCTGCGCGTTCCATCAAAAATTTATTTGACATTTTCTTGCGCGCAGCGGCACTACTTCTTCCTATTATTTGTAATAAATTAGAGCGCCAAGGCATATCGATGCTTTAAGCAGACATAGGACATGATAACAGATGCTCGCTATATACAAAAGACTGCTCCTCTTCCTCTCTCTCTCTCTCTCTCTCTCTCTCTTCTCTTCACTCTCCCCATCCGCCTCTCCGCAAGGTATTTTGGCTTTATAAGCAAGTTACGTCAATATCTGGATAGACGAATGGTTAAACATCCCCGGTGACCGTGATTTGCTCCCTGCAATGGCAACAGCAGTGAAAACAGTTGGCGTGTTTCCACTCACACTTTACAGACAGGCTTAATTTTCCCTCAGAGTCCTTAGCTTCACATAGCATCCTCAGCCATATGGACGCAATGATAGTCACCAAACTGTACAATTTGGTAAAATACAGAATGAGCAGTGTTTAAATGAATTTTGTGTAGACGCTCATATACTTATGCAATAATTTTTGAATTACCATGATGGTACAAAAGTACGAGACACCTACATAATTCATTTCAAGTATATATTACGTTAGTTTGTTAAGTTCTGTCTGTATGTAAATACCTTTGTGTTACCTTTGTGTTCTTGTATATTGTATGTAAAAATGTGGAGATTTACATCACATGTATATTCAATTCAATAATATTTGTTTTAAGTAGTGTGCCACACCAATGCTGATTTTATCAATTGCAAAACTGAACGATTCGCAGCACACATTTTCTCTCTCTTTTTTGTTGATGTAATGTATAAATATTTTATGAATAGCTCACGGCACTGCCTTATATACTCTCCCAATGCTATTTTCTTCATTTTTCCTCATCTCATATAATTTTGTTGGTTTAGGTACCGACAACTAAAAATTGAAAACTGTCTTGTGTATATAAGTTAAGAAATGAAACATGAAGTAATCTCTTAGATACCTATTTCCCTTTTCACCCGTGAGTCAAATATCCTCTAAGAATACAACCACATGGTGTTACCAAATGTGTTACTATATATTTTTAATACTATTTATAGGTTTATTTTCACCATGAAATCCTATAAAAAGTCAGACAAAGCTTTTGTTTATCATAACGTACAAAAAGAAATCAGACTTTCACCTGTAGCGTTATGTTGCCATATACCTCGTTGATGAATACATTGATTGCAAATACACATATCTTCATGCTACATACATATTCATTTTGTAACCTCTTTATACACTCGTGTAAATACTGTATTGAGAGAAGTTAGTGAGTGCCGTCAAGGGCGTTTAGTTAGTAAATCACTAAAAATGTATCCATGAATAAAAGAATAAGGAACCTGAAGCGGAAAGTAATGTGAAAAGGTGGAGAATGAGGGAATCCAGTCAAATTAGATTTATTTCCAGTTTAAGGAAATTCCAAAATATACAAAACTGAATTATGATATTTTTTAACAAATTTGTGGCGGAACCAATAAAAAGACCCAGGCTCGTGAAAATGGTTCCATTTTACATTCATTATTTGATTTTTATATTTGAGGATTTTATGTAGGCCTGTATAATTGTATTGGTATGTGCGTACAGTATATAAATTTACCTCAGTCTGTAAGTCTGACGGATTCAGATTTAGTGTGAGCATAGTCTATGACTCACCTTTGCCAACGAATACAATCCACGTGCTTATTTGACACATGCACATAGCATACACACATACACGCACACACACACACACACACACACACCCACACACACACACACACACACGCATGACACACTGCACACACATCACGTAGGCCTACATACACACACGTACTCACCATCGCACGAACATGCACACACCCGATACTCCAAATGTTTAGATAGATAGACCTAAGACGTAAGACAATGAAAGAGGAGAAAGGTAACTTGTTGAATAGTATTATATCCCACTTTCTATGAACTTCACTGTTTTGTCTTTTATTTATACTGAGTACTTTCATAGATTATCTTGAAATAATTATATGGTTCTTTTTGTGCGTTCGCACTCACTGCTTTGTCAACATTTCGAGATAATTAATAAATCAAAGAAATATACTGTTGTGATTTCTGACAATAAATACATAACTGAGAAAAGCGTAAATTAAACTTTTAAAATTACATGAGTACAGTTATGAAATGATCGCAAATGATTAAGAGTGTGATTTAGTGGATGGCAATAATCAGCAACACATTTCACTACAACCCTACATAGCCAACGCATCAACCATGTTATAGAGTTTGAACAATATTGGATTTTAAGCAGTTGATCTCTGAATTTCAGTCACCTTTTCGATTATGTAAATTACTAGTTTAATACTTTCATGTTTTTATATGGAATTCCGTATATCTTTACTTTGATATGTATAGTTTATCTTTAACGTTATCTTGCACTTTCTTTGTGTATTGCATACTCTAATAGTTTATGTCGGAAAAAGATATCATATTTGTTTTCTTCAAAGTTTAATTTCAGTATTGGAAATGCATAGATTGTTTACTCAAAGTTTATTTGAAAGATCAAGTGGAATAACTACACATCAAACATTTTTTTAAAGTAATATGCCAGAAGAAGAAGAAGAAGAAGAAGAAAAGGCAGAAGAAGAAAAAGAAGAAGAAGAAGAAGAAGAAGAAGAAGAAGAAGAAGAAGAAGAAGAAGAAGAAGAAGAAGAGGAAGAAGAAGAAGAAGAAGAAGAAGAAGAAGAAGAAGAAGAAGAAGAAGAAGAAGAAGAAGAAGAAGAAGAAAAGGCAGAAGAAGAAAAAGAAGAAGAAGAAGAAGAAGAAGAAGAAGAAGAAGAAGAAGAAGAAGAAGAAGAAGAAGAAGAAGAAGAAGAAAGAAGAATACAAACGTGAAAAACAGACAAAAACGCAGAAGGTAAAGAAGGTTTCCTCTTGCCTCACTTTCAAGCAAACACTCGTGAAATATGAAAACAGTATACCTACGTGATTGGTACTTGCGCGCATGCACGTACATGTACCAACCATAATATCTGCCCTCAATTTATGCGAAACTTCTGATATTTATAACCGCACTGCAATTTTCATATTTTGCGCTTGTCAACTACCGTAGTCCTTGGCTGTCGAGGCATATGCAAATTACTCCAGGGATTACGGTGGGGTCATTCAAAGGGCATGTCATCCGTGAAGTCTAGTCTGGGAAACTAGCTAGCCGATCGTCTGACAGAAAATGAAGCTCTCACATCAACCAGAAGAATTAACGGAAATTCGGTCTTGACATCGTTGGAATTAGGTGAGTATGGGCTGATCATGTTTGCAAGATACGTTTTATAGGACTCGCACGCATGTTAGGGCGTGAATTTGTGTAAATGCAAAGTATTCATTCAGGTTTTCAAGGTCGTTTGACGTTTGCGATAGTCGCTGGGTCGTTTTGTGTTGTAGTCAATGAATGATTGTCGTAGGTTTACTACGTGCGGGCGACTGGCCGACTGGCTGCTTACAACTCCGGCTAGTACAGTCACTCAGCCTATTCAACCTTGTGCAGGCGGCGTAGTCGAGCAATGTGTATGTGCACGAATGTAGAAAAAAGAGAGCAAGGTTTCATTTTCTGCATAGATTTAGTCTCCATATCGTATTGTTCATGTATGTTGCAGATAGTAGACTCCACTCAAGTTCAACTTGTATTTCACAAGTCACAAATGGTGTAGCCTGAAGCGTCTGAATTTGTAAGTTAGTCAGCAGGGCGGCACTCCAGCATGTTGCTAACTTGCCTGGCTTACTTGCCTTGGTACACTAAGCATCCACCATCCTTTTTGAAAATCTGCATTATTTCATGCATTAATCGAGGGAATTTATACATCATTAGACATGCATTCTAATGAGTATGTGGTCATATTGACATGATGTGTTTGCTATGAAATCACATCTTTCCCCATTAAATCCTACCCCTTCCTTACTCTAACCACATTTACATGAAGCCTGAATCGTAATCCGAGCCAAAATGTACAGAGTTGAGGCTATGCTTTTATTGAAGAAAACATCAACAAAAGAAAACATACTGTCAGATAAAATGGCCAATATTGGCCTTTTAAAATTTGCAACAACAATTTACACTCTTCTTTGGACAGATTTTTTTAATTTAAAATTTTAAATGTACTTTGTGTTCCTTTGTGTGTGCACAGTGCATCTTAACGTGCAGTTTTTATGTCTGTACATGTGCTGGAATAGTGTGCACAGTAATCTTTCATGAATGGTTGAAACACTTTATAGGTTTCCTGGAAGTACGGTACTGTAGAAAAGAAAATTTGAGACTTAGATATCATGCTAGATGTACAAGACAACTTGTCTGAGCGAAAATGTACAATGTACATAGGTCTGTCTACAGTAAAGGGATTCTTTTTGGCACAACTGAATCATTTGAAATTACGACCACCTTGCACCACCAAAATATGACAAAGTGTTGAATTAATTTCCTCCAAAATAACTTCAGCTAAAATCCTACTCTGAATGTTCATTATTATATATTTCTAAACTAAGCCTGTACATATTTGCCATATCACAGTGGTAGCGGGACAGACGAGTGTATTTCAAACCCGTCTGTCCCGTTACCAGTATGCTGTGGCAAATTTATACAGGGCAAATTTTCTGAAGCAAACAAAACCTTGTAAAGTGCAAATCAATGCATTTCTTTGATATTTTATTATTATTATTGTTATTATTGGCTATTTTATTAAAAAAAGAAGAAGAAGGAATTTAAGAGATCTATGCATTGAATATTACAGTAAATGTAACAGAAATGTACCCATTACTGTAGACAGGCCCACATGCTTCCTTGGCTTGGGTACCTTGCACAAACCATCAAGAACAGATTGGCTTGGGCAAAGTACAGGTCTTGTATGATTATCTTTTATTCTAGATACATCAGAAGGTAAAACAGCTAATTTAAACAATTTAACTTGTTCTATACTGAGCCCGCTGTACGTGTTTCCATGTACAGGCTATTTTTTCTCAACTCAATTACTGAGCAGTGCAACTCCCGCTTAATCTGCTGCAAGGACGATATACGGCAGGCTACAGGTGTATAAATAAATTTCAGATGCCTTATAGGGCGCAATTAAGCCATACTGTATCTCTTTGGTTAGTGCACTTCCATGGCAAATTATGATAGTACTCAAAACTGGACCAAGGTACATGAAGCAGGAAAATCTAACTGCAAGCAACAAGTTGAGGTTGGGATTCTGATAGATTTGGGATAGAATAGGGTTAGGGCTATGGTAGAGAGTTGAGTGAGGTAAAGCAATTTTATCATGTTTTTGTAATCTCATCATTGAAAAAAATATACCTCTCTTTGAACTGACATTGCAACTGTCAACTACAAACTGCAATGGCTTTTCAATATGCGCAGTCACACCCACTAGCACACATGTCCAATGCAGTATAAATCCCCCCAAGCTACTACTACTTGTAGTACATACAAGTACATGTTCATGTACTTTACATACATGTATGTATACCATGCATCACAGTGTATGATATTTGTATTCATGTAACTTCCTTTTTCCTTTATTTTCAACAATGAAGAAGAAGTTATGTGTAATAAATTAAACTATTTATGAGAATGAAGCCTACATGTATATCATTAGGGAGATACTGCTCAACCGCCACAATATAAAGTCACAATGCTTTGTAGATTGCTGTAGATTACAAACGATCTTGAGAGGGTCCCTTGTGAACGGTGAGACAGACTAAACTTTACATTTTTGCAGCAAGAACAATATTTGTACTGCGTGTGGAGAACCTATTGTTTAAATATGATATCCTTAGGGTATATTCGTAATACCAGCATACATGAGAGATTCAACATATAGGTATAGTTGAGATTAAATAAGGTTATAAAACTTCATCTTTATATAAAAAAAAGGTAAAATCAGACTTCAAGAAACATAAATTTAGTTTGTGTAATAATACAGCAGAATTAATTTTGATTAGCTCTGGAAGTTGTGCCTCTCACCCTTAGTCAGGTACCTGGAAAAGTTTGACTCAAGTCAGCATTTATTAAGTCCATAATAAAATTTGACAAAATATCCCACACCATATGTACAATGTACAGTATGGTCGTACATGGTAATATTAAACAAATATGGTTTGATGTCTCAGGTAAAAATGTGATATCCATTGACATGGGAAGGGGGGAAGAGGAATAAAGTATGTTTTAGGAAAAAACAAAACATGCCTCTCTTTTTCGTCTTGCAGGGACAACATGTAAATCGGTGTTGTTAGCGTAATGTCTTCACAATGCATCGTATACATAATTACATGTACCTGATACAGATCTTGTATCAACATTTGAATTCTTGAAGTTTTTGTGAGAGATTTGTTGTGTGTTGTCATTACAATAATAGACATTGGCAAGAATGACAGGTTGACTGCAAGAAGAAGGGGCATAGCTTGAATTTGGCAGCAGTTGCAAGGTTGTAGATATTTTTAGAAGCCTAAGGAGAAGAGTGTACATACCACTTCCAAAAATATGTGTTAAAAATGGCTACTTTAATGTCCAGTTGACCTCGAAGGGTCAAATTGTACATATAGAGAAACTGCTGTTCATACATGTAGACTTATAATGCAGTGGTTGTGTGTGGTCTCTGCTTTGTAGTTAAAGTACAGAATGTTACTCTAAAAAAGTGAGAGTTCTGTGGAATTCAAGATGAGCAATTCATGTACCATTTTGTATTTAAAATGTCATTGAAGATTAACTTAATAAAAGCTACATGTATTGCTAGTACAATGGACATGCATTACAGTTCAGGATACACAGCATTTCAAACATACAAAACATGGACATCTTGAATCCCATGTTAATATCTGAGGAACAAAGAAACTAGTGAGTGTTATGTTACATTAATAATATAATGTTATAAAATTCAATTAAACAATCCATTAAAAAAAAATCCTTGCTCTCAATCATGGTTTTATGCAATTGATTTTTAATTTCATAAGGACAGTAAATGTGTTTTGTCATGTTCGGCATACATGTGCACATTGCTCAGTACTATGGGTTAATCGTGTTTGTGTATACATGGAAATACATGGGCATGGACCTGTGTGTACACATTGTAGTGTATGTGCACATCCGTGCTAGAATGTCTGGGTTGGTATGCTCCGCCTGCTGTCCTATTACCTCGATGGGATGGGCTGGGTAGATTTAGCCAGATGCTGCCAAGAAGATAGAAGAATGTTTGATCCCTTTCACTTTCTCTTTGACTTATATGTTCCATTCCCCTCTTTCAATTTTGCTATTTGTTTTCTCCCTCGCTTCTTCCTTTCTCACTATAGGGTATACAGTAATGAACAGGAGTGTGTTCAAATTTCTTTCATTGTCCTCTTTCTTTCATGTCCCATTCGTATCTTTCAATGCCTCTATTTGTTTCTGTCTTGTCTCTTCTCACTACAAATGGTACATGTACTACTAGGGTATTTATGCACACTAGTGTGCTCATATTTCTCTCTTTCACTTTCCCTTTCTCTCATGCCCCATAAACTGTACCTCTCTTTCAATTTCTCTATTTCTTTCTCTCTTGTTTCTTCTCACCTTCGCATGCAAGTGTATAATGCACAGAAGTGTACTCATATTTATATCTTCCACTTTCTCTTCTTTTTTTTTTAACACTTAGCACATGTACATACATGTACATATGTACAACGGTACATGCTGTGCCACAATAAGGATACCTGTATACCTTGACACATACAATTCTATACTAAAAGATAGTGTAGTATTAACAGGAGTTGATCAGAGCTTCTGCAGGGATACATTATTCATAAGCTCATTTTGATAGTATTGTATCTTGTCCACTAAGTCCATGTTCTTGAGATATCTTCAAATTACAAGGAACAGCATATCTTAAGGTGAAAGTTAACCCTGATGTTAATTTGTTTTAAATAAAAGCAGAAAAGCAGCATATTAGTGAAGGTTTGACAAATCCGTCAATAGATAAACAAGTTCTGATCTTTTAAATGGTTCATTTTGTGATGTCACATGCGAGATGCTCCCCCCTATGTTACATTAATGTGCTATTTAATTCAATAAATTGCTCTTTTTCTGTTTTTAATGAAGGAATATATCTTTTTCATTGGGTTATGTGTGTCAACATATCAAATTATTCTGAAAACATTCTTTATCCCAAATTCCCTTAAATAAGGTACTCTAAGGTAGCCTATTTTCTGCAGGCATAAATTATAAAGTTGTGCTAATACCACTGCACATAGAAGAGCGAAATGCGTCAGAAGTATTCTTTATCCCACATCCCATACTGCGCTCAAATAACAACAATGTTTGCCATGCTGAGGCAGGAGTTATGACACATTGAGAAATTGCCAGCACAGTACTTGGAGTATTGCCTGCTTTTTCTTGCCATTTTGGCGCAGCTATTTCACCAGTGTGAACTTCTCTGAACTGACTGGAAATTTGCCATAAATTTGTATTATTTTGGCTCCTTACTGAGCTAATTTACACTGGCAGGAGTTTTGTATATACAGGTATGTACTGTAAGCAAATAACACTTTGCTTTAGTGTTACCGTGCATGTGTCACTGTGTGGCAATAATGTACACATATATTCCTTCGAGCATCCAAGTTCCCAAATAATGGTAGTTCTATGTTGATTACCTTTAGGACTCATCGTCGTGGTAACTCAACCCCATCTTGTACAAATTCACAGCGAATCATTGATGGAACGGCATATACAAACAAGATGCATACTCATGTATGTGAGTTGATTATGTAATCCATCTGTGATTTGATCATTATCATGACAAGGGCAATATTTGTGATTTCTTCAGGCCTTGTTGGAGGGACTTTGTTGAAGTGGCTCAGGTACTTGATGTGCCATTGATTCAATCTGGCACAAAGAATGCACACACATCTTGTAGAGCTGCAGTTTGCCTCCTTTACCGTCTGTATTATTGGTTGCATCTCCAAATCAAAACCTGCTTAATAAAGGGAAAGGGTTAATATATGGACCCCAAATTAGAGATGAGGTGATACCATACAGTCTTCGTATTGACTACATGAACACTGGGGCATCTATATACAGTTGAGGCCAAAAGTTTACATACACCAGGTAAGAAAACATATAGATATGATTTTTTACCACCATAAGAACATTGGGGATCCTTATTTTGATGAAGATGGTTGGGTATGGTATCTACTTTATTTTCAAAGAGTATGTTTAAATAACAAAAATATTTAGAAACATATATATGGTTGATTGAACTTCAGTTTGGATAAATTCAGTGGGTCAAAAGTTTACATACACTAACCAAAATTGGTGATGGTGTTGCCTGTATTTAGCCTTATTTTTCATTTTTTCACTAGTTGAAACTGCCAACAAGCTTCATGTATACTTCTTATGAGGTTATTGTCCATTCCTCCAGCAAGACTGCAACAATTCAGTCATATTTGCAAGTTTCCTTGGGCGAATACCATGTTTGGGGTCTGCCCATATGGTTTCTACAGGGATTTGGTCTAGACATGTGACAACCCCTCCTCAATCCCCCTTTGCTCAGTTTATCCACTCTAAAAACTAATTTAAATGAATGTTTGGGTTAATGTAGTAATTAAAGACCTTATTTCAATATATTTCCAACTTTAGGCTGGCTTATTAACATGGTGCTACATGGTTCATCATACGATTTTACAATCAATAAGGTTTATCAATGGAGATTACACATTGTTTGTGTATTAAGATGTTGGAGCATGTAGCATCATATTAATACACCAGCCTAAAAGTAGTAACCCTGTTAAAATCGTGTCTTTAGTCACCACAAAAACCCAAACATTCATTTTAATTAGTTTACAAAGGGGTGAAACAGAGAAAAGGGGAGATTATGGAGGGTTGTCAAATTTCCAGACCAGATCTCTGTAGAAACCATATGGACAGACTAAAACTACAATGGTATTCGACCAATTAAATCTGCAAATGGGACTGGATTGTTGCAATCTTGCTGGAGGAATTGACAATAACATCAGGAGCAGTATACAGAAAGTTTATTGACAACTCCAACAAGTGAAAAAATAAAAGAAGAAAAAAATACTTAGGGTTATACAGGTACCACCATCACCAATTTTGGTTAGTGTATGTAAACTTTTGACCCACTGAATTTATCCAAACTGAAGTTCAATCAACCATACATATGTTTCTAAATATTTTCGTTATGAAAACATACTCTTTGAAAATAAAGTAGATACCATACCCAACCATCTTCATCAAAATAAAGGATCCCCAATGTTCTTATGGTGGTAAAAAATCATATTTATATGTTTTCTTACCAGGTGTATGTAAACTTTTGGCCTCAACTGTATATGGTCGCTCTCTAAAGGTGCATCTTCATTTGCCCGATGTGGCGAAATAGATGGCTAGTTCTTATCGGGATAGCCTAGCCAGATCATGAAATAGCTAGCTATTTGCGTCTTCATGAGCCAGATCAGGTGAAATAGCTAGCTATTTGGTTGAGAAAATTTCCCAAGAAATCTTGGGCTAGATGCAGCTAGTTCAGTGCGTCTTCATTAGCCTGAAAGTTTCTTGAGTCCGGCATGCATCAGCGTGCATGAGGCATTGTTTACATTAGGTATTTTTGTGTGAGTTCACAACCGAAGCCATGCGGTAGTGGCAGTCGCGATTGCAACTTCAGGCAAGTTACCTGGATCAGCAAACTACATGGAGCTTGCTATTCCGTCTGATCGGGCTAATGAAGATGCACCTTTTGTGAATTTGTTTTAATTTAACAGTGGTTTTATCTTATAAACAATATATAAATGACATCAGAAATTGATGTTGCATTTAAAACAAAGTCTCTTCTTCATGAGTATTTGGCAAATGTCAATGTTTATCTTAATGTGTCCTATATCTACATTATACAAGTCTCCCAAGCCTCTAATGCCCATGGGCTCATTCACTGTATTATAAATGAATGGTCTCTTCACACCTTGGTACCCAGAAGATACATCAATTACCTATTCACAGATTACCTTAACATACATACTATACAATGCGAGATACTCCTCCTACAATCATGGAGGTTTAAATGTACAGTAGACATCCTTAACTTTTCATGTGCCATTGAAGCGTTTTTGCACACAAATTACACACAAATCCCTCAGAGAGATACGTGCAGAATCTTTGGTGCGTAAAGGGTTAATAATATTCTGTCTGAGATGTTTTGCTGTCCACAGAACCAGGTCACAGGCAGTGCAGCTGTGATCAACATTTCGACGCACTCATACATGATGTACTGTGTGTGTGTTATGCTGTGCACCGTGCGAAGACTTTATGGCACGGTGCCTAATATTATAATGATAGCAATAAGATGGGCAGTGCATTGCACCATTCCATATAGTGCTGTCTGTTTGATGTTCCTGTTGGTATTGATTTACTCATTTTACAGGGGACACATATTGACAATAATTCAAAACTTTGGGCTTCTAAATTTATATTGATTCAAGTAAACTATTTCAAAAGTTGTCCATTTATATGAAATATATGCCTGTAAATTGTTTCATTCATTTACAAGGTGAGGATGCTATCCTTACTACTGGGTGTATGCCTAAAATTTCTTCTGTAAGTGGAAATATCCCAGAAAGCCCTTCTCACTAAAATCAACAAAATTGTACTGTAGCTACGTTTGTATTATTATTTGGTTGCGTACATTACATTACAGCTCAAAGGAATTGGCATCGGGTAAAGGGAAAGGGAAGAAAGGGAAGGAACCATGGTTTTGAACGGCAGTATATTTTGTCCAGTTCAGCATGAAACATGATGTTTTAGCCTGTCCAGTTCAGCATGAAACATGATGCTTTAGCCTAAAAAGCATCATGTTTCATGCTGAACTGGACAAAATATACCGCGGTTTAAAACTGCGGCTCCTTCCCTTTCTTCCCTTTCCCTTTCCCTATGCCAATTCCTTTGAGCTGTAGTGTAGATACAGTATATTGATGTTATTTTATCTTGCTTTTCCCATATTATTGGTCATTTATAGTCCATTAGCCATTCCCTTTATTTGCAGGCACAAAGCTGCATCAGTCAGTCAATGAGTCTGAAGCAGCGAGTCTGAACTAAATGTATGCTGTAACTGCATACTGGCTAGTCTAGCTGTAGTCTGCTCTTCCAGACACATATTGAAATTGTTTCTTAATTAAGTCTACTTGCAGACTAGTATTTCACCATATTGCTCAATACCACTGAATGAGGATGTTTAGCAACATGCCGTTACACCATTGCAACATGACTTGGTGTTAACTGTGAACCACCCATACCATACCATGTTTGCTGTAAATGGTGAATAGTTCATGATGACCTAAATATTGTATTTAGCCATTATTCAGGTTATTTTTTTCTTTTGTAGTTTGTTCTTTAACATTTCTAAACAAAATTTGTTTTGTTTATCATTGCCAAAAATTTCACATAAAATGCATCTATAGTCTTGAAATGTACCTGTGCTTTTGTCAAATAAAAGCATTAATATTTCATTTTGTTGAACTTCTGTTATGAGATGCATAGTATGTAGCCAAAAAATGTTCTGTATTTCAACAGTCATATTGTCATAACATAATTTTGTTTCATCTGTTCATACATGTGTACATGAACAGAGAGAACTTCAAATTGTACAAATGCATGGAACGTACAGTAATAGTTAAAGAATACAAAGAACCACATTAGCACATGTACAGTAGCACTGTACATGAAGTTCACTATTCTTCTCTCTGTGTTTGTCGTCTGGGTATTAAGTGCAAATTCTAGATTGGAAATTATTTTAGATTTTGAAAATCAATGAACTTCCAGCTGCACTGGGAAATAACACAGTGCTCTATTGAAAGACAGCCATACATATATGAATACTGCGAAGTGAATGTGCATATTATCCTTTATGTTAAGTAAACAGTAAACATAATACATTCTCTTTTATGGCTTTGTAGCAAAGTATCTGTACAGCCTTCAGAAATAAAAAATCACGAAGTTTTGAGGTGAATTTACCATTTGTGTTATCTTTGATACAACATATCAATGTACAAACAGATGTGGAAAGCTAATTTCAAGATACTACAAACGCTTTATTCGCATCACCGAGCACAGACAAAACAAACATGAATATTAGTCACTAGATCATGACCGAGGACATGTAAAATGAAACCATGAATAAAAACATATTTTTTTTTTACATACTGTATGGCTGGATGCATACACTTTGCCTGACCTTGCAGCAGACGTATGTTTACTGGATGATGAATGAACAACTGAGGCTACACAATATGAAGTACATGTAGCACTGTGAGAATCTTGTGCTTGTATGCTCCAAAAATAGTTTTTCACTGATGAGCAGTGTATGTGTGTACAAACATGCGGTATCAAATGGAAGAAGAACAACATGAGTTTTGCAGGTTTACTGCTTTTTTGTATCACTTTATGGAATCATTTATACATGTCCCTCCAAACTTGAATGTTTTTTTTTTTTTCTGGGACACACTGTACAGTATACTTGTTTCCCCATCCCCCACACATACAGTGTACAGTACATTATACATGTACATACAGCTGTCAGGACTGTCAGTTCTTTCACCTACATTGTAATGTGAAGCTTAACATACTATTTTTGTCATTTCCCATGTATGCATACTGTTAAGACACTATGTTCCTTTTCAATCATAACAATTACAATTATTCCTTAGGAATTTGCGAGTTACAAACTGAGAAACCTTCTTAGAATAATAGTTCACATATAACGTGCAGACCCTAATACTGTACCACATTCTACAGTATACATTGACATTTAAGGCAAGTAGAGCTACATTTTATAGCCTACGCACATTGTTCATGTTCAATAAACAATGATAATAATTAATGTGCCTAGCTATTGTGTGTCCTGCATACACTTGTAGTACATGGACATGCATGGCAGTGTGTAACATTGTTTTGATCGAATATTGTCTATGTACACATACGGTGTAGTAGGATGTGGAAGCTGAATTTAGTTATAATGATTCCTGTGGATATCTAGATTGATTCACGATTGTAGATGTATCTACTTGCAGATTGATTCATAATGAGATGAAAGTACTTATTCTTTGTCTCCGCTCTCTTTCGTTCCCAGGTGGCTGTGAGCTAGATGGAAGAGAAGTCACCTTGGAGGACAACTCCTTCATTGATTAGACACCTTTGTGAGAGACTAACTGCTAGGAATGATGGGAACAAAGATGGTGCGTGTGTCGAGTGGATGCCTCGTTTGAAAGAATTGCTGTCATCTAATGGGTAGTTACAATGCAAAACCTAGCACGTCAGATGACAGAGATCAGCGACTTCAACCAACGACTTCTTCAAAGCAGACTCAATCCGGCCACTCTCACCCGTTTACCATCGAGGACACATCGGACACCGACGGGGACGAGGCTGAGAGGAAGCGCGCCGCCAAGCATCCACCGTCGCCGCTGAAGCTCCCCAAAGAGAGTGAGGCGGTTATGCAGGATGAACAACGCCAGCGGGAGTTGGCTCAAGAACGACATCGCGAAGAGATACGCGTGCCCTCTGGTGGGGCGGGCGAACCGGCCGCGCCATACGGACTCTACAACCCCCTGGCGGTATCGGACGGCGTCCATCCGTACCCCCCTCCTGTGAGCGCTTCCCCCATCGTTGCGGGGAGTGGTATGAACCCGGGGTCCCTGCCGCTACTCCAATACCCTGGTCAGCCGGTTCCACCGCTGGTGGCCATCAACCCTACGTCCACAGCAGTCTTTGCACCCTACCCTAGCGCCTTCACTTCCCCTGCGGCTATCTATTCCGGCCTGCACTCTAGCTCCACCGCCAGGCCCTACCATGGGATTGAGTCCTACTCGGCCATGCTGGCAAGTATGGGCAGCCATGCGCAGCAGCAGCTTCAGGGGCACCTGATCCCTGCTCCCTCCTACTTCCCTGGGGGATACATCCCCGCGGGGTACACCCCCCTCTCCCCCCTGATGGCGGGCGTGGTGCCCACCTCCAAGGGCATGTTCCCTGAAGGCAGCTACCTGCCCAGCACGGTTGGGCCTCATGTCCTGACAGGCATCCTTCCCAGCGGCTCCATGGTGCCGTCGGTAGGTGCCCACTCAGAGAGCCCCGGTGAGGACCGGGGCCGGGCCAGCCCTGACAAGCACTACTCTGCCTCGGGCCGCTACCTGACGGAGGCCCGTGAGCAACAGATCCTGGAGAGCAGGCGGCTCGCTGAGCTGCAGCAGCTGTCCCCCTCGGCACAGGCACAGGCCCAGCGGAGCATCCCAGAGGCCCGGGTGTCCCCGTTCCAGCAGGTGTCCTACAGGGTGGCCATTCCAGAAGCAGTCGATCGTCCAGACTCCAAGGGCACCAGCCCAGGGGCATCCTTACAGAAAACACCCTCCTATCTTCCTACATCAAAGGTATGACCCTAATGGCATGACACACAACTACAGTGTGACTCGTGCATTTATGTCTCTCTGTGTTTTTTTTGAGGCTGTAAACAATGTTTTCAAGTATAATTCAGGCTGACGTTTGCAGCTGATAAATGCAACTATGTTTTGTTGAGTGACATAAATATATGAGCCAGAATCATGTATCTGCAGAAATAAAACCATTCCTCTGGACTCTTTAACAAGTTGATAAATGCAGCATCACAGAATTATGAATTAAAACATGGTTCAACATGCTGATAGGTATTTGTACAGAAATGCTGATTCTAGCTATAGAGAGTTGATGAACGCACCCAAAGGCCTATGCTATACTGACATGAAAGCAGGTCTCAGACCCATTTTGCGCTGCCTGTAAAAAGAGGAAGGTGTATTCCTCACTCCAGAGAACATAATAAGGACACATGACGTTGACTTCTATGTCGTCATAACCTCAGTTTGCTTGCGCTTCCATTATTTCTGATTTTAACCAGAAAACAGGAAATGAACAGTGCCTGTGGTATTATTTGGACTGTTTTTATGGTAGGTGTTCTCTGTAGCCTGTAGGTTTCCATGGTGAGAGAGTATTTAGATGAGTCAATCTTTCGGTACAACCCTGTGTACACTACAGCTCAAAGGAATTGGCATAGGGAAAGGAAAGGAGCCGCAGTTTTAAGCCGCGGTATATTTTGTCCAGTTCAGCATGAAACACAATGCTTTAGCCTAAAAGCATCGTGTTTCATGCTGAACTGGACAAAATATACCATGGTTTAAAACTGCGGCTCCTTCTATTACCTCCCTTTCCCTTTCCCTATGCCAATTCCTTTGAGCTGTTGTGTGGTCGCTCTATATCATGGAAATATACCCACATTCATACTTCATGTATTAGTGTAGAAAAAAGACAATGAAAGTAGAATGGAATGATTGCAGAGATTAATTCACAATTTTTTTTTGTGATCTCTAGGCTGATTACAGTAGAATGCTGAAAAGTAACTAAGTGCGTAAGGTATTGTTAGGTCCCAAGGCAGTCTGATCTAACTTGATGTGAACCACGCTAGGACATCAATATACATGTACCAAAGGATAGAGTAATCATAATGACAAATGGTGAAAATACCTTTATTCTTCCTTGTGACCTTATATTTTTATTTTCAATGCAATCATAGAAAAATAAATGCTAAAAATAAAATATTTTGTAGCTTCATTACTTTCACTTTCATATTCCATCGTTAGCTACCACATCCCATTATTATGACAGAAAAGCAACTAAATGGTCCTACCACTTTTGTAAAGTGTATCAAAATGGTTTATGTATCTATTGCACAATAATGTATGATATTTTTTGAGAGGAAAGTGGTACACAGTCCAAATGAATATAATAAGTGGCCTCATGTTTTATTGTTGTCCCATGACTATCCAATGTATTGATTACATTTGTGACTATCCATGAAGCAATGACAGCGCACTTGGTGAGAGGAGTAAATGCACACATAGCGTTGGATCGTTGGAATTTGATGAATCTGGTGATTTTGGTCACATTCCTCAGATGTTTATTACAGTGAAATCCTATTTTAAACGAGTACTGTTTTCTGACTTACCATTGATGGAAGATGTCTGATTGCAGGGAATTACTTTGTAATAGTTTCCAGGATAATGTTTCAGAAAGAAAAGGAAGAAAGAGAAAATTTGGTATAAATCTACAGTGCAGTTATCCATACTTAAATTCTAAAACATGTACAAAAAACAAGGAGACGGGTAACAAATATGAAATGTTAGCCTTTCCTTAATCCTTTGTGTAACAGACAAACTGATCCTCAGTGAGTTGTATGTGTTATTGATTGTGCAAAGATGCATCAACAGTGCATGAAGAGTTAATGAAATACAGGGCAAACAAGTTTTCCAGCAGGATGTTGAATTCATCAAGCTTCTCTCAATTACTAAAGGGGGTTGATATCTACTCAGAGAAACTGACCACTCATAACAAATGGCACAGCTATGCCACACCACGCCACAGCCCCTGTCTGTTTTGTCAATCTGTAATGCAAAAATATGGATGACCGTCGTCGGAGTAGGTAGGATCAGAGGCATGATGGGTAATGCATGTGGACTAGCGAGGGCAGTGCATTTTTATGAAAGCGTGCAGTAACCCCTGGATTGCTAGTTGTGTAGTCATGGAATCTGAAGGTGGTGTGTTGTGCAGGCTTGCCTAGGCTAGACTGTATAATGATCTGTATGATGTGAGACTAAAATAATCTGCAGGTAATGATTGTTAGCTTTTCCCTCTTTTTGTCCTTGTCACCTCACCTGGGCGCATTAACTCTCTCATTACCTTTGCTATGAAGATGGGTGGGAACCTAATGGGGTTTTCAAAGGCCCAGTGATGTGAGGGTTAAGTCTCTCATTACAATTGGCATAAAAATGTGTAGGAAGCTAAAGGGGTTTTCAAAGGCCCACTGATGTAAGGGTTACATACTTAACTCGCTCATTACCATTGGCATAAAGATGTGTAGGAAGCCAAAGGGGTTCTCAAAGGCCCAGTAATCTAATGGTTAACCCTATCATTACCATTTGCATAAAGATATTTAGGAAGCTAAAAGGGTTTTCAAAGGCCCAGTAATGTAAGGGTTCAGTCTCTCATTACCATTGGCATAAAGGTGTGTAGGAAGCCAATGGGGTTTTTCAATGCATGATAATGTAAGGTTTAACTCTCTCATTACCATTAGCTTGAAGATATGTAGGAAGCTAATGGGGTTTTCAAAGGCCCAGTAATATAAGGGTTATCTCTCTCATTACCATTGGCATAAAGATGGGTGGGAAGCCAATGGGGGCTTCAAAGGCCCATTAATGTAAAGGTTAAAAGCAGCCATTGTGGATTATGGCTTACGGAACCTGGCACTGTTGTACAAATTGAAACACAATACCCACCCTTTGTCTTATTACAGAAGTTATGGTTACGGGTGAAGATAATTTAAAGAGAAATAATTGACATAATTTTACACACTTTGTCTCATGACAGATTACATAGTGTGGATTTTTTATTATGTAGAAAACATTTCAATGAAGTTTCTTTATTAACATCATTTGATTGAGCTTATTTGGTCATAGTTTAAAGAGATAATTTGAATTGTATTGTGCATTTGTAGCCAAGCATCAATCAGGAGTATGTACTTTTCATCTGTTTTTATTTCCAGGATGTGTTATTGCATACTTCCACCCCAAAGCAGGTCCTTGGTGGCAGCGAGGCTGGTGACTCTTCTTCCCGCCAGGTGCAGCTGGCCCTGCTGCCCAACACCTTCTACTGTGGCTCGGTACCCGGCCAGGCCATGGTGGCTACCACAGAGGGTACCATCCGTGTGGAGCTGCCGCCGCCAACCATCGGCATCAACATCGGCACCAAGCCCCAGTCTATCATCCCGAACCCCTCCAGCAGTAAGACCATCGTGGCGTCGTCCAACGTGAGCAGCAGCACCGGCAGTATCTTCACGTTCCCATCCAGCAGCCTCCCGCCGCTCACATCCATCTCCTCCAGCGGTGGTGGCGGTGGTGCCTCCATGCACGGTGGAGCCACGCCGTCGTCGGTACCCTACCAGGGGAGCAGCGGGGGAGCAGCGGCCACCACCAGGCACCACTCGCCCACCTACTCGGCCACGGTAGCCGGCCTGCAGTCCTGGCACCTCAGCCCTACCCCTCAGGTCAGACCCACGCCCTCTGTGAGGTTCCAGGGATCAAACCTCGGCTCCGGTATGGTTGCTGGCACTCATCCCGACGGGGAAGGGTCAATAGCAGGTGAGATACTGCAGATCATTTTATATCAAAATCATTTCTACTCCAGATGTTCTTATAATTTTGTTGAGCTTCCTGGATCTTTCCCTTCTCTTTCTATTTGATTTTGCTGCATTGATACTAATTAAATTGCCATCAGGGTTTTTGTTCCCTTTAAGTCATTAGCATACGCAGGTATGACAATCAAATTACCCTCTAGTGCTAGAGTCAGTGACCCTGACATGTGACTCTATGGTAAGCAATTAAAAGCAGTCGTTGGTTTCTGTCCAAGTTATAGCTCAACTTAACCCAAACAGCTACAGCTACATGCTCTTTTAGTAACAAGGCTGGAAAGGTTTCATGACTGTGGCCCCAGGATGATAATTGTTTGTGTTTACATCATAAACAATAACACTGTAGGTACAATGTAGAGTACCTTGCAGAGTGAAATGAGCTTGCTGTTCTGGTCTTTTTTATCAGGTTAATTGCCTTGTTTAATGATCCACTTTATGGGGCAAATTCATCGCTGAAATTGTTATTCCTGTCTTCTGTCTCCATAACATTCATGCATGGTGCAACAGAATCACAATCACCTGAATGTGTTATTGTATGTTCTGGGATAATAACTGTTCTATGTGTAGCCTCCCATTCATTAAATGTTTGCTCCATTCAGTTAAACATATTGATAATATTATTGTGTGTCATCATATTGTTGTTAATATGACTGCTGTGAATTTGTAAAGCACAGCAATCAAATAAAAGAGGTCACACGAAGTTGGACATGAATCTGCAGTAGCTTTTAGATGAAAGTGAGAAAATATCATGGGGGTTCAGGGTGATTTAGTCTGTGCAATGCCCAAGACCCCCTGTGAAAATAAAAGTGTATTCCCTGGTTCAGTGTGTACGTCTAGGACACTAGGTATGAACACCCCCCCCCCCCCCCCCCAAGCAAATTGATCTTTTTGTTCATTTCATTCTGTATGAGTATTTCTAGGGGTAAGGGTATGTTTATGTGTCTGTTTGGGTGCATACAGTATATCAGCTGTGCTTATGTCAGCAGGACTTTTGCCAAGATTAGTTTTTGCGCATCATAAAAAGATTCAATGGCACGGAAATTATACATAAAGCTGATTTCCTCGCACTGTTCTATGATATTTGCACCGAAATCTATGCTGTTTAAAAAACATTTCCTTTAAGTGTAGTTTTGTTATGTTCACTGAAGGAAAGTTATTGCATGGCGAAAAATATTCAATGTTACTTTGTTGTTGCCAAGAAAAGAAATTAATACCGTGTGAAATATACACAAGCAGGAGATCCATGTCAGATCCGTGTGTTTGTGTGTGTGTATGTGTGTATATATATATATATATATATATATATATATACATGTGTGTGTGTGCGTGTGTGTGTCATCTGTTAAATTGATTACACAGAATAGGTCCCACTGTCCCCAACCCCAACACCTTGCTGCACCTGTGATCTACACATGTACGTGTCCTCCACTTAGGGCAGATGTGTCATTAGTTATTCCGTATTGTGTTCAGGTGCCACGTGTTACTTGAATCTTGACGTAACTGAAGGCCATTGTGGCATGGACATTATTGCAGTCGAGTTTAGAACTGATTAACATTTCAGACGTGTTTATGAAGACCTTGTCGCTGTAAAGGGTACCAACTCCACTTACATACATGTACAAACACTATTTAGTTATTGAGCCTACATGTGCATGTACTCATATTGTGTTTACACTACAGCTCAAAGGAAGGGGCATAGGGAAAGGGAAAGGGTAGAAAGGGAAGGAGCCGCAGTTGTAAACTGCGGTATATTTTGTCCAGTTCAGCATGAAACATTATGTTTTTTAGGCTGAAGCATCATGTTTCATGCTGAACTGGACAAAATATACAGTGGTTTAAAACTGCGGCTCCTTCCCTTTCTTCCCTTTCCCTTTGCCTATGCCAATTCCTTTGAGCTGTAGTGTACTCTCATTGTGTTTGTGAAGACATTGTTGCTCCAAAATGGTTGAATTCAACTTTCAAATACAATTTAGTTTATGAGCCTTATTCCATTGCATACATTTTATTCAGTGTTACTATGAAAGCATCTAACTCAATTTAGTTTTTGAGCCTTAGCACAGCGATTTGCGTGCTTTGAGTAAACTGTTTATTTCTGACTACAAGTAGCAAGATTGAAATCTGCGCATTCTATTTTCAGTTCTATTATCTACAGTAGGTTTAAATCTAAAATTATCTGAAGTCAACAAAGGGGAATAAGTTATTCTTGAAAGCATTCCAAAGTACTCCAAAATAAAGCAATTCTGTTTTACTATCTGCTCATAGGTGCTTGTTTATAATCTCACAAAGAACATTTTTATCCTTGAGTCAGCAGTTGGGAACTAAATGTACATGTAGTACATTTTGAAAACAAGCACTCAAAATATGAGGAAACCTGCCCCCCGCCTCAACTTGGACTAAATGACTCGCGACGTATCAGCTGCGTTACCCTGCCTGTACTCGACAATACTGTCTTCATGTACCTGCCATGAACCCACATGCTCCAGGTCTTGACTGAGTCTTGCCCGTCTGTGCTGAGGTTTTGGCAAGTGACCACATCCCCCTCGGCAATATGTGCCGACTGAGCGAGACAGACGGACAGACGGACACTGTCACATGACTTGGCAGCAGCCCGAACATGCCTGCTGGCTATGCCTGCGGCGGCGGGCGGGGGAAGTCACTTGGCTTGGGAAGCTGCCAGTCATGTCCTGGCTCGGTGCCCTATCCCACTGGCCTGGCACACCGAGGAACATTGCGTTGATATGATAGTCCTTTGATTAGGCCAGTGATGAGCCAAAGATGATGTGGGTGATTGTCGTGGTGATGTGTCGTGGTACGAGCCAGTGAGTGTTTGCCAATTGGTGCAGATGGGTTCGGTCGGGGCTGTCTTGTAATGTCTCATTTGATGACCGGTCTTTACTCATACGGGTGCTCATTGACAGTGGCCAATGCTATGTTCACACATTCATCAAGTTCTGATTATTAGCCAGCATGTTCATCGTGAACACGCCCTACACCTGACACTTCTCACTACAGAAATTATGCACAAGCTAAACATTGCAATCACTACCTGCAAGTGCTTATAATAGCATCACACGTTAAATTGTAAATTGTAAATTTGTAAAAAATTTACAATTTCCAATTTCCAATTTCCAATTTCTCACTTCAGAATGTATGCACAAACTAAACATTGCAATGACTACCTGCAAGTGCTTATAATAGCATCACATGTTTATACAATGCAAATTTATCTTTTCCTTGGCATAGCTAGCACATTTCTGACATAAGGAAACTATTATTCCCACATGAAAGGTTGTTAGTTGGTATTGTATGAAGACATGTGATGCTCTTGTGGGCAGGTGGAGGTAGTCATTGCAATGTTTAATTTGTGCATAAATTCTGTCTATTATCCTGCTAATTTCTACCTTTGATGATGTCACAAGAAGAATCTCAAGCTGGAGAATATTCTAGAGGCAGGGCTTATCAGTGCTGAGAAAAAAATAAGAAAAATTATTTTAAAATATAGGACACATAATTCTATTGAACAGTTAGTGATTTTGTTATATACATATAACGTTGCTTCAAATGAAGTCAAGATACAATTTCATGTCATAGGACCTTTAAACTCTGGGCTCATTTCCCATATCAGAAAGTAACACGCTATGTTGTCAGCTTCTGGCTCGTGCAGACCCAGCTACTACACATTTTAATTGCTCCTTGGCAAGGCCCAAAATTTTATGATGTCCTGTCTCAACTTGTGCTCGTCAAAATTATGATGTGGTACAATGTATGAGACAAACACGTTGTTTGCACTTGTAATGAAGGCAGAGACTGATTTTATGAATATTTTCAGTGAAATTGGCGGATGTGATCACAAAGAGCTGGGGGCTGCATTTCATTATGCATTATATAAAAATGAAACAGGTAAACACCTGTAGGCAATGCACAAAAACACCCCAATGTCATGAAAACAATATCAATAGCCCTACAGTCCTTTTAACTTACCCTTCTAGCAAAGAAATACACATTTTTGTCTCGCCCACCGGAGGTGAAGGCGAGACTAAGGGATCCAAATGGCGTCCGTCCGTCGTCCGTCCGTCGTCCGTCCGTCGTCCGTCCGTCGTCCGTCCGTCGTCCGTCGTCCGTCACAAATGTTAAAGTTTACCTGCAAGACTCTCTTTTGACAAATAACTTCACATGGGTTGCTTGGATTACAACCTAACTTGGGTCATAGATGCACTGGGGGTACCTTCATGTTATGGTACGGTTGGAGGTCACAGGATAAGGTCAAAGGTCATTTGAGGTCATACGTTAAAGTTTACCTGCAAGACTCTCTTTTGACAAATAACTTCACATGGGTTGCTTGGATTACAACCTAACTTGGGTCATAGATGCACTGGGGGTACCTTCATGTTATGGTGCCGTTGGAGGTCACAGGATAAGGTCAAAGGTCATTTGAGGTCATACGTTAAAGTTTACCTGCAAGACTCTCTTTTGACAAATAACTTCACATAGGTTGCTTGGATTACAACCTAACTTGGGTCATAGATGCACTGGGGGTACCTTCATGTTATGGTACCGTTGGTGGTCACAGGATAAGGTCAAAGGTCATTTGAGGTCATACGTTAAAGTTTACCTGCAAGACTCTCTTTTGACAAATAACTTCACATGGGTTGCTTGGATTACAACCTAACTTGGGTCACAGATGCACTGGGGGTACCTTCATGTTATGGTACCGTTGGAGGTCACAGGATAAGGTCAAAGGTCATTTGAGGTCATACGTTAAAGTTTACCTGCAAGACTCTCTTTTGACAAATAACTTCACATGGGTTGCTTGGATTACAACCTAACTTGGGTCATAGATGCACTGGGGGTACCTTCATGTTATGGTGCCATTGGAGGTCACAGGATAAGGTCAAAGGTCATTTGAGGTCATACGTTAAAGTTTACCTGCAAGACTCTCTTTTGACAAATAACTTCACATAGGTTGCTTGGATTACAACCTAACTTGGGTCATAGATGCACTGGGGGTACCTTCATGTTATGGTACCGTTGGAGGTCACAGGATAAGGTCAAAGGTCATTTGAGGTCAGGGATACAATTCTTTTGCGTAGCAACGGAGATCGCGATATTTCTGGTTATTTTCGCAAGTGGGCGAGACACAATATTGCTAATGCCTTGTGTAAACAGAGACATATTGTGTTACAAGTGCATGTTCATCTACATAACATGGTGATGCAATGGATGTTCATATGACAGAATTAGTATCTGCAAACTTCTTTTAGGCTGAAAAGAAGTTCAAATATCACAAGAAGCTCACGCCATGCAGTAGAATATGTTTGGCAGATCTTCTATTGACAATGCTATTTTTATTTGTTTTCCATGAATTTCCCATAAGATGCCCATTTTGTCCTTTAGATTTCACTCATATGCATGTACAGGTAATACAGCTAAAAGCCTGTAGCTCTTTCTTCGTGTGGTGCTGTATTGGATAGGTTCATTGCCATTATGTCTAGACATGTGGGCGCATACATGTACATGTGCTACATATATGTACAATGTTCATGTATGTGTGCTTGAGTTCTAATTTGTGATGCACTTACACCTATACCTATGTGAACAAATGTACATGTTGTGTATAACCTTCTGAATGGTAGAATAACATGCAAAGCTGCCAAGAAATACAATGTAGTACCTACAGAGAATTGGTTCAGTGTACTTATATGAAAATATATTTATAACAAAGTACAGTGTAAGTGTAAGATACTATGAATATATGTTTCGTTTATTGACATAGATTATAGATATTTTTTTTCTGTTTACTATCAATCATACAATTTGTTTTAAATGCTTCAAATATGAAAGTGTAGAATTCTAGTGTAATGTACATGTACAAAATTATTCAGTTATCAGAAACGGCTTCAACATGTAATTTTCATTTCATTTATTTCCACAACTTAGATCATAAATAAGAGATGATAAAAAGAAACATCAAATGCAAATAGAAATACATCAAGTAAGATAAACAGTAATACAAAGTAAATAAAAAAGTACAATAATGAAAGAAATAATGAAATACTCAAGGGTAGAGGGAGAAGTAAAGGCCATTGACCTGTCTAAGGCTTCTCTCCATTATTGAGTATATAGTAGTCAATATCATATTAAAAAAAGTACAACCAACAAATACTGACAGTAACAAAACAAACAAAAAAACAAAAAAGACTAAAAAAGTATGATCGAGATTTTCTAAGATGACAGGAAGGCAAGGCTAGATGATTTTAGGACATATTCTTCATGCTTACTTTTGAATATTGGCAAGGATATGGACTGTTTTATAATATTTGACAGACTGTTCCATAATTTTGGACCAAAATATTTTATGGTGGTTTGTGAAAATATAAAAAAAAACCAATGCATTGGTGAGTTTTTCTGGTGTATGGAACAGAGCTGATACATGTATGGATTCCCTATTGTGTGATATTTGCATACAGATATATGTTGCTGAACAAGTTTGCACGTTTGTAGTGTTAAGACAATATTACAGAAATAAAATCAACAATTAGAACATTGATTTAAATTTATTGATTTTTTTTTTTATATTTTTTTTTGGGGGGGGGGGGGGAGGGGGGTAACTTGCAACAAACCCTATTTCTTTGTAGTTGTCATGGACAACGTGCCATGGAAGAACTCCGCTCTAAATATACCAACTTCAAACAGACTTTTGGAAGATTAATATTGACCATAAACTACAAAGTGAATAATTTGTGAATCTTTTCTTTTAAAGTCTAGTTTCTGTAGACCATTGTACAAATCAACCTCATCTTGAACATGATTTATTTATTGGGAACATTTCAATAAGATCTGATTATTCAGGATACTGGAAGACTTGCATTTGAAAAAGAAACTGAGCATGAAAAGCAAATTACAAAAAAGTATTGATGTCCATGCATTATGAATCCAACATTGTTATTTTTCATATTTTACAAACAGGACATGGTTGTCATTCTTGTGGTTCATGCAAAATTTTTGTACCAAATTGGGTGATGTTTGCTAAGCAACATACCAATAGTAAGAATTAAAAAAAATATATATAGATCTTTCTCGGAATGATTAAATTGATATTCCAGGTTCAGTACTCTGAGAGAAATGAAAATGGGTCTGCCTCTATTTGTCCTTGAGCTCATTGATTAGATGGAAACATTAGAAGATGACATGAAACCTTATCGCTGTTCACTGCCTCTTGTCAATACATGCTGGTAGTGATGATTCCTCACCATTGCCCAGCATCTGCATATATTTACGTCGAGGACAATGCTATATTCTTCTACTGAATTATTGAATTGTTCTGATGATAGTATTGCTACTGATAATGATTAGGAAAGGATAATGATGATGATAAAGAACATTAATTGTTGCAGGAGTAGTAATGCCAGATATTTTACTTATAGTTGAAGTAAAAGTAATGTACACGTACATGAACATTCATCATAAATATATTCCATGATTGTTTTTACTTTTGTGAGGTAAGAAAGACTTGTTAGCGCAGAAAATAAAACTATTTATATGTGTCATTGCATTGTTTTTTGCACTCACATGACTTTTTTTGCCAAATAAATGAAACAGTGTATTTACCACGTGAAAGTCAAAACTGACAATAGCGCTGTAAAAATCCAGCAATGATAATGTTCTCAGATCTCAAATTGATGCTCATGCAGAAAGAGATGACAGGCATTACAAAAAATATACTGCAGTTTCAATAATATCAGAATATTAGGCACACCACTGCTTAGCATACACTCCAGCTCAAAGGAATTGGCATAGGGAAAGGGAAAGGGAAGAAAGGGAAGGAGCTGCAGTTTTAAACCGCAGTATATTTTGTCCAGTTCAGCATGAAACACGATGCTTTTAAGGCTAAAGCATCATGTTTCATGCTGAACTGGTCAAAATATACCACGGTCAAAAACTGTGGCTACTTCCTTTCTTCCCTTTCCCTATGCCAATTCCGTTGAGCTGTAGTGTACACCCTAGTGGAAGTGCCAGTAAGCTTGGAATCTCTCTTTTTCATGCTTAGGGGACACAGCCATGGTGCCAATAACAACAGCCAAGATATATTTGCTTATAAATGCAATATTTTAAAGCTGTTTTTGTTTTATTATATGATATCCATGAATAATTCTATCCATACCATGTTAATATAATTTGCAGGTGCAGCTGACATACATTCACACCAGCACCACGCAGACACAACGCAGACATCCCCTAGCACCCAGCAACACCACTCCCCTCACCACCACCCTCATAGCCACCATCATGGCCACCACCACCACCACAGCCACCCCCACTCCGCCCACTCTCAACACCCCCGCCATCACCACTCCAAGGCATCACCGGTCGGCGCGGCGTCCGGTGCTGGGGCGGTGACGGCCCGCCCCCACCACCAGCCGACCAGCACGCTGCCATCATACTTTACCCGGGGGTCCATCATCCAGCTGGCTAACTCGGTGCTGAAGCGGGTGGAGGACTTGACCACGGATGACTTTGTGCAGAGCGCGGGGAGCACCGAGGGGCTGAAGATCGACTCCAGCACCGTGCTGCGCATCGATGAGGAGCCGCATCGAGGTATCGCCCTCATTGGCTTCCTGGTTGGAGAACACAAGGCTCAGGTTGGTCTGGCTCTCCCATTAAATTCAATATTTTATTGCATGTCAGCATGTTTTTTTCGTTTATTCATGTGTCAATGTTGATTTGTTTATTTTATTTAACCCGTTTGAAAATTGGCTTCTGCTGTAACGGCCACCCAACTACTAAAGTTCCGGAAAAAAAAATAGAAAGCTTTAACTAGGAATATTAATTTTTTGTTTACTTTCCTCCTTCTCAAGAGCCAAACCTCTTCAATTTAATTCTGCTCATTTGAATTCAATGAATGTCAAGTGTGTTATTTAAATTATTTCTAAATATGCACAACTGTTATTCATGTCCATATTTGTGCCCATTGTAGACACCTACTCCCATTATTGTAAAAAAACACAATGTCAAAATGGCAAACAGCTCATTGTAATACATTCATTTTCCTGTTTTCTTTTTTTAAAGTTACCGAGTACAAAATACTGAACATGAGTTAACATTTCACGTTACAGGTGGTCATTAGATGGATCTAATATTATCTTAGAGAGAAATCTGCATCTGCAGGAAACTTGTCAATGAACCTACAGGTATTCGGGGCATGAACTTGGAGTTGAAATATTGAGGGCACTGTAGTATAGTGGTAGAGAGAGATTCTAGGTTTGAGCTCAGCCCACTGCCGTACACACTTTGACTAGGTGTTTTGCTCATGCTTGTTCCTCTCAATCCCGTGTAATAAATAACTACCTGGCAAGCTTTACTCCTGATCTAATTAGATCAACTAGCTTCTAGCGATGAACATGGCTGCTTGATCAAGGTAATAAGCAAGCTCTATGAGTTTGCTTATGAGTAAAGCGCTTTATAAAAGGTGATTATTATTACTATTAGTAGTAAAACTAGTAGTATTTGATAAACAACAAATAGAAAATGAAGTAATGTATAAAGATATCTTTCCAAGCTTTAGTGAAAAGAACTAGATAATTGGAGAGCTAACTCCTTTCACATATCCTGCCTTTGCTCACACAGGTGACGGTGGAGGCTCCATATGAGCACCCGTTCTTCGTCTTCGGTCAGGGCTGGTCATCAGTGCGGCCAGAGCTCTCCCTGAAGTGCTATGGTCTGCAGTGCCACCCGCTGGCCGTGGGCGATGTCTGTGTCTCGCTGACGGTCATTGACAACGGCAAGCAGCCACCAGGGACCAGGGACGAGACCTCTGAGGCTGAGAGGCAGCAGTTACGGGCACAGCTGCAGGGTATGGCTAGCCCAGAGGTGAAACGACGCAGGGTAGGGGAGGAGAAACACCCCCCTAAGCCTAGTGACCACCACCCACATCACCACCACCACCAGCACCCCCATCATCCCCATCCACACCCCCAGCCTACAGGGGCGCCGGTAGTGCAGGGGCTTGCACCAAGCCGGACCAGCAGCGGGCGGTCGTCTCCCTCCCCGGGACACCAGCAGCAACCAGCGGGGGAGCAAGGCAGCGGGGAGGGGGGTCCCTACGAGGTCACGGACCACAGCATCGACAAGAACTTCAACATTGTACAGGACAAGCCCCTGGAGCTCCCGCACATGAAGCTGATGCGGCCACCCAAGAGGCGATGGTCGGACCCCGTCAAAGCCAGTCAGGAGGGGGCCGGTGGGCCAGGGGGAGGGGGAGGGGGCGGTGCAGAGCAGCACAGTGCCCCGCCCCCCACCATTCCGGAGACTCTGGGGAAGGTGCAGCAACAACAGCAGCGGTAGGCGCAAGGAGGATGTCAAGCCATTGAGGGAAGGTCCTGCCAGTGAAGAAAGAGTCGGTATGAGCAGCTCAGCGGTAGAACTACGAGATGGAGCCAAGCCAGGGAGGAGAGGTCACTTCATTCCAATGCTTTCTCTCTGGGCATGGGTCTGGGTTTGTCAGCCCCTACTTCTAGAAGTTGGCTGCTTGCAGGTCAGAAAGTGATGAGAGATTCGGGGAAGGCCACATGGAGTCCAGACGAAGTGTTCTTCAGTTCTGCCCTCTGTTGAGATGTGTCGTGATTGTCAAGAGCCGCTCAGGATGTTTGATACAAGTCAAAGACAAAATGTAGTGTTTGAGAAGTCGTCATGGTAACAGGTCATTCCAAAGTGTCTGTCAGAGCAAGAAAGAGTAGCTGACAATTGTGTCAATTATTACTCCAGGTATTTATAGAGAGGTATTGGTTGTTCTGGAAGGTATGGTACTGAAAGTTCATTCCATTTTCTTTTTGTTTGTTTACTTTGTAGTGACAGAAGACTATGGGGTTGACTCATTTTACTCAATGACAATATTTTTCTAGTTCAAATAACGCAATGAGTTCAATTGATTTAAAGGTTTATCAAAGTCTCTTTCCTAGTCAATATCTTCAGATTTTGATGGTAATGCTTGGTCTTATTTCTTTTCCGGAGTCACATATTTGTGAAAGCGATTGTGATTGTGTTCAGCCCATTCCAGTGTTTTTCTACTCTTCTGTCATGACGAAATTCAAATTTTCTGAACTTTGTTGACTGTATTATGATGCAAAGGGTAGAGCAAAGAATGTAAAGAAACAGAAAATGATATCAAGTATCACTCACCAGTCATCTCTTTTTGATTTTCTTTGACATCGTAGATAGTTCCACATTAAGGATACAAAGTAGATATTTAGCCATTCCATTTGATCTGTTTCATGTTCTCGTTTGACAAAGTTTTATTGGTTACTCTAGTGCCATAGATCAAGGGATAATGGTTTTGTACTTGTCAACCGGTCACTTGAATAATTTTTTCGTGAAGTAGTTTGTCTATGAATATGTCTACAGTATAAAGGAAAGGAGAATTTCACTCACAGATCACACAGTATATTAATTCAGTCAATATAGAGTTATCCCTGTGTCAAAAACCGATCAAGTGTTCTCATGAATCGAAAGTGTAGACAACAAATATTTTATACAAAGAGTATGTTACACTTAAAATTCCAAGATAAAGTAAGACATTTGCATATTTGGAAATACTTGATAATATTGAGTGATAGTCATTGCAAAGTAGATCTGTGTGTTTTGCTAGTATGTAATGAGAAAAAGACTTTGGGCTGAGGACAAAATATATCAATTTCATAAACATGTGAATACAGTTCATTTTCTTTACAGTACTGATGGTGAAATGAGATGTGTTCGTATCTCTGTAGGCTTATTACATTCTTATTTCATCCTATATGTGTATCATTTTTAATATATATTTCATATTTCCAAGTAGGAGCTATTACATATGAACTGTTAAAACATTTAAAAACTGGAATGATTTAAATGAGCTGAGTCATTCAGCTAACTTGCGTAAGAAAAGTGTTATATGAAAATTTGGTAAATTTGAGACGAGATATGGAAGAAGCATGTGGATCAGAGGTTCATCACAAGAAAGTTAAAAAAAGTTTTTTTTTCATATCTGTTTTTTTTTTCTTCGTTTTATGTTATACTGAAAATTCATGTAAGTGAGCTCACTTTAATTACTGTAATCATACTGTGTACAAGCAAAACTGTGTTACGTGAAGTGAAGAACAATCGGAGAGAAATGGAATTGTGTGTGTCGTCGGTCAGGATTGAGGGAAGGCTACTGGAAAGAAACGGTCAATCTACAGTGAATCAATCCAGGAGTACATTGCTCATTAAACACACAGCTGGGCTTAGCAACATGCAGTATTTATCACAGCTTCATGAAAAGATGCACTGAAATTGCCTAGCACATAGCAATATATAAACATCCACTCCCAATTTAAAACATGGTCAGAGCTTATGTTGAATGCTTAATCTAATTACTCTGAAGTTGACTTTGTGTCTTATTTTCTTGTACGATGTTCAACAATTATGTCCCATGCAGATATCTAAGTAGGGATATCAGCATATTTTTTTTGGTCTGGATAATGAGATGTCAAAGTACTATCAAGTCCAGGAAATGCCGAGAGTTTATGTTCCACATTTATTTTTAGATTTCTTGACAGTGAAGTCACAAATACTGCAACTTGTGTTTCCTTATATTAACCTTCAATCCTGTGCAGATCAAAGGTTATTGGGGGCGCGATAAAGTACTTGACCTAGTTACCTGTTTTTTGGCATTATACAAGTTTAGCAGATGCCATCCTGGCACCAACTCCGATACTAATACTAAAACCAGCAACTGTACCAAAAGCAAACTAAAAGTAATATTACAACTGATGTCAAAATTTCTGGTAATACCAATATCAATACCAACACCAAGAACAATACTAAAAGTAATACTAAAACTAATATTGATACTTCTGGTAATACAGATAGCAATACCAAAACAAATATAAATTTATTGATGTATTTTGAATTTATTTCCACTGTTGGGATGGATTTCCCTTGTTAACTACAAGCTGTTTTTTCACAGGGGTCTAAGATAAAGACCATTAAAATAATAAAAAAAGATTAATATCCTACCACCAAATATTTCAATTCAGCAAGAGGAAATTGTTAATGTTATGAAAGAGATGAAAGTGATAAGTGTATTATTAAATTACAGATAACGTAATAATTTTGGGAGTAAAAATTTCCGCTGAGCTTTAAGTATATCCAGGTGCAAAAACTGTTATATACGCCCCCTTAATTACTAAACCAGTATGCTTTGACAGTCGGTGCCCATGATCTGTAAGTGATATTGCTGTTGCTCGGCCCAGTCTCACCTCTATAAACAAAAAAAACTTCTACACAGAGTTTTGCTGCAAAACGAAAATACAAACCAAGAAGATGAATTTTACTTGATGACAATGACGGGTTGGAAATTGAAAAGTGACCTTATTGGCCTCGCGCTGTTCGAACTAACTGCAGTTTTACCTCAGCTGGGGCGATGTGGTTTTCAATACAAAGTGTGGTGACTTAATTACGGGCTAGTGTGTGATTATGATATGCAAACAATGGAGTTTTTATCTGATAACAAAGACTGTTTTCCTACTTATACTATATATCTCAGCAGCACTATTGACATGAAATCTCATTTTCTACAAATGAACTGTTTCAGATATGATTCTTACTTGAAAGACCTTGTGTGTACGTTACACGTAGAGCATTTTTTGTCAGAAAGTTCTGTGAGAAGTGCAAAAGTGGACTATATCAACAGAGTGTGAATCCTTTCAAGGAACTAGGAACTATTGTACATTGTATATCATACAGATGTGTATAGTAGACCATGCTTGATATAAAATATAGACTAGGTATTTATTTACGATGTTCAGGTGGTCTATATACTATTTCTATTCACTATGTATGTTGCTGTACACATGTATGTTATCTCTCACAAATATGTTTTTCAGAGCATCATATGCGATATTAAAATTTGATGTTTTGCTGCTACCATAGGTCATGCAGTAGTAATGCACAACAGTTCAAACTATACTATGATCAAATTTTGATGTATCTTTCAATGATAGCTGTTAATTTTTTTGAAAAGTTAAATCATGCTTTTAATGACATTTTTTTCGGGGTATATGATATATTGTAAGAATTCAGTTGGAGATAGTAGTGAGTGCTGTTAAATTTTTTCAAAATGTCAGTCAGATTTTCTTGATAGTATTGAAGTGAAAAGTGTGTTGTCAAGTAAGACTTGCACTGTAAATAAGAGATCACAATTCTGGTATATTGTGTCTGCACGGTTTATCAGTTCAAATTGTGACTATATGTATATGCTTCTCTATATTATAAATATATAAATATATATGATTATAAACCTATGAATATATTGCTAGTACAGATTGTAAAATTATGTGTGTACATAGAAGTCTTGTTGTATTGCATGTGTGTGCATTTGTATATTTAAATCATTAGATGTAATTCTCCCTTTTTAAAAGGATATAGAAAGTGATTCATTGGATAGTTTTTGCAGAGGCAAAGATGTTCTCTCCAAGAATCATGAGCGACGTTATGCAGCGTACGAGTAGGAAAATACAAGCTGTGTAAAAAGAACAGGCGACACCTGAACGAGGGCATTGTTTGTGAATGTCTATGTTGATGGTAGTTTATAGCATAGTCAATTTGCATTTTGTAATGATCGTCGTTTCAGATTAGAGATGGTTTGATACACTAGTGAAGTTAAATGCCACAGAGATGTGGAGTGAAGCACATTTCCTTTTTTTTGGTGGGTTAACAATCTGTCAAAATATGAAAAAACAGACCATAGCAACCACAGAGAAAACTTTTTTACACACAGGTAAAGTCTTGTTGGTACAATGTTTACCAACTTGGCATCATAGTACAAGTAGAAAAAGAAGTATGCCTCAGCACATCAAGAAGAAGGGATCTATATGAAACAATACCTAGCTTTGTTTTCATTATTCCTGTATGATTTTCTTCCAGTTTCCTCATACCCTTAGCATTCTTTTATATTATCTCTCTGCCAGTCTTTCTTTTACTCTTTTTTTCCCCCTGAGATGCATCAGCAAGTCCCTTACTGTAGTACACTGATATATGAATTACTAGAACCTCGGTCACATTTTGAGAAACTATGTGGAATTTACTGCTTCATCACTTTATAACTTAGAGCGTGGTCATACTACAGCTATATTACCTGTAATACTAGGAAAGTGTTATAGGAATGAGTAGAAACTCGAGCATCATACATTCTAACATCTGTATGGGTTCTAAAGCGTGCTCATGAATGTTAAAAGAATTCCATAATCATGACAATGCTTTGATGTTCCATGTGCCGAGCCGACATTTAGCTGATGTCAACTTGAAAAGAAATTTCTTTAATTTCCCATTTGTCTGTAGACGTACTGTACATTTCTTTTGTTCTCTCTGAGAAACCGTTGCCGCACAATCATGTTCATAATTGTTCAAACACCTGAACAGCACCTGTTGAGAACACCATAACTTTTCAGCGGCTTGGCACATGGGTTGAAAGAAAGTTGCTTCCTATCCTTCCATAACACATCCCTGGTAATACTGAGCAATGCAAAAACTCATAGTTATGGGCATTATCTGCATTGTCAGTAATTTCATGCGCTGACCTATTGTGTCCCCTGATCATGTGATAAACATGTGACAAACTACTCATAGTGTCAGCATAGTGCGGTTTGACTTTGACTTTCCTAGATTCTTGGTAGCTTCTTGGGATGTGCGCTGTATCAAACATAATCTTGTGACAAAATGAGTAAACAAAATTAATTTAATTTAACAATGATTTAGAAAAAAAGACATTTTCCATATAAACACCATATCCGTATTCTATCAGAACATTTTGACCCACTCATATAAGTCCCACAGTATCCACATACCTATGTGACTTTGCCCCTTTTGAATTACACTACTAGTACTGTCCCCAAAGTTGAACTCTGTACCCCGACATCACTCCTATTTTGCCCTTTCAAGCTCACAAAGTCTTTCTTTGAGTGGTGTATGACTAAAGGGAAATATGTTGCTATGTCTGGCATGCACTACACAAGAGCTCACAAGAAACCAGCTTTTTGAAAAGCAGGATATGAGTCAAAGAGAAAAACCCAATTCAAATTGATATGAAAAAGAAAGTGTGCTTCACATAGACAAGAAATTCCGATGTAAGAAGTGTACAGAAGTAATGTTTGTAAGTGTTTTTTAAATGAGATGCAAAATGTGAATTTATCAAGTTTTTCAATGCAAGAGAACAGTCGTATATTCAGTATGAGTTCAGAATGTACTAGAAAAAAGAACATCCCATTTTTCTTCTTCAGTTTTATTTTAAACACACAAGTGGTGACAAGTTTTCACGTGTGAAAGAATTCAGGCAAGGAATTTGCTTCATCCACTACATATGTCATCTTTTACTAGAGATGTTGCAGTTGTTATAGAATACATTATTGGTATCTTGTTACCATGGTAACATTTACCTTCTGAAAAAAAATGCCTATGCTTTACGCTTGTCCGTGACAGCTAATTGAGCCAAGACATTGCGAGAACAGTCATTTTTGGCAAGTCGAATTTGAATTTGTCGGTATTCATCGAATACGAGGTCACCGCTAGTTTCGAGTATCGCGTATTGGAGAGATAAAATAGTGAAAAACAGGCAGATGTATTGATTATGAGAATCTGGGACAGCTTTTGTGCCAGATCTAGATTTTATATATAGAATTGACATAAACATATCACACATCCAAATACTTCTAGTAACACACACACACACACACACACACACATTCACACACACACACACACACACACACACACACACACACTCACACGCGCGCAATAAGGAGAATAGGCTTTTACACCTTATACATGCTATAACACCAGAACTAGATGAGTTATTGACACATCTACATTAGCAGTGAAAGCACTTGACTGTATCTTTCTTACTAATGAGGAGGTGGAGTTGTGTTTGAATGGAACTTGGCATAGTTTTGCTGGTCAGAACTAGTAGTTGATGAATGCACACTTGACAATATGATTTCTATTACACAGTTTCACAATGTTATCTCTCACTTCTTTGGTGAAACCTAACAGCAGTGTTATTTTTTTTCTAGTACATTCTGTGAATGATGATGCTTCCACTGTCAATTTTGTGCCATTTCAAGACTCCAAATTGCTGCAGTTTGATCAAAGAGTGTAAAGTTTCTGACGTTTCTGACAATTCTGTACAATCGTCTCTCAACAGAGTAGGATGTACCGCTTGTATGTTTTTTTTCTCTTCATGTTTGTTGATTCTTTGTATCATGGTATGAGGAGGCCGCTCTTTCAGCTTGTTGTGGGGGATGTTTTCCATTCATTGCCAGTAGAAAGGATAGGATCAGTGATACGAGTGGTGTTCCCCCAGAACTTCCCCATTTTAGATCTGTATGTGTTATTAAAGACATGTTGATGATATCTTGTATCTCACTGCAGATAATTCTAGGAGTAGTTCAACAACAAAAAAAGTTAGAAATGGAAAGGGTATTTTGCTCTTTCACCCTAAATTACTCTTTAAATTAGTTATTGCAGATGAATATTCTAAAAAATATGAGGGTGATGTATAATATGTGCATTGTTCCTGCTCCCCTGTGGTTTATGCTGTCATATGACAATGCCTGGATATAAAAATGTGAATTTAAGATGATATTGGATAACATGTGTGTGTATTAATAAAGGGTAGAGGAAACATCCTTTCCACAATGAGCAAGGAGTAAATTTGGAATGAAACAGAACAGTGAATCCAGGAAGATTATACAGAAGGTCAATATATGATTTCGTACTTCATAAACATTTGTTGTGGGATAAATGGCAGATGAGTAAAATGAACGTGAAGAAAAAAGAAGGATGAAAATTGAGGACTTTTGATCTATGGGTTTGAATTGTATAACTTAATGAGGAATCATGGCTCTGTGCATATTATATGAATTGATGAGAGTTTTGTGTAAAACCATGAAGCAAACCTACAGAGTTGTAAGACTCTAGTTTGGGATGGGTTACAATGTTTTCTTCCCTGGTACGATCCCTGTGTTTTGAGTATGTAAAGTGCTAGTGCAGTATTACTCGTATTTGATAGTATATTTCTCTTCTTTTAAATAATGATAAAATATAGTGTTCTGACAAAGATGAATGATGTATTAAACTATGTGAATGCAATGATTAAACAGTAAATAATGTAAATGCTTGAAAGTATTTGAATAAGTTATATATCACATGTATAGATAGTTGGTGTTTTGCTTCACGAATGTAATATCTACATGTAGTAATACAGCATTAAGAGTACAATGGTCGCGAATGTAGGTTGTTGGACATCACACTACATTGAAACATGGGTTTGATTGAAAATGAGGTTCATGGCAAAGTGAGAGATTAAGGAATACATTTAAAAAGGTAAAAGATTGTCTGACTAATGGAAGCATTGGATTTTTTAACCCCCCACCAGCTCCACTTTGGGTCAATTTTCTTGGACATGCAATTATTTTCTCCAATTAACTGTTGTTACTGGCAGGGTCAATTTGGACATTGATGTGATAAAATACTGAGGAGAAAAAAAAGGAAAAAATAATTTAAATGACTTGTTCTGCATATGAAAAAGAAGTATAGTACATCATAATCATTTGAAATACCACAACGCTGTTCAATAGTGTCCATAAATTGTGGGCTTTTGAATGATAGGTCCGTTCTGCTTGAAACATAACTAGATATGCATTGTTCCAGATACTTGTGTAGTTTACTCTGTGTGTGTTGGTTGCATATGTGCACACATTATTAGGAAAACCATTTGGAAAAATGCTTTTAAACAACATCTTGCCCAAAACTTTTGCTCTTGTTTATGTTTTTGAAAGATTCTGCTGATGTTGAAGGCTGTTGCATTCAGTTCTTAATATTTCTTAGCATTCAGACATAAGAGCTAGACATTTACAGATTGGGAGAGCGAGTAGAAGTGAATGTGTGTTTATATATTGTGTGTATGTAGCACGGGACGGGAAGAATATAACGTATGATGATACTACCTCTTTCTCAATTTATTTTAGGTTTTGTAGATAGATATATGTAGAGGATTTTAAGTAGAGATACAAGACACAAAATTAAAATAGTTATTTGTGAAGTTTTTATCTTGACTGGTTTATAGAATGGACAAATAAACCAGTGTGACAATGTGCCATAGTGACTGATTATTTACAATATATTTGCCTAAGTTCAAGGCTGTACTGGTATTTTTCTCAAACTGTTTGTTTTGAATACTCACATTGCCTGATCTTCATGACAGTCTAGATGAATAAGCTGAGAGATTCTATCGATGTTTACTGTATTTTCAGGGAGAAAGATTGCTGCAAAGCCCATACACTCAGATGTAGTTGCACAGTCGTGCATGAAAGATACGAGAGGAAAGAAAATTTCCTCTCAGCCATGAAGCGAGGCTATATTATAGCGCATGTTGTTGTGTCACCAAGCCTGCTGTCTCTATTTCATGTCATTGTATAAATGCTTTCACATGATTGGGTGATTTGTAAGACTCCCTACTATATTACTGCAAAATTATGTGGAAATTCAATATGCTGTATCTTAATTGTCAAAATCCCAAAATATGGTTAATTTCTTAAACTACATCAGATGGTTATCTGTCGGTATATGTGTTTTAACATATTGTAATAACCAATATAATGAAACATAATGTATGCTTCAAGTGATTTTCTGCATTATGAAAGTTTTTTTGGCTTTCACACACACGCAGATACCACATGATACTGTGCTTTAAATCTGATATACTATATTGGTTTATGTAGGGCAGTTGGCATCAGGAAATTCAACAATGTTTTTATCCTGTGATGGTTTACCATATCAAAACTTGTGCCAGCCAGTAGAGGGACCATACTGCATCATTTAACATGACTGGCAGGTCATAATCCATAGAGTTGCTTCACATATCACATTTAATTTACACTAAACACGCATGTAATGACAACTGCGATTGTATACTAAATTTTCAAGATAGCAATAGATTTTTCTCACATTGAATACAGTTGTTTCTGCAATCATGAAGTTCTTATTTGCAGTTTTCTATCAAAAGAGTTTGAAACGACTGAAAGTTTGTATGTATTGACGCGATTGGAAAGCGAAAGCCTTCGTAATGCTCTGTGATGTTGAAGCTTTCCCTGCTCCATGTTGAAGTGTAACCGCTGTGGCATTCTTAGGATGTGCCCAATATATCGTAGAAATGAACCTACTAGTAGAAGTGGAAACGGCGAAGGATATTGTCAGAATTCAATGTAAATATATTTTCTATATGATATAAATATTATATTCTTCGAGTCAGCGAGGGGGTCTTGGTGAGTGAGAAAGCTAGTGTGTGAGTGTGCACGAGAGATGTAAAACTGATGTATATCAGCGAGGTACAAATGTCATTTCTATCATGTGTCTGCTGTGGTTCTCCACACAGGGGAATTTTTCTCTCCTGTGATGAATGGGTACACGTGGGTGTAGAGTTTATACAAGTATAAGATATACCGATATCGAGGTTGTTGTTGTGAAATGTGTAGAGTCAAACTGAATGAAGAGTATCTATCTGGTTTCCTCTTCACTCACGATGCAAGTATTGCAGTTTTTTTTTTTATTAAAAAATAATTTGTTAGCATATTTGTTCACAAGCTCCCTTATTCTAAGAGTGATAACTTCAGTAATAACAGTGTTTTCCAACTTATCATAAAGCATGTATAACTTCTCTTAAATAGCTTTAGGAAAAGTTTTTCGATTTCCTCATTTGGTTGGGAACATTGTAGTTTGTACTAAAAAGTTATTTAATCATAATATTAATGTCCTTTTGAAGATGTGGTTGGATTCCTTTGCAAGGGCAAAGTTATATCACTCACACTCTTGTCAAATTGAGTGAATTTTTTTATTCTTATAACTTAAGTCAAGTATAGAATTTTTCAAGGGCGTTTTGAAAGAAATGGTGTTTGAAAATGAGAAGCGTAAAGAAATGGCAGCCTCTGTTTAATGAAAGCTATATCGTATACACTAATGTTAGTGTTGAAATACCGATACCATGCGGGGTTGGTACAAGATTCACACTAGCTCTAGGCATACATCCATGGTCAGTTTAACCGTCTTAAAATATCGAAGCAGATCTTAATGCTTGTGTAGCTGTATGAAGCATGCTGTGTTAGCTGCATTTAAGTGTTTCGGTTCACTGTTGGCAGTTTTATTTTTGTTATGAAAGTTGTTTATTTGACTGTCTTGTATAACAGTGACTTGTACTTCCGCATACAAAGTCGAGTGCGTACCTCTTTTACTGAAAATTGATTGCAAGTTATACCTACTCATTAAACGTGAATATATCATAGAGATTTTTATTTGACTGAAATTGCTTTTCTTTTTCACCATTCTTTTCCCTGTGTGACTGGTTTTAACCTTTAATGAGGCAGGTTTTTATGCCATATCATTATTCCTGTAGGCATTATCATATTTTGTACAATGTGAATTTGTGGAGTTTCTGGATCGTCTCGATATAATGAAACAACATTTAAAAAAAAATATGACATAATTATACAAAATATCAACAGGGTGTGCAAGTGTGTGTGTGTGTGTGTGTGTGTGTGTGTGTGTGTATGTTGGTGGTGGTGACTGTGTGCACTACCTGGTCATTATTTTCAGGGTTAATGAGGAACATTCATGTGCCTGTTGTTTTCAGAGCAATGACTAAAATCAAAAGAAAAAAAATGAAATTAACGAGATAATGTAATAAATGAACTGTCAAAACAGACTAGGGGCTTCATAACTTGTTTTTATAAAAGCTTTGTGCCTTTATTCAGATTTGTCATTACAAATCATGACACCATTTACAATTATAATTAAAAAATTGTCAATACATATTCATTAAAAAAATCAATTAGACAGTACAATCTCAAAGTTTTTTTCAGTATAAAAATTTTAAAAAAGGTATAGGGTGCAGCTACATAGTGCCTACCAGATTTGTAACAGCGCCATCTCTTGAAAAGTGCCACACAGGGTACGTGCTTCCGGCTTCTGGTTGTTGTTTCTTTTCCCGTCTGTCCTCCGCCACACCCTTTCTGTTTCCTCCTACCCTTCTTCTTCATCCTATTCTTCTTCTACACCCCTCCTATTCTTCTTTCTCTTCCTCCTCCCCCTCTACTTCACCTCCTGTTCCTCTTCTTCCCCTCCTCCTTTTCTTCCTCCTAGTTTTCATGTCCCCCTTCTCTTCTTCTTCTTCTTCTTCTTCTTCTTCTTCTTCTTTTTTTTTTTCTTCTTCTTCCTCCTCCTCCTCCTCCTCTTCCACCTCCTCCTCCTCCTCCTCCTCCCCCTCCTCCCCCTCCTCCTCCTCCTCTTCCTCCTCCTCCTCCCCCTCCTCCTCCTCCTTCTCCTCCTCTTCCTCCTCCTCCTCCTCCTCTTCCTCCTCCTCCCCCTCCTCCTCGATCCTCCTCCTCCTCCTCCTCCTCCTCCTCCTCCTCCTCCTCCTCCTCCTCCTCCTCCTCTTCCTCCTTCTCCTCCTCCTCCTACTCCTCCTCCTCCTACTCCTCCTCCTCCTCCTCCACCTCCTCCTCCTCAGAATGACTACGTGTAACTGCTTGTTTGTCGGACAAACAGTGCGTGCCAAACTGTGGCAAATTTTTGCCCTGATGGCGCACAAAATGTTAAAACCACAATCGTGTTTATAAACTGGACACGCCGTAAATGAAAAGTGCGATTATCTGAAGACTGATCTTGAGGTGTCATCATTTGTCATCTGCCCTCACCGTCTGACATAGGACATGCATGGAATGAGCTCTGCTATCTTGTAGAATCAGGGCCCCGTCTAATAAAAGGTTGCGATTGATATGACTCGCTCGCAAGTCCAAGCCCCCATCTCAGTATTATACAGATTCACGATCGATGTCACTTGCAAATCAAGTTGCGATCAATCGCAATCCCTTTTAGGGCAGGGCCCTGAATAACCTTTCTATGATGTGTGTACTGTGATACATTTGCTTGCGTGACTTACCCTAGACTAAACACATACATGGTCAGGTTGCATATCTACATCAGTCAAACGCACTCTACATGTATATAGGCCACTGTAACAACGGCCTCTTGTCTGGTATATTTAATTGAACCCTCTCACTACCGAGCACTCGCAGCACGATATCAAACACACCTCAGTTTTTGGCCTATGGACTGAGTGGATTAACATTCTATCTCCCTCTAGATTCCTTAATACATTTACCTTCTGTCTTTCTTTCTGTCTCCCTCCACACATTTTTTCTTTGTTGTTCATTCTTTTTTTTCTTTCCGCTGTCTTTCTTCGACCCGTTTTCTTTTTCTGTCCACCTTCATACTTGTTTGGTCTTCGTTCTGATGAATATACATATACTAGATCTTTAATCATTTGTCTGGTAGGATAATCACTGATCTATGGGATTTGTGTGTATTACTTGTGCAGAAATGCACATATGGCGCATCAAGAAACTTAAAACATAAAACTTAAAACTTAAAACTTAAAACATAAAAAAAACCACCGCTACATGTCGAATCAAGCTGAAATATACACATCATAAAGACAAAGGATGCACCTATGAGTGCATCCTAGCTTCTTGGTAGATGGGGGGGGGGGGGGGGGGGGGCGGGGCGTGGATGTGACGTAGAGGTACGTTTGTTTGTCTGTTGTGTCTGTCCTGTCATGCTCGTGACGTATCGTCATAAGGATGAGAGCTGATGCATGATTATGACAACCTCGCTCTACAGCGGCCGCGAACCGGGGGGGTGGGTTGGGGGGGGGGTGTCATCTAGGTATCAACGCTTAGACGTGAGCGTGAATGCTCCCATCATTTCAAATTATAATTCTAATACATTTTAATATAAATATCATATATTTATATACAAGAAGAAAACCTTGCCACACAAGTTATAACAGTTACTAAGAAAATCAGTGTATACTGGACTGTTATTGCAGTTTCCGTTTCATATTCTGCCCACAACAGAGGTGATCGATGAGGAAAGAACAAGATATCCAACTTTTGTTTAAAGTGGACATCGTCTTTGTGGTTCATGTTCTATTTTTTCCTTTTTTAAACTACTAAACCATTGATTATTTGTTTGGTCTGTCCTGTCCTGTCATGTCAGGGAGAGAGAGGGAGAAAGAGAGAGAGAGAGAGAGAGAGAGAGAGAGAGAGAGAGAGAGAGAGAGAGATGATTATGAGGGAAGGCAGTGTATATGTTGGGAAGGGAGATATACTCTACTTCAGTTTAAAGCAATCAAGACGATTCATCATCCAGCCGTCTGTGTCATTTGCGGTGAGACGACTTGAACAGCCGCAGAAGGACAGGTAACCCATAGGAAGACTGAGCCAATACCTGATACATGGATGCTTCTTACTACCTGTACAGAGCAAGATATTAAAAGCAGACGCATGCAAGGAACACATTATTGAAGGTTTAATGAAAATCCGTCAAAGAATAAGAAAGTTATGATCTTTTACCATTTTTGATTCTATGACGCCACGTGCGAGATGCTCTCCCATAGGTTGTGTACTATTTTCTTTAAACATTTTCTCAAAGAGATACGCATCATTTCACCTGTGCATTTGATACCTCCTTAGAAAAACGCTTTTACACACGCACCTCCATGAAAAAAATATTCCATTGTCAAAAACAGAAAAAGAGCATTTTATGGAACCATACAGCACACAATACGTGGGAGAGCACCTCGCACGTGACGTCACAAAATTGCAATTGTCAAAAGATCACCAATTTCTTTTCCTTTGACATATTTTCGTCAAACCTTAAATAACATCTTTCTATCGTATTGCTGCTTTTGTTAACATCGACTTAATTTTAGGGTGAACTATGCCTTTAACATTTACCTTTATTTTGGACGAATCAGTTTTGTTACAGAATACCAGGAAACTTCAAATTTCAGCCGAAGTACACTACAGCTCAAAGGAATTGGCTTAGGGAAAGGGAATGGGAAGAAAGGAAGGGAGCCGCAGTTTTAAACCGCGGTATGTTTTATCCAGTTCAGCATGAAACACGATGCTTTAGCCTAAAAAGCATCATGTTTCATGCTGAACTGGACAAAATATACCGCGGTTTAAAACTGAGGCTCCTTTCCTTTCTTCCCATTCCCTTTCCCTAAGCCAATTCCTTTGAGCTGTAGTGTAATTGTGGCAATATTTTATTGCAATATTCGATTATTTTGGTGATATGGGTATATGTATCTGCTAGTCTGCATAAAAGACCCAAACTAAGAGCGCAGACGGGGAAGATAAGAAAGGTCCATGCACTCATTTTCACGATCCCTCATAGTCATCGCCCTGTGCTCGTAGCAAAGACCGCAGTGACGAAACTCTATTAATATTTTTCGCGCTTTTCTGATGGTAAAGGATTCTATTCTGTCTTTTGATTTTCTGTCCCGCCTTTGTTACGGGAATATTACCATGAAAAAGAAATGCTTTAATATCTCGCAAGAAATATGGAGAAACCTAACATTACATTGCGGTTCACTATCTGGGCTCGTCCTGTTTATTTGAATGTAAAACTAATGCCCCATGAAAAATGCCCTCAGAAAACCTAATGCCCCGTAAAAATTATTTTAACAAGCGAATCCCTCTTTATAAATCAATTTCAAACTTTAAAAGAGCAGTAAATTGATAAGCACCACATTATCCTCAGTATATTGTCCTTGGTAATCGAGAGATGATCGAACTTCAATATGATTTCAAATGTTTTATGATGGTCTCATTATTTATCAAGAGCATTTCTTTTTTGAAGAAGCCGCGTGCCGAAGATTCCCAGAAGCAGTTTGTAAGAATCGTACTAGCGCAACTAATACTGTAAGAAAGTTGATCCTTTTGAAGATCTGAGCGAAATATACATCATTTCAAACAGTCAAGATAAATCATTCATGTTAAACTGTATATTCTACTGACCTGGACGGAGCAACCAAAAAATCGTAAACATAATTTGCTAAGAAAACATGACCTCTGTTTTGTGACATTTTGGTCGAAGCGGGAAGATCTATATATATTTTTTTGTTGTGATAACAGAAAATTAAATTGCATGCGGTTTGCGAATCTCTGAAAAATATAAAATGATCTTTTTGTAAATCCTCTATCTGTATTTACCCATCTCTCTTGCTTTTCGCTCTTACTCTCCTCATTTTCTGTTTGGCTTATAATTATTCTTTATTATGATGAAAGAATAACAAACTGCTGGCAATTTCACACACACACACACACACACACACACACACACACACACACACACACACACACACACACACACACACACACACACACACCTATACTCACTCTCTCTCTGTCTCTCTCTCTCTCTCCCTCTCCCCCACCCCTCTCACTCTCACCCTTCTAAATCATGCCTATGTACGGAATGTCTGTCTGCCTCTGTCTGTCTGTCTGGCTGGCTGTCTCTCTCTCTCTCTGTCTCTCTTTCTGCCCTCCTGTCTCTGTCTGTCTGTTTGTGTCTGTCTGCCTGTCTGTCTTTCTCTATTTTTAGGTCTTCAAATCAATCATGGCAATCACGTTTACCAATATATATAAAACGGAACACACATAATATCAAAGTAATCTAACAAACGGTATTAATGCAAAACGATGTTTTGTTCTTCTTAAAAACATTGATGATATTATTTTCATTAATGTATTCTGCTTGGGCGGGGAATTCTGAATATTTTCACGCAACCCAAACGATTTTAACACTCACCTTCAAAACAAATCTTACACGTTTAACAACCACTTAACATTCTATTACCTTGCCCTCCGGGGAAAGGGCGATGAGAAATAATTGTAAACAGTACACTTCAAACTCCTACCAAGGTATTTGATTCTTTGTACAAACAGAGATCACATTTGAAATAAATCAATTTGAAGTTTATGAGGCGAAGCGAGGAAACGCGATCTGCCCTGCGTCGCTCACGACCAGGCACAGCATGTAGTGTTCTCGAGCTTTATGATTTTTCTTGTCATCTTTTTTTTTTAATCCATCCGATGTCGTTTTCTTGTTTTATGTCTTCATTAATATTTTATCTCTGAGGTTTGAGTTCTCGTATTCCTGGTTATTTTTTATGTTATGGTTATCTATTTCAGACAAGGGTTTTTACGAGACGTCGTGTTCTTTTTTAGTTGTGCAATTTATAAAGTTTTCTCCCCCTTCAACTTTGTATGATGTACTCTTAAACCTTTTGGACTTTTTGTTGCCGCTGTCATATCTTATTGGGGTTTCCATTCTACCTCATAACCAGTAATTGCCGTTTCCATAGCGACGACACGGAGCAAATCCAAACATTATTCCAGTAAGTCAGTTGGCCCTCCTTTGGTATGCAGCAAATTATTATCTCCATCATAATAATTGTTCAGGGAATAAATTATCTTGTTATGCGCTCTACTCTATAAAATGTGTTCGCATTAAGGAATCTCTTGGGGAAGCTTTCAAAATGTTGTTGTTTTGTCCTGAAAATAGGGTGTGTATATTTCGTTTGGATTGGACTGCTTTCCATACTGAAGATATGTGCACATATGTGTATGTGTGCGTTTGACATTGAATTGATGGTAGGACTCGTTTTATTTAATTAATATTTTTTGATGAACAGTGATGTAATAATGAATAAAAAGAACTAAAAAAGTGTTAGAGACGTCAAAACTGATCGTACCCCATCAACGGTAGGTTGTTACACAAAATATCTGAATTTTCTGTGTCTCTCTTGTCTCTGTCTCTACCCCCCCCCCCCCCCACACACACACACACTCTCTCTCTCTCTCTCTCTCTCTCTCTCTCTCTCTCTCTCTCTCTCTCCCTCCCTCTCTCTCTCCCTCCCCCTCTCTCCCCCTCTCCCTCCCCCCTCTCTCCCTCCCCCCTCTCTCTCTCCCTCCCCCTCTATCTCTCCATCCCTACCTCCCTCTAATGTCTATTCTCTCCCTCTATTTAGTCGGGATAGCTGATGCAGACTGGTCGCTTGTGCCAAGACTAGCCTGGCTTCCATGCAGTTAGACATTTCTAATCCCAACTGACAAATAGTGTCTAGTACTCTAAGACTAGTCACTGTATCACTCTCCTCTTTTCTCAGTCCATCTTACTGTTCGAGAGGGCTGAGAGGGAAGGGAGAATGATTAGTCTACTGCAGCCAGACCTGTTTATTAAATATTGTAGATTGGATTGAAAATGCCCAACAGCCCGGAAGCCAGGCACAGCCTAGGTACTAGGTTGTGAGGTGCATGGACATAACCCAGTCTGGGAACACAGACTACGCCCTAATGACGTCATAGCTCCTCTGGCTTCCTCCCCTCTCCTCGGCTGAGAGGAGGAGCGAGGATTGGATTAGGGCATAGACTGTGTTACCAGACAGTGTTGTTAACAGCATGGGTTGTGTCCATGTACCCCACAGCCTAGTACCTAGGCTAAACTCAGCTCAGCCCAGCCCAGCCAGACCTGGATGCTTGAAGCTTAAAGACAGCCCGTCCCTTTTTCAGATCACCACAAAACCATCGAAACATTGGCAAAACATATAGAGAAGTGTTAGCAAGCTGTATATTCATAATTTGAAACTGATATGTAGTGTAAAATTCAAATAATGCACGTAAACAACTGTCTGATTAATAGTCTTTACCTCAGGCTTCTAGCAGTTTGTGTTGAAATATCTGATTTATTGATTAATCTGTTTATTAAGTTGTAAAACGCATTATGAAAAAAAAATTTCTATAGAAGGAATTATCTCCAAAGTTTGGTATTTACTCATACAATAAGGATTTCACACATGTATAATAACCACATAGATACTGTAACAAAGACTAATACTTTATTCGTAGTACGAAAAAAAGTCGGTTTGAAATTTCACGGCTGAAATTTTTACATATACAGAAAGCTTCAACATGCGATATTCTTAGAAATGGTCTTGAATCACACTTTCTTCAATTTACGATCGTGATAGACAATTTCAAATTTTAAGCTTGCAAAAGGGACGGACAATCTTTAATGATGTTATCTTGACACTGATCGACGTGTGGCATTGAGGGCGTCTCTTGGCATATCCTGGCTTAGCCTAGGTACTAGGCTGTGAGGTGCATGGACACAATCCAGTCTGTTAACAACTATGTCTGGTAACACAGACTATGCCCCAATCCAATCCTCGCTCCTGAGAGGGGGAAGCCAGAGGAGCGTCATGACGTCATTAGGGCGTAGTCTGTGTTACCAGACTGGGTTATGTTCATGCACCTCACAGCCTAGTACCTCGGCTAAAGCTGAGTTCGGATCTGCCTGTGTCAACGTGTAACGAATATGATGACATGTACTACAATGTTTCCAGTCGGCATATGTTTTTGCACTTTAGGTAATGACAAAATGTTATTGTCCGTATATGTATAGACCATTCAATGTTAGTTAAAAACGGCAGATAGCAAACTGCATGAAACACGCCCGAGGCAGCGTACTTCAAGGACGTACTGTTCTTCTAGATAATACCAGAATGGCAATACCTCGAATACTACTTGAATACCGAAATTAAACTCTTGCTTTGATATTAAGCATAACCAACCAACCAAACATTTCTCAACTGTTATTTCCGATGTCATTGCGATCTAAACGTGGATATTGATTATATCTGAATGGAGGGCGCCTGAACAGGCATTTCCTCGAGAACAATCGCATTTTTGCCCGAATGTCCACAATACATGACCTCGGCTCGTGCATCTCATCATAAATTAACGTCTTAATCTGTGACAGTTTCATGTTTTTGTGTTCACGAGCTTTGTAATGCCTTTCGCCTCAGGGCTGTACTTGTTGTGTTTGCCTTATAATTTTCGGTTCTCTTGAACTTTGGAGCGGTTTCACCCGAGGCGCCTATTAAAGAGTACATTCACTGCATTGTAAAAGCCATAACGAGTCCCTGGAATACATGGTGTGTGAAAGGGAAAGAATGGGGATACATTTCCCTTGTACAGAAAATGGGGCGATCAGGCTGCCAGCCCATTCATACATGGACTACAGTCCATAGTCTGGTTAATTCTCCGACTGCGTACTGGGAAAAGAGGAGGATGATAAAGTGACTAAAATATTATACTCTAATTTTCAGTTTGGATACAAAATGTCCAACAGCCAGGCTGAATGTACTGCTGCAACCATAACCACGTCTGGAAACTTAGGCTAATAGGCCTACCCTTTCTCCGGCTTCTTTCACACGAGTTTGTGGGAGGAAAACAAGAGGATACAAGGATACTTTTAGTCTACGTGTCCAATGTCCAGACTTAGTTGTAATCATAGACGTGTTAACTAGCTTGTTACATGGTGTGATAGCAGTGAGTGAGTGAAGATGTCCATACGCGCAGTGTGTTCACGCCAGTCCACGAACATCCTATGACGTAGGCTATATCTACTCTCATGCTAAGTTTACGAAATAAAATATTGATTTTGAAAGGTGTCAGGGTGCGCAGTTTCGTCCGCATCATGAATTAAAATGAAAAATTAAAAAATGAGTTATATGGGGATTTTTTTTTTATCTCTTCTTGCTGTTTTCACGTTGTTTGCATAATTTTGTCCAATTGAATTATCACCAGATGGTCTAGTCGGAAGCGTCGCACACATCTAAACAATTTGTTTTGACGACTATTATCTACAAACAAAATTACCAGCTTAATCAAAATAAAGACGATGCAAACTAAACATAAAAGTTTTGGAACATATCGCGGGAGAGTAAATTACTCAAGAAGGACTCTGTCAGTATTAATCGGATGTCCACAGTAGCAAAATTGGCCCAACATCCTTGGTCAAACCAGAGTGCCAGCATAGCTTCCCCTCTGCATTTCATAAACTGTGTATCCCGAGCGACCATGATGTTACATTTGTTTTTATGCTTAAAATGAAACCACCTCGGATAATCAACCCATTGAACACACTTTTATGACCCGTCTGAGAGCTTTTTGGATCGTAGATTTCATTCATTATAACTTCCTGGTTTTCAAGGTAAGCTTATCAATGGAGTTGATATAATAACATGATTTTTATGTGCGTACATAAATAAAGGCACAGTAGAGAGAAACAGTGAGAGAGAGGGAGAGAGAGAGAAAGAGAGAGAGAGAGAGAGGGGGATATAAGGAGAGGGAGTGAGAGAGAGAGAGAGAGAGAGAGAGAGAGAGAGATCTTCTTTATAGGGAATTTAGCCAATAAGTACTTTATAAATTTAGTCTCGACGGTCTCTTAACTGGAACTTGGGTTGTTAAGGTAATTCCAGTTAAGTTGATATCATAATTGAAACATTACTCCATGGGTGGGCACCATTTCAAAAGCGAGATCTAATATAGATCAGCCAAACATTATATGTTCAACCAGTCAAAATCCAATATGCACTCCTTTCCTTCCCAGTCAAATTAGCCGTCCATGTTGAATTGTGACTTGAATCATTAAAATAAATCGAATTTCATTTGAATCTAGCGAAAAACGTTTGCGCCCATGATACTTTAAAAGAAAAATACAGGGGAAGGGGGGAAATATCTCAAGCTGTGCTGACAGGATGGAAGGATGAGATGATGAAGGGGTCGGGGTGACTTTCGTGATTTCAATCTCATCTTCACCATGTTCATGAGATGTGTACATCATTATGAGCATTGTGCACGTGGTAGTCAATGTTTAGCGTGCCCAGCTGACGTAAAGCGTAAGACCGATTCTTTTTTATGCCGTTGGATCCGCAGAGATTTCAGCTGACACTTCTGAACACCTTAACTTAGATAAGAGGTGAGCCAAAACGTTTGGGTATAAAACAAATGCTCCAACTGAGACGGTTAATTCCGTCTAACGAAGCGTATACAATGCCATAAATTAACTTAAATAACTTAACTACAATCCCCTGACCGTGACTTTTGTCTTTCCCAACCAAGTGAGCAATTGAATCTTGCGGAAGAGATACGCATTATTGACCAAGTGGCGTGATTGACTTGTAATCAGACTGATAAAGCTAAATTACCCGGGCTTAGCAGCAATTATAAATACTTATTTGCTACCTGATGACTGCTTGATGCGTAGCTTGTTTTCAGTACTTGGTCTTAATGAGCGATCTTATGGCGACGGCACTATCACGGCAAACCACTAATTAGTTCCAGGGACCATCTTAATAGGCCCCGATAAAGCCTAATGAATAGGCACGCGTCTCCGTTCCTTCCGAAACCCCTAAACACAACATCAGGAAAACATACATTCAGTCTCAGAGTCTGAGTCCGAGACACATTTTTATAGTCGCAAAACTGCATCTTTCATCAGCCATGCCAATTTATATAGGATAAGAAGTCTTTAGTCAAGCCGTTTCTGCTTACATATACTAGGGGTAAATATAGTTCGTTGTTAGCCACTCAATTTGAGGTTAATTGCTTCCGTATATTAGGGGGGAGTATAATTCGTTGTTGGAAACTCAATTTGAGGAGAATGTACTTTTTAGGAATGTGATAACAAGCAAATAACATCACCTACATGCCTACCAATGTTTCTATCATGGCAACATTTGTGATCTATCATGAAAAACCAATTAAGAGTTGAGTGCACTTCACTTTTAAGGTTTAATGACTTTACTCTAACCACGTAATTATATCGATTGACGAATCTACCCCAGGGACCTACCCGTCTTGAGTTACCGTGCGAGTCACCAATGCGCCCCCCCCCCCCCCCACACACACACACAATGAAATGAAACAATGAAATGGCATTGTTTTACAGAGCATTGTATTCCAGGTTGATGACCATTGCTGGTACATGTAATCGGTGCTTCCATAATATGGGATCTCTCTAAACACTACCCCTTTCACTAAAATCTAGCCGAATGGTCCTTAGGGCGGACTACTCATGAATATTAATGAGTCTGATGTTATCGGTCTTGATCCATGAACTAGAAATAGCTTGCGTGGTTGTCGCTGCCTAACGCACTAGATTGCAGGTTCAAATCCCTTCTGGATCCAAGATGTTTATTTGACCTGTTTTTCATTTATTTACACAATGGAACACGCTATACGTACTTCGACTTGGTGTATGCCTAAAATTTCCTTTCAAAATTGAAATTACCCCAGAAAGCCCTTTCACTAAAATAGCCTGGCTGTTGGATATCTCCCATCCAGACTAAAAGTAGAGTCGAGTACTCACAAAGACGAGAGTCACTTTATCATACTCCTATTTTTCTCAATCAGGGGCGACCTAGAGAAGACATCAAGAATGGTAAGTGTACTGCTGCTAGCTTCCTTTATTGAAAAGTTTTGTTTAGAAATCTAAACAGCAAAGCGAATAATAGATTGAGAGACCCAGGAGAGCTAGGAATGTTTCAAGGCCTATTGATTGGTGCGGTAAGTGTTTAAAGTTGGAATCAAAAAGGTAATGTAACCAAGAATGAAGCGATTAATTCGAACTTTTTCTTAACTTGTTTTGAAACTTTCCCCCTTTAAAGGGCATATACTGTACTGGGAAGGCAAAAAGCCTTCAAAATGTAATTGTTAGCAATCTTCTTGCCAATGGTCTTAAATTCATGTATTGTCTCTTTTAGAAGCTTGCTGAAAGTTATTTGCCCTCAAATGATCCATATATGGAGTAATTAATGATTAAGGATTAAATCCTCAAAATGTTCGGCCCGAACATTTTGAGGATTTGTGATTTAATCACTCATTTCTCCAAATGTAGATCATTTGAGGGCAAATAACTTTCAGCAAGCTTCTAAAAGAGACAATACATGAATTTAAGACCATTGGCAAGAAGATTGCTAACAATTACATTTTGAAGGCTTTTTTTGCCTTCCCAGTACAGTATATGCCCTTTAAAATTTAAAGAGCACACCACTGTCCCTGAACCAAGCTTTCATTAACCGGGCTTCAAGACTTTGGGGTATTTTTTAATTCAAACTGAAAACAGAATATGATTATTAGTATATTAGTATAGTCGGCCTATATTATAGGGACTCACATGACTAGTCCCTCTTTTAGTCTCAACTTTTCTCTGTCCGCACAAAATGTTTGGGCGAACCGGAGAAGGAATTGTGAATGATTAGCTTACTGCAGCTAAACCCGCCCATTGAATAATGTAGTTGGGATTGAAAATGCCCCAAAGCCTGGAAGCCAGCCTACGCTATCATGAGTCAATAACAACATGAAATTTAGCGGCTGGCAGATGCATTCGTTGTAATGAATGTTGCTCTTGAAACACAAACGAAGCTGTTTCTACTGCGACATTGCTGTATTAAAGATGAAGACAGGAAATTAAATGAAATTAGGTAATGAGCTCGTTAATGAATGTGTCTGAGTCAATAATTCATGGAATTATGGAGAGAAAGGAAAGCAAGGAGGCGAAATAATCCGGGTAATGGTATATAATATAGTACTGTATACATGAAGGGAGGGAGACATTAGACATGTTAGGCGTTATAGAATCGTATTGAATATTGGACGTTATGTGGAGATCTCAAATCATTGGTGTGTTCGGCTAACCTTTTGTGTGCAAGACAAACTGCCGTGTGTGTGTGTGTGTGTGTGTGTGTGTGTGTGTGTTTGTGTATGTGTGTTTGTGTATGTGTGTGTGTGTGTGTGTTTGTGTGTGTTTGTGTATGTGTGTGTGTGTGTGTGTTTGTGTGTGTGTGTTTGTGTATGTGTGTGTGTGTGTGTGTGGGGGGGGGGGGTTTGTGCGTGTGCGTATGTGTGTGGATGTGTGCGTGTGTGTGCGTGTGTGTGTATGTGTTTGTGTGTGTGTGTGTGTGTGTCTATGTGTGTGTCTGTGTGTGGGGGGGGTGTGTGCGTGTGTGCGTGTGTCTTTGTGTGTGTGTGTATGTGTGTGTGTGTGTGGGTGTGTGTCTGTGGGTTTGTGTGTGTACATGTGTGTGTGCGTGTGTGTATGTGTGAGTGTGTACGAATTACAATGCTACACAATGGTGTTTTCCTCTTGCAGGCATGAAATATGGTGTGTATATACTTTATTATATAGAAGAGGATGCAGTACTTAAAAAAAAATCTCTCATATTGTAAGAACTGATAACGGACGTTTAATAACTTTACAATGACTTTTACATTTCAATTGATTTTAAGCGGATCGTCTGAAAGATAGTCTAGTACATATAGACCAATAATTGGCCAATTATGTTTAGGAAAGTCTCCTATTTTTACTCTTAGTTTTTCCTTTCCTCATCACAAAAGTGAGTGAAATATCTTGAAAGAATACAACCACATGCGGTTACCGATAGTTCTACTATTTCTAAACCGTACTCATTAGTGCCATTCTCATTGGGATTACAAAATCGCGAAGTTGCCTAGCAACCGTACCAAAAGCCGAATGGTCCTATTGTCCCTGTCCCCTAACTTCGCGATTTTTTAAGCCCAATGAGAATGACACTATTTATACACTCTCATCATGGATACATTTCAAGAACATTTTATTTTTTTCATTTCATTTCAATTTATTTTCATACTTCTCGATGAATACAATGTGCAAAACAAAATAATATACAATATCCAACTTGGATGTACAACTTAATACAACATAAATATACAATATATGATAAGATGGAAATTGAGAGAGAAATATGATGGGACCTACTAGAAGCAAGCTTGATAGGCGTAAGTCCCGGTAAAATTGGTGTATATATAAATAGATATAGAGTACGGATGCAACTTAGGACCAAACTAAAACAAGAAATAACACAAATTCTTCGAGGACGTAAAACAGATACTTCTCATATATAAGTGAACAAGATTTAACCTGTGAATTTAGGGCTATGAGAATGCAAGGAGATTTTTACACATACTTAATAGCTTGGATAAACAATCAAGAGCACGTCAATAATTATCCGATTGAGTTTTTGATGCTGTCTTCATATGATACAACGTGTCGAGATATTATGCAAACGCGTAAATTACAATACCTAAGGAATCCAGTCTGCGTACTACAACTATATGTATATCGGATGAACAACAGTCAAATTAAGTTCAGATTGATATGAATAACAGTTCGTAACATTGGAATGTTATAGCGTTATCGGCCTACTATGTATTGAGTAGCCACCAGCCAGCTGCAATGAGGTGCTAAGAACAATGCCTGCTGCTGCCGCGCTTACGAAATCATGAGCATATATAGAGAACGAGTGAAAAACAGTATCGGGCAGGATTTCGGAAGCGTGCAACAGCAAGGCATTATGTAAATTACACATGGAAATGAACATTATACACAAAAGTTTAGAATCTCAATGAGCTTACGTAGAGTAACTATTCAATAGATGCATTCTAAGTTTACGTTTGAATGGATATAATGATACACAACCACTGACATCTTGGGGGAGATCATTCCAGTATTTGGGCCCTGTAAACATAATTGTTTTTTGTGCAAAAATTGTTCGAGTACGTGGAAGGTGATAAGCGTCATGTTGCCGGGTTGGATAGTTATGAACAGAGTTATTTCTAGTGAACATTTGAAGGAAGACTTCAGGAAGCTCATTAGTGGAAAGTTTATGCATAAAAATACCAACATTATAGTTAAACAAGTCAATCAATTTCAAAACTTTGTTATTTCTGAAAAGATCAATTGTGTGAGATAAATACTCGGCGTGGTTAACAATTCTTATTGCACGTTTTTGTAGAATAAAAAGAGAATCGAGCAAAAGCTTTGATGAATTTCCCCAAGCTAAAATTCCATAGTTAAGATATGGAGAAATTAAAGTTGAATATATAGTTTGTAATATGTGAGAGGGAAAGAAATGTTTTAGCTTGTTTAGAATTCCTGTGTTCCTGGATAATATTTTGCATAAAAAATTAATATGAGTTTTCCAGGATAAATCGCTATCAATATGAAGTCCTAAGAACTTAGTACTGTCTACCTGTTTCAAATTGATATCATTAATAATTATATCATTTGGAATAACTTGCAATGAATTGCTAAATAACATATAATGTGTTTTGTCAATATTCAACGATAATTTGTTTGCATGGATCCAAGACTGTACATGGGTTAATTCATTGTTTAATATAAGTGTGAGCGTGTTAGGGTTGCGATGTGAGAAAAATAAATTGGTGTCATCTGCAAAGCATATAAAAGAAAGGATTTGTGACGAATTTTGAAGGTCATTGATATACAAAATGAACAACAATGGGCCTAAGAGGGAACCCTGGGGGACACCACAAGAAATTAATTTCAAACTAGATTCTTGTCCATTGATATTTACATATTGTTTTCGATCAGTAAGGTAATCCCTAAACCAATCTAGAGCCTTCCCACGGATACCGTAATGACTTAATTTATAAAGAAGAATGTCGTGGTCAATCGTATCAAACGCCTTAGAAAAGTCGAGAAAAACACCGATGGTATGGGAAACGTCATCAATTGCGTGAGCTACTTTGTCAATAAAAGCTAGTAAAGCATGAGTTGTGCTATGTTTTTGTCTGAATCCAAACTGAAAATTTGAAAGAATCTTACAATTAACAAGAAATCTGAGAGTTCGTTTGTAAACAAGTCTTTCAAGAATTTTTGAGATTGAGGTTAAAAGAGATATTGGGCGGTAATTATTTACAATTTCTTTTTGGCCTTTTTTAAATATAGGAATAATTTTAGCAATTTTCATTTTTTGAGGGACCTTTCCAGTAGACAAGGATTGATTTAGGATATGAGTTAGGGGAGAAATGATTTCATCTATTATGTTTTTCAATAGGAATATTGTGATACCATCGTTACCTGAGCTTTTTTTGTTGTTTAGATTTTTGACTATTTCTTTGATTTCTTCTTCAACAATGGGAATGAAAAACAAGGAATTGGCATTTCTTTCTTTTAGAAAAGAATGAAATTTAGTCTGCGTATTTGGTATTTTGTTAGCAAGATGTGGCCCTAGGTTTACAAAAAAGTCATTGAATACTTCCGCCATTGCCACTAGATCATCGATATGGCGACCATCTTGAATAATATGATTTGGAGAATTAGAGTCAGTTTTTGCTTTCAAAGCTGTGTTTATCACCTTCCACGTACTCTTGATATCAAACTTATATTTATCAAACTGTTTAGAAAAATACAATTTCTTAGCTAAACGTAGTGTAGATGACAGAGTGTTACGATAGCGAGTATAACGAGATTTATTTATGACACTAGAGGCTTTACGGTATTTACAAAAAAGTTTGTTTTTTTTGTTAATAGACCTGAGAAGGGATTTTGTGATCCACGGCTGTCTTGGTATTTTCTTGTAGTTTGATCTGGTTCGTCTATGTAGAGGAATAAAGACGTTAAAATTTGTTGTTAAAATGTTCATAAAGTTTTCAAAAGACGAGTTTGCATTTCTTTCATTATACACTGCGGACCAGTCAACTAACCTCAATCCCTCCCTAAGTCTATTAAGATTACATTCAGACATAACACGATAACCAGAGTTATTAACAGGATTGTTTTTAGTAGAAAAATGTGATGTCAGTGCATATATTGGGAAATGATCAGTGAGATCTGAAACTATTATACCAGATGTGTCAACTGAGGATAAGTTATTAACAAATATATTATCAATAAGAGTAGAAGAGGTATCAGATATACGAGTGGGTTTTCTTGTTAGTGGAATGAAAGATTTTGACAGCATAAGGTTCAAGAAGTCTTCACTAATAAGAGCATGATCATTACAATTTAAGAGATTTATATTAAAATCACCCATTATGAAGCACGTCTTGTTGTCGAAATAATTATCAAATAATAGACCGTGAAGAGTATCAATAAATTCAGTAATGTCGGAATTAGGTGGTCTATAAATTTCCCCAAAAATGATATTTCCCTTTTTAGGAGTGCTTACCTCAATAAAAATACTCTCGAGGCATTCTGACATTATGGTATATTTATGCAACAATTCAAAATCTAAACTTTGACTGACATAAAAACCTACACCTCCACCTCTTTTACAATTTCTATTGTTTATAACCAATTTGAAACCATCGATAGCTAATTGTGAAGAAGGTGACGTTTCCTTTAGCCAAGTCTCACTTAGACCAATAACACTATGTTTGAAGTGTAATTCATTTAAGAATACAAGTAATTGGTCAAAATTTTTATTGAGACTTCTAATATTAAAGTGTGAAACAAAAAGTTTGTTCGGGTGTGATTTAGACAAAGAAATAACATCCTTTTCCAGGTTGTATTGAGAAGACACATTTTGGGGTAAGATATCATTTGAGTCAAAATTGAGCTTTAATTCTTCAGTTTCTAAATTCAAAGATTTGATAATGTCGAAGTTGTCACCTTCTTCGCCGTCAGAAGAGTTAGATGATAAACTCATTGCAACTGGCTGGTCGTCACTTACTTCATTATTTATGACAGGGATAAAATTTTCATTATTTGGCTCATCCATGGTCGATGATAGAAAAATATGTAATGAATAATAAGTTGTATACCAGCATTCTAAATTCAATATAATGAACACGGTAGAAGGGATTGCTATGAACAAATGTGCATATCAAATACGGCAGGTCATTACAATTGATGAACATGTGTTTCAAGCATAAGGTTATGAAAGACATCACATTAGTACTTTTGGGACATATCGAATTTTTACAAGTTTTGAGTAACACAAAGCAGATGTGATGAGAAGTAAGACAAAATTGAAGAACTTTAGAACAAATAAAAAAGTCTAAAATAAAGTACAGAAATGGCTCATGCTTTGAGCACATAAACACGTATAAATATACAGTCAAGAACAGACTCCAGATGTACATATTGGAGTTTGGACCCAGATTAACGGGCTCTTACAGTCAACCACCCTCCCCTCCCACCCCAAACCTAGTACAATTTTTGTGTACAGGTCTAACATATCTTAACAAATCAGTATGGGAACGATTAAAAGAAGAGCACAAATATGGCTTGAATGCAAAAATATACATGTAGGCTATTTTGTGAGCTCATTGAAGAGAGGCATATAATTATTTTAATCAGTTCCATCACCAACTTCTAACATATGCTACAAAAGGGGCGCACTGTAAGAGAATGCTGAGGTAAACTTGGAGCGGAGAGGCAGCTCAGAGCCAAGACAAGTATTATACCTCTAGCTACATTTTGCGTCTTCAACAATTGAAATGTATACTGGAGTACAGGCCAGACTCGTTGCAACCGCGCAAACACTCGCTTAATCATTGTAATCGTCCAGTCTCTTCCATTCAAGAAATATTCACCCGAGTATTCCAAATGTTTGAGAGCAGGGCACGCCCCTCCCTCCCCCAGAAGATTGAATTCTGATACAAACTTAATCCCAAGATTAATGCATTGCTAAATGCATAATGCGCAGACAACGTTCTCTTCAGACGTGGGGAGAATGTTTACACAGAGTCCTAATTGCTCCGCAAACAAAAGAATGTGTTTTCTTGGATGAATGCAGTGTGAATGAATACGGTGACTTCGTTGTGTAGATGTGATAAATAATGTAACATTTGGTGGTCTTCGCTTTCTATCCTTCTGTCTCCGACTCGATTGTATCTCATGTCTCCCCCTCTCCTTAATGTTTTAGTTACCCCCCTCCCCCTTTTCCCCTTTTTATTGACAGTTTAAAGAGCATAATATATTGTGTAACAATACAACTGTACTATATCTCATGTTTTCCCCGTCTCTCTCTCTCCCTCTATAATGTTTTACTTCCTCACTCTTTCCCCGTTTTTATTGAAAACATAAACAGCATATTATGTAACAATCGGTACAAACAAGATACAAAGTAAACCTTTTTACATCCATCATGCACATTTTCTGGTGCCTATATTTTGAATGTTGATGGGCCCATTAGGATTAGTTAGGGGTAGGTGAGTTGATTACTGGGCGAGACGATGTGTGACGAGTCGGACCACATACCAGCATGAAAGGGGCGACAGACACGAAGGTAAGCAAGCGTCTTAGCGTAACCTGGTTGCTTCAGTTACGAAGTGTTGGTATGGTAGCATGATTATTAGGGCGAGATACTCACATTGACGGTAAGCAAGTAAACAAGAAAGGTAGAATTAGAAAATAGGTTGAAGAAGGAGTACAGAAGGAATAGAAGAGAGAGAGAGAGAGAATGAAAAGTAAAAAAAAAATATTATTTCTTCTTCTTCTTGTTATTTATTTATTTTTCTTTTCTTTAATTCTTTCGTTTCTTATCGTGTTTTCTTTTTCTTCTTCTTCTTCTTCTTCTTCTTCTTCTTCTTCTTCTTCTTTTTCTTTTTCCTCCTCCTTCTTTTTTTTTCTTCTTCTTGTTCTTCTTCTCCTTCTCTCCCTCCCCTTCTTCTTCTTCTTCTTCTTCTTCTTCTTCTTCTTCTTCTTCTTCTTTCGTGGCACCATCTATTCATAAGAAATCATAGACACCGCTCAAGAAAGCACATAGCACACCTACAACATACTAACATTTCAGAGACTTGCTTAAATGGTCACATTTATGTGCTAGCAACATGTAATTAATAGTCATGTAAGATAAAGGGGTGAGAGGAAAAAATGGGAAAGAAATTCTCAAAGAGAATGACACGGTGAGGGATAGAACAGAAGAAGGTGGCAAAATAAACATTGGAAGGAGAATAAAAAAAGGCTCATAGCACACCTTCAACATACTACCATTTCAGAGACTTGCCTGAATGATCACATGTATGTGCTAACGACAAAAATGAGGGATAGAACGGAAGAAGGTGGCAAAACAAACATTGCAAAAGGAATGAAAAACTGACCCTAGCCACACCAGGAATAGAACCGGGGTAGCTAGTTCTTAAGACGGCCTCTTAACCAATTCATCCACCCATCTTCCCATTCACTTAACATGTAATGCGCAGCAGGGGCTAGAATGATTTAGAAATCGATATTCAAGCTGAAATTTTGCCATGATCCCGATATCTCATTAAAAAAAAAAAATGGAGATGACGCCCCCGAAATCTAGTAGATTCAGCTACAACATAATTGAATTTCAGAGTAAAAGATCCAAACATAGGCGAGATACAGCTCCTTAAAGATCGTCATGTCATTTCATGATTTGAAATAAATGACCCTCCCATTGATATTAAATGTACAAACGTCCGATTTTGACATTAATGCCTATAATCAAACTTACACATTGAAGACGTTCTAAAAATTAAAAATGAAGGAAACCGTACCATAGAGCAATGTCTTAGGCAAAACATACTGAAATTGGGGTAAAAATCGATGAAAGATTACTGAGATACGGAAAAGCGGGTAAAAAAAAATCATAACGTCATACATGAAAATTCATTTTTCGATTCATATGGCAATATGATGACGTCATGATGTACTTAACGGTAAAATGACACATGAAATCACATCTACACTTCATACTCTTTCCGAATATTAAAAATAAAAATGGGGGTCATCAGCCATTCTGAGGAGCTATGGCCGATTGAAGACTGTCATGTTTTTTGCAATATTTGCACACAAAAGCGTATTGACGCATGCGCAGACATTAAAGTTTGACGCACGCGCACGAACTTGTTATTGCATGAAAGTGGCTAAAAGTAACAGGATATCATGTATGTAGTGTCAGAAACATGAATTTAGTGAAAAAGCGATATTTGACGTTGCGTTTGCGTTACGCGCGGAAAAACGCGCGAAAGCGCGCGCACGCTCGGAAATTTTCGAAATGCTAGAAATGGCCTGAAACATATGCAAAACAATTTCTAGTTGATTTGGAGTATTTTATTGCATTAACGTACGCGTACGCGCGCGTTTTTTTTTTCATTGTAAAAAGTTGTCACGTCAATAATTTTATAGATAGATTTTCATTAAATTGCTCGTAGTTGACGTCACGGTTATGCAATGACCTTGGAATTGTTGCGGGAACATGCTCACATACATACCTATACATGATGAAAAGTTGATGAAACATGACATGTGCATTGTTCACATGTAGATGCCACAAATATAGGGAGGGGGGTATGGAATAAAAATAAGATGAAGATTCTGACGAAATTAGGTGATCTGTCGATTACGACACACCACCTAATAAAAACACACAAATGAAATCATTTGTAAGAAGAGTCAAACCTCTGCCATATCTGTCAAGCATATAATACAGGTATGACAGGGGTATTTGGTCAACAAAACAAGTAGGCCTACGCAACACGTGTTTCATATTGTCCTGGCAAACTTTGCCAAATGTATGTAGGTTGAAACTGTCCGGAGGATGGATGGACACAATAATGAAAAGCGGAGATTGGATAGGGTCCATGAAATCACCCTCCCTCGTGTCCTTTTCAATCACTATCTACTCCACTGTCATTCCTCCCATCATATTCACTCTAGTTTCCCAAAGAGCGAGTGGGGTAATGATATGCTTGAAGGGGTACAGAAGTGCATTGATTACCCCTGTAGGAACAGAGTCTCCATTACATTATGTTGCGGTCAGACAATTTGGAACCGAAATGGTGAGATAGAAGTATATCATTTTCGCGAGGTTTACATCCGTTTTGTAGTTGTGGTACATGATGAAGGTCGTATTGCCGTCTTTCTAGGTGTACGTCGATGATACTGGTATGATATTAGAATGCACTGGACATTTTGAACCCGTGTATTTCAGTCTCTCGGCATCAGCATAACAACTAATACTTAAGATTATCAAAGAACAGGAACAGCCATCAGCACACAATGAGGACTTCTTCAGCGTAATACATTTCTTTCTTAACAAAATAAAAAAACTTAGACAGTTAACACACATTTAGGTTTGCGACTGCAACGTGCGCAAATGTACCAACCCTTGTAGTGTTTCTTTAATTATCATCGTGAGATCATGATGGCAAAAAAAAATCTGACCAAAAATGCTAATAGTGGGTTCAATGAAAATGAACAACAGTTAAAAGAGCCGATGGAAACTGAATAATAGGACAACACTGTCGTTGAGAAGGAGGAAAAAGTTATCTTGCTCAGGAAGAATCGTGGTTGATTGGAGGAAAGTGCATCCGCCCTGATGAGAAGGGAAGGGACATCCCCTAGCTCGAGGCTGCCATGGTCTTCCCTTTCCCTGTTACATGTGCATGGGTGGCATGTCTACTGGTAGCCTATGTACCAGGCTGCGAGATGATTATTTGTTACACACGGCAATCACAACCAAGTATGGGAAATGCGCAGACTATTCATCCCCCTCCCTTTCTACCTCCCCCTCTCTCTCCCTTCCCCCATCCCACCTTTGTGAATGAAGGGAGGGGGAGGGATGGGGGGTGGGGGTAGGTCTATTATGTGTCGAAATTTCGTGCAGTTGTAGCAGTCCATACTACATCTTACAGCCTAGAACGTAGGTTAGTTTACTTCATCTTGCTAACAGAAGACCGAGGTTCTTGTCTATATAGATATCCCGTCCATCATGTCCATCGGCTAGAGTTACATAGATGCAGCTGTACACTGTCGTCACTCTGCTATGATTCGCTAATGTATTGTAATGTACATTGTACTTTGAAGACCGGCATAACCGTCTCATTTAGGACAGTCTCTCATCGGTATTATATCAGGGCGTTCAGAGGAGCTAGTTGCAATCTCAGCGGATCCAAAGACATAACAGAGACTATTTTTTAATCTTTGTACTTCGCTGATGTGTAATTCAGTCATAAGTTTCTGAATACGTAAACCTCTATGCATGATTCTAGTGCTGCGACCCACAGCAATATTGTACCGTACCCATACTGTTCATTCCGTAACGAGATAAAACGACTTGCTCTTCTTGAAAGTCAGAATCATAATAGCATATACGTGTACAATATAGCATGCATATATGCATATATGTATATCGTGTTAAAGAGAGGTTGGAAGTGCATTTTGGTTACATTGCATGTTTGGTTACACTGCATGGTCATTCAGCTTTTACCATATTGCGCGCTTCGCATTGCTTGCTTTCAGTCGATGGTGGCGTCAGATTTTCGTTGTCAGAAGCGCGTGCATGATTAGATATATTTTTGTCAGTTTGCCCATTAAACATACATTAAACCAATTACAGACGACATAAAAAGCTTGTGAAATATCACATCTAATCGATCAGCACTTGACATGTTTTAAAGTTTTGTTTGGACTTTGGAGAGACACTACACCTGTTGGAGTTGTCTTCTCTAAGACACGTGACCGATCGGGTCTGGAATGAACAACCATGTGTAGTTTTTGGCGCGTCTGGCAGGCGGGGAAGATCAAATTAAATAATTGTCCAACCGTTTTGAGGCTAAAATAATTGATCGTTGCGGGTCAAGAAGCGATCTAATCCAGGCTCCTCATCCCTCCGAGTAATTAGTTTCAATGCCGTTTGACCAGCTTTCTTAGATTACCGCGACAACCTCGTAAAATTGGTGATTTCCTTGCGTGGTTTTTGCATGAGCTACAGACAGTTTCACACACAAAAAGGGGTTTATGATTATAATCACGATAATTAAGAGTCCATTTGATCCATTTCTGGCAATAGCCAGTCCCGCCCTTCCTTCTGTGTAACATCGACAGCCGCGTGCAAACTGAGCAGAAAGTGACGTATGGGGAGAGAATTGACTAGATTGCTGGATATTTCTGATCCACACTAAGTACAAAAATAGAGTCTAGCAATGTCCAGTGATCATCACCTCTTTTCTCAGAGCGTGTGAGCCGGAGAAGAAATCGAGAATGATTAGTCTACTGCAGCTAGCCAGAGTAGTTTGGATTATAATTCCCGACGGCCTGGAAGCCAGGGTAGGAGAGAGGGGAGAGAGAAAGAGAGAGAGAGAGAAAGAGAGAGAGAGAGAGAGAGAGAGAGAGAGAGAGAGAGAGATAATAATGAGAGAGAGGGAGAGAGAGAGCAAGAGAGAGAGAGAGAGTGAGAGAGAGAGAGAGAGAGAGGGACAGACAGACAGACAGAGAGAGAGAGAGAGAGAGACAGAGAGAGACAGAGAGAGACAGAGAGAGACAGAGAGAGGCAGAAAGAGAGAGAGAGAGAGAGAGAGAGAGAGAGAGAGAGAAAAACCCTGAAGTCTAATGATTCTGGCCATGTAACTTACATTAGAAGACAGGAATTCTATTGAATGTTTTGCCAAAAATGTGCTATTGTTTCAGATACAGGACATCGTCTTCCTGTCCGTTGCTAGGGAACATGTTTTAAGCTACCCTTTCTTGAGAGGGTGTAACCTTGTCTTGTGAAGACAGAGCAACATGCCCATAACAATTGACAAAGAGGAGTTGCAATTTACGATACCTTTAATCTAACTTACGACTTGCGTATGACATTAGTTTTGCAATTATCTCGGCACAATCGAAATATCGTTCTTCCATTTTCTTGAATATAGCTTTTGCCGTTCTCTTACATTTGTCAATGTAATGTTCAAAATTAATGAATTAGTTTTATATCTACAATCTTATTGTGAGAACCCGTCACCAGAAGATAAACACATGTATTTCATACATTTCCCAAATGTGCATCATAAGTATCAATACAAGGTTTCTGCATTTCGGAGTTTGAAATATATTTTGTTGAAAAAAACACGATGATTACCTTAAACTTGACCTATTCAGCTAATTGCTCTATATTTCCGTATCCTTCAACAATTCTCGGAGGTATATAATTTCATCCAAAAATCATGTTTGCTAATTGTTTTAGTTCGTCTTTAGTTCACTTATCGTTTCTGCAAGCTTGTCCTCCTAAATACCTTCAGGCTTCTGATGTCTCGAGTCAGCGGGGTTGCTACATCGCTAAGACGTAGATGACGATGATCATAATTTAATTTAAACTTTAGCGAGGTTTGGGTGTACGTTGAGAGGCGAGCTTCGGTCTCAAGAATATAAGTAAGTGGCTAGAAGCAGAGAGAGAGAGAGAGAGAGAGAGAGAGAGAGAGAGAGAGAGAGAGAAGGAGAGTTAGAGAGAGATGGAGAGACAGAAGTATTGGAGAGAAATAGAAAGGTAGACATAGAACGAGAGAGAGAAAGTGAGTTCGTTCGAGAGAGAGAGAGAGAGAGAGAGATAGGGAGAGACAGAGATATTGGGAGAGAAACCTTTGCATCTAGAGAGAGAGAGAGAGTGAGAGCGAAAGAGAGAGAGAGAGAGAGAGAGAGAGAGAGAGAGAGAGAGAGAGAGAGAGAAAGGATGGGATACGATATGCTAATGCAACATGATTGGATCCCGGGATTGGATGTCCTAAATAAGCCCCATTTACTTGAAGGTACAGGGAATTCGTGTAAAAGTTGCAACCATTTTACTGTCATCATCTGGTCTGGATTTGGTTTAATATCAACGATTTTATCATCTTGAAATGAATAGTCCTGGTACTTTGAAATCACACTAGGACGGAACCAAATGCTATTCTCTTCCTCCACTCCACCATGACGACTACAACTACTACAAACAACCTACAACTGGAAAGAACAATAAAAGGACACCATTTCATGGCAGCTTGCGTGACAGTGTATAATACTGAATTACATATTTTTGTCTAATATTTGATGCCTGAAGAAAATAATTCACCCTATTTTTGTGATATTTCGCGTACAAAAGAGAAGATCGGTCACGGACGCTAGCTGTCACAATACACACATTCTTTCATCCATCATGTTCGTATTCATTGTGTACAAGTTTTACTCTTTCATTCAAACAAGAGGCTGTTACAAAGCGACGACGACTTCAAATTCCATTCATAGCAGTGTCGTAATTCTTTCTTCCTGTGTGCGTGTAGGTTTCATATTATTCACCCATTCCTGAGCTACTGTAAATGTAGTGTTAGTTTTACGAGGAATGCTGACACGTGACAAACACGAGACAAAATAATCGATGAAAGGATCGTCTGATTAGTCTTGTCATGGCTTTTGTATCACGTACATAAGACTGCAGATACTTTGAATGGGGGTTGGTTTTAAAGGTAGTAAACATTCGTCTTGGACAAATGTTGTGATGCAAAGAAATCACACAATTTTAAAATGTAATATAAGCTATACTGTTAAGAGTAGTAAAACTTTCGGTAACAGCATGTGGTTGTATTCTATCTAGATATTAGACCAATTGATGAAGATACCCCCTCTTCGTGGTATTAATTATGCTACACATAATAATTTCTTGCTTGTCAACAAACTTTTTTATTCGGTACATGTATTGGGGGTATGACAAAAAATAGACGAAGTATATATAGCCTACATGAACTTGAACTTGAATGTACCAGCTCTAAACTGTATCCGATGTGGCTTCCTGGGCACTGTGGGGAATTCCAAGCACTGATTATGGTGATAGGGAAAAGTTTATGTCAAGATGGCATGCGATGAAGCCGCGAAGGAAAAAAAGATACGATCAAAATAATATTTATATGACAGTCATACGACATATTGGACAGAAGTCTAACCTGTTAGTTACAGTGATATCATGTCATACTTACTTTGTTATCAGATTGCAAACGATGAGCTCTATGCAGGCTTGTTGGGTGGGTTGGGATGAGGGGTGGGGTATTCCGCGATGGGGCTTACTTTAGTTCGAATGCCGTTCTCCATCACAAATGCTCTTCATTACTTAAAGGGATAGTCACCCTGAAATTATGTTGGTTTTAATAAAAGCAGAAATATGAAAGAAACATATTAGTGAAGGTTTGACGAAAATCCGTGAAAGGAAAAGAAAGTTATGATCTCTTGAAATTTTTCATTTTATGGCGTTACGTGCGAGGTGCTCTTTCATAATGGAGTAACTGCTCTCTTTCTGTTTTGATGAAGGAATATTTCTGTTCATAGAGGTATGTATGTAACACGTGTTAATAACGATGTCTCAAATGCACGAGTAAAATGATACAAATCCTTTTGAGAAAATGGACATTAAAAAAATCAATTGTACACAACATAATGGGAGAGCACCTCTCACGTGACGTCACAAAAATTAACATTTTAAGAGATCATAACTTTCTTCTGCTTTGAGTGTTTTGACGGATTTTCGTCAAACCTTCAAACCTTCATGTTTCTTCCATATGTCTGCCTTTACTGAAATCAAAAGGATTTTAGGTTAGACTATCCCTTTAAAGTCTCGTCAGCTTAGACGACCCCCTGGGGTATGGGCCTGTACTTGAAGTGACCTCCTTTGGACAAGCAGACGATCGTGATATACATTTTGATAGCTGGCATTTTTATGTTGTCAAGTGCAGCGTATAGGGCTCTGGCTAAAGCGAAGAGAAAATTGTGAGACTGAGAGGAACCGTAATGGTTCGGAGAATGCTTAGAAAGAGTTAGTAATATTTTAGAGACGATTTCACGTTCGTTTAGTTTTGGAATGTTCTGATATTGTAGTGAACACAACTGACCAGTTTATGTAGGAATATTAATAACACTAGTATGACATCGCTGATCCGACTTGCAATTTTGTTAGTCGCTGGATTTGGTGAGTGTATTTTCTTTTCTGTGAGATGCAATTTCTTGGCTCCCGACAAGACACATTTGTGTGTTATACATCAATTTTTATCCACCGAGCTTAAAGAACTATTTTGCCGCGACACGAACACGTTGTTCAAGGTGGGCACAAAAATATGAGGCTGGCTTTGCACATTTGCAAACAAATGGATAAATGATAGCGTGGGTCTTGTTGATGTAGTACATGCCATGTCAAGTTACAATCCAAGACCGAAATCGCATGTCAAAAAAATGTCCTTGGGACTCACGAATGTCTTCAAGATAATGTGGCAAGCATAATGTCTTCAAGATTTGCATGATGTCATCGTTGTTCCTTGAGTACTCGTCTTTTGGTCGTGTCAAGCTGTGCCACAGCCAGGATTGAAATAGTTTATGTTTGGTACATCTGCACAACATTATGGGGATCTCGTCGCTCATATATCCCCGAGGAGACGGGAGGGGACCTGGTATTATGTTTGGACATATCCACAAGAAGAAAATAAAAAGTGCTCTTCCTCTCAGGTTAAAAACATTGGCAATGGCAACGGACATAATATGAACAAACCATGCCGATGATGGGAGACGTTTTTTTGTGCCGGCTTGTGACCGTGTGTACAATAAGCCATGCACTGAAATGTCATTGTGAGTGAACTATGTAAAGCAAGCAAGAAAGAAAGCACATCGGCTGGAAATAAAAAGTGAAGTTCAACTTGTGTTGCCAACAGTAGCAATGATAACGGTCATGATATCGATAATGATGCTGATGGTGAGAAATGTTTAGTATTTGTGACTGTGTCATAGGTCAAAAGTCATAGGTTATAACGTCACTTTGAGTGCAATGATGAGGTACAAAACATATCAAATGGGTTATATAACTACCTACGGCGAGGTTTTGTAGGCCTATGATAATTTCTTTGTTAAATATGAAAAATCATCAGTTGCAAATGAATGAATGGGGGAAGTTTGTGTGTGTATTTGTATATTGTGTGTGTCGATATAAGTGTATTTCGTGATAGGTTGGTTGGAGGGTGGTGGTGGGGTTAAGAGTGAGTGCTGTAGTGTTTGTAATTCGTCACCTTAATTGCATTCACTCTTAGCACTATCACGATGGCATATGTCAAACTCGGATCAATTCTGATTACTGTTCTTTATATCGTGTCAAGAGCATGGAATCTTTTGAAAGTCTGTCTGACACTGTCTGACTACTGAAAATGCAATATCCATTTCAGATCTTCCTAGCTCCACCCCAGAGCTTTCTTTCTATTCAATCTTAACTGTCAGCGGAATGATTTATTTTACCATCTTGAAAACAGATTGCATTTAACAAAAAAATTCCGATAATTTGCATGATTCTCTAGTGGGCATTGTATTCGTAGCCTAGTGATGACTCATAAACAATACTTATGGGCATTGTTCTGATCAGCAATCGGAATCGTATGCGATGCAATGGGCCAATGCTTCGCACATGTGGGATGAATGGGTAATTCCCTTGTCTAGAAGAAAATATCACCATGATATTGCTATTACAAAATTAATGAATGGAATAGAAACTACATTTACGTGTTAAAAAGGGGTAAATAGTTAAAGTGTCTCATCCACTGTCCATGGGCTGCACAAGCAACAACACGACAAGGAAACAAAGGACCGATTCATTTCGACGTGCATGAGGTGGCCTGCCTGTCAGGCTGTTGGGCATCTCTAAGCCAAACTATTAAAAGAAAGGGGTCTGGCTGCAGTAGACTATTTATTCTTCTCTGGCTCGCCAAATATCCTACGAAAAGAGTAGAATGATAGAAGATGATTATTCTTATGAGTGTGGTTTTGCATCAAAGGTCTGTATTCAATTTCCTTATTTGTAATTGAAAAGTGTGCATTCCTCTCACGATGTTTGTTAAAAAAGTGGCAATTTCTGGTAGGCTGCTCAGGGACTTTGTTTTCTTCGTCGGGTATGTCCCCGAGGAGTTTGGAGGAAGGCGCAAGTGTGTCTCCAAGATGGTGCGACTTCTTAGGATTATCCGCCCAATTTAGACCCGAGCTCCGGATTACCGCCAAGCCGTCACAGGCTAATGGAGCTCAGAGCTCTGGCTAGTATCACAACAATTCAAACCAGAAGGTGTTCCAGTCCTTTTACCCCCCTTTCCTTTCATTTGATTTTATTTGGGTTCTTGGGTACGTTCCTATGGATGTTAAATCGAGCATATGCCTCTTATGAGAGGGCGAACTTTAGCGCTTAAGCATGCCTGTTCTTACATAGCGAGGTCACGCCTGGTGCTCATATACAAATTAATTCAATTGTACTTTTCAGGAGATTATCTGTTCTCGAACTACAGAAGGGGGTGGGGTGCTGCTTGTCTACTTCTGAGTTTCAACTCACTATCATAGATTACCACGATCAAATTTAAGGCAAAAACTAAATGACGCCACGGTCCGATAAAGTGGGTGAAATCCACGGGCCAGTCAATAGAAGACAATGACTGCGATGATATTACAGATACACTCTCTCCCCATGGATGTCGCCGATCTAAAGGGATAGGACGGTTGGATTTAGCAAGAAAGCCACCAGCCACAAAAATATGTGTTTGCAAATACTTTCCCCTACTGATCTTGGGAACAATTTTTTTTACATATGTTTATACTTTGATTATTATTGTTATTTGTTATGACGTTGGAATGACACATCTCTCCGCCCACCCCTCCCTACCCCATCTTGGATAAACAATCCTTAAATTCTCACATGAAATGTGATTTTCATTGTACGTTGAAACATTATGATTCAATGTGATTGCGGAGAAAGGGGTGGGGTGGGTGGTGTTCTTCTGTTGACAGCTTCGAAGACGAGTAAACCCCGTTTAAATATTTCAACGTTATACGGAAGGTCCCGGAGTAGCATTATTAGAAACTAAGTGTGATGGGTATTTGATTGATTCTCGTTTGGGCCGTCACCCCCCCCCCCCCCCCCCACCCCCACACATGCCCACACACCTTCTGTGTTAGATTACCTAATAAGTGTCTAGCATTCTCCTTTAAATTTCTGCAACCTCTTTTTCTATTTTATGTAACTGTCAGCTCTAGAATTATTTCATAACTCCATGAGACCCAACGCCTGGTGAGTCCGCCCCGTTACCTCGGCTGCGTTGCAGCGTGTCGTCAGGTTTCATGGACGCCCCAATTCGGGGATTCAATTCAATGACAAGCCGACACTAACAGAGTGCTTACATAAATACTCCAGGAATTCCCTTTACTTTATCAGGATTAGCCACTTAAATGTCTAGCTTTCTTAATCCAAATCTACCGAAAAGCGCAGACAGTCTTTTCTTCGGGGCTTGTTTGGTATGTTTGGGGTCATTTCACGATCCCATTAGCTTTGATAGTCAATCCCCTCTTTAGCGGCTCATTGGGCCTCTGTCATGTCTATTCACGACTGAATGTTCTCAGGGGGACAACATGACAAACACCGCCTCTTAAAGATAACGTAGGCCTTTTACCATGTTTACATAAGTCATAAGACTCGGCAGGGATCAGCAGTATATTACGATGACATGTTTGATATCTCACGGTCATAGCTTCACAAACATTGTCAGGAAAAGTGAAAAACTATCCTCATTTACATTTGGAACGCCCCGATTTGTAGCTCCAAAGTCTGCTACATTCATATACCGTATTGCAGCGGCCAGCGGTGCGATGCTAGCACTGCGCACATTCCTGCGGACAGTGCACAAACGGAGAGTCGCGATGTGTGCTGAATGCGATATCGGTTTCTAGGCTACACGAACCGCGGAGGTTTCGGACGACCCGTCCAAAACTACTCGAAATCTAGTGATCAATACACATGTAAGTCCGCTCAAAATAACATTTTTCCATTTCTAATGTTGTTCATGTTGTTAGGGAAGTTCTTAAAACAGTATTTCCTTCCATTATCCGTGGTTGTTACACAGTTGCATTTTTTGACCTGCAAAAGGGCGACTCCACCATTAACCCGTTTTCCCGCGCTAATGGCGCCAATCCGCAGGGTTTTCAAGGAGCTTTCTCTTAAACAATGTGTTAATGTAAACATAATGTTTGAGTTTTGAGGACACGATGGATGAGTATTTGGATCAAATATGTTGGGCACGTGTTTAGAAAAAAACGCTTTTGAATCTTGATAGGACGAAAACCACAGAGAACGACACTATTATAGCTGAACAATTCATGCTAAGCATTCTCTTCAAATCACGATATCCAGGGAAGTCTCTTGAAAATGCGCAGGCAACTACATGTGTGATAATTTTTTTCATTTTTTTTCACCTCATTCCATTCTAGGTTAGGTTAGCAAAACGAGATACGGTCTCACTAATTTCAGTATTCGTAATCATAATAATACTTTCAAGGTACATCCATACGTAAGCGTATACACACAAACACACATACACATACACACACATACACACACACACACACATACACACACATGCAGAAACAGGTACAGGCAAATGTCCCTGTTAAAAAGCACTGGTAGTACTATTTTTTCTTGTCTATCAGCAGCTAGATACACCATCCTTCAACGGGAGCATACCGCACAGATTCACCAATCACGGCTAATTTCTCCAAAATCTACACCAAAATGCCATCTTTCAAGAAGAGGTCAGCCAGGCCTGTCAGACTTCTGCCTGGACTATCCCAGATGAGGACGCTTACGGTCAAGGCAGAGAGGGGGTAGCCAGATTTGCGCAGTGAAACTGGGGTAGCCCTTTTGCCATGTTTGCAAGTCAAACGAATACAATTGTCATGAGTGTATGAATACTACCCCTGACACGGAAAATGGAAGAAATACTACAAGACCGTCTCTCACAATATAAGTACAGGAAAATGCCCTTAAGCGGAATCATATTGGAATTAGATTCCGAGTGGAGTTTTAGTTGGGTCGTCCAAAAGTCTGCGGTTCCTATAACCTAGAAACCGAGACCGCAATAGCGCGCACCCTGGCTCTCCGCACCGCAAAATGTTAATTTTGTCAAAAAGATATGCATTGCTCAAAAAGATGTGCATTTGATACATCATCAGAAATACGTTTTCAGACAGATACCTTTATGAAAGAAACTAATTCCGTCGTCAAAAACATAAAAAGAGCAAGTTAAGGAATTTCATTGCTTACAACATATGAGAGAGCACCTCGTACGTGACATCACAGCATTAGCATTTGGCAAACGATCGTATCATTCTTTTTCTTTGACCTCCGCTAATATGTTTTTCTTTCATGTGTCTCCTTTTGTTGAAATCAAAATAATTTCATGGTGAGTTATCCCTTTAAGTTGGCTGGAGTCAGGACCATCATGGGACCACTGGCGTGTCCGTGGATCTATCACCGTCTCACCACAGGTGCGCACGATCCTGTCAACGCAGCCACATGAGCTCTTGATCAGGGCTTCAAAATTCGATCGCGTTTTGGGTCAAACGCGGCAATTCGATGCAAGAAATTGATGTCAAGTTGTTGTCCAGGTTACTGGTAATCACGCGTAATTCTTCACCTATACACGTAGGGGGAGGGAAAAGTGAGAAAATTAAGACACAATTTGACGCCATTAACGAATAAATTGGTCTATGTGCAGTATAATAGAGCCTTTGGCATCACTGATGTCCTTCACAGACAATGGAATGGTTAACGAACTCATTTGCTATGCTGGGAAAGAGAGAAACACATTCATCCCATAGTATAATTCACTTTTCGTTCCGTCGGCCGCCCCATCCATACAGATTGTTTTTGCGATCACTTTCCTATGTCGCCCACCCTTTCCCACTCATTTTCACTAAAGAACAACGCTTATGTGACACGATAAGTGCTTGGTGAAAACCACTTCGTATTCGATTTGGAGAGGCAAGTAACAATCTGCTCTTATCCTTCGTTATATCATGGCTCCTAGCATGGTCTGTCAATGGGAGTAGCTGATGTGAATTGAACTGGTTGTGCGATTTGGAACTCCCTTATCACCTCCAAATGCTCTAAAATGCACATCCAAACGATCCCGGTCTTGTTTGAGAAGACATGACATCAAGGGATTTCACCTTACGTTTACATCACTACAGCCATTGCAATGAGTGGATTGCAGTAGTCATTGTCATTGTCATTGTCATAAAATCATTGTCATTATCGTTGTCATTGTCATCGCCCACCCTGTGAAAATTTATCACTACCATAGTACATGCATGGACCCTAGTCGTAGTCGGGTCCATGCTATATACCATGTAGGCGGTGCTATTGTGATGATGTGGGTGGTTTGCCCATCAAACTGTAGCTGTTTAGATTTCTTAGTCATCATATGTTCTGGAGTCTGCGGTGAGACAAAATAACATGAGGCCCATCAATATATTCTCGTAACCATGAAAATGAACGTGCTCCGGAAATCGTTAAATAATGAGTAATTTTAGAGCACGAACATCACTTCATGGAAAACAACAGTGAAATTGTGGCAAAACATAAAATTAAAATGTCACAGTCTCTCCCGTAATGGAGTGGGACACCCAAAGAAACTGTCGAAAGTCTCATCGAAAACGTCGTGCACTCTAGTGCAAATGATAGTTCAGTGTGCCTGTGTGTGTCTGTGGATGTATGTGTGAATGTTTGTGTGTATGTGTTTACGTGTGTGTGTGTGTGGTTCTCGTCACTATAAATGAGGGACCCCCCCCTTACACACACACACATACACACACACACACAAACACACACACACTTTTTTTTCCATATTCCACAAACCCACAAACCCACACACACACACCCACACACACACAAACACACACACACACACACACACACTCCCATGCATACACACACAGACGCAAATCCGTACAACCTTGAGCACTTATTCGTATTCCAGCAAACAACGTGCCTGGAAACTGAATCATACACGTCACTGCCAAGTTTCTCGACTTACATTCGTAACAATGCGTACGACAAGCATCCCTATCAGAAGTAGCCTATCCGATATGCGTCGGGCTAATGGTCTAACTACTGACGGGCGAGGGCGAAGGGCGAAGCCCGAGCGCCTATCGTCACTGGTGAGTACGAAAAATGAATTTCCTTTTATTTACCTTGTTCCGTTCGTAGAAATTCTACGAACCCCCAACGAAGCTTCAATATAAATATTCATAGCTGTCCGCGAACACGGACCAATAAGCGACGAGGTTTGAACGTGACGTATTTTGAATATCAATGAGCTCACTTCGCTCAAAATAGCGTTCGCAAGAGGTCTATGGGGTTTAAAATATGCTGCCCAAAAGCTCAAAATAGACCTGCAGGCTTCAGCGATATGTGCAGTACTCAATGGGGAGAATTGTTTTGTAAGTTTGCCTACTGGATTTGGGAAAAGTGCGATATTCCAGGCTCTGCCATTGTCGTTTGACTTTCTTCGCTCGGACTCTGGTAGCCCCGGGACTGCTCTCGCGCAGCCCGCTCACTGCGTGTGAGCGGGCTGGTCACAGTAAGGACTCTGGGAGCAGACCGAAGCCGCCAGGGCCAGCCGCAGGGAAGACCACTCGATCCCTGGTAAATCTACGACTACGGCAACTCCCGGTGCAACTCCAACTCCGCGGAGATCTATTGCTCTTTAATTTCCCCTTGATTTCCCTTATGAACCCAAATACGAATGAACTCGCCCAACAAAATCATAGACTGCGATGATATTTGATTGGTTAAAAAATACAGTTGATCGCCATATAAGGGTTATCTCATGAATGATGCATTAAAAAAAAGTACGTCACGCATACGTGCATATTAATGACTTTACCAGTGATGATAGGCGCTCGGGCTGCGCCCTCGCCCATCAGTTCCCATTCGCGCAACCAGTAACTTGCCCACTATAGCCCGGCGCATATCAGATAGGCTATATCAGAAGCCCCACCCTAGTACCGGCCATAACCTCTCAATCACCCCAGCACAAGAGGTAAGGACCATGGACCTACTGAGGTCGATGCAAGGACAAACAGACGTTTAATGAGAGTGAAACCCTAAATATATTGAATTGAATGAAATTGGAAAAATCAGAAAACCAGATTGGGAAAAGTTTGAGAAAATTCATACATTTATAAGGAACTTGTAAAAAGTTTAAAAATCATGAGGACTGGAACTGAATCCTGATCACTTACATTCATGGCCACTCAATAGACCATTCTCGATATGTTTACAAATTTTATTCACGTTGTTCAAACAATAAGTTACTAAAGGCAGGAAGGTGTTAGAACTGGAGTCGGAACGAAGAGTAATTTATTCATATACCAGTCGCGATCATTGATACCACAATAGAATATTTTACGCGTTTGGTTCTTTGATCCAGTGATGACCGCCGCCAAATATGCAAGACAAATATTGGATACATTTAGAGGAATATACAATCTGCATGCGCAGAAGATTTCAGAACCACTTCATGTACTGAAGTACATGTGCAGTAGTAGTACATCTTATAATGATACGAATCTGTGAATTTCAGATTATATTGTTGCGTCGTTTTTGTGATAAATCAAGAATACTGTAGAAAACATGTCAGAAAAATGCCTCAATATCGCACATTGGGCAATCATATTTCCTTACAAATATCTTGTAAATCGTTTATTGAGTGTTTCACCTTCCATGGAAACAACGTCGATTTCGTGTCCGGAGATGTCCGAAAACGTTACGGACCAAATTCTTTCTACAATTTTATCAAAATTTCCCTTCGCTCACCTCCAAACTAATTCCCAGTGTGTGTAATAAGATCAGCTATGAACTCCCAGCGAAGGCTGAACGGTTGACATATTTCTCAAAACAGATTTTCTTTTGTTATTCAGAGGAAGGCACTGCCTCATTAGAAATACAGCGTATTGTTTAAAACACCTGAATGTCTTGAATTTTTATGAGGCGGTGGTCATCATGGATCAAAGGAAGTCTATCCGAGCGCAGTCCATCCATGATAGGTCCATGCTAAAGGTAACCCCAAAGCTTGCCCGAGGTTTGTCCGAGTAGCAACAACTAATAGATTCATAATGCGTTCCATCCATTGAAACTGAATCACGAAATACAGAAGGATGTAATTATAACGCCACCTGACAGTTAAGGGAAAGTTGTGAATACATTACGAGAACGAATTATTGGTCCGAAATGATATAATCTATGCATGGACCTATCATGGATGGACTGCTCTCGGATAGACTTCCTTTGATTTTTGATGACCGCCGCCTCATAAAAAAATCATTCAAAAGATATTCAGGTGTTTCAAACAATACGCTGAATATCTAATAAGGCAGTGCCTTCCTCCGAATAACAAAAGAAAATCTTGTTTGAGAAATATGTCAACCGTTCAGCCTTCGCTGTGAGTTCATAGCTGATCTTATTACACACCCTGGAAATTAGATTGGGGGTGAGCGAAGGGCATTTATGATAAAATAGCCAAACGCGTAAAATATTCCATTGTGATATCAATGCGCGAGACTGCTGAAGGAATAAATTACACTTCGTGCTGACTCCTTTCCGTACACATCTCTGCTGTATGGAAGTGACGTCGTTCTTGTGTCCCACGCATACACATTGGTTAAATCCCTGTAACAATCTTTGCATGCCGAATCGGACGCTTCTGAGCCGATTATTAGGCAGACTCTTTTACACACATTGTTTGAGAATGCTGTTCTTCCAATGGCTACCAGGAATTTAAAGCCATATAAGTCTTTCACTGTTTCTTCTCGTATGTCACGCATATTTAGAAACAAATTTAATCAGAGATCCTCAAGATCACGAATATGGTATACATTCAATTTTAAAATCATCTTATATGGAGAACATTTCTTGAACAAGCATACGTAAATATTGGAAATGGAGGCAGGCACAATACTATGACAATCGCCATAACTTAAAGATTACGTTCGAGCAACACTGCTTCATCTTTTTGCCTTATTCATGCTGGAAATTAATCATCGAATTAATAACACTTAATGACACATTCACATTCACACCCCTGCACGCGATAGACATTGGGGACAGTGTGACGCGTACATATTGCCCGTGTCAATGTACTGCGAAGCTTCTAGTAACAAAACAAGTACATTATGTTCACCATGTACGGTATATTCTGTTTTGAGATGAAGTTTAATAGCATATCATCATGTCAATGAGTTCAGGTAGTGAACAGGTTGTGAATTAACATTATCATTAATTTTGGTACCAGTGATGCCCATTTTTTCAACGTGAATTGTGATTTCATGGTGTCTTGGGTTTAAACTCAAGATAATTATACAACCTTTAAACATTAAAAAAAAAAAGAGAATCTACCTAGAGGGCACGTGATTGAAGTTGACAATGTTGATGAAAAGGTTCAAGGTTGGGGAGACCCTTTGCAGGTTAAAACTATATTTTTGTGTAAAATTTTTGTGTAACATGAACTTACATATAAACAAATAAGGATAGTGATGCAAACTAATGCAAGGATTTTGTAGTGTACAGTTGAAAGGGGGAGTTATTATTTCGACTTTATTTGAATGTTCCCCAAGTACGGAGCGGCAAAACGGTTGGCTGTGTTGCCAGATTTCCCAACTGAGCTTCAAGTGTCATATCAACCCCACCTTCATGCTCGTGCCACCCTGTTACCTTGGTAATTGCTTAAAAATCGTGAACAGGTATGATAAACCGATGAAAGTTGCGATTGAAATCTGTGTGTGAAGCGCGAAATGCATCAAATATTTTGCTTCCTGTCGCGCTTCATCATCACGGTCATAGCATGGACCCTATAGGATCCATGGTCATAGCTAGGCGTGCACGTCCTGGGGCGAGGTGACCCGCACGAGAAACAGCGGCGTGTGTGCTGAGCTGCTTTTAAAGCGTAGACTGGGAGACGTGTTTGCGCGCCCGTCAGGGGAGCCCAGAACTGATTGACACCTCCAGGAATTAGTGTCCTGTGACTGAACCCCATTAGATGCAAACCATCGAACACTCGGCGACAGGGCTTGTGAAATACTACCAGGATGTGTGATGGAACAGGTAGAGAAGAGGGCCATGCACTCCACAGTCTAGAGACTCGGCTACGAACACTGCGGTTAGGCCAAGCCTAGTCGTGGTTTACGGGAACCATTCAAGTAGGTCCGTGTAGGCACCATCCGTTGGGCAATAGCTTGAACTACGGAAACTTCTATTCTTTTGTTGGGACACGACACGCACGTGAGGTTCTAGACTGATTCCACAAACGCAAACATAGAAACGGTGCCGTAGTTAGGTGCGTGCCTTCAGATTACCTCGTCAAGATCCTTTGACCTGACTTTGTCGATTCTGCCTGGGCCACTTTGGTGGCTCACCCCGCTGCGCCTCTTATTCCTTCCCTAAATCATTGTAACAGTTCCCTTGATTTAGAATTTTTACATTCCAAATTTGTGGTTTCATGTTCGCAAAAAACAAACAGTATAAAATGAACATCGGTCGTATTATTTGCCATACCACCTGCATAGCCTTGGAGACGCTCCCATATATTTACATAAATTATGTGGGATTGTTGATCGCGGTTCTCTCGTTCTGTCTACCATAGAACTGTGATGGGGGAAAGCTTGCAAATTGAAAATGAGATTCCTTGATCACTTTCATCGATCAAACATGTACAAAATACTTGGGAAATGTATTTTATAGAAGGTATGTGCCCCCCCCCCCCCAATACCTTCTAACTTCAGGTTGACTTTTTAACATATTAAGCTTAGTGAACATAATTTCAGAGTTTGGTTTAGGTCAATCAAAAGCTTAATATGGATGTTTATGCTACGTTCATTCTACGATTTACCGTCGTTTCATTTTTATGTTAACGTTAAATAGTTAAGAAAACCAACAACAACTAAACACAACAACAAAAAAGTAAGTCCCCCTAAGCAAAAAAGCATAACTTTTCATCAGAGAAGTTTTGGGCAAAATAATTTGGCAGTATTGTTCCTTAACTTTGACTAACTTCTGTATCAAAATCGCATTAATCCAATAAGTCATGCATGAGTGGGCAAATTTTGAAGGCAGAAATGCCACTTTTCAAAAGTCACAAGGATAATTGTTTATGCCGTTTTTACAGTACATTTTGGCATTTCTTGTGCGATTTTTACAGTGTATTCAGTCAACCATGACATGAAAATTACTTCTTATGCTTACATAACAGGTCATGTTACATATTTTATTTTTTTTTCACAAAAATAAAGGGTTTTTAAAAGTTTTAAACTCAAGAGGGATGAGTATTTGTTAAACGGTGCCAGAACAATGTGTTAAGTGTTGGGATAGGTGTTAGTGCATAGAGAAATGGATGATAAACAATGAAAGTACATAAATTATGCACCAGAAATGGAATTCATCAAAAAATCATATGACAGAATCCCCAAATTACCCTTGTGACTTTTGAAAAGTGACATTTTTGCCTTTAAAATTTGCTCACTCATGCAGGACTTATTGTATTGATGTGATTTTCACACAGAAGTTAGTCAATATGTTAAGGAACAATTCTGCCAAATTATTTTGCCCAAAACTTCTTTGATAAAAAGTTATGCATTTTTGCTTAGGGGGGGGGGGGGCTTACTTTTTGTTGCGTTAATATAGCTATGCCGAAAATATCACTGGTCCATGTGTATCGTGTGTATTGCGCGGTAGGCCTACCATATTTCGTCCTCTCCCAATTCGTCTCCGACCGCATAAGCTAACATGAAGGAGTAAGGGAAAGAATTGGTATTTTCGTTCCATTCAATTATCTTAAAGGGCGGTTCCAGGGTTTTTCTTGTAGACGAAATGTGAGTAGATCAAACAAGTGGCTGTAGACGTTTTATTATGTGGCTACCCTGGGGAAATCAGTGTGCTACGCTAGGGCGCCCGTGCGTGCTGCCCGCACGCCGCGCTCGTCGTTTATCATACACAATCACACGGCGCACATTGGACAGACAGATCGCACTCATGCACTCAGCAGAACAGCCTCGACTGGTAACGCAACTGGCGTAACCACTCAGTTGGCAAAGATTTTGTCGCAAGTTAAGGACGTCCTACATTATTGTTGCTTCGTCGTTTCGACTTATGAATAGCCTTTGCGTTCAAGGAAACCTTTTGGAATAAATATATGTTTCTGTGGTTTTGGTTCCTAATGAGCTGTCAACTGTGTATTGCCCAGAAGCTCTTACAAGGCTATCAAACTTGTTTTGAGGCTGTTTTTGTCTTCGCAGCACTCGAAAAGTGAAAAGGTGAGCTTGTAAAAATACATTGTACATGTAACGGTTTGTTTGTGACGGATTAAGGAACTGGACGGTGAAATCGCTTTGGAATTCAATATTGGTTTCTGTTCTGTATATTGCATGGATTGTTTTATGTCAGTCGAAACAAAATCAGGAATGGCGTGGTATTCTCCTTCTTCTTACTTGTCTAAAGCTATTTTATTTTCGCATATTTTCGAGAGTACTTTAGAGAGCCTTGTAGTAGGTTTAGAGAGCCTGTGATATGTCCACATCGCATTGGTGCAGTGGCAAAGAAAGGGGATGCATGCAATCTTTAGACAAAGAATGTTGCACTTACTGATTTAGTTGTGAAAAAATCTTGATTATCATCCACCAACAGGTCTGCATAATTGGCTCTGACCAAAGAGATATATATTTGGCCATATTGCATATAGATTTTCAATTATTGTAACTAACCACCGATGGTAACCACCATGGCAACAGGTGCAATAATGGGAGCCCATTGGTTGTTGCCATGATGGTAGTGTTTTTCAAGTTGTAATACTTAAAAAAGATGTAGGTCTGACCCACCGTTTCCATACGTGCCATGCTAAGTTCTTTTGTATCGAAGAAGTCTCCACTCGTTCTCTGTGTCATCATTTTACCACAAGGGGAGATGAGAGTGTGACGTACAACGCCCTGCTGTAACTACCTATGTATTCTAGCCTTTCTGATAGACATTCAAGACATCCTTAAATGAATATGACATTATTTTCTCTCTCTATAAATAATCAAGTTACTGATTTTTTTTCTTTCTTTTTGGCATTCAGTTTCCACATTATGTTGGACAATCAAAACAGAGCAATAGACTTTGTATATCGTAGCTGTGTACGAAAATATCCAATAAATCGTTTAGTTACGCCTACCTACTTCTTATATTATTATCTACACAAGTGCCCCGTAATGGGATCTTTTGTCACGGGCAATCGATTTTTACACTTTGCTTTATATTGAAAAGTGTAGGCATTGGAGTGACTTAACAGCCCGATGTTATCGTGTACTTCTTTGTCCCGTCAACCGTTAAAACTCGCAATAGAATTCCTCCTCCGCTTACACCTGCGTAATAATACATGTAGTACGAAAGTGTGAAAGTAAATTTCGTTCGCAGCATGTGAAATAGTCTCCGCCATTGTAGCGAGACTTGCCTTTGCTCAACAGTTCCTTTCTCATCGTCCATTCAATCAGCAAGAGGCCCAGCAGTAACATAATATATTTAGTTAAGTGATTTGGGTTGATGTGTCAAATGTGGCTGCATTGGAAGAAGAGTGCGCTACCTTGTAAGTAGTTCAGCAGTATAGCAGGGTGTTCTCTTAATTCCTAAGATTGAAAATGTCGATCTATCAAGCGATTTAAATATTTTTCAATCTAATAGATTGAGGATAGATCGAAAAATGATAAAAAAACGACTTTTAGATCGAAGGGTTTTCTCAATCTGTAATAGATTGAACAAAGTTTCAATTTATTGAAAGCTTTAACCAATCAAACTTCAGAACATTATTATAATTCGCGCTTCTGCGTATTTTTGTACATTTTAATAGATAAACGGCACAAAATTAGATATAAGTAATATTTAAGCATACTTTTTCAATAAACATTTAGAAATTTCGACATTAAAACAATAAATGCCACGTAAATGAGTGCAGAAGACAATGATTACGACATCATGTTTATCTTTAGTTGTACTAACCAATATTTTTTGAGCACATTACCGTAGTCCTTTATATATGAAAGTGAACGTGTGGAAGATAGGATAGAAGTAGAGTATCGATAGGAGTAGGTAGGATAGGATAATTTAGGATTTGGATAGGATAGGACTAATATAGGGTTAGGGTTGTGTCGGGTAGGTAGGGGTAGGGTAAGGGTTATGTGTGCGTTTATATCCATGTATGTTTAATCATGTGACATTAATTTTCAATCTAATAATTCAACCTAGATTTCAATCTATAAGATTGAAAAGCTCAATCTATGCCAAAGCTTGGAATTGGATTGGCTATAGATTGAAATTCTCAATCTAATAGATTCAAATCTCAATCTATTGAAGATGAAATCTAATGATAGATTGACTTTCAATCAACTTTCAATCAACTTTCAATCAACTTTCAATCTGGTTACATTCGTCCCTGACAGCAATCTGTGGCAGATTGAAAATTCAATCTAATAGGTTGAGTTTTCAATCTTATGAATTAAGAGAGTGGTTTGATTTAAAACTCGCATCTTCTTGGTAGTAGATTGAAATCTCAGTTTTGGTACAACTTCGAGTTAATAGAGCTATAATGAGAAAATACTTGAAGTAGTTTAAATAGATGAATTTGATTCATTACATTCCAGTCGCTATTATTACATACATTCACGACGACAATGAATGTAATTCATCCTTATTTTCGTATTAGCTAGGTCTCTACTCTCTAATTATATCCCCAATTAGATGTTTACAACTATAGCTGATATCCCGAGAGTTCGAAAGCTATGTACAGCCTGCTCGAGCTGAAAGGAGAGTGACGTTTCAATTCTAGGCCTCTTTCCAATCCCTACTGTCTGGAACGTTTCCACTGCCACTTAACACATTAATCACTCAGCACACGATGGGTAACTGCTCACACGATTTTAGAGTCTTTGCGTTGTTATCATTATGCGGATGGTTGACATTACGGCACAGTGGGAAGCGCGCATCATCAGTCTTCAATTCGGTTATGATTGCACAATCACTTCCTTTTTTAAATTACCAGCTATAACGAGGGCGTCTCGTCTCAAGAGGATCGGTCAATACGGTCAATACACTTTAGCTCTCACTCAAGTGCTAGATTGATCATACCAAGGATGTATACGTCCTTGATTATACAAACCCCTTCCCGTGCAATTTGCTATTCACGCGGTGGTTATAAATAATGCACATAGTAACTCAACGAATAGTGCTACCCGTACCGGCCAGTCGCTGTACATGGAGAAGAGAACTATGGTCAGGTAGACCTCGATATCTGACAGTTATAAAAAGATCAGTGAGAAAGTAATCGTGTTTTACTTCTACCCGGGTATCATCATTAATTAAATGAAAGTATTTACACCTCATTATACACGCATATTATGCAAATAAAATGTGATAATGACGAGTGTTGTGCAAGTTGTGTATCAACATTATTAATATGTTTCGGCATGTATATTGATATGCGATATGTTATACATTTACTTTTTAAAGTTTATTGTTGCTCATTCTTTCTGGGATTGTTGCGTTGTTGACTCCTGAAAACCTTTAAACCATATGTAAATTCACGAACTCTCAGAAAGTTAAATTTCATTCCAAATTTAGTCACGTCTAGATCTCCATTGTGAAATGAACTTTCATCTAGGATGTCACTTTGGAAATTGGACTTATTCTCATCAAGTTCCCTCCTTTATCTTTGTTCTATATCGCGTATTTCTGGGCGGACCCGGCACCTTATCGGGCTCCGTGATCATGCATGGTTAGTGGTCCTCTCTCCCAGAATTTATGTTGAAACATGTTTCTGTAATCCAGCAATTCCCCGACAAATCACATTCTCGAATGTGATGTCAACCCGACCGTTCACGAGTTTCCTCAGTGGCCGATTTCGTGCTGTCCGGCTTGTACTTACACCGCCCCCCTCCCCCTCCCCATCTTCCTGTCTCTCCCCCCCCCCCCTCCCCCTCCCCGCGCTCTCTCTCTTGCCTCCCCCTCTCTCTTCTCTCCCTCCCTCACACCCTCCTCTTTATTTCTCCCTAACTTACCCCCTCTCCATCTCTCTTTCTCAACTACCCCCGCTCTTTCTCTCTCTTTCTATCTCTCTCACTCTCCACCTCCCCGTATCAGATTGATAGATGCCTCTTTAGCGTGTTCCATGAACCCAAACTTTAATAATCGAGCCCCGTGAACTACAGGTTTAAAGGCCATGTCAAGTTCACGACGATTAATAAATCTTTTTCGAACTGAACAATATCTGCCAGATGTCGCCAATGGATTTCAAGACCACAATCTCTAGGACATAAATATTTTAATCGGATTTTGGTTCTTTTTACCAACATTCGAAAATGTTCATGTGAAGAGACACATTATTTGAAATATAAATTATTTAAACGATTACTAGTGCTTGTTGGGCTCATATTTTCTCTCATACAATATCATTATATTTGACTGTATCAACATGTACAAGGCTTTAAATTCCTACAAGAGGATTGGAAATTAGCTTTTAGAGAAAAAAAACACGATCATCGAGGAGAATTGTGCCACTGGCTACTGTACAGACATGCTTGAGTGTATACAAGCTTCACCAAGCGTGTGGGTGTGAAATAGTTCAGCTCCTTAAAGTTGCGCAAAGACTCTATCCACTCCAACTCACACATTGGAGAGTAAAGAAAGCCATCTTGGCACTAGAGCCTTATAAAGTCCTCAAGCAAATATTGGGCCAATTCCAATAACGAGTTAATGGCGTGCTTGATTTGAAAAGGCCACTACCGACCAAGTCGCTATTCACGTCCGAAACCATAGATGGCTTGACAAGAGGCAAACTGAAAGAGATTTTCTGGGAGTAACCTTTTTCCAAAAGTACAGCAAAGTAAACAAGTGGATTAAGCACGCCTCGTGCTGTTTCGGTTGAAAGGCCCAGTTATGCGGTCGGTCGTCGTCCTGATCTCTATCCGACATAAGTCCTCATTAGTGTAATGTGACTTCAAGCAACAATCATAAAAGTCAACGAAATCCACCTAGGAATGTACAATTCCTAGTTTCGAGTGCCACCGATCTAAGTTTCGGAACTTAAAGGTTAGGTAGACGTTTTACAAAAGTAACGGAACTTGGTATGGGTCAGTAGTAGGTCTTTGCCCTATGATGACATGGCTGATGTCTGAAATTTCTCAGTCATGCTTTAGGAGTCTTTCCAGGAAAAGTAATAAAAATCCTATCTTCGTTGAAGTTTGAAACACCCGATAAGTAGCGACAATTCTCTACATTCATATACCGTATTGCAACGTTCGATCAGGGACATGTCCCTGGTTCGATGTATCGCTCAGCGGTATCACTGTGCGGCGCGAGAAACCGTGATGTGCGCTATGGCGTATTGGGAACTGCTAGGTTTGGACGACCAGTCCAAAACCTGCCCGAAATCTAGCGATCTATATCATTCCACTCGAAGTCAAGTATTTAGTTCTAATATTGTGAGGGAAGTTTTCATACAGTATTGTCTTCGATTTTCCATGATATTTACACAACATACACAAGCATAGGGATTTGTGCGTGTTAAGACCCTATCGCTCAAACTCGGTGAAAGACAAGTGAAAGTCATTTCGTTTCGAAAAATGTTATCAAGAATGAAACGAGGACGAAATTTCACATTTCAATTCGAACGTCTTTAGCGACGGACTCCCCTGGATGTAGCCTCTCACGATTTGGTTGTATTATGTTCGAATGTTTGCCTACGGAAGCCACATAAGTGTGGAAGGGTGCTCTCTTTTTTGAGGGTCGCGAGGTGTATTTGTCAAGCTTACCCCCGTAGGCCGGTCCATAACCCTAGGGGATCTTGAAGACGTAATGTGAAGAAACCTTGCTGGAGAAGGCTTGTTTTGACCCCCGCAACACCATCAACAACAACAACAACAACAACAACAACAACTTTTGTAGCACTGAAGCACTATTGTCTTGTCCAGCTATACGCCAACTGCGACTACAAACTTGCCCAATCACATTCAGACTTTGTGGTCCTTTCATCGTATGTTGTAGTCTAGGTTCCAGACTCTGGAGAGCATCGACTCAAATGAGTCTGAATACAAATGAGTCTAGCAATACAGACTAAGAGCTGAGGGAGCAGGCAGGGCAGGGGAGAGGACTTAATATTTATTTCCAGACTTAAATTGTTTACAGGATCTAGGCTACGTATGTTGCATTGATAATAGACCGGTTTACTAATGTAGTCAAATTTACGGATGTTTCTTCCCTCGGGGCCTAGTAACCAGTTATTCCATTAACCTGTACCGAACAATGGTATTTCAGTACTTGGAATCCACTTTGCATACATTAGTTGTTGCTATGTCGGGCAAACCTCGGGCAAGCTTTCCGGTTGTCAGGGGCAACCTTTGTTAAACTGGTATGCATACAATGTGAGTATGTTAGTAAACCGGTCTATTCTTTTATATCGTGCTAGCCTGCTTTCCAGGCTGTTCACCATTACATTCGGGTATTGTACTAACCATACTACTAATCATGCCATCTTCGTGGACAAACTGTAGACCAGGCCCCGTCTTATAAAGAATTGCGATTGATCTGAATCGATCGCAAGTCCAATCCCCGTTCTCCAGTGTACAGAATGGTATGATTGATATGTGTCGCAAAACAAGCTGAGATCAATCGTAATTCGTAGCTCTTTACAAGACGAGACCCCGAACACTCTGATATCAGTACCATACATTCACTGATGGTAGGAGTTCGGGATTTTAGGTGTCCAGCGGCCTAGGATCGAGGCTACTGAGGAAGGGAAAAGTGGCACGGAGACTTTTCTTTTCTGATCTGTCACGTGTCAGGAGAAGCTGGTCGATTAGTGAACATTCTGAATCATGATGGATAGGGTACTCGAGATGTCGGAGGCGCCAAGGGCCACACATAAATAAAAAGGTCATCTTGAGTCCAGCAGATAACACTAAAAATGGAAGGTTGTCGACCAGCTTCTATTAGCCTCCCTTTCAGCCTCATGGTAGCATGGCTTCTAAGATGTTGTCGTTTTTAAAACCAAACCATTAAATAAAGACGTCTGGCTGCGGTAGACCATCTCAAGGTCCCTCTAGTGGAACGGACTGAGAAAGAACAGAATAAGACAATGATTAGTCGTGGAATGATAGACTCTTTTTTGAGTTTGGATCAGAAATGTCCACAACCTGGACGCCAAGCTACCTGATTGGTCATCTGGGTGTTGTGTGTTGGCTATGGTCCTTAATTAATGTCTTATTTTGAGATGGAGTGGAAAGGTGAACATTTCAATTGCAGTCAATATCTTTTTTCCGACGCACAGTGCCCATGGTACATACGGTATGTACAATGCCCGAAAGTCTCGACTCGCTTCAGACACTGCCCTACTGATGAGGGCGCGACATAAGTGCAACCCTCACCCTGGATCCCCTAGCACGAATCTCCCATTTCTTCAGGGCGTCACCCGAGAGGCCAACGCAACCTCAAAGGATAAAACACGTTGCCATAGCAACATTATATGTCAATGTCACGCCGAGATGGATGTGGAGTATCGTCATGGACTCTGTGTGAGCGGATGTTTGTACAACCGAAGAGGTACAACTAGAATAGGAGTGCTTGATTGGCATCGCTGTGTCACGTGTCACTATCGTGACTATTATCGTTCTTCTTGTACATGTAGAGTTTCAGCAGCTAAGCAGATTGGGTACTCCGGTGATTCTGTCTTCTCTTTGCTGATAGGATTTTTATACCAACCATCATATTCCACCGTCGCCATATCTTTATAATTTTGTTATCGTCATCGTTATCGTCATCACTGTCGGGATTTTACTGACCGATGATTTCGATAATATCGATTACGAAGTGAGTGCTGCACATGTATCTGCATCACACATCATTGATAATGAATTCGCAATAATGGTTGAACTTTCAACCTTTACAAAGTGAAGTCCCGTTGATGTAGATCCTACAGCTTCCTTTAGAATGTTTACCGCTGGCAGCAAGTAAATATTATTACTACACCAAACAAAATTTGAGAGACAAACGATTTGAGGTCATCTCAGTGCTGGTTCTCAAACAGTAATTGTCATATGTTTGTGGTTTTAGTTGCTAATGACGAACCGCAAGGTCATGGTACAATGGGGGGCTTTGCTATGTTTTCATTAGAATAATTGTACATTCAAATTTCAAGAACTTGGCAGTCGTCGGGTTTGACAGCACTGAACCTGATGGAAACTAAAGGATAAAGGGGTTTTTAACTGAGACAGAGATGGAGAGAGAGAGAGAGAGAGAGAGAGAGAGAGAGAGAGCAAAAAAAAAAGGAGAGAGGAAGGGAGAGATAAGGGGGAGCAGAGGGACAAAGTGAAAGAGAGAGAGATGGGGGTAGAGGTGGTATATAGAAGGAGGGGCCAAAGAGAAAGAAAGAGATATAGGTGTGTAAACACGTTTTTGCGTGTGCATGACACAAAAAAAATGAAAGAAAATGAAAGAAAGAAAACAGAGATGGGGGGCTTATGTATATATATATATATGTGTGTGTGTGTGTGTGTGTGTGTGTGTGACGGGGTTAGGGTTGGGGGTTGTGGACATGCATGGAGAATGTGTCTATTTGTGTGTTTATGTGTATGCGTGCGATCAAGAGCAATAATGATAGAGTGAAGAGAAATGTTAAAGCTAGAGAGAGAGAGAGAGAAAGAGAGAGAGAGAGAGAGAGAGAGAGAGAGAGAGAGAGGTTGTTATTCCCAGTTTTCATCATCTCTACCAAAAATATAATCATGTTTTTGATGGGGGATTGGAGCCGCGGGTACATGACGAGGGAGGTTTTCACAGCGAAACCAATTTAGGACGCTAAATAACCAATTTCCGTCATCAAGTGCGGCCACCGTTCCTCGCTGTTTATTTTTGACTGGGCTCGATAGCTTCCCAAGTGACCGGGTAATGCCATGTTGATCTCAGATTCACATCCCTTCATGCAATGCCGTTAATAATCAGGTTCTAGAAGACTCAAAGCATAGACCCTACTCCACAGTATGCCTGGGCTAAAGGGATAGTTTACCCTGAAATTAAGTAGGTTCCAATAAAAACAGAAACGTGAAAGAAAAGTATTCGTGAAGGTTTGATGAAAATCCGTCAAATGATAAGAAAGTAATGATCTTTTATTTTTTGTGACGTCACATGCGAGGTACTCTTCCATGTGTCGTGTACAATTTCCTTTGAAAATGCCAATTTTTTCAAAAATTTTCTCAACATATTATGGGAGAGCACCTCGCACATGACGTCATAAAAATTGAAATTTCAAAAGACCTTAATTATTTTAGCTTTGACAGATTTTCGTTAAACTCTCACTTAAATGTTTCTGCTATATTTCTGCCTTAATTGAAACCAACTGAACTTTAGGATGGACTATCCCTTAAAAGGTAGCGTGGCGTTTAAGCGTTTAAAGGTCACTCCGTGTGGATCAGCAGTAGACGATAACGATGACTTGTATGACATTTCACAGTCAAAGCTTTACGAACCCTGTCGGGAAAACTGAAAAACTATCATTTTTAACGTTTGAAAGACCATGATTTGAAGCGATCATAGTATACATGTGTATAACGTATTGCACCGCTCAGTGCGTCGGTCAGTGGGGCTCTGTTCGCTTCAACGCATTGTGGTGCGGAGAGCCGTGACTGAGGTCTTGCGTCTTAAGGCTAAAGCAACCACTAGATTTAGGACTACCCGTCCAAAATCTCGAAATTTATCGATTAATCGATATTCCCGCTTTAAGTCAGTTTGCAATTTGTAATATTGTACATAAGTATTTACTTCCATATTCCGTGGTTTTTACACAATTCTGTCTGTTTGGCCTGCAAAAGGGTTGCCTTTCCATTAACGTAGGCCTACTCTTTGGTAGAAACATGGACCACATTCCAGGTTGAAATTTGAATCATGTTTTTTTTTTTTTGGTCGTCCGATGGTTGAACATGAAGTAAGATTAACTCCCTTAGTTTAATATAGAAAGCTGCTCTACTTTTACGACTGTATGATAGTATGACCATTCGCCCTGCTATTTTAACATCTCCCTGTTATGACTCGTGAAAAAAGTACAGTGGCATTATAGAGTTGGAATACTGGTATATCGAAAATCTTCTTTCAAGTTACCTGTCGAGAAACAGTCACCACATTTAGATCAACGCTTTCAAGCGAATATAACTGTGAGATCAAAGAGCTTGTCTATAGAATCTCATTGATCGGATTAAGACATCGCATGCATTCCTTGTATTCCTTGCACTTGTTCCTTAACATGTCCACGTTACCTTCTGGTCACGCTTGCAGAACATCGGTCATTGACCACCGCAGTGGGACAGCACTCGTTTGAACCGACCCATGTCCCTCTAGTTCTGCGTGAAGAGTTCTTATCACCATGACGACAGTGACACGCTCAATTTGTGACCAGGTAGCTGGGTTGGTAATCCTAAAGTAAATCCTTTTTATGGGGCTGTTCACCTCACTTGTGATTTTTTTTTTTTTTTTTTTTTTTTAGAAAAGGTAACTGGAGTGGGCTTGTATATATTTTATCAACACGATCATCGGCAACTGTTAACGAATTGAGGCACATTTTCACTATTAACTAGTGTTTCATTTCATTTCATTGGGCAACATATTACGGATTTAGGTATATATTCGTTTTGCTAAGCCACAACGGATAAATCTGAAGTGGGCTTACTGACGTAAGGTATTCTTCTCAGTGTAAACACTGTTTTCCATGATGGCCCTGCATTTTTACCTCAGTCCCGAGATCAATGGATCAGGCCCCCGTTGCATAAAACTTACCATTAATGGTAACTCTGTCATCAATGGTAACCACCATGGTAACATCACTCAACAGCCAATCAAATTCAAAGTTTCCATGGTAGTTACCATTGATGTTAGAGTTACCATCAATGGTAAGTTTTCTGCAACAGGGCCCAGGTCTCTATTTCTCTCCTAGTTACGGAGCAGCTATGCGGATTAATATACTCTCCTGAAAATTTTAAAGGGGAAGTTAACCTTGAAATTATTTTGGTCTCAATAAAAAGAGACAAATGAAAGAAACACATGCTTGAAGGTTTGACGAAAATTGGTAAAAGGAAAAGAAAATGATTTGATTTTAATGTTTTGATTTTGTTACGTCACAGGCGAGCTGCTCTCCCATATGCTGTGTACAATTTTTTTTTTTCGAAAATGTGCATTTTCTCACAAAGATATGCATCCTTTTACTCATGAATTTTATACATTATCAAAAATACGTTTTTTACACACATACCTGTACGGGAAAAAAAATCCGTTGTCAAAAACAGAAAAAAGCAATCTATCGACTTATTTTGTACACAACATATGGGAGAGCACCTCGTACGCGACGTCACAAAATCCAAACTTAAAAATCAAACAACTTTCTTTTCCTTTGATCAATTTTCATCGATCATATGTCTCTTTTTATTGAAACCAAAATAAATTCAGGGTGAACTTCCCCTTTAAATAAAAACGATGCCGATAGATCCCGTCTACCTCCTGCCTCTAATAGAATCTTGTGTCATTGGGCGTTGTCGCCAACTCATTGTTAAATAATAATATCCTCCTATCCCACTGTATATTTGTTTCAAAGCTTTCGTCTTTATATTGAAAAGGTTTAACTATACGCTTCATCTGTGTGTTCAAAATGCTTTGAAATTATGTAGAGACTAACAGGCAGATATCATAATTTTACTTGCATACTTTAAAATCAAGCTGCAGATCATTGCGAATTAACGTAAGAGAAGAGGGGAAATTATAATAGAAGAAGACAATGAACAGAACGAGAAGTGGAAGAATACGAGTTTTTTTTTTAGGTTTCATCCCCCCCCAACCCCCCCCCCCCCAACCCCTACCTCTCGCCCCTTATCCCGCCTCAATTTCGTTCCTTCACCCAAGTTGGACTGAAGCAAGGCTCCTCCTACTACTATACGCTCGTCAACAGAAAACTACCTCTTAACTCCGGGCAAATATTAAATCAACCCACCCAGCCCTATTCTCCATCATCACGTCTGAACAAGCAGACTTTGGCGGTGAATCAGCCATCATCAACCGGGCCTGTGTTTCATCAAATAACAAAGATCGTCCCCTAATCGTGCATTGCCGACAGATACCGTATACCTCCTGCCAGTGATAAAATGTTGTGTCATTGGGCGTTGTCAGCAATTCATTGTTGAATACATGTAATCTAAAACAATTGTGAAATGGAAGATTTGAAAGACATGCAAGATCATGCGCAATTATTTTCACAGATGAAAAAAATTAACATGGTGACCGGGAAAAGGTCATCTGTGAAAATAGCAATTTCTTTTATTTCTTGATAATAATTATGATTTCAAATGTGATTCGCGTTCTATTTGACCTATGTGTGAGCAAAACATGAGGTCCCACCGAGATTTGAACTCGGATCGCGAGATTCAGAGTCTCGAGTGCTAACCGTTACACCATGGGACCGCAGTTAATATATAAGTGTCTATTAGTTAAATCCATCTCTCTCTCTCTCTCTCTCTCTCTCTCTCTCTCTCTCTCTCTCTCTCCCCCCCCATTCTCTCTCTCCCCCCCCCCTTTCTCTCCCTCTCCCTCCCTCCCTTTGTCTTTTTGCCTCTCCCATTCTTCATTATTATATGCATAAAACATGAAAGATATTAGTACGTTCTGTGTATGCTTTCTTGTTAACGAAATACAGAGAGAAAGAGAGAGAGAGAAAGAAAGAAAGAGGGGGGGGGGGGGGGGAGGTAACATACTATATGTACTTTGGGTTGTATTTATAATTTTACATTTCCCTAAATAGATATGTTAGTGGAATCCATGAATCCCACCAAACAGTTGAATATGAACTCCATTCCCAGTCATCCTTATGTATATGTTTTGATTCCTTCATAAAACACACACACACATTAAAAAAAAGGTCGATTCCCAGTCATGACAATGTGAATATCCCACGGGCCTTGACTAGTGATTTGTCAACAAACTTGTGTTCCCATCTGGGTGTTGTAACCGTGTCTTCTTCATGTTGTTTGTGGATGACACTGTTTGTTATTCCACCAAGGCTATATCACCACCATTCGATGGATACATTTCCTGCCATGCACACTCACGCACGCTGCGGTTTGGATTGTCGTGATTCATGAAAATAAAAGAACATGTGCGCGGAACGTACTGACTTTCCAGTTTCAGTCACTCTTTTTTTTAACTTGCCTACACAAGTTTTAAAGGCGATTCGTTACATCTTGTTTATTAAGCAATACAATGAGAGATTCTCCCGTAACATGTAACATATATGATTTCGAATTCAAACCGTCATATTGTTTTACAAGCGTGTTTATTTGTCAAGATTTCCACAAAAGTATTTACGACGATTACGAATTTTACATATTTTAAGATGTGGTTTCTTGATAATGCTTCGAGAAGAAGCATTTTCCTCACAAAGCATGGTTTTGTCCCAACGGAGATCAATATTAGAGCACCGGGGAATATCAAGGCCTTTATTTTATGTATTTTTTTTTGGTTTGTTTTGTGACTCACTATTCAAGAGCGATGCCTCGGAACTGTCAAGCGACACGGCTGTCGCCATTTACATAAATGACTTTTGACAAGCCATGTCTCTTTGATCTTTTGCTAAAGTCATTAACATCCAGTCGCGTGTGATGGAGCGAACAGATCTTAGCAATCAACAATTAACGCCAAAGATGCCAAGGCCCGTGACGAGCCCACTGAACGAATTCAGTGGACTAGTCGCTTGGTAGGGCGCGAGATCCCACGCGGATCAAAAAGAAAGAAGCCTAAAGCATTATGTCAAGAGTTAATTCACACACCCACGCTTTCGTTCATTCAGTTTACATTGTAATGTATTCTTCTCTAGACTTACAAACAATTGTCAAGGATGGTCTAATTTATATTGATACTCATCAGTCCATTCAGTCAAAAAGTGTCACGAATTGGACGTGGAGCCAGAAATACGTGTTATTATAAAGATACTGATATTGTATTGAGATTTTAATGCGCTGAAGCTCTGCCCTTAAATAATAACGGAATGAAAAACACGAGTTGCATGTTTATTGTCATACCGATTAACATCAATACAAATGAAGATGGGCAAAATCTAGGTGAAAAAGATCTCTTTGATAGATTAATAGAATGGTAGGAGAGTCTGCGATGTTCGGGTTGTCCTCTTGTATTTAGCTGCCCCGTTCGACGACAACCGATTTGTTGGCACCAAAAATTAATCCGAAAATATGTATCAGACATTCAGTAATCGTATGGATTTGCTTAATCCTCCGAATGAGTAATGATGATAACTATTTAGATCATCAAAATGATTTGGTGATCTAGTTGTATTGAAAAGGATTTATAATTCTGAAATTTAGTATTTATTTTAATGATGATCATGATAATAGAACGGAGACGATGATGAATGGAAATGAAAAGGATGCTATGATGACGATGGAAATGAAAAAGAAGAGCAATGAAAAGGATATGAATGTTAACAAATAACCCCTTTATAACCCATTGTACGCATAGTTGGCGCAATTTGACTGAGTGTGTCTGGATGACTCTGCTAATCTCGTTGTTTGTCCGCCCTATACAGCAAAGTGCTCATTTCCCTCGATGTTATGTTTGTCTAAAAAATCCCAGCGTTTTCCCGCCAAAGTTATTATATTCCCCCGATTTCCGCAGAAAGTTGCAACGGAGACCACTTGACCACAATCAAAACAATCATGACAATGGCGCGAGCAATATCTGTCTCATTTTCATCCTTGGCCAGATTTTATCGTTGATGTGTGCCGTGCCGGGCACCATGTGGAAACGATAGCGTCCAGAAACGAACGATATAAGGAATCGAGAGGAAATCGATACAATCCATCGAGGCCACATCGGGCGACAATATTGTATTTGCACAATCTTTAGATCTGGGATTCATCATTCTGAGTGGACATGATGGAAGAATTATTAGCGGCCTGGTGGTTGATATTAAGTAACTTCAAGACAAGAAGAGGCACTCGTCTGCCTCTCTTAATGTTTCTTCGCAATGGTTTGGAAATTAAAAGAGAAAAAAATTATTCAAAATTTAGAATAAACACGTGATGACTCTCGTCTACTTCATATTTGTCCAATTTAATCTTCATGGAAAGAAAAACAATTGGATGGGGTTAATCATATTTCGATCCATGTCTTTCATTGTGATTTCTTTGCAAATGAATCGTTCAAGACACAGTCAGCTGCTGTAAATTAGAATAATACTTCTTATGGTCTTCTGCAATCTCAGTCACTCAATGACCCAGCTGTTCTAGCAAGCCTGTGAGGAAATTCAATTGCCTTTGCTCTTTGTCGTGGCGCGTATGACATATCATATCGTCATGAAATTGGTGATGAAATATATTTAGTTCAGCAGTTGTGATGAAACGCTGCAGAAAACAAAGGTTGATAGTCCGTGGTATGTGGGAGAAATAATTTGATTTCTGCCGTCAGACATGTCAGACGTGATGGTTTTTTTTTCGATCCTCTGCTCTGGGAAGCAAACTTCTTTCGTCGTCACAGCTTCTTCATCCAACTCTGCAATCTCGTAGAATAAATTCACAACGATACATTTGCATAAGCATTGTGTGATAAACCTGTCATGTTCATGGACAGATATGATTGAGTGTTGTCTTATTGTTTGATCACACGTTCACGATGCTGATTAGCGGCTCACGTGATTAACGTATCATAAATGACTGTACCATTTATTCTGTCAGAATTATACGGTCCGCCAAAACGCGCTGCCATAAAATTACTGATAAGAAAACAAGAGAAACCGGACAAAGGGTGTTCATGTCCATAGACTGAAATACGACAATATGTCTGCAAACAAACGCGTTTGCTATTGTAAGTGTGTTTTATTGTGATTTTTCAGGGAAGAACAAAATGATGAATGAATTCTGAGTTAATTGTTCGCGTTCTCTCATGCAAATGTAGCGCCTGGCGACAGCGCCTGTCTATTATTTTAACACGTTTCTAGCCGCTCTGAAACTGCTTAAGATATATATTCACAAGAAGAAATACTACATGAACGGATGATTGAGCATATTGTTCATATTTTGCCAGGTCAGTTTAGCACAGCAGCGTTGTTGTCACGCAAACTGTTTTACAGAAAAACAATTAATATAATGCAATTGCGAATACCTCCGAAAGAGCGAGAGAGAGAGAGAGAGAGAGAGAGAGAGAGAGAGAGACAGACAGACAGACAAACAGAGAGACAGACAGAGAGAGAGAGAGACAGACAGACAGACAGACAGACAGACAGACAGACAGACAGAGGTTGGCGGGGGGGGGGGGTGGAACTGAACACGGACTTAAACTGGTATTTCAGTTATTATCGGGTCGTCTAAAACGTTTCCATGTTCATGCAGACCCTTGTACTCACATTATCATGAACGAATATTGAAGGTCTTATTGTCAACTCCAAATGTAATTTGCATTTGAAAAAAAAGGCTGAGCCTCACAGGAAAGCTGCCCAAAGTATGCTTTTGATACAATTTTGAATGGTTCGTCACGGTTGTAAGTGGTCATATTTCAAAAAATAGAGCCCAACGTTGTTCGTGTGGATCATGCAAAATGTGATAATGTCTCCAAGCTGTGATACACTACATGTACTTTGTTTCCTTTCCAGACTTTCATATTGAAACAGCTGTAGAGTGATTAAAACGTTCAATTAACCCGTCTATTGATACATGTAGTCAATAATCACAACACCACATTTTCGTTATCGGTTGGCACTTCAAGAGGAATCATTGCTTAAAGGATTGACCAGAGCCAAAGGTGAACGTTCTTTTTGTTGTTGGAAACACAGATAAATAGTTCAAATCTGCTTAGCCTCCGCTTTGAATGTTGATTAGACTGCTTGTACAGTAGAGGATCAACCTGTGTGTAGGACAAATACATCTAACAGGGAGTTTCTTGATCTCATTCAAAGTCGGGCTGCCCATCAGTCGGAACAGCTAATCGATACCGCGCTTGACCGTGCAATTGGGCCGATCTGACCAATTGATTCGGAACAGAAGCCCTGTGCTTGGGTGACTGGTTTCGCTCATTGTCAAATGAGTGTCGTGATTATCAGGGGACTGCCCGCCTGGACTCTGTTTACTAACTGTAAATAAGCTACCATTTCGAAGAGCGTCGATGTTGCCACTGTCTGACCGTAGACCTTACTACAAAGAAGGTCCATCATAGGCCTGGCAGGGGACCGGGTCCGGGAAGTACCACCCGTTTATGTGAGCTATTCCGTAATTATACTGTTCATTGTAGCACGTCGAGCATGTCATTGATAAAGTCACCCTTTGTGTGGCAATGTGCGTTTTGTCACCAGTAGCGCACACAAAACCAATTGAGCAGCAATATATCCGGAACAAGGAGGGTCGAATACACTAATGATTTTCTTTCTAACCGTCGATCATGTCGATCCAGGGGCTTATGCAACAATAGGACTAGACTCAAAGAAATCATGACTTTGTCTCAAAATATATGTCTGGAAGTTTCAGGCTATATCCTATCTTGCTAGTCGGCCGTGTCGTGTGACCTGTACACATACATGGGAATTGATGTATTTTAGACTCTTAAGTCGAGTGACAAGAGTTTTATGCTTGAAACTATTATTACGCTTTGACAAACTCTGACGACACGCGCGAACGCGGTTTGATTCGTGTCGGTGTAATACGCGCATAACGTCCGTCGTCCTTCACACACTCACACGAAATTTTCGACGGAGGATCATTGCCGAACACCAGTCATTTGACACTGGACCTGCAAGAGGAGGGTTGGACATTTAATCAGGAGGGAAATTGCTTACCCAAATAGCTTCGTGTTCATGATTTTAAGTCTAATTTGGTGTTGAAGTTAAGCATCAGAGATTCGGATTCGTATCCTTGATCACCATAGCTTTGGAAAGGAATAATGTTTGGAAATTGCCTTTGATTCCTGAACAGGTATGTGTATGATTTCCGTTCTTGACAATCGTCTGAAGTTAGGAAGGATGGTGGAGGTAGCTCCTTTGAAACATAAACCATGTCCGTCTTAATGAAAAATCAATCGTTTTTCTTTCCTTCATCATTGATTTGGTCAAACTGCGTGTTTGCTTTGTAAAATCGGCCTTCTTCTGAAATAATATAATTCAGTACATCTATTGTACATTTAATTTTTGAAGGAAAAAAATCCGGATATACTCATTTGTGCTTTGACTCTCATTATCTCGTTTATCTAAAATGATGTATTCCCATCGTAAATCATCTCGTATCATACGGACACATGGTTGTATCGCACGTTTGTTCGTGTATTCGTATGAACATACTCGAAGTACGGGGAGAAAATACTCGCATTGCCATGTTCATCTGAATGCCGATTCATTGCAATTCATCTTGCAGACATAACCTACAGCTGTGAATAGTTAAAAATCATCATAAATGTGTATTTATTTCGATATCACTGTAATGCATCAACGTCAACCCGTCTGTAGCCGAGGCTGTGGAGTCTGTAGACATTCTGCATGCCTAAACACCTTACAATGTCATGCTAGTCAGGACACAGAAGAATACGTATCAACTCAGCTTCGCTTTCCAGAGAACATAATTAGTTTACTAGTATTAGTTTAAAGGGATATTTCACCCTGAAATAAAGTTGGTGTCAATACAACCAGACACACACAAGAAACATATCAGTGAAGGTTTGATGAAAATCCGTCGAAGGATAGGAAAGTTATGATCTTTTAAATTTTGATTTTGTTACGTCACGAGCGAGGTTCTCTATCATGTTGTGTACAATTTCTTTTGAAAATGTCCATTTTCTCAAAAGGATATGCATCCTTTGACCTGTGCAATTGACACATCATTAGAAACACGTTTCCATACACACCTAAACCAGGGCGGACTATTCCCCTTAAGTGTACATACTTAGTTGTGGTTACAGCAGCGCACCCGAAAGAAACGCACTGGATAGCCTTTGAGCCGAGGCTATCTCGTATGTTGATGTGTATGAGTGGTGACAGTGCTTGATTTGATTTTAATAACGTTAACGATGATGAATCGCCTTAGTCCCGGGCATGTTTCAACATTCCTCCACCCCCTATGATCGGAATCGCACGGCTGCGGAATGGGATGGAACCCATTAGCCTAATTGACAAGGGACATCCCAGCCCCAATATCGCTCGAAATGTGCTGCAAAATATTGACACTTCTTTAAAAGGCTTCGTTTATTGTAAAGGAAACCAGGGAGGTGGGAGTTATTGGTATTTCATTTGAACAATAATGTATGGATTTAGTTCAATACATCCCCCCTGTTTACATGGTTTCCATATAGCTGGTATTACTATTGTTTTGGGTCTTGAATACTTACTAGAAATGTAGCTGTTCCCTTTAAATTTCAATGCACCATAATTATGTGGCTGTTTTCGCAAGTAATACACACAAATCCCATAGAGCAGCATTTTGTCTGGCACACAAAGGGTTAAAGCATGCTAAACAAAGACACTGCCAGTAAGTTCTATCTACGACATTAACAGAACCCTTAGTCATGCTGGTCATGTTTCCATTATGACATGATTGGGGCCGACTTGTGTTCGAGACGTCGAGGTCAAAAACCGCGCGGTATGTTCTCCATAAAACCCTGGCCGGTCGTCTGCGAAGGAGGAAACCGTGCGTTGGTTAAATCTATGTTAGAATGCATGGGGGAGCATGAGTGGGCCGTGGAATGGTAATTTTGATGAGAAAATGGCAGGGGATTTTAAAACCAACATATGTTCGGCATATGCGTGCGTATGTTGACAGTCTTGCTTATGCCAATGGGATGTCGAAAGGGGTGGGGGTGGGGGGGGGGGGGCACTTAGCGTATGGAATGAGCTTGGGAGGGGAATTGATGATACATGTAGTTGTAAAAAAGACTAGTTTCATGGTCTGTTCTATTCAGTAGAAGTCAATATTGAATACAGGAGGGTTGACAACAAGGATGAAATAAGTACTCTTTCATGATTATGCATGCTGTGTTCAAGGGAGTATATTGGAGTGTATCACAACCTGTAACTTTTGAAAGTCTTCCTGAATCGTCACTGCTTTTACGATAAGGCACATGTCTGACAACTCATCATCAATCGTTAAAGAACGAACGATGGGGAAAAAGAGGGGTTCGTATTCTGTTCTCTACAGTTGTATTAATGTCCTGATTGACATGTGAGGTAGATAACGAATCTCCCAAGCCCTGGACAGTGGATGTTTGACTCTCTCGTCTGTCTGGGATCCCTGGCCGTCCTTGCTTCATGTTTGATGTTCTGATGCTGATTGTCCAGACATCAATAAAAAGACAATAAACCGTGTGTTCGTGTTTGATTTAGGAGCCATTTTATGCTCTACTACAGATGCGCTGTTGCGAGACAGTGAACGAGTTGAATGTAACTCGAAAAGCTAATGTTTACTCATTTACATGGTTAATGCGATCGTTATCTAGCAGGTGGTAGCAAGACCTGGCCAGACATGCGAGTTTTCCGGTCGTAGTACATGCCTTTGCAAAATGGTACCTGATATTTACTTTAAGCCACATTGTGGTTATAATTCAGATCTGTTGTGTAAGCTGTTTGATATAAAGCGATGTTTAGATGTGGCCATGTACAATAATAATTCAAGAAGTCTACCTTATAGTTCTACACTTGTACAAATGAGAGACCCATTTCATTTCGTTATTCCCTGAAATAGGTGAATGCCTTACTTGAGTGAATTCCTCCTGTAGTAATTTCATCTTGGCACCGTGCCTTATATCTTTATCATTGAAATAGCACTAACAATAATCGAATCACACTTACAATAATCATGGTAACGCCGCTATTGCACTCTCCCTCTCGTTATTTAATTGTTTTCACTTTGTGCTAGTAACTTTGTTCGTTATTACAGAAACGATGGACACAGTGGACCATTAAAGGGAATCAGACCCGGCGCTCAAGAGGGCGTTATTCCATGTAAGCGCATGAGCGGACAGTACGTGTTGTCCAATGACGGCAATGTTATTCGATAATTTCACCGGTTACGCAAATGCCATGTTCCGAATGCCCGAAGAATGTCGATTCTCAATCTAGGTATGCCGAAATACAGTTCGGCTCATGATTCGGCGGCTGTTCCCTGCTGGCTCCGCCCACTTGCATACGGTACTTCCAGCTAGCACTCACGTACGTAGACTAGTACTAGTAGTAGTACTCGTATGTGCTTGCATGCGTATGTAGCTAGCTGGCTGTGCATTGTGCATGCACGATAATGCAATCTGCGTGCATGCGGCGATCTATTTTTCCTGCGAAAGTGTGATCATCGTTGCGTGTTGTCTACACTTGTACACGTGTACTGGCATAGCTCGCTCGGCTAGCGCTCACAACGTACGTGAAAGGGCAAGCAACGCATATCCGCAATCTACCAGTTTGATTGACAGCGTTACTCGTCAAACTTCGGAACTAAGATGGCGATGATTGTGACGTCATCCAACAGCGCTCTTTTGAGCTCCGGGTCGAAATTCCTTTAATGCGATTTCCTTGTGTATGCGAGTAATTGAAATGATTACCTGTTGTTAACGATAATTATGTTTGTGAAGGAAAGGCGTAACAAGTCATGTGATCACTTAATTTCCGTATCCCAACCCTGGTCAGCATGTTCCGTCTTATAAGTATGCAATCCATTGCGGGCAAAACGGGAGAATATTGCTGCAAATTGGACTGTAGTGTAAACGATGTCTAAACGCCATTCGGCTCAAAGCAAAGCGATAAATGAAATGATACAAGCTGGAATTCGAAACTCAACAACATTCCCTATTAAAACTGTGTATCGTATACAAATATGAATGAATGAATATGTAATATCGGTGCTCTGTATAGTAGTGACCCTAATGAAGGAACTGATTATGTATTGTATCACTGATGTTAGGAGCTAACGGTTATCACACCCCTTGTTTGTTTTATATTAATTTGGGTTCGTAATGTTTGAGGCATGTCAGGAGAAGGTGAAATAATAACTGCGTGGCGCGTAAATCCTTGATCAAAGGAGAGCGGAAACTCTCAATATTTTGCGGTTTATTTTTTACAAGAATTACTGAAGTATTTTGGCGTATGAACTTTACAAGGTGCATACACTCAACATGTGTTTCCTCTGATCAATGACAATGATTGGGTCGAGTGGGGTAGGGTACTCATCAACACTCATCCTGATTGGAAAGTACGTTCACACGGAAGCCTGTTACAATGGTTACCAGTCATACTAGCAACTTCATGACCATGATGATGCTACAACAACAATCGTGGCAATACGTTACAATCCTTCTCTACACCTTACACTCGGCATGCTCGGGCCGAGCGATGGACCGCATAGGCATTAACCATTGCATTACTAGGCCTTGAAAACCCCATTGTATTACTTCAAATCTTCAAGTCAATGGTAATGGGAGAGTAAAACTTAACAATACTGGCCATTGCAAAGCCACTTTGTGCCAATGGTATTGAGAGAGTTAAAATATTGCGAGGCCTATGCGAATACATGTTCTTGCATTGCCGCAGCAGCAAGCATCCTCAATATAAAAGTGGACACGTGTTTTGCATCATGAATGATTACCTATGGTGATTCATTAGGCTAGAAAACACCACTATTATGTAATATCTTAACTCTTTCTCTTCCTCTCTCTATTCTTCTTTACAGTCGAAGCTGTGATGCACATGATGACTTCATTATGAACGACCGTTTAGCGTGACCCGGTCGTGCCAGGTCGATGACTGCGTACATGTGGCAAGCAAACTGGATATCAACTCCGTGATGGTTCAGGGGCTCGACCAGGGTGTCAACTAGGTGCTATATGGAAACCTTCGCTATGTCGATGACTACCGAAAGCACAATTTGATAGCAGTCCCTGAGATTTCTTTCGTCGTCCACTTCGTAGGGAACAGAGTTTTCGAGATGATACGCTGGTTCCGACGTCGTCGCAAGGCCCTGCTAGCCGTGGTCGTCACGGCGTTCATCTCGATCATCCTGCTGGCCAGGGTGCACAATGTGAACGAGTACCGGGGCGAGAAGGAGGACGAGTACCGCCGGTCGGATGCCATCGCTGCGGCTCGGCACGCACACGGACACGGCGAAGTCGCAGGGTGGGTAGAGCTTCTTTTACATACATTCAGCTCTCAATCACTTTGGCATTACACGGTGTTGTAAATAAAATGGGGGTATCATTGTTTGGTACTAAGAAGGTTAAACGAAATATGATTTAGTTTTATACAATACCATACTATAGGTGTAACTCTACATGGTTGTTACATTCATGTAATATATTTTCCAGATATACTCAATTCTGACTACATAATCCTTGAAACTTTATATACACCATTACAATACATATGAATATTGCAAGTATATGAAGTTGTGTTAATGTGTAAATGTTCACCAGTATTTCTAACGGCTTTGGGGTTTTTAATGTGGTGGAGAAGATTATGATCAGTTTGTATGGAAGGCTATTTAGATACGCATACTTAACTGTTCGTTAAAATGCAACATATAATTGTACCTATAGCCCCCTTGGTTCTTCACCTATATTTTGAATTTCACGATAATGACGAACTTCGATTAAATGTTCCGTGGTCGCAATAAGCGTGGTTAGTGCCACTGAATTAAAAAGTTCAGTAGTTAGTGTGCGAATGATTGCCACCGTAAAGATTAGGCATATAAAGATAAGACATATAACGTTGTAAAGATAAGACGCTTACTGAACTACATGCGGATTAGCCTGATTAAGTGGCAGGAAACCATATACACAGTGACATGCCCTGCATTCGTCTGCGAATAGGAGGCAAGGTCAAGATATTGGCAAGCTTCGGTGAACAGCGCCTACCAAACATCATGAACATGCACGACGGAGCCCGGACACGGGCTTTCCTTAATTAGAGAGTCCCGCTGGCTCGGACAAAATGCCAGACGGATTGACCCAAATATTGACCCTAATTATAATACACTCGTGAAAACTGTTATGAAGGACCATTCCCAGGATGGTCATTATCAGGGAAGTGAATCTAGAAATAAGAAACGATTAATGAAAATGATGCTAAAATCGTTCATGAGTATGACAAAGTGTTATCATTTAAGAGATATTTTGTTATTGTTTATAGATATTCTACATTATGTTCGTTTTGTTGGTTGTTGTTTAGATCAGTGGTTTTTATGTAAACATGGTTTAAACTTCAGTGAAAGGAACCATTGACAGAAGAAACCGAAGTTTTAAAGTGCCGTCGGATATTTCTCAAGTAGTGTACTCTGCTACTGGGCCATATGTTCTTAATTATGTCCTGTCCTCTTGTTACTCCCATTTCAAACACTTTGAGTTTTATTTGAGGCCAACATCCCCGAACAGAACGACGACATGATTGATCGACTCCCATATAATCTGCATTACGATGATTGACCCCAATTAACCTCGAACGAAATAACTATAATTACATTCCAAATTATATATTACTAGCTTGTAATTTACAACCAAACCCATAGCCTTTGAATACCCCAAGTCGACAGTTTCGACAGTGTTTGTGGTTGAAATGAACGATGGATGCAAATTATTGGAGTGATTATTTTGGCACTTATTTTTTGGGCCCAGGTCTAGCTCTCATATCACTTTAGAGGTAACGAGATATTGAGGTCGCAGTGACAGGCACCGTCATCACCCAATGCAGAGGGTGTAATTAAGTGTTGACACGCCTGTGTGATCGTTCATTATTGAATCTGGCAATAGATTAAAGAGCGACTGTCAACCCATGGTCTAAAAGTATGCGTTTTAGATAGCAACATCTGCTTACTATAACACGCGTGTCGATTTGTAACGTATCCGGCGTTATTGTGACGAAAATATGTTTATCATATTGAATAATTTGAATTCGTAAAATATTAACCCTCTAAGTACCAAGCCAGAAAAGGCATTTTCCTTAGCAGATAACACTAGCATGGCCTTACTACACATGTCACGGACACGCGGTACTAAGAGGGTATCTTTGCCGATAATCAATGTTGTCGATGTAATGGTTGAACTAGTACGATTTCGTGTAACACGCGGTGCGGATTGATCATGAGTTACATTAATAGAACTGCCGCTAATACGGTTTTAAACACCGTTTTCCCTGCTCAGTATCAATAAGTTGGAGATAAGCGAGATCGGATTGCTAGAGTAATATCGACCAAACTGGGTAATTAGGAATGATTACTAGTACATCGGAGACTTTCTACGTTGTGCTTGTGGCTGATCTTATAGGAACAGGTCCCATTCCCTTAAAGGGACTTATCCTCTTCCGGTAATCCTGTCCCCATTGTGAGCAGCCCTTGCTAATATCCTGTAATTGGTGCCCTCATAATGCGGTATTCAAGGGTTCCTCGTAAAGGGATAGAAGTAATGACCATTTTAACTTATGAAGCTTTTCAGGCCAAAATACCAGCGGTATCGCCATTATAAATGGGTTTTCTGCGATGAATAGCACTCTGGAGTTTGAAATGACAAAGCAACTGGATGCGTTTGTGGTTTGAGTAGCTCTTCGGACGATCACTTCATAGTTCAAAGGTTTGGACTGTGAATAAGTGGTTATTGTTCCAGGTTAAACGGAGCTCAAAAACGCGACATAGTGCTTTTACAGTAACATTTTCATTAAAGGGATTGCTAAAGATAAGATCATCAGAATTATATTTTTAGATTTAATCCACGAAGATACACGAATCCCCAGATGAAGGCTATGCCGACTCGATTGTGTTTGTACTAATTTTTGAGGGGCCAAACATAACTCGTGGCACTGATCAGATCTTTGCATTGATAGCCACGCTCACTACCATACAGACTTTTCCCCATGGATCTGTTGATTACATCATGGAGCTATTGACTACCATGATTTATTGGAGCACCGATCTGACTTATCGGAGATCATTGCACCGATGGTCAAACTACCATGCAGACTCTCTCCATTGATCCGTTAATTATTCCACGATTACACCACGGAGCTATTAACCACCATGATTAGACACCTGATCTAGTTAAATGGAACACCGATCTGACTTATCACCATGATCACCGTGTCAGCCGTTCAGGGCAATTAGCTCCAAACCCGTCCCCACGTTGATGTCTGCAGCTGGTGGGGATGATAGTGATGACCGTATTTATAGTCCGTTCCTGCCCCGATGATTTCAGTTCACACTGCGCGCTTTCCTAAGGTTTCAGAGAAGCGGAGAGGTTTTTATGATGTTAATTACTTTCTTTATGGCTATTAAGGGCGTCTGTGACTGGAACTAAGCCCAGGATTAATCACTGTTGATAGGCCGAGTCTTTATCGGGTGATGTTTATGGGAAGCCTTGTAACCGGGTCTCGTGTCATGAAGAAATGCACAATTGTGCTGGAGGTTTAACGGACAACGCGAAGGGCCATAGAGATGGTTTCAGAAGTAAATAACGGTAAATAGGGCTAGGAACATGCAGTGAGCACGTTCACACAAAAATTAAACCTTTTTATTTGTAGAAGGTCTAAAAAATGAACTGTTGCAAGTTTAATACCAGTTGTTGCAGTAGTAGTAGTAGTAGTAGTAGTTGTTGTAGTAGTAGTAGTAGTAGTAGTAGTAGTAGTAGTAGTAGTAGTAGTATAGCATCAGCAAAAGTAGTAGACGTAGTACTATTTGTAATAGTAGTAGTTGCATTGCATAACCCATTCACAACACATAATGGTCATAAGTTTTCTGTTATGATTGGCCCACTTTATAAACTTCCTTTTAAAACTACTTTTTAAGAGCCACCCCTAACTATCTGAATACACCACAACATTCAGCGAAACTTCTAAAACGTTTACGATAAAAATTGTTTACCGAGGTAAATTTTGCCAATTTACTCGGAGAAAGGACGCATTGTAGTCTTCGAAATGAGTCACATATAATTTTAGAGGCCACAGATGGCAATATTACATGCAGCAACACGGACAGACAGGATTGAGTTCAAGCTTGGTAGTCTCCAATTCCTTACGGTCTCTAAAACACTTACCCTAGTGGTAGTACTAGCCGCAGTACTAGTAGTGAGTAGTAGGCTTTAGTAGCAATAGTAGTAGTAGAAGTATGATAAATTGGACAATGAAGAACAGGAAACGAGACGGCTGGGGCTGCAGTTATTTCGAGCTGCCGCCTTCGAAGGAACAAGGTCCAACCACGCCACATTGTTTAAATCGTAGTGGTAACTACCGAAATGTCACGGCAATAACAAGGGGGGGGGGGGGGGGGTGAGAGGAACTAGGGAGAGGGAGACGAGACGGGGAGGGAAGGAAAGAGCTGTTCCGTGGAATTATTTCGAGACTTTATTTTCAGAAATGTCTAAATATTTCAGTAGGGAGTTTTATATCAGTTAGGACATCCCGTCAGAAGTCATCTTCATTCCGTTTCTGATCACTTCGACCGCGCTGTAATATCAGTGATAAGACTGATCGTGACATTTAATCACAAATTTGAAGCGTTTGATACTATGAGGGCTAGAACGCGCAATATAAAACGGGAACAAAACCAAGAGACAGTATGCTGCCTCAATTTCTCAAGAGCAGGCAAGCAACAAAAAATACTTTTCTGGTAAATTATCAAAATGTCTCTGTTGTTTGCATCTGCTTTAATGCAAACATGACATTATCATATGAGCTTGAATATCTTACATAAAGGTAAACAATTGTTTGCTTAACGTTTTGCCTGTTCAATTTAATAGCACCATAATTTCAAATTTGAGTTATTGGTCACTACTTGCTTCCTTTTGTCAAAGAAGAACAGTATAATCATATCAGCGCTGATTTGACAAACAAAATTAAAAGAATGTTCATTCTATGTTCCTTTGTATACAGGAAGCGGCTGCAGGCATTACCTGATGACGTCATATCCCACGACATCCAGGATGACGTCACATCTGCTCTGTACCGACAGGAGAAGCTGCCCCGCAAGCCGGCCTTCCTGGTGTACGTTTACGCCCCCCCCGAGCGGTTCAACACCAACCTGACTCGTTGCGTGCAGGACGGCGACTCGTGCTTCGACTTCGGTGACTTCGGCATGGGGCCGGAGCTGCGGGCGACAGAGAGGATGAGTTATAGGAACACGTACGGCCACTCGCTGGAGGTCGTGCTGCACGAGAAGATGAAGGCGACGTATCATAGGACGTTAGACCCCAACGAGGCGGACGCGTTTTATATTCCGTTCTATCCCAGCATTGCGTGCCTGTGTAGGACGTACAGTGGGTTGGACGTTACCCAGCTACATGATGAGCTGTGGGCGTTCTTGAACAATGCACTGCCTTACTTCAATAATGGGAACACCCTGCGACCGCATTTCATGGCAATGGGTCGGATGGAGAGGGAACTGTGGGGGAATAACTGCCCTCTGCTTCGGGATGAGGCGAGGACGTCAGCCATAACGTTCATCGGCGTCGAGCAGGAAGCGAGTGAGAAAACACGACGGTACTTCCATCGCGACGGAAAGGAGATGGTAATTGCGCCGTTCCCGAGCTACGGCCACTTCAACGCCAGGGACACGGCGTCGCTGGTATCCGCCGTCCGGCAACGTCAGCAGATCAACATCTTCCCACCAGACGTCCGACAAACGGAGCGCGACGTATTCATGCTACTCGCCGCCAGCAGCCGAAAGGGCCACGACGTTCGAGGCATCCTGAAACGACGGATGACACCGACATCCGAACGCTACTCGTCTTTCGCCTCTCACGCCTCCCTGAAAGAAATCCAGTCCGTGTGGTTCAACACGCCTGAATGCCGCCGAGATATTCACCTCCAGATCATCGACTGGATGCGCCATTCCGTCTTCTGCCTGCAGCCCCCAGGCTACTCCAACATCCGCAAGTCTTTCTATGATTCCATCATGAGCGGCTGCATCCCAGTCACCTTCCGGTCCAGGCGGAGTCACGTGATATACCCATTTGAAAGAACGCTGGATTACAGGCGCTTTAGCGTCAACATCCCTGTAGATGAAGTGCTGTCGGGAAAGACAAACGTTACGCATATTCTCAAGGGAATTTCAAAATGGAAGATTGCCGAACTACAGACGGAACTTGCCGAAATAGCCCCGAAATTTCAGTATTCATATCCACCTATCAGGGGGCCGGATTATGATGCGTTTTCTATGATCATAGAAGAAATGAACAGAATCTCGGAATGAAACTGTGAATCACTAGAACTATTTGTGGTGTGTTTTGATGAAATAATAACTGGTGTAAACTGATGGTGTACAACCTATCACGTAACGTGGCAAAGACTTCGAAATGTTTCGAAACAGAACTCTGTGCAAGGAATATTTTATGCACAAACTGCTTTATACTGTACAGCTGCTGTGATAGATTCATTCAATATTTTTCAAAGGTTTTCCTTCTATTTCACGTGAAAGTGCTTGATAATCAGAAACAAACGTGTGTGATCATTCGCAGTGTGGTTAATTGAAGGTATTCTCGAGGTATTTGGTACAATTTGTTAGCCTGAAATAATTGATTGCACTATCAAAATGTTTGTATATGCTTGTAATATTTCTTCAAAGCTGTGTGTTAGCTGTCAAATATGTTGAATAATATAAGCTTCAATCACACAACAATCGATTCGAGATTATATAGCCGATGCCTTGCAGGAATGTTTGTCGTGGCGTTCTTTCCTAACCTTGTACATTATATGACGCGTTTTGACCTTTTAGCGCAGAATTAACAGTTCTCCAATGTGTCGTAAAAAGTCATCATGGCGGCGATAGGGCGTAAAACAATTCGTAGATGGAATCTCACGGGCTAGGACTATCGATCGCCACAGCATTCACAGAGATACCGTACAATTTGTGGACGGGATTTCAAGCCCCATAATTCGTATAGCACCTGTGCAAGAATAATATCTTATCATATCCGTGCGTACTTCTTACGAGTCCCTTGCAATATATTGTCACCGAGCGGGTTTCTACTGCTTCCCCGACGGCCTCTAAGCATTCGCAATATTACTCTGCGATACCACAATACAATGTTGAAAAAACTGCAGAGAGAGCAGCCTGGGCTCCTCGCCGAACAAAAGACGGTTTTAGATCGACCCTTTTAGATGTGGACGTGCTCTTGTTAAGTTTGGCAGGAGCACCCCACCCTTGTCCCCTCTAATTCTCACACGCTGTGATGACTAAACGAATACGCCCTCGTCTAAACCTCTATCCTATAATACTGATCTAGCAGACCACTGCGATACCCCGGATTTCTAGCAATCTCAAAAGTCCGCCGTAGGTAGAACCAGGGACAAATAGCACGAGCGCATGTGTGGCTGTGAATATGACTGTAATATTCGCCGTAGCTCGTGTAGCTATCATCAAAGTACATGCTAGTATGTCGAATGGTCTAACGTTGATTTGGAAGACAATGATAAAAAGAAACATGATTGTATTCTATGTAAGACTGCCTCTTTATTCAATCATTGCGGCATGCTCGTATTGCCTGAACAAATTGAGTATTTGTCTTTAATTTTATATACTAGTAGATCTCGATAGACCCTCTTCCCAACGATGCAAATGATATTATATATGAGCTCCATACCCCATTTCCATTCCGGCTGTATTGCGCTTAGAAATTATCATATTGCTACCTCTCATAATCCAGCTGTTATCCATGAAATCTAGCAGAATATGAAATAAATCGAAGTGTTAAACTTTTCTTGAATCCATGAAATTTGCAGATATCTTGCCAGTGATTAAAAATGTAAAAAACGCTCAAAAGTGTCCAATAGTATGAAAAATGACAATTCTTTCCATTAGTTCGATACTTATCTTCAGCATTAATTTGTACAAATCCTTGTAATTCTTTGTTCTACCTCTGCTTTTGTCTTCCATTGCCATCTCTTTCTTTCAACCTGTTTCTTTCTACCAGTACCTTACCTTCGTTATGTTATTTATGATATTGTTTCGTGTATCATCGTCATTGTCATCATCAACCGTCAGAACTATTGTGTAAGTTAAATGCATGTAAAGGGGTATATTCTACTGACATCGTTACCGCAAACAACTCCGCCCCGTCTCCGTTTTTTATCCCCAAATTACGCATCACCATCAGCATCATAACCATCTTCATTATCACCATCGGCAACAGCATCGTTATCGTCTCTATCACTCATACATACTTTCCTTCACAGTCCTCACTCTAATCGTGATCATGATACTATTCGTCCTGATTATCGTCAGCAAGCATATTATCTCCATGATATTTTATAATTGAAACCATCATGAAAACTGGTTTTATGAACAATCTTCCCCGAATCTGAAGTATAGTATTTCATCATCTATTGTTATGATCTCTTGGGATGAAGGATGTGTCGATTTTCCTGAGAATAAAGGAAATTAATTTATTTTATACGTAACCTGTACGTGTTTACTCATTTTTCTTCTATCAAAGTTGCACATACAGTACATCCACATAAGATACTGGTGGAAAGGAAGAGGGAGGAGAACGATAATGAAAGAGAGAGAAAAAGAGAGAGAGAGAGAGAGAGGGGGGGGGGAGGGAGAGAGAGAGGGAAAGAGAGAGAGAGATAGAAAGAGAGAGAGAAGGGGGATGGGTAGGGAATATAAAAGAGACAAGATTCATAAAGCAAGAAAGGGGGATGGGAACGGAGAGGAAGGCACGAAAGAACGAAGTTTTAGAGTAATCCTGTATGTAGTCGTCGAATGAGATTCAGTGGTCATGTTGTAGTAGCAGAAAAAGAAGAAGTAAAGGTAGTAGTAACAAATGTTGTTGCAGTAAATGCTGCAATGGTATTAGTATTAGGGAAAGGAAAGATGAGGGGGGTCGAATAGAGAAGGGGAAAGGCAAAGTGGTGAGAGAGAGGAATAAAGCGAGAAAAGGGATGTGACAGCGAGGAAGAGAGAGAGAGAGAGCGAGAGAGAGAGAGAGAGAGAGAGAGAGAGAGAGAGAGAGAGAGAGAGGAGAGGGAGATAAACAGAAAGAAAGAATGGAAGAAAGAAGGAGAAAGTGTGAGTGAGAAAAAAAAACACTGCAAGCAAGGCTATGCATTATCTGTTATGTAGTTTACGGGTTACGTTTTTTTAATTTATCATAATTTGATAAAACTGTAGAAATGTGAATTGGGTTTTCACATGTCAAATAGTGTGGATGAAAAGGAATCGTTTTATTTAGATGTGTTCAACCAAAGGTGATTATTATTACATGTACTAGGAATTGACAAATCTGATCGTACAGACTTAAAACAAAATAACATAGCAACGAATGATATTTCAAAAGGAGAAGTAGGGGAGGAAGGAGAAGAAGAACAGAAGAAGAAAAAGAAAAGCAAGTAAAGGGATAAGAAACACAAATAGATAGGAAGGGGTAGTAAACATGGTAAAATAAGAATAGGTACATCTTAGTGAACTCATTTATTTTCTAAATTGAAGGGTTTGCTAGAAATTTCAATGAATATATATAGATGTACCCGCTCTCTATTTGGTCTTCGCTTTCCGGAAAGTGTTCCATGTCCGTCATCAGAGATGCCTACTTTACTGTGGAACCAGTCTCAGGCGTGCTGTGGATCATAAAAATGATAGCACCCAGGAGTAAAACTAAAAAAAAAATATTGAATATATTTTGCCGTTTTTTCATGAGCATATTCATGTAAGCGCTTTTCAGGAAATTATACGCTCGATACAGAAACACATTGTTTTGTATTGGTTTGAACTAAAGGTGACATTTTGAAACAAATCATTCCTGCAATAATATTAGCTTAAATATTTGGTTTAGTGAATTGTTTGAAACTGCGAGCGGTCGGTACACGATCTCTATCAAATTTCTATTCAGTGTTCATCGTGACTACAAACTTGTAATGACAAAAGTAAAAAACATGTCATGTATAATTTTTTTTTCAAATTGCCAGCTACAAAAAGCTTCTCAGCTCAGTGATTGGTTGATTAGTTAATCAACCAGCACACTCATTTTGTTTATTCATAGAGTACCGATTTGTGACGTCATCTACCCATATTGCCAAGGCAACTGGTTCTAAACTATGGGGGGAGAGTATGCAGCGGTGATCAGAGCGGAAATTTGGTAGTTATGTTCCAATCACTGGGTTTTGTTTCCTTGTGTGTTTTTTTCAACGACCAGCAGAGGATAAAATGGTCTATATTTTAAGAGTATACCTTTTAGTCTACTTTACGGATTGGGCCTCTTTGGAGTAATATTCTTTTTCTTTTTTTTCATCATCCAAGCTTATTGTTACTAGACATAAAGATGGAAAACAAAAAATGAAAGTGGATAAAAAAGATTTAAAAAAAAAAGAAAGAAGAAAAAGAAAAAAGGGGGAAAGAAAAAGAAAAGTTTACGGGATCAATAGATAAAAGATAAACATCAAATCAAAATGGATTTGAAAAAAAAAAAAGATTACGCGATGGTTGCCAGGCGTTCAGGTGTCGTGACTTATGGGCCAAATCAATGACATTTTACCGACTACCATTAGTGCCCTTCTGATATGGCGATCTCGGCCCAAAGCATGTCTCTTCGTAAACTCCTGGAACTCTAGCCGAGGCCCTGACGATTTAGGGGAGGAAACAAGGCTGATCCCAATCACACGGTGCCAAACCGCAAAAATCCTTGAACCTATATTAGCGTCAGACGAGATTCGAACCCGTGCGAGGCGCACGAGTGTGAGCTTACTGCCGGCGCCTTAGACCTCTCGGCCATAAGAACGTCGGTGGTAAGCCGGGAGAATTTAACCGGTACATGGTGTTTATGTTCATATTTGCATCCCTCCACGGTGAACGTGTTAGCGACCCTAAGCTGTGAACGTATCGTGCCCGAAATCGTTCATACACTATGAACAAGGTCTTTTGTCATACGGACAACATTTAGAAGGGACCCTTTGAAATTGTGTCCGCATAACAAAATATTGTGTCCAGAGTGTCAATAATACACACAGGCCCATGGTACATTGTATTTAGAAGTTCATCCTAGGTTTACTGTGTACATTGTTGATGGTTAATAGACCCTTTTCGCTATGTAGGCAAATTTTATTCAAGTGTTCAAACAATACGTTACTAATGGCAACCGCAAAGTTTGTCCGAGCTTTGTCCGAGTAGCAACAGCTAATAGATTCAGAGTGAGTTCCATCTATTCAAACTTAATCACTAGATACATGTGAAGGAAATCGCACGTTACTATGCAGTGTGTGTGTGGGGGGGGGGGGGGGGGAGTTGTAAATACATTACGAAAACCGCTTATTAATTCCGTTGTCTTGTACGACGATATACGGTGGATGTTAGAATGGTGTTGTTTAAGTGTTGCATAGATGCCATTGTTTCGCTATGTATTCATATCTTAATATATCTTCATATCCTAACACGCTATGATATTCACCTGTAGCTAGTGATTCAGTTTCAATTGGTGGAATGCACTCTGAACAGATCAGTTGTTGCTACTCGACAAACCTCGGACAAACTTTGGGGTAAACATTAACAACGTATTGTTCGAAAGACGTGCATACGATTAGCATACATAACGTAAATGGTCTATTGAAAAAAAAAACAAGCGATACCTTATTGCATATAACTTCGCAAATTTGCAGTTCCTTCGCAAAACACTGGAGAACTGGATATCAATAAACAACTGACCTAACTGATTGCTGATACACGTTTGCTTTGCATGTACTTCAGTAAAAACTAGATGTCCACAGTGTCAGATAATGAGTAGAGAGAGTGATTTTATCATGCCCGAAATCGTTCATACACAATGAACAACGTTTTTTGTCATATGGACAGCATTTAGAAAAGGACCCTTTGAAATTTTGTTCGCATAACAAAAGATCGTGTCCGTAGTGTCAGTAAGACACACAGACACACAGAGCCATGACCGTATGTATAGAAGCGCATGCTCCGGGCGCATGCTAAGTTTATTGTGTAGCTTGTCGATGGTTAATAATCCATTTTCGTAATGTATTCACAACTTTTCCCCTAACTGCCTGGTGATGCGTTATAACATTCACCTATATTTGTGGCATTTCGAGATTTAGTTTCAATGGATTCTACTGGGACAAACCTCGGACAAGCTTTGGGGTTACTGGGTTACTATAGTAGCGTATTGTTTGAACGACTTGAATACAATGTACATACAAGCGGTATCTGTAACATAGCATCATGCATTATTAATGGAACTGTGATGGAAGTCGCTCGCGGATTGACACGCAGTGGTCATTGTCTTGTTCTAAATGAATTATATGATACAATTTCTTTTGGGCCAAATTTGTCTCAAAGTGCAAAATTCCACGGATTTTACAAGAATAACAATCGATGAAATGTCACGCAACATGTTTATAAAAAAAAATCACATCCTCTGGCTGTATGATGGTCAATTTCACCTTGATTCACGTAGTATTTTTTATTACATGGGCCCTATATGTTTGTTTTTTTAGTATTTTTCAAAAGTGTCAATTTATTGTCTAATACTTAGTATATTCACAGAGTTTGGCCAACTCGAGTTCATTTGGTAGCAGTGGATGTGTGTGTGTGTGTGTGTGTGTGTGTGTGTGTGTGTGTGCGTACGTGTATTATGCGTTTATGTGCATGTGTATGTGTGCGTGTGTGCATGCGTGAGTGGGTTAAAGAGAGAGAGAGAGAGAGAGAGAGAGAGAGAGAGAGAGAGAGGAGAGGGTTGGGGGGGGGGGGGATAAATGCAAAATGGTGAAATCAGCGTAGCGAGCAAACATGCAAACAGCCCACATGCAATACTGTTGACCACCCAGAGAAAGAGACTCGGTCCCGCATTCTGCCAGCAAGGCCAGCATTCCTAGCGCCATGAGAGGTGACCAAATTATGTGTCCCTGAGCGATTTGATATTATTCATTCGAACGCGTTTATGCGAACCTTGATTCGTATAGTCGCGCACCATTTTGTCAATTGTCAACCATTTACAGGCTTCTCCTTTGTGTGTTGATAATTTGATATATACAATACAATCAAAGGGGGAACATCCATTTAAGTTGGTGTCAGTACGATTTTTGTGTGAATCATAATTTTTTTTCACATAAAAAACAAGCGTTGTTACAAAACCCCTTAAGCTCTATTTTAAGTTGAAACGTGGATAGAGTATTTTAAGACCCCTTTTGACTGACGGCTTGTTGACAATGCTGAATGGGGTTTTATATCCGTTTAGGTGTTTTCTTATATTCTGCAAAAGTTGCGGATTGTGCTTCCAAACAGAAATATAGAATGGCAACGGAAAGGGAGCGCATTGGCTTTGATCTTTGCCCTTGGGGTACTTTTGATAACCTAGGTGAGGTAGGATATTATATTATTCGTTTTTTCTGGCCTCAATTTACCAACCAACAAAAACAACTGGGTGTCACGTGCGGACGTGTCAATATGTCATGCCCTGTTCATCTCATCTACTGATTGCCATGAAAGCCAATCACATCACAGAATCCTACAAAAAACACGCACTAAAATCCCAATTATAACAAAGCCAGTTTCCTATTTGGAAGTCAAATTTCCTGATGGTTAAGTTCAATGTCAACATGATTCCTACAATGTACTATTTTCATCCGATTTCTTTGTAATCATAACTTTCCATGTGACACGTGAACGTAACAATGTAAAACTTGTTTATCCTTGAAAAAAAAAAAAATCAAAATTTCATATATCAACTCCCAGCATGTAACGTTGTCGCGTAAATCATTAAAATATCTGGGGTAAGGTCGTTGTTAATAATTAAGAGAATTCATATTTGTGGAAAAATTGGCCAAAATATAAATAACCTATAGCTCCAATATTTGCCTCTACTACATGTATTCTTACACATATGTGCCCGATTTCAACGAGGTTAGGACTTAATTACTTCCTGATTCTTTCATGCATTTATTCATCGTTTTCCATAATTCTCATTTTCATTCCGAATATGTCCCAGTGACTGATGAATGATCATTTCATATTCACAATCAAATCGTAAAAACTGCGCGACAAATTCTTTAGAGAGGGCAGCATTGCGGATTGAAACATGCGCTGCGTTGATTTTTTAATGCTAACCGCAATGGACAATCTCAGTAAACGTATCTCTTAACTCGTCATCCTCCTCCCCGATGGAAAGAAGTGCTCATTTAAAAGAGGCATCTGCTCATTTTGCACGCATTGAAAGTGAGGGTAGAGACTACAGGACCTGTGATTAATGGAGTGATATATCTTGCCCCGACTATCGATTTTATTCTTATTTGATTTCCGTATACATGTACCAGGAAAGAATCATGTCAAGATGTCAATCCTTCAATTTAAAAACTTGGACCCAGCTACGGCCCGTTATCATTACCATGCCTACCCTTTATATGCAACAAACATTTATGTGATTAATATTTGTTAATATTCATGTTGAATGTAATAAAATTTCACATCGGTTGTCAACCGTAAGCAGACAAAAAAATGTTTACACCTGGCGCTTGAAATTCCCAACTCTCAAATTAATGGTTTCAGCATACCCCCCCCCCCCCCCCCATTTTTTTTCTCCCTAGTTCAGTTGTCTCTGACGTATCTGCTTCATACACCTTTCTCTGTTTTGGATTGAATTAGTATGTTCTATCAACTACAAACAACATGACCGTCTCAAATCCTCACTTTCGTACTTCCGCTTTCTCCCATCCATCTTTTCTAATCAACACAAATCTGTTATTAGCACATAAGAAACTACCAAAAATATCTCCCCAAAATGCTCACCCATATAACTTCATAATTTTTCATCTGATCAGCACATGTTTAAACCCCAAACACACAATTTTGTACATATCAAACATCTCATATTCGTGGTCACTCTTCGACATTTCTCAAGTTGAGGTGCCCCCAGATCAAACTAAATGTAAAAATTATGAAGCCTTCATGCCACTCACTCACGCCTCTATCACACCAGTCTATCGACAGTACCGTACCCCACTCTTCCCTTTACACTGTAATACAGTGCTGCACCATATCACACAATGAACAGTAGAAAATCAGAATACATGTAAATGATATCCTTCATTTAATAAAATTCATGATTTTTGAAAAGAACAAACACAGAACTTTGAGTTACAAACTTCTTACATGTAATAGCTAAGTACTAATTTGTCTCTGAAAATGAATAAATTTCATATAATGTGCTTTGTTATGAGAAACGTCCCAGATAAAATTGAGGGGAAAAGTTGCACAAACAAAGAGACATTTGACATATGAGGGAAACGATCATTTCTGACGACTTCTTGATAATGTGAGTTTGCATACTCATGAACTGGCACAGTTGGGTTGAGAGTGAAGTACAAATGCAAAGTACATGTAATGTGCGAACAACTGACATTTATTACAATTTACTGTTGACGCTTCAACCATCAAATTGTGAAATATAATCAATTCTTAAAGTGAAATTCTACATGGTTTTACTCTTACATGCCAAATTCTGCAAAGTAAACCTGTTTTTTGTCATTTATCTTTTTGTCATTAATTTTCATGAAAAATTAATTATGCAGCGTCAAGCAAGCATCATAATACAAACAATGACAAGATAGTCAAAAACAAAGTGTGCACTGTACAGAAACAAACTTTCATGTTCTAATCCATTGACATTTTGGAGTTGCTTTATGGGCATGTATTTTTGAAGGAATACAGGCCAGTCAGATGTCCTAAAATATATTTATATAATCATCAAATTCTGACTGGACTGAATACCAATATCATCTATAGGTAACTCACACTGTATGCAAGTCAACAGATTTCTTGTGACCAAAGTATGTTGGTCTGTATGACCCACATTACTGGAAATACTTGTCCAAGACAGATTTTGATGTCTTAATTTGTCTATATTTTGGTCACATTACAATAACAGTCAGTTCATTCTGCCTTGCTGCTGTGCATTGGACTGCGACATTGTGCAGAATGGGACATCGTTCACAACATTATCTAATTACAATCGAATCATGAAAATGAATTGGGGGGGGGGGGGGGGGGGTCTTCTCCAAGGGGTCATCCTGCTGTAGTGTGGTTGGTTCATGGTGTGGACATAATCTACCTAAAGAGCACAGAAAGAGCAAAAGAAATGGCAAAGTCTGGTTAATCACCTACGTACATAGAGTCATCCTACTGATAAAAGCTATATGTTGCAATTACACACTGTTCTAGCTGAGCACTCATTGCATTCATTTTAAGGAAATCACTGATTTTCATGAAAGGTTTGAGTTGACCACAATAAATTGATAATCAAATATCTCTCTAAAAACACATTAATCCTCCAGTAATGTTTATATATATATGATAAAAATTCACCTACATGTATAATGCAATCCAAAAAGGATGTATGTAATTCTACAGCAACTAAAATTCATTGTTATACATTTGTTTTTTCATTCAATTCATTTTGAATGATACCTTTTTTGCACTTCAAATACAAAAAAAAATGCATTCAAATACACAGCTCTGGCAAGAATCAAGTAAAATTGAGAGAATTGAAGATTATGTGTATTTATTAGCAAGGGGTAGAATTGTTACTGGGAATGGTTATAAACTGTTCTGCCTTCATCAATGGATCCAGATTTAATATAATTTTATCAAGTTTATAATTTTTGCATCCTAGTTTCCTGAAATTAAACAAAAACGGAACCGATGGTCAAGGCAGAACAGCACTACTTTGATTATGTAGTCTTTACCAATACTTCCCCTCAGGGAGCTAATCCCTACCTTTAAGGATTGCTACTTTACAAATTTCCTTCAGAAATATATCAAAGTCAAAAAGCATGTAATGGACTTACCTCTATCAAACTAGGTAACAGATAACTGAGAAGGGCGGGTGTATTAACCAATGAAATTCATGACGACAAGGTGTAGTATCACACTGGCAAAGATGAAATCAGCAAAGGCACGCTCTGAAGATATTCCCTGGAAACTGGACTTATTTGCGGGGTTGACTTGCAATCTGAGACAAACTGAAAAATAAATGGAAGAGAAAAAAATATGATCTACTTATGTATTTATAAATGACTTGGATGTTGTATATGAGATAGTTTGGGCTATTCAACTCAAAGTTGCTGAATAAAAGACCAATCATATGTTCTATGTAAAATAATATGTCATATTCACAACATACAACATTTGGGGAAAATTGGAAATGGCATTTACCAGCTGTTCAATTATATGTGAAAATACAGCTTTTAATTTTTATATCTGATCAGCACATGTTTAAACCCCAAACACATAATTTTGTACATATCAAACATCTCATATTCGTGGTCACTCTTCGACATTACTCAAGTTGAGGTGCCCCAAAATCAAACTAAATGTGTAAGAAAAATTTCATTGAAATTCAATTTCGAATCTCAATTTAAACTTTAAATGTAAATGTAAGAGTACATTCAAAATCAGATTTACATGTATGGGAAATCCCTATGTTCTTGTATGCTGAAGCATTTACGAGATTTAGGTGTACATTCTAATGATATTAGACATACTGTATGTCTGTTATCATTAGAATGTTACCTAATTCTCGTCAATAGAGGGTGAATTTATACTCCATTGGACACGCTTCTATTGAGTATGTGCGTGCATACAGAAAAGCCATTGAACCCGTTTGTAGCTGAGGAGTTGCAGTGCTCCACAGGGAAAAAAATTCATTCAAAATCTTTTGGGGCTACTTTTTGAGCACAGTCATCACATTGGGTTTGGTCATTTGGCTACAATTTTACATGGTGTCTATAGGAACTTTGGGGGCCCTTATAAAATTTTCCAGGGCTCTTTTAAGCATTTTGGGCCTTCGGAGCCAAAATCGCCCAAATCCCCTGTCATGCCTGTGTATTTTTTTTCCTGGTGCTCCATAAAAAAGGTTGTTTTTTGCTGGGTTTCACAGCATGTTCAGGTGGTAATTCGGTGAAGAAAACATCACAATTAATCGAAATGAGGAAAATCAATGTCCGCTGAAGTATAAAATATCTGCCTAGAGTTATAAGTGTGTGTTAATTTTAGTTCACTTGTCCTTTTTTTGGCCATGTTGGCGAGACTTGAGTGCCGAGTGCGTTCCGAGTTCACACACCACATTCAAATAAATGAGGCTGTGCCTAGCCTGTGCACGACGAACTATTGTCCATAGACTGTGTACAACGGATAGATCGTCCGCGATCAGCGATTCGGAGACCGCTGATTGGCCAATCGCGCAGATCACGTCATGACCACGTGGTTGCCTTCCGACTGCGTGTGGAAGTATCGATAGCGATAACGATATCCGGTCACATTGTGTACGCAGGAAATGGTCTTGGTTCGTGATCGGATCGCTCAAGTATCGATCGAAAATTATCGAAACTCTGCAATTTCATGCATATTGACTGACGGTCCTAAAACCCGGAAGCTAATTGACTTTGTACACGTTGCGATAGACTCTACAAATTCCAACAAACACGATGCGGGGGTGACGCTAATTCGTACGATTTTCACGGAAAAGCAAGAAGCAATCGAAATTCGCTTACCTGTGCGGTATCGGTGAGAAAATAGATCCTCTGAGAATACCTTTCAAAATTCATATAAAATATAGGAAAGTGAAATTCTAGGTCGATTTTGGTACGAGGTGATAGAGAAGTTTACACTTGTTTTGGTGGAACACTATGTGGGGACATAGAAGGCTTGCACTGCGCATGCTTACTATATTTTCATTCATAAATTGGCTCTCGGCAGTGGCTGGATGACGTCATGTAATAAGCAAAAATGGACACGACCGCTAGCGACCACGCTCCGCTATCCGTTGTACACTATTGTTCGTCGTGCTGTGACAGTGTCATGACTGCCGGTCATTAATGTATTAAATACCGATTTCTCTTGCACAAGGTCAGTGAAATGAAGAAGATCCCATAATTTCATATATTAATTGCAATACAAAAGACTCATGACTGCTTGCCGATCTGGGCGCTAATGCACTTTGGTATCCCACTACTTTTATGAATTTTAACCCTAAACCTAACCCTGACCCTAACCCATACCTGCTACATGTGTAATATACTTGCTGTATAAATACACATGTTCAGGTCCATAGGGAATTGTGGATATTGTGCACATAAATTGTGGTGACTTCAAAACCATGAATTCTTGGACTGTTTTAAAGTCTTCCCAAGATTCATACATTAATTCCATGCCCCCAAACCTTAAAAATAATATCAGCTTACCAATTCATTAGGAGAAAATCCAAGATTTATACCCGTTCAGCTTATGTAGTAGCGTCTGCTCTCCGCTATGTTTACACGTCGAATGACCGTATTAGCATACGAAAAGAAATTTCCACCGTGACTAGTCTTTATTAAAGTCTGATGGCATTATTAAGCTCGTAATTTGTAGAAGCTCATATGTCAAGTTTTGTAGCAGACAAAAAATAAAAACATTGTACCCAGATTATAATGAACATTTACGTGTGTCATTGAATATAAATAAATAAAACTGCCAACTAAATGAGATTTTGTCATTCATTTCTAAATTATAAATCGTAACAACATTTAAGCACGAATAATATCGCGAGGGCTATTGTGTGCACAGCCTGGATGTTTACAAACATGCTATCGGCACTTCTTTCGCTGAGCCCACTATCGTCCTCCCCGTTACGTGTCAAATAAGGGCTAGGGGGAGCTACGAACTTTTACACGAAAATTTCCTGAGGTTAGAAATCTGACGAGCGGTGAAACCTGATTAGCAAAACTACTTAGAATTGTGAGTAAAAGATTATGTCTTTCATTTTGATTTGCGAATCATATTCCAATTAATGCAAGGAAGACGGCCTGCAAGTGATTTCATTTAATTTACGCAAATTAAATAATTATGCGTATTTGAAATTATAGGCCGTTCTGCCTTACTTCGTACACACGGCCTATGGAGTTTGAAGCTGGTGCCCTAACCCTAACCCTAAACCTAATTCTAAACCTAACCCTGACCCTAACCCTAACCCTAGACAAAATTTTCGCTGCTTAATTTGTCCAAAAAAGTGATTTCTAGGTCACTTTCTGCCCACGACAATCAGTATTGCAGCGTTCCCATAGTGTGCATTATATATGTGGGATACCAAAGTGCATTAGCACCCCGATCTGGCGGGCCGCGGGCGGGCAGGAATGGTGCACGGCCAACTTACCGGCGAGTACGAAGGAGCCGACGCTGGAAATGAAGCCGGACAGAAAGGAGTTGAACGGGAATGTACCGACGAGAGCGCAGTAAACAAACTGCACGACACCGGTCAACAAAATGTAAGTGAGGTAAGCATCGATGATCTTCAACTTCTGTGGTGTTCGAGAGGTGTACTCATCGTAAAATTTCGTGATCACGGTGAACAGATTTACAGACATTTTGGTATATTTTCAGTTCGATTTACACTCGGAAGGTTGTGTACAATCAAGGCATCGACGTGTCCCAGGAAAGGAAGTAGAAAATGTCATGATGGGAAGGATTATCTATCGTGTAATAATCTTGAAGTTGCAACGTATTTTCCCCCAAAATTATTACATCTGACACCATTAAATCAATTATTAATTTGTAAAAAATAATAATTTTTTCAATTAATAATTTTTTAAAAAGAAAATATAGGTTATTTTCCATAAAATATAGCAACTGTTAGAGTGAGGATACTTAACTAGCGTCTGCTAGCGCTAGCATGAACTCCTTGACCCGTACATGTGCATGTATGCGCTGCGCTGTCCATAGTGGTCCAGAATCGACCCAGCAGTAAACTGGCGCTGGCAGTGCACGGCGGTGCGATGCGACCGTAACACTAACACGGAGACACAGCGGGGCGAGCTTGAACTTTAAATTTGAGGTGTGGTAGAATTTTGACAACTGTGTTATTTGGCCTGGTGAGTTGCAAACTTAAATACATGTAAAACAGTTGTAAAATATAGCATAGAGATCTTCTATGTACCATTTCGGAAATGAGCACGCTGAGTCGAAATCGAATCAATGAATGGCATGAATAGTTTGTTAGTTTGTTGAATTATGGAACTGACTGTTGTTGACTGCAGCTTGCCTTTATGCAGAATGTATACAGTAGGCCTATAGTGTAATGTCTAATGATAGACTGTGATTGAAAAAAGAACAATGTCTGTGATTTTGTATGAAATACAAAGCATCACTCCTGACATACAGTGAGCTCCAGCTCAAAGGAATTGGCATCATCCATCAGGTAAAGGGAAAGGGAAGGAGCCACGGAATATTTTGTCCAGCTGAGCATGAAACATGACGCTTTAGCCTAAAAAGCATCGTGTTTCATGCTGAACTGAACAAAATATAACATGGTTTCTTACTGCGGCTCCTTCCCTTTACCCGATGCAGGCCTGCCCGATGTCAATTCCTTTGAGCTGGAGTGTATGTCAGGAGTGATGGAAGATATGAGGCAACTGACCAGTACATGGTACCCTGTTGGAGTCCAACTGGGTAACTCTACCATGTACTGGTTAGTTCCCTCATTGCGGCCTGTAAACTCACTGCATATGTCAGGAGTGATTTCTTGGAGTCACTTCTCACTTAGGCTTATGAATGCATAGTGCAATGATATTTTAAAGAGGAAAATGGATATTAACTGAGAAGTCTAACTCTAGAGCAGAGGAGAATTACAAATTTTAAATAATGTCTTGTATTTTCTCTGACAGAAACGGCAGTACTCTCAGGAGATGGAGACAGATCAGTTAGCAGTGCCAGAGCCTGAAGGAGCACATCAAATAAAGCACAGCACGCCCGACCTAACGATGATCAAACAGGGTGCAGAGGCCAGGATCTATCGCAGCACTTTCCTAGGAAAGAGCTCTGTTGTGAAGGAGCGTTTCAAGAAGTCTTACCGGCACCCAAAGCTGGATGCAAAACTCTCCCAGAAACGCACAGCGCAGGAAGTCCGCACAATCGTGAAATGCAGGGAGGCAGGTATGTAAAGTCAAACAATGTCTATACAGACCAGGCCACGGGGTAGAAGATGGGCAGGTGGTCTATACAGGCTGGTGAAAATTACCCTCAATAATTTTAAGTTGAGTGGACTATAACAGGAATGTAGTCTTTATAGAAAGCAATTATTCCTCACTTCGATGTTTTTTTTCAATGAATTCACAGATGTAAAATCAGCTACTGCTTCACAAACTCTTTATCTTATTACTATTCTGATTATTGTCACACATGCTCTGAATCAGGAGACACATTTTTTCCTTTTTAATGCAAAACAGATCATTATCTACTAGTGAGTCTACAATGCAATGCTTTTATATGTGTGTGTTGGATAGAGGAGGGGGAGGGACACTTGTGTAGTGGTAATACCCATCAGAATTGTAACAATTTTGTTGTGAAGGATATGGGACCTGTCTAGGCTGTGTTTTATTTTTGTAGAATATAGAAAGAGAGGGGCCACAACATCTGTGTTGATGCTGCTGAATGAGATCAATAATGTAGAGTATGTTGGAGTCGTGGAGAAAGTTGTACTTCCAGAAATTAGGGCCAAGTCAAAAGTGTAGGATATTCCTTGTCATGATTTGTCCATAATTTTAGTCATTCCTTGAAAGTATGCGACATAAGAAAAGTCTACAAATGTACTGATCATTTCCTCCATATTTATTAAGTCACTTGTCCTTATCCCTGACATGCTTTTCAGGAATAGCCACCCCAGTGCTGTACTTTGTGAACAAGCAGTCGCACACCATCCACATGCAGTTCATCGAGGATTCACTGACGGTCAGAGAGTACATACAGCAACTCCTGGGCTCCGTCTTAGATGATGATGATGGCCGACTTGAAGCTCTCGCTGTAAAGATTGGCAAGACGCTGGCAGCCATGCACACCATCGATGTGGTTCACGGTGATCTGACGACATCTAACATGCTGCTGCAGAGTCCGTATGCGCTCTCCGACGTGATCATGATCGATTTTGGGCTCAGCCAGACGTCGCATCTCTGTGAGGACAAGGGAGTCGACCTGTATGTTTTGGAGAGGGCATTTCTCAGCTCGCACCCAAACACTGAAGAGTTGTTCCAGAAGGTGCTGGATGTGTATGCAGAGACCTATGAGAAGTCAGAGGATGTCTTGAAGAAACTGGAAGAAGTCAGGCAACGAGGGAGGAAGAGAGTAATGGTTGGATGATATAGGTTGGACGGCAAGGTTTAACAGAAGACTGTTTACTTTCTTGGGTTTGAGTCGTATTCTCAATCCACTGTGGCTCTTCATTCTCTATGAATTCATTCTCTCTTTAATTAATTCATTATGCTGTAAAGCTGAATTTATGTATGTGTTTGTAAATACCTTGTGCTAAGAGAAATTCCCTTTAGTTAAACTCCTGGTGAAAATTAGGTCAAATGGAAGCAGGGAGCCAATTTGCCAGAATTTCAAGCTTAAAGAAAAGTTGTGTACTGAACTGAAGAGGGGAAAATAATATTTGAAAATTTTACACAGAATATATTGATTGAAAAGTGACCTTTAGAGGAAGGATACATGTGTTGCATATCTGTGTAATATATTGTTGGGTCATGTAAAATGAAAGTCACGTACATTATACTTTTGTATGGCCTTCTTCATTTTGAACAACATAAGTCTATTGACCCAAGCAGGTTAATGCTGAACACAGGGCTATTTATTATCCAATTTATTATAAGATTTTGTTATTGTTAAGATGTAAGTTATTATGGTCCATGCATCCATGCCAGTCCCTTTTTCAGATCACCACAACACCATCGAAACATTGGCAAAACATATAGAGAAGTGTTAGCAAGCTCTATATTCACAATTTGAAACTGATACGTAGTGTAAAATTCAAATAATGCACGTAAACAACGTCTGATTAATAGTCTTTACCTCAGGCTCTTAGCAGTTTGTGTTGAAATGTCTGCTTTATTGATTAATCTGTTTATCAAATTATGAAACGCATTTGAAAAAAAATGTTCTATGGAAGGAATAATCTCCAAAGTTTGGTAGTTACTCATAAAAATTAGGATTTCACACACGCATAATAACCACATAGATACTGTAACAAAGACTAATACTTTTTTCGTAGTACGAAAAAAGTCGGTTTGAAATTTAACGGCTGAAATTATTTACATTTACAGAAAGCTTCAACATGCTATATTCTTAGAAATGGTCTTGAATCACACTTTCTTCAATTTACGATCGTGATAGACGATTTCAAATTTTAAGCTTGCAAAAGGGACGGACAATCTTTAAATTGCGCGAAACATGTCTGCAAAAGGCATACAGAAACGTTGAAATGAAACTAGCTAAATATATGTGATTTCATGGCCATGTACATGTACATGTACACTGTATTACCATTTCTTGTTTTTCACCTAAAATTTTCATGAGTTTGCCTTCGGAATCTGATGTGACATACTTTTAAGATGTATATGGAGGAAGTATTTAATTTAATGTACTGGAACATTAGATACTTGAACAAGACTATCAGACCTTTTCAGAAAGTCTGCAAGTGATATAAAGTGTGTGCATTACAAATGTTGATGAATAGTGTACTGCAGCCTGTATGAAATTGTGTCAGTATATAAACCAAACAATTTCACAACTTGTGTTGTTTTTGTGGTTCAAGCAACACTTTACACTTGTAGGATTTTGTAAGCAAAAGGGATACAAATCCAAGTGCACATTTATAAAGATTATTTGTAGTTTATTATACTTGTAATATCTTCATGGAAACCTTATAAAGGTTTAAAACTATAGTTGAAGCTAAAAAGCAGAGTTCAAGCTAATTAAAGATTGTCCGTCCCTTTTGCAAACTTAAAATTTGAAATCGTCTATCACGATCGTAAATTGAAGAAAGTGTGATTCAAGACCATTTCTAAGAATGTAGCATGTTGAAGCTTTCTGTATGTGTACAAATTTCAGCCGTTGAATTTCAAGCCGACTTTTTTCGTACTACGAAAAAAGTATTAGTCTTTGTTACAGCATCTATGTGGTTATTATGCATGTGTGAAATCCTAATTTTATGAGTAATTACCAAACTTTGGAGATGATTCCTTCTATTGAACCTTTTTTTTCATAATGCGTTTTATAATTTAATTAACAGATTAATCAATAAAGCAGATATTTCAACACAAACTGCTAAAAGCCTGAGGTAAAGACTATTCATCAGACGTTGTTTATGTGCATTATTTGAATTTTACACTACGTATCAGTTTCAAATTATGAATATACAGCTTGCTAACACTTATCTATATGTTTTGCCAATGTTTGGATGGTTTTGTGGTGATCTGAAAAAGGGACGGGCTGTCTTTAAGTGTAAGTTTCAAGAGGACACTTAGGCCTACATGTGAAACTCTTGCCAGTGTGACCCATTTCTCTGACAATCTGGGCCATTTTGCATATACACTGTATATGGTTTCAATTATTGTAACTTACCATCAATGGTAACTACCATGGCAACAGGTGCAATAATGAGAGCTCATTGGTTGTTGCCATGGTAGTTACCATTGATGGTACCTACCAGTAAATGCAACATGGCCCTGATCTTTTATTACGCAGCTTTCTATTATGGAGAATGGTTGTTTCATAAGCATAACATGACAGGATAATAAAAATTTGAGATACATTGTCAATTGAGTTACCATTTATTTATAATTTCCATATATTTCGAACAATAGAAATAGACATTGACATTCAACAAAATACAAGTATTGAAAATGGGTGTCGTTGACTCTCCTTACTTAATGTTGACAGAGTCTGATATGATGTATGCGTATGCCACCTGTGTGCTTCATTCTATGCATATGATGCACACAGCTATTGAACACAGCTGGTATTCACCTGAATAATGCACAGGTTTGCCTGACATATATCACTGTACTGTACTGTAGTCTGACCTATTTATGAAGTATTCCAAGGCAAATGGCAAGAGCAGTCTTTAGTGACAAGTGGTCATGCAATAACACGCAAACTCCTCTGAAAGGATTTAAGTTGCGTGGTCTTTACAAACAGATGGTCTTCATAGATGGTGGTCTTTGACTCTTTGTTAACAGGTTTGATGGGATAGACTACTGCTATTTGTATCAGACGAGCTGCAATTCACCTGTGTCTGTGATGCACCAAAACAATCCCTTGACATCCGCAAAGCATTAAAACCAGTTGTATTGTAATGACGTATGTATAACACATCAGCGTAAGAGCGCTATATGAATGACTGTAATGTATTGTATTTTACATTATGAGGGCAGGTGACACCCTAGTGGTCAAAGAGGTGATGCTCATTTAGAACACCCACCGTCAACAGCCAGTCTGATAGATAATGTCCAACCAGCTATAGGCAATGTACTTCAAGCTAACCAAATCTCTGTTTCTCATTAACAGATAATTTCTGTATGGATCTTGGTAATCAAATTGACTGATGTGACTAGCAAATAGACTAACAAATTAAATGTTGAATGTAAAATCTATACCTTTGTCTTTTTATTTCCTGTGAAGCACAGCTATAAATGGGTGTGCACCGTGTGCATATAAACATAGTAAAAACATTTTCAAGGTCCAGCGAAAGAGACAATGCAGCATATATGCTTATCATATTCTAAATTTGAAATCTGGAGAGACAACACCTTCATGATTCCATCAGTCATACAATAACCATAATTAAAGTTATGCTTGTCATTTACTAACTTTTATTTGGGGGAACTACATGTACATGTAGCTCAAATCTGTCCCAATTTTGAATGTACTTCCTTGCTTCTTCTTGCAATTATTAACATATCAGCTATTTGTCCATGATTGAGTGCATACTTGTACCAGTAATTCACACAAATTTAAGTATTTCCATTCAGAAAAACTCTCAACACAATGTGTCATTAAATACTCAATGCTTCAAGGATGTGAGTGTGTGCACATGTGTGTTTGTGTGTGTGCAGAGAGTTACACAGAAAACAACTTATGAAAAGAAGTCCACATAATGTATATTTCTTTGGTAAATCATAATTTGCAAACACATTTTGCAACATAAAATTATCGTAGTTAAATTATTTCACATACTTATGTAGCGACTCATGCATAGTCTCTGAAACGCACAACTAACTTTATTTCTTCATCCTATCGTAACGCAAATGGCAATCATATAAGCTCTTCAAAAAAAGACTTAAGATGCAAAATAAGGTAACCCTCTTCAGTACTGACCTTTGATGGTGCATGTCAATCATAACACAATTGATTGCCTATGGGACTGAGAGAGTCAACTCTGTAGATGACAATCACACACACATTACACATAGAGCAGCATGTGTCTGGCATAGATTATCAAGATGGTGTCGTCATATCCATTGGTACGCCAGCTTCTGGTTCTAAACAACATCACTCCAGTGAAACTTTCACGGGTCCAACATTGTCTTGCATGCTGGTGTCAGGCACTCACAATAAGAGTACCCACTATGGTCACTGCTGTTCGTTCTACCCTCATCATTTAGAACCAGTTGTCTTGACAACATGCTCATATGATGTCACAATTCGGTATTCTATAGATAATATTAACCCTTTGTGAGCCAGATTAATCGCTGCTTTATGGGATTTGTGTGCGTTCCTTGTGCAGAAATGCATCAGTGGAGTTAATATATGATGTGAATCAGAAATTCAGGAGCCCCGCCCTCTCAACTCCAGACCCTGATGGAAATCACTCATTTACATGCAATACATGGAATATGAATTTACAAACTTTAAAAAAGGACTGTCACCACAAATTAGTCACAAATAAACTGTACATGTATGTACATGTCCTGAAATATTTGCTATCACAAACTCCTGTTACTATGACACAACCCTCGCTCCAAGTAGCTTATATGTGACTAAACGTGGTAGAAAGGGGAGGGGGGGGGGGGGGCCTCCCATGTCTACATCAGCAGCTTTTTGCAGACAGTAGGCCATGGGCCAGAAACCGAAAAGGTCCCCCCCCTTAGCCACAATTTCAAACCATGTTTTTATGTTAGGCAGGACCCTCAGCTGTCAGAATCTGCCTGTTTGCCATTGCGCTGGTGGTGGGTGTGGCCTCCAGGGCTGTTGCCATGGTAACATGTCAGTGAAATTTTGGAATTTGAGGAAGTTCCAAAATTGCCATATATTTCTTAAATAGTAACATAAAAAGACAAAATTTGTGTCTAAGTATACATTTCAGAAGTTGCCAGGTTGAATCTGATAGGAATCTAAGGCAATTAAGGCCATTATCATGCGTAAAAAATGGTTATTGCCATGGAAACGATCAGAAAAAATGTATTTTTTTAGATAGCAATTCAAATATATGTTAATAGGCAACTCAAAGTCAAATCGCCGCTTCAAAAAGTGTGAATATTAAGATATCAGACTCATATCGATGAAGAATGAGGTATTTTTAAGTGCGAACAGTCATGCATAAGAGCACCGTTGCTATGACAACACCACGGTGCACGAAATACTAAAATTACAGAAAAATAAGAAATTGCCATCTATTTATCATATGGCGACCTAAAAACACAAAATTAGTGTTCAAGTATACATTTATGAAGGTGCCCAGTTGATTTAGATTGGAATTTAAGTCATAACAGATCACGATAATGCCGAAAAATAGTAGTTGCAATGGAAACGATATGAACCAAAAAGGTAATTTTGTTAGAAAATCATTCAAATATATGTAAATATGCAGCAAAAAACCTAATCCAAGTTTATAGTTTTATGAATATTTAGTTGCCAGAATAGTAGCAATGAAGCTTGAGTCGTTTCTAAGTGATAACTGTCACCCATAAGATGACTGTTGCTATGACAACACCATGGTACCAAAAATATTGAACTTACAGAAATATAAGAAAGTGCCATTAATTTCTCAAATGTTAACATAAAAACACAATTAACGTCTAAGTATACATTTATCAAGGCGCCCTGTTGATTCTGATCAGAATCTAAGTCATGTAAGGTCATTATCATACCTAGAATAGTCGTTACCATGGAAACGACATGTAAAAAAGGGTATTTTTGTTAGAAAAGTATTCAAATATCTGTAAATTTACAGCACAAAACCTAATTCTTCGTTAAGGTTTGATGAATATTTACATGCCAGAATAGTTGCAAAAAAGCTTAAGTCATTTATTTGCAGTAACTGTCGTGCAAAAAAATACCATTGCTCTGACAACACCATGATGTCAAAAATACTGAAATTACTGAATTATAAGAAAGTGTCATATATTTCTCATATGGTAACTTAAAAACAGAAAATAAGTGTCTAGGTATACATTTACCATAGTCAACAGTTGGTTATGATTGTAATCTAATTTATTAGAGATCACAATTGTGCCTAAAATGGTTGTTGCCATGGAAATGCTGTGAAAAGAAAAAGCAATTTTGTAAAAAAAACATTCAAATATATGTAGGCCATGGGCCGCAAACCGAAAACGTCTCCCCCCCCCCTAGCCACAATTTAAAACCATGTTTTCATGTTAGGCAGGACCCTAAGCTGTCAGAATCTGCCTGTTTGCCATTGCGCTGGTGGTGGGTGTGGCCTCCAGGGCTGTTGCCATGGTAACATGTCAGTGAAATTTTGGAATTTCAGGAAGTTACAAAACTGCCATATATTTCTGAAATAGTAACATAAAAAAACAAACTTTGTGTCTAAGTATACATTCCACAAGTTGCCCAGTTCATTCTGATGGGAGTCTAAGCGAATTAATGACAAGATCATGCGTAAAACATGGGTATTTCCATGGAAACGATCAGAAAAGGGCATTTTTAGTTAACAATTCAAATATATGTTAGTAGGCAACTCAAAGCCAAATCCCTGCTTTTAAAAATGTAAATATTAAGATATCAGACTCATGATCAATGAAGACTGAGGTATTTTAAGTGCGAACAGCCATGCATAAGAGCACCGTTGCTATGACAACACCATGGTGACAGAAGTAGTAAAATTACAGAACTATATGAAATTGCCATATATTTTTCATATGGTGACCTAAAAGCACAAATTAGTGTTCGAGTATACATTTATTAAGGTACCCAGTTGATTCAGATTGGAATTTAAGTTATAACAGATCAGGATGATGCCTAAAAATGGTAGTTGCCATGGAAACAATATGAACCAAAAAGGTAATTTTGTTAGAAAATCATTCAAATATATATAAATACATCGCCTAAAACCTAATCCTAGTTTATAGTGATATGAATATTTACATGCCAGAATGGCAGTAATCATGATTATTGTCATACCTCAAATGACTGTTGCTATGACAACACCATGGCAGCAAAAATAAAATTGATATCCTAAGCACGTACAAAGCGATACCAAGGTGATGTGAGGCACTTTCATCTCTTGTGCTTTCTTATCGCCTTGGTGAATGTATCTCGTTATTTGTGTGATTTCTTTTCAACTGATTTTGTTGGTGTTAGGCCATTGTCATGGTATCTCACCATGGTACATGTACATGTATGTTGCATGCTCAGGATGAGGATGTCCAGCATACTAAGATACATGTTTTACAATGTGCAGGAAGAGTCTGTGGATGGTCACAGTGATGAAGTTGACAATTCAAATTGAATTGTATGGTATTATGTTTTCACTTTATTATTGAGTTCATAAAACTACAGTACATATAACATCAATGTAGCATAATACATCATATTATGGTATAATACATTCAATATTTTGCACCAGTGTATTGACATTGTACCTGGCAATTATGCATGACCTCAACAACCTTGAATTTTCGGATCTTATGTACAATCAGAAGCACAGTTACAAAAGTCATACACATGTACCTTGTTACTTTTGATACAAAAGTCATATACATGTACCTTGTTACTTTTGATACATTTTGTGGTGTTTCCTAGGTTGAATTCTCTAATAATTTGTATTTTTGTTATGTGCTTGCTAAAGCAACAATATTTGACAACAAATCTTGAAGGCATTCGTCTGGAAAGCTTGAAATTCATAGCTCTACACACTTTCAGTGTGTCTTTTGGTGCTAAAAGGGTGAGATGTATATATTTAAGTGATACATTGCGTATGCTAACAACCAAGTAGTTCACATTGATTACAAAATAGGCATGACCATAAACACCTAAGAATTCAATAATATTGATTCATATCATTTGAAAATATAAGCCATCATAATACTGCAAACTGGGATTAAGTTTTGTGCTACCCTTTTGCACTAAAAATCACCATTTTTTCGTATCGTAACTGTAGAAATACACATATTTTGACCGTGAACTTGACCTTAAATGACTAAGATTTCAATCAGAATCCATTGGGCACCTTGCAAAATGTATACTTAGACGCTACTATTGTGTTTTTATGTTACCATTTGAGAAATATATGGCACTTTCTTATATTTCTGTAAGTTCAATATTTTCAGTAACATGGTGTTGTCATAGCAACAGTCATCTTATAAGTGACAGTTATCACTTAGAAATGACTCAAGCTTGATTGCTACTTTTGTAGCATCTAAATATTCATCAAACTATAAACTAGGTTTAGGTTTTTGCTGTGTAATTACATATATTTTAATGGTTTTGTAAAAGGAAATAAATTTTTTATATATCGTTTCCATGACAACCACGATTTCTAGGTATGATCATGACCTTACATGACTAAGATTCCAATCAGAATCAATTGGGCACCATGATAAATGTATACTTAGACACTAATATTGTGTTTTTATGTTACCATTTGAGAAATATATGGCACTTTCTTATATTTCTGTAAGTTCAATATTTTTGGTACCATGGTGTTGTCATAGCAACAGTCATCTAATGGGTGATAGTTATTACTTAGGAATGACTTAATCTTGATTGATACTATTCTGACATCTAAATATGCATTCAACTATAAACTAGGGTTAGGTTTTTGCTGTGTGTGCACATATATTTGAATGGTTTTCTAACAAAATTGCCTTTTTGGTTCATATCGTTTCCATGGCAACTATCATTTTTCGGCATCATCGTGATCTGTTATGACTTAAATTTCAAGCTGAATCAACTGGGCACCTTCATAAATGTATACTAGAACACCAATTTTGTGTTTTTAGGTCGCAATATGATAAATGTATGGCAATTTCTTATTTTTCTGTAATTTTACTATTTCTTGCACCATGGTGTTGTCATAGCAACGGTGCTCTTATGCATGGCTGTTCGCACTTAAAAATACCTCAGTCTTCATTGATATGAGTCTAATATCTTGATATTCACCCTTTTAGAAGCGGCGATTTTACTTTGAGTTGCCTATTAACATATATTTGAATTGCTAACTAAAAAAATGCCTTTTTTCTTATCGTTTCCATGGCAATAACCATTTTTGTGCATGATCTTGTGCTTAACTGGCTTAGATTCCTATCAGAATCAACTGGGCAACTTGTAAAATGTATAGTTAGACACTAATTTCGTATTTTTGTGTTAACATTTGAGAGGAGGATGGCAATTTCTAAAATGCCAATATTTCACTGATGCGTTCCCATGGCAACGGCTCTGTAGGCCACACCCACCACCAGCACAATGGCAAACAGGCAGATTCTGATAGCTGAGGGTCCTGGCTAAGATAAAAACCCAAAAGAAAATTGTGGCTAATGGGGGGGATGGGGGGTCCAGGTAGCCCACAGTCTACAGTCTGAGCATCGCACAATTCTTGTCGAAATTGGAAGAATAGAGGGAGTGATACTGTATACACCATATACATGTATTTTTGGGTGAGTCGGGTGCCATTTGCGAATTTATAACAATACACAATAATATTGACTGTAATCCAGACATGAATACGATTGTGCATGCGCACATGTACTACTTGTACTCCCCAATCGCGAATTTAACCACTCGCGAAAATGTTGTGAAGTCCGGATTCGTGAAAAATTAGACTCGCTAAATATATGGTGTATACAGTGGTGATGATCTACAAACTGGCCTAGATGGGACACAGATGGCACTATTCAGAGCCTTGACGGTGCACCCCCAGCTACCAGCATTGTCTCCCCTGTGATGAAGCTGGCATCGTCCGAGGCCAGGAAGGACACCATCCCTGCGATCTCATCAGGATTACCAGCCCTGCAGGAGGAAGAATGGTATTCAGAAATAGAAAAATACATTAGGATGTGAGGGCTCTTTTGTCATTTTCCTCTGTCCAATCATACATGTCCAAACATTCATATCTGAAATTCACAGATAATTTCAACAGGTAGACATATAAACAGTGAAATCTGTCTAAAGAACACTGAAGAAATGTGGTCTTTATAGATTGGTGAACAGTGACATGTTAAATTCTATATTCTTTTTTAGGACTACATTTTTTTTGTAAAAGGGTCTGTACAAAAGACTACATGTGTTTATTCCATGTCGGGGACCTTGTACCCAGTGTAAGGTACAATGTCAATAGTGGAATGTCCATATAAAGGTCATGCTGTATTGTAGCTTTGTTGAAGAGGCTGACCTAAAGTTAATATCCAGACTGACCCAAAAGACGATTCACTGATGTCAATATTAGAATGTCCATATAAAGGGTATGCTGTATTATAGCTACATAAAAGTGAGTGACCTATAGTTAAAATCCAGATTGACGCCAAAAACGATTCACTGACACACATGTATATGAAAGCATATGTACATGAAATTTATGGTTATACACTGGACTCTTATTATTAACACCACAGACACATCAGAGTTATTAAAATCCAATTATTTTTCAGTTGAACATTTTCCTTGCATTTAAGTGTTTTGCAATTCACCTTGATAAAAACAAATTGTGTTGCAAATGAAATGTCACTGGTCCCATTATGTTTAAAGTGAGAGTTCACTATTCTATAGCATTGATTAATACAATGCACAATCATAAAGCTTCATGGTAATGACAGTAAATAGAGTGGTAAATAACGTTCTCATTAGATGCTCCTATCAAAACATCACATTCCATGGCTAGGCCTACTGCTTGGGTAAAAGCTGGAAATGACAAATCCATCTCTCTACAAATGTTAAGTGCACAGCAGTTTCTTTACACATGCATATAATAGTCTCTTTTGAGTATAGGTACATTGCGAGCCACAGAGCAAAACAAAGCTTAAAACAATATCTTGTACCATGTATACGACTGTACTTACAGTGAATTGGTCAATTGTTTTCTTTCAATGCAATATATCTGATCATACAGGGCAAAGATGAACAGGAGAGCATGCTTACCTCTTCATTGGAATGTTACTCAAGGCAAGTTTTGTAGATTCTTCTGTTGAAAAGAGCTGCACAGGTGTTAAAAAAAGAAAATATATATTTTTGTTTTAAAATAGCACTAAACCAAATGTCGCTAACAATTTATTGTTAATATCAACAATATGACATTCCCAGAGCCTCAATCCATATCACCATTAAAATATGTGCAGAAATCAGTGGCAAATCCAGGTAAGGGCGCAAGAGGCATGCCCCCCCCCCCCCCCCCACACACACACACACACATCTCTTTCTTTGGCAGATAATATTTCAGCATTGCAGCCAGAAAAGCAATGCCTGCTCTGGTGCCAGTACGTCCAGTTCTACTCACTGACCTGGCAATTTGGCACTTCATAATTTGTAGGTTAGTCATTACGATTTTTAAACAAACACAAACACTTCATATTTGTTGTCTTGATTTTCTTTAAACTGATAGTACAATCATCTCTTTGATTTGTCTGCTGTTTTTAAATAAGCTTGTGTTTAAAGGAAATATACTGTACTGGGAAGACAAAAAGGCCTTCAAAAGGAGATCATGAGCAATCTTCTTGCCAATGGTCTCAAATTCATGTATTGTCCATTTTAGAAACTTGCTGGAAGTTATTTTGCTCTCAAATGATCTACATTTGAAGAAACAAATGATTAAATCGCAATTCCTCAAAATATTCGGGCCGAACAACTCCAAATGTGGATCATTTGAGAGTAAATAACTTTCAGCAAGTTTCTAAAATGGACATTATATGAATTTAAGACCATTGGCAAGAAGATTGCTCACGATCACCTTTTGAAGGCTTTGTCGTCTTCTCAGTACAGCATATGTCCTTTAAGATCATATCATTAACCCTTTGCGGGTCAGACAAATTGCTACACTATTGGGTTTGTGGGTATTAATGGCACATAAAGTGTTAAGGAAGCACTCACTGCAGCGCTGAATTTGGTCTTGACCAGTCCTGGTGCTACACAGTTAATCCTGATGTTCATCTCAGACAGCTGCGGAGTGAGTGCTTTGGTCAGTCCAAGGAGGGCAGTTTTACTGACAGAGTACGGCCCTAATAACTAAACAAAGAGAAAAAAGAAAAGACACAGAAAACAATGTGATTACTTTTAGCTCTGTGAAAATATGATAGCATTAGCACTGTCTCACTGCAAGTCCCCAAAGATCTGTCAATATTATTGGGCTGACAAAATATATGAAGCCATAACCAAATGGGGCAGGATTAATCAAACTAGATATTGACATTATGTGTATTAATACAATAGCTTCCTCATATCATTTGGAATCTCCATTTGCCTTTTTAACAGGTTTGCATTAAATCACCATTACTGTACAATGTGATAAAAGGACTGGTTTACCTCAAACGGCATGTAGCCTGCTATCGAAGACACCAGAATGACGGATCCTCCTCTGTAGTAGGGAATGCACACAACAAGAAATGGGATGGAGACAACAATGAACATTGCAAGTGACAGAAGTTTGAATTTGACTTCATCATCATGAGAAATTACATTTTGTCGAAAAGGAATAACACCAATAAAAAGTACATTATATGCTTCATATGCTTAGATACAAGACAATTTACAGAATACAAACTGTGATCATATAAGTTGTCATAAAAAAATTTCTACTACAATGTACATATTGACATTAATGTATACATATGACTAATATACTACAGATAAACTGGTAACAAATGTAGTTCTGTGTCTCGAGTAGAGTTTGTTTTTGATTAAGAGATTTTTTTTAAATAACAGATGTATATCCCACAAAACACTATGATATAAAATGAATCATTTTTGCTGCTTTTGTCCATGACTTCATGATGCACAAACAGTGGAAGTACAATAGAATATGAAAAGAAATTATGTCCTTATAGAGAAAACTTTTACAGCAAACATCTTTATTTGATTTCATTGTAGATTATGTTTACTTACCCTCTCTTGACGATGTGTGGAACACTTTCTTTCACGAGCAGAAAAGCTGCCTTCACATTGATATCAAATATCTGTAATAAGAAACAAACATCCTTTATGAGTATATTGGTATCATGCTCATGAGGCTCAGTTGATGGAGATAGGTGTTGTGATCTTGTGTAGACTCAGATAGGATGACTCGAACAAGGCTTCTACGTTGTAGTAACTTTAATGCAGCAGACTATACGTGTGTGTGTTGATACAGTTGCCATCTTGAGAAGTGCTCTAGTCTTGTCTCAAGACTTACTATCATTACACCTCCCTTTCTTTAAAAAGAAGGTTTACATTCTTTTCATTAAAGTAAACTTATTCTCATCATATCCTTTGTATCAGTTTCCAAATATGTCAGACAGTCAATTTGTATACTTTCCTTTGAAACACTAACTGTACTTTAACAAGTACATGTATCTTATAATAGTCAACGTATATTATGGATCCGGTTGCAGATCTTAAATGAATATTTATCCAGTCCTTTGTATTAAAAGAGTTCAGTTCCATCACTGGTTTGCGTTGAAGATAATCAGCTGATTATCCAAATCTTGCTGATGAAACATAAAACATAGTTACATTTATGCTATCAAGTTTTTCTGTTTGCTTCAACTTGATCTCTTACTAATTCTACATAAAACGCGTCTAATTCTACATAAAAGCGCGAAAGTTCTTTTAGTATTCGCTTTGTTGTATTTAATGCTTTACAAGTCCATGCGTTCGGGTGGTTTGCTAATTCTTCCATGTCGAGTTGTTCTGAACAAAGACGCGGATTGCTCTGCAGCTTCAGCTGGTTGCGCTGGGAATTCTGCGTAGTCATCCAGATCGCTGTCCATCTGCGTAGGATGCTGGATGTGCTCGGCTCGTTGTGTCGGTGGTGCCGGTCTGAGATGACGTCTGTTTCTGCGACGGATCTCACCCCTGTCAGTCTCTACCAAGTATGATCTGTTTGGTAGCTTCGACGTGATGGTACCGCGTTGAGCCCATCGGTTGTTGTGCATGTCTTGGAGTCTGACATGGTCACCTACGTTGAACTCTGGTAGGTCTTGAGCGTGTTTGTCGTAATGCTCTTTCTGCTTCACTTTCTGCCGTTCCTTCCTCTCTTTCACCGAACGAGGATCGATGTGCTGGGGATCTAGTAGTTTGTCTACCATGGGCAGGTTTGATCTCATGCGCCGATTGTACAGCAGTTCTGCAGGCGATTTTCCACATTCCAGTGGTGAGCTTCTGTACACTTGCAAAGCTCTGTAGACATCTTGCCCACTGTGTTCACACTTGCGGATGAGATTCTTGACGATCTTCACCGCAGTTTCTGCTAGTCCATTGGACTGTGGGTGATACGGACTTGTTGTTGTGTGACCAAAGTCCCATTCACTTGCAAAGCTCTTGAATTCTTGACTTGCAAACTGTGGACCGTTGTCAGTTACAAGCTCGCATGGAGTGCCTTGACGGGAGAATACCGCTTTCATGTGTTTGATCACTGCTTTGCTTGTAGTTGTAGTCATGTTACAGACTTCAACAAACTGCGAATAGTAGTCAACGATCACCATGTACTCCTTGTTGTTCAACGTGAACAAATCTGCAGCGACCTTTTCCCATGGTCTGTTCGGTACTGCATGGGGTTGTAGACTCTCCGTCTGTTGTCTAGGCTTGTACATCAGGCATGAGTTGCAGTCTTGTACCATTGCAGCTATGTCTTGATTGATCCTGGGCCAATACAAGACTTCACGTGCACGTTTCTTGCATTTTTCTATGCCCAGGTGTCCTTCATGGATTTTGCGCAACATCAACGGTCTCATTGTAGCTGGTACGACTATCTTGCTGCCTTTCAGGATCATGCCTTCTGCTTCTGACAGCTCGCTTCTGATGTTCCAGTATTCTCTGACTGCTACTGGACACTGCTGCTTTGTATTAGGCCACCCATCTCTGATGATGCCTAATAGCTCTTGTAGTGTGTTGTCTTCCTTTGTCTCTTCGACAAACTGGCTGCGTCTGTTGGACGTAACTGGTAGATTCATCATCACAGCATCGACATGGACTCTGATGTCTTCTTCTCTGTCAACATTCGTCTCGGCCTCTGGATCTACCGCTCTGGACAATGCATCTGCAGTGTGCATGTACTTGCCAGGTGTGTATGACACTTTCAAATCATATCGCTGCACCCTGATGAGTAGGCGTTGAATGCGAAGAGGACAGTCACAGAGTGGTTTGATGAACAACGGTATGAGTGGTTTGTGGTCAGTCTCCACTTCAACCTGTTGTCCATAGATGTACTGGTGAAATCGTTCGCATGCGTACGTTATTGCCAGCAGTTCTTTTTCTATTTGTGCATAGCGTGTCTCTGCATCGGTCATTGCTCTTGATGCATATGCTACGGGAACCCATTCGTGATCATGTTGCTGCAGTAGCACTGCACCGAGGCCATTCTTTGAAGCATCTGCTGATACTTTTGTTGGTTTTGCGCAGTCATAGAAGTGTAGCACTGGTTGCTCTGACAGAGCTTCTTTGAGTTGATGCCAGGCTTTCTCTTGTGCGTCTTGCCACATCCACTCATTTTTCTTGTCAAGTAGACTTCTGAGAGGGGCTGACTTTGTGGCTAAGTCTGGTATGAACTTCCCTTGGTAGTTAACCATACCCAAGAACCTTTGGACGTCTTGTTTGCATTGTGGCCGTTCCATGTTTCTGATGGCTGCCACCTTCTTCGGGTCCGGCTGGACTCCCTGTTCGCTGATCAAGTCGCCGATGAATGTCAGCTTTCCAACGTCAAACTCACACTTGTCTTTGTTGAGTTTCAGGTTCACTTTCCGGGCTATGTCAAGGACCTGTATCAGCCTTGCATCGTGCTCCTCTTGGGTGTTTCCCCATACGACTATGTCATCCATCATTGTGTTGACACCGGGAATGTGTGCAAACAAATTATGCACTATCTTGTGAAACACTTCTGGAGCACTGCAAACGCCAAATGGTAGTCTCAGAAATCTGTACCGTCCGTACAGAGTGATAAAAGTGCACAGCTTTGAGCTTTCGTCATCTAGTTCGATCTGCCAAAATCCACTGGACGCATCTAGTTTGCTGAAATGTTTTGCTCCAGCAAAATGCGCTGTGATTTCCTCCCTGGACGGCAGTTGATAGTGCTCTCTTTTGACTGCTCTGTTTAGATCTCTTGGATCTAGGCACACACGGAGTTGTCCGTTTTTCTTTTTCACAACCACGAGCGATGATACCCAATCAGTTGGTTCATCCACTGGTGTGATGACTTTCATGCGTTCCATTTTGTCTAATTCATCTTTGAGCTGACCACGAAGTGCGAATGGAACTTTCCGGCATGCGTGTTGTACAGGTATGGCACTCTCTTTCAGTGTGATGTGATGTTTCCCTGGAACACATCCTAGCCCTTCGAACACGTCTTGGTAGCTGTCTGCTACTCGTTTGTTTGTTTGTTTGACATTCAATACTCTTTTTACAAGCTTCAATTTGTCACATGCTTGTAACCCTAGCAATGGTTGGCGTTTACCTGGAGTGACTAGAAACGTCATGTTGTGAGTTGACCCCTTGTACTTGACCTGTACAAAGCAACGACCCTTCACCGGGATGGCTACCCCACTATAGCCTGTCAACTTCACTTTAGCTGAATGCAGCTTTGGTTTGGGTTTTAACATCTGATACACTGAGTCTGGAAGGAGGTTAGTCTGAGCGCCAGTATCTAACTTGAAATCCACTGGCCTTTCATTCACCACAAGATTTACCATCCATTCATCAGGAGAATCTGCTGACTCGACAACATCAACCACAAAACCGTCATTCCCTTCCTCCATATGTTGCAGTTCGTTTACTACTTTAGCAACTGGAGTCCGACAACACTTTGCAAAATGATTCTCTCTACCGCATTTCTTGCAGATCTGACCTTGTGCTGGACATGCATTTCTACTGTGCCTATATCCGCATCTACCACAAGCATATTTTGATTTCTGACTTTGTTGTTTTGGACCTTTGTGTGAGTTGAATTGAACGACTGTTTCTTACTCCCTAGAGCATCAACTGAGACTCTCTCACCGGTGGAACTCAGCTCGTGGGCCTGAGCTCGAGTGGTTTCAGCAGCACGACAAAGCTGCAACGCCTTCTCTAGCGTCAAATCATCCTGCCTCAGCAAACGTTCACGAACACCATTGTCCAAAATACCACAGATGATTCTGTCCCGTATCAGACTGTTAGTCAACTCTCCGAACTCACACGACTGTGCGCGATTGCGCAATTCTGTTGCATAGTGATCAATATTCTCACCAACCTCTTGTGACCTTGTGAAAAATTTGTGCCTCTCATACGTCACATTTCGTTTTGGCATGCAATAGCTCTCAAATTTTTCCATCACTTTCTCAAGTCTCATCTCATCACCAGAAGCGGCAAATGTGAATGTATTGTATATGTCAAGAGCTTTGTCTCCTATGACATGCAGAAGCATGGATGTCTGTGTTTTTTCATCTTTCTTCGACAGACCACTAGCTACATTGTACAGTTCAAACCTCTGTTTGAAACGTTTCCAATTTTCTGCTACATTTCCTGTCAAGTCTAATGGTGCTGGCTGGCTTAGATAGGTTGCCATATTTGCAATCTTTTTTTTTTTTTTAGTAGATCGCTCTCTGAACAAAGCTTTAATCTCTTATTCTACTCTAGTGGTATCTTTTCAACCCGTCAGAATAACGAGATAAACAATTTCATTGAGCAGTATGCCGTACGCACTATGCGATGTCTCTGCACGCACATAGTCATACTATACACATGCAGTAGAGTGCACTGTGTGCTGTACACTGTCATGCACCATACATAAATGCACTGCTGCACTGGCTAGCCAGTCTAATACACACGTAAATCACACTCAATATCGGAATGCCTGCACCTGTTTGGGGCCTTGATCCTCGGAAATGGACATTTTCTGAGCTGGTTCTTGGACTTCTGACACCATGTTGTGATCTTGTGTAGACTCAGATAGGATGACTCGAACAAGGCTTCTACGTTGTAGTAACTTTAATGCAGCAGACTATACGTGTGTGTGTTGATACAGTTGCCATCTTGAGAAGTGCTCTAGTCTTGTCTCAAGACTTACTATCATTACAATAGGCAATGAGTGTAATGATCAAACAGGTGCCTCAGCTGGAGTAGAATCTAGTCATATGGAGAGCTAAATTTAAGAGGAAGATGAAAAGTAATGGGTTATAGTGGTAATTCAATTCAATTCAATACAATTCAATTCATTTATTCATCTTATTTTCTGATAAAACAATACATCAGTATTGGATTTTTACAATATAAAACATATCAATTATGTTACATTTAAAAGAGAAGAAAAGAAAAGAAAAGAGAACTTGAATAAATCATTTTTATTATACAGCAGTCAGAATAAGAACTGAAGATAAAGAAGCTGGATTGGTTGTGAATGCTTATAGGAGCAGAAATCATATCAGAGTTATTCTCCAATCATCTCAGATCCCGGTCTTGTTTGATGTTAACAACCAATTTGAAAGGATTCATTTAATTGATCCTAATATCAAACAACATCAGGAATCTATGCTCACAGTAGAATTGTTCTGCTTTGTTTACAGGCTCCATAATTTTAACTCCAACCAATGCTGCAAATGACTTTTGGATAGGACTCGAATTCATGTGGGTCAAAAGTTACAAACTCTCGGACAGCTAACTATGAGAGTGTCAAAATCAGAATGTAAATCTCAAATTCATTAATGACCCAACACAGTCAGACTTTGTTGAATTAGAAGACTTCAATATGTATTGTACTATGTTATAGAAAATTAGAAATTATAATGCGTATCTTGTTTTATTACTCAGACTTCCTCAAAGTTAAATTTAATAAGTGTATAAAACTTTCTTGCAATTAAAGATTCACTTACCTTATCCCATGCCTCCTCTCCACACTAAATGGCAGGGAAACAACAAAGGAAACAAAATCAAATGAAAGGCATGTGTTTGTAATGTGTGCATATAAGACAGCCTATGACTGTATTTTGTTTAATTTAATAAACATGTAATTCCTGAGAGGGTTCAATTTAATTATAAACTTGAGTTAAACAGTCTCATGTAGGCCTTAGAGTAACCCAAGGCCCTTTGGTGCCCCGGTCATACATTCAGCCCTCATATATTCGGGCTGGCACTTTTTCACTCAGATTCTAACCAGCACGACTCCCATTCAATCTGCTGTTCGGACAAAAGATAACAGGCTGTGAATCAACTTCTAATATCTTATCTAGGACATAATCAAGCCACACCCATTTACATGTAGTTACTTCAGCTCCATGGTAAATTTTGACATCCTAACTGGACTAGGGTCCACAAAACCAGATAATGTAACTGAGAGCAACGGGTTAATAGGTGCAGAAATAAATCTTTGACACAGGTGGCCCTTTTAAATGGCAAAAGATGCCTAAATTGGGTTAGAGCCGTAGTCCTTTAGCCGTAACTGGCCTTTTCAACCATTAATGATTAGACATTTAGACCAGTGCCATCAGCTTGAAACAAGATGTTTCTGGAGAGTGGACCTACACGGTTCCAGTTTCTGAGTAGGAAAACTTGGGAACCACCTACAACCGGTTCTGCAGTACACTGGTTAATGTGCCTTTTGAAATGTCAATTTCAGGCATGAAATTTTACAAACCCACTCTTCAATTCCTTCTCATCCTGAATTACAAGAGAGAAGATATTTTTCAATAAAACACATTTTATACTCAAAGATTAATCAGTACTCACATCTAACATTCTGCCAAAGAATGGGTTTGCTGCAGCGTTTGAAACTAGGATGTCGATTCCACCCTGCTCCTTCACCGCCTGAAAGAACAGGAATTATTGAAACAGAGCAAGAGGGATAAAATTATATGATAGAAACATAATGTAGAAGAAAGTAAAAGAAATATATCAATGAACAAGAAAAGTAGAGGTTGATCAAGAAAATGAAAATCTTTATTTGAATGAATACAATCCGCATAAAAAGGTAACTCAACCTTTGAACATTTCATTAATGCCAACAGCAGAAAAATGAACAAAATCTTACACATCCTCTGTTCTCCCACTGTCTGTCAGCCAGAGATGGAAATGAGAATGATTCTAAAGGCTGTTGCAGCCAGATCCATTTCTTGAGTATTGTAGTTTGGATTGAAAATACACACATGATAGCCTGGAAGCCAGGGGAGGATGAAGGCCCTCGACACCAATAGGCCTACATCTTTAAAAAAAAAAATGAAAGATAAAATGGTAGTCAAATGTTCTCGAATTTAAGTCACACCTGTTCGATGAGCTTGGTTCTATCTGCCTCCTTGGCCACATGACACACCATCCCTGAGACGTTGAGGTTGGCTTCCTTCAGGCTGGCCACGGCCTGGTCTACGTTGGCTTGCTTCCTGCTGCTGATCACTACGTGGGCACCCTCCTCACCCAGCCGCTTGGCTATGGCATAGCCAATCCTGCATGGGCAGATCGAGTTTATTATTTTACACTACGGCTCAAAGGAATTGGCACAGGGAAAGGGAAAGGGAAAGGGAAGAAAGGGAAGGAGCTGCAGTTTTAAACCGTGGTATATTTTGTCCAGTTCAGCATGAAACACAATGTTTTAGCCTAAAAAGCATCATGTTTCATGCTGAACTGGACAAAATATACTGTGGTTTACATTTGTAAACCGCTCCTTCACTTTCCTTTTTCCTATGCCAATTCCTTTGAGCTGGAGTGTATGTCACATGTCACATCATTATTTGGGGGCTTCTTTGCCTTTCTGTTTACGTTTTGAATGAAGAAATGAAGGAGCAGATCCTTGAACTACTCTATGAGATAAGCTAATTTGAACGATGATGTCGTCTTTTTGCGGGTGCAAAAAATGAAATTGTGAAAATACCATGGAAAATGCAAGAAAATACTGTATTAAAACTTCCTTTAAACTGACTTTAGGCGGCATTGTATCGGATTTAGATTTATTCAACCCCAATGTAGATATTGATGGATATAGTATTTGGGGAAAGTTCCGTGTCTACTTCCCAGGGCATTCCTGCCAGTGGCAGTGCTCCGCCCCTTGTCCACAGGCCACATGTATACGCGTACCGCACTATCCCGCGTTCGGCATCCATATTTCCATGCAAACAAAATACACTTTCATGAACAGCTCGAACAGCTTTCTGCCCGAGACCACGCGCACTTACCCATCCGTAGATGCCGTTACGACAGCGACTTTCCCCTCCAGACGTCTTGCACTTGTCGCAGCAGCACTTGCCATCCTTAATTGACGAGAAACAGGTCTGGACACATGAAGTAATTTCCTAAATCCCAACATAGTGGTGAGCTTTTAAACCACAACTACAAAATACACTGACGACAGATAACCCCTCTTTTAGTTTACGACCGTGCATGCGGAGTGCAGAATGTGTGTGAGGGGTCAATGCGAAATGTAAACAACGTACCGCGAGCTGATCAAGTTTACTGGATAGTCTCAGTTGCAGACTCAATTATTTCAGTAGTGTCATGACAAGTTCAGAATAACCAGGATCCATGGACCATGGAATAACGGAGGTATAGAGACCCCCTACCCCCCCCCCCCCCACACCACCACCACCACCCTCAGCCCACCCCTGGATCCAGGCATGTAAGGTATTATGGAATTTTTTGGAACAGCTTTCAACACATTAACAATATTAGACCAGGACCCTAGGATCCATAATTGCTGAGATTCCCCATCGTTTCTCTACCTGTCCCGTTGAATTTGCAGTTTATTTTCTACTGTATTAGGCTAATGGGCTAATCATGTTCCTGCATAACTGCATCTAAAGACAACATAAGGAGGCGGAGAAAATAGAGATACGTAAATAGAGGAATTATGAAGAGAAATAAGGTGGGAGGAAAAGGGAGAAAATAAAGAAGGAGGAGAAGAACAAATAAGAGCACTGAGAAGATGAGAAGAGAAGTGGATAAAAAGTAATCCATTACCAACAAAATTTCTGTAATACATGTATCAGGTGACTGATTGATGAGTCACGTGATTTTGTTGTGGGCTAGCTGGGTATGGTATTTGTACTGCGTGAAAGTCAATCGTGCAATATGTGCGAGAGTACGCGGCCGCGCCCACTATACAGTGCGACCATCATTCAGAGCTTGCATAGCGCTATACGAACTGCGCTGAGGAGGTGAATCGCACTATCGAAGTGGATTATAATACTATTTTTAATTTTTTAATTAAATTAAAATTAATATTTTTAAAAGACCCAGGCAATGTACATTAAACAGCCGACTTAGAGAGTTCCAATTTAAATTAATACACGGAATCATTTATACAAATCAGCATTTGTATTTATTTGGGAAAGTTGATTCTAATCTGTGTAGCTACTGTAAAAGAGAAGAAGAGACTTATCGTCATTTATTTTTTCAATGCGGAAAAGCAAAATTAATATGGAGAGACTGCGAGAATATTTTTGACTTTGTTTCTTTCACCAATCTTACTTGGGAAGACATATTTTGGGGGATAAAATTAGCAGATCAAGGAAAAGAAAAATTGGTTAATCACTTAATAATCCTTGTGAAGTATTTAGTTTTCAGTGGTAGAGAAAAAAAATCAGAAATAGTTTTGAATAAGATTAAACGTAAATTCAAAGAAGATGAATTTGAAGAAAGAAAATTGGCATTAAATAGAAATAAATACCCCCTTCACTTAAGAAAATGGGAATGTTGGGAGGAGTTTAGGGAGAGCTAGATGTGCAAAAAAAAAAATAATAAAATAAATAAATAATAATAATAATAATAAAATAATGATAATAAAAAAAAAATAAAGTGAAAATGAATAAATGAAATAAATAACATGTGTGTATAATAACGATAATGAATAAACTATTTAAGGTATGAGAGTATTTTTCATTGATATATATATGTATATATATATATATTTTTGTTTCATTCTTACCATTCAGAGAAGGAAAGAAAACGTTCTTTCCGCCCCCACACGAGTAGAACGGGAAGGTTGTGACGACGAAGGGCATGGGAGGGGGAGGGGTTATGGGGAGGTGTAGGGTTCAGGGCCAGATGCTGTTGTTGTTGTTAGAGGATATGAAATATTTGAGGAATGAGGCCAAGGTGGGGAGGGGGGGGGGTTATGGAAAATCCTTGTTAATGGCTTCAATTCGACTAGGTTGTATTAATGTTTGGCTTTGTGTATTTGGAAAATTTGTTATGTTATGAATATTTTGACACTACAAAAAAATTGAGTACGTTGAGTTTTATTAGGTGTTATTGTAACACTAAAGGAAAAAAGAGAAAATGTAAAGTGTTAACTATATGAATTTACAATGTATTCATATATTAATTTGTAAGGATATATTGTATTGCCGTATGTATTTTATTTTGTATATCACATGTATGAATTGAAGTTGTTGACAAATAAAAACTTCTTAATACAAAAAAAATACTAGTTGTAGGATTATGATGTGAGAGTATCTGTCAGAGGCAAGAACTGATCACCAATAGTAGTCAAGGCAATCTGTCGTTGTTCATCTTATGCTGCCCCCAGAATGGCCTAGCACCGTGACCCTTTTCATCTTCTCCCTATTATTTATTTTTAGACACACGTCATTCAAAGCTTGAAAGGTCGTACTCGTAGTCGTACAACTGTACTGTAGAGAGAGTGTCTTCATTTTTGCATTCATACCGGGATTGGAATCAGCCGCTATATTCACCCTCACCTTCAACTTCAGCCTAATTGTTAGAAGTCCAGTGCAGAACGGACCACCACCACAGCTTCAGCAACCATGGCAGACTACAGCCGACTTTGCTTGTTTATGGTTACCATAAGTGTTGTCATCCAAAATGCAACAGGTAGGCATTCCACTCAGTCAGGGTATGATGCTTTTGATGATGTTGACAATTCTTTAAATCAGGTTCCTAGAATATTCTTCAATGGCCACATTTTACCAAGTGCCTCAGATTCACAACGTCTGGATCTTTACATTTCTATACATTGTGTGTCACTGGTTAATGGATTATTGAATCATATTCTCAATCTTAGTTCGTGATTTTATAGTTTGATCATAAAGCTATGATATCAAGTATTGATTTTCATGACATGATTGAGAAAAGGCTTATTGTTGCCAGTGTTGCTGATTAAAATCTAACATAAATTTGATGATTTTTTTTTTAAATATTTGATTGTTGTTAAATGATTTGTACAAGTTTTTCAGTAAAAGCATGATATCAGCTAATTTAACACACCACTAAGACATATGATTATGTGTTAGAATTAATTGAGATTAGAGGTGAGAAAGTTGCATGTATTGAAGTTGTGCCAAATTGAGTCTTGGCATAGTGCCAATCATTCTAACTAAATTATAAGTTATGTATTTTTTAGGGAGAATCATTGGAAGAACAATTCAGAAGTTATACATTCACACACATGCAACAGGAGATAGATAGAGAGAGAGAGAGAGAGAGAGAGAGACACAGACACAGAGAGAGAGATTTCTATAGAGATAGAGACAGACGGACAGACAGAAAGAGGAACCGCAGGAAAGGGCTTGTAGACGGGGTGCTGTGTTGGGGGGGGGGGGGGGGGAGGGGAGAAGAGGGGAGGGAGGCATAGAGCCAGTGGATCTACGGACTTGAGTTTTACAACAGGGAGATTGTGGGGTTTGTGGTTCGGAAATCACAAGGAAGTAAAAATTTTGTCCATAAGTGAAAATCTCATGAGATATTCCAAGGATTAATACAAGCATGATATTTAATGAAATGTCAGGAAACCTGCTTCACTGATTTTCACATCTTTTAACTTTGCTATGTGTCAATTTTCTTTCAAACGTATCAAAAATGTTTTTAAACACCTAATATTAATGGTGTATTGTGTAACTGTGTTTTGATATGAGAGTGCACATATTAGGTTCCATGTATGATTTGATCTTTGAGTGTGCATGTTTATCAGCTTAGTAGCTTACAGTACATGTGTATTTCAATCTTTGGTTGTTTTTTCAGCCTTCTCCGAGGCGTCTGCGCTGATAGCTCTGAGTATCTTCATCGCCATCCCAGGCCTCTTCATCCTGACCTGCTGCTGTAGCATCGTCTACATTATCTACTATCGCAATAAGATCCCCATCTTCAAGAGCTTCGTTAGCACCACCAAGACAGGGGTGGGAATTGGCAAGGGCAAGAAGGCCGCCCCTGCTCCCAGACCCGCTGGGGGTGTGCCCCCTCCCCATGCGCAGTACGCCCCGGCGCCCATGCCCCCACCAGGGGCACCATCCCCAAGTGCCCCTGCCTATGGGGAAAGACCACCTGGAAATTACGAGATGCCTGCTCCTCAGCCAGTGGGAGTGGACGATGTGGTGGTGCCCATTCACAAAGAATAGCAGCAGTGCAGACAGGCCCATGGATTTGCACAGCGAGAAATGTCATGATGCGCAATGCACTATGAGTAGAAGTGCAGACAGCCCTTTGATGGGCGCATTTGATATGCACAATGATAATGCTCTGCATATCCCTTTTACAGTATGGAGATGGGGGACACCTCATGTTGCCTGCCATTGGAACTTAAGTGGAAGAAATGAATGTGTCGTCATGGTCCAGGCCAGGAAGAGCAGAAGTGGGGACAGGCCTGTGTGCTTGATGCAGTCGTACTACTTAGAATGAGGTATACGGGTGTGAAACAGTTACTGTAGGAAAGTATGATATTAAAGAAGTGTATGATGTCATGGTATTACTCAGAAAGAGTAGCAGTGATGACAGGCTCGTGTGTATCATAAAGCGGTTGTGCTGCAGACCAGTCCAGCAACCGGTGTCTGAAAAGCTAGGGAAAGTGTTATGGTTAACTTTATGATGTGAAGCAATATGGACAGACCAGCCCATGAAGTATATTTCAATGATCAGTGTGAATGGTGTCATGTGTCTGCATGCTGAATCCAAGAAGAGTGCTGTTGCAACTGCAGAGTACAGGGCCCATATTGATGAAACCTTACTAGCCTAGTTGGTTTCTAAAATGCATGTAGCTGAATGCACTTTAGTTACTAACTAGACTTAGTGAGGTTTCATGAATATGGCTCCAGGAGTCTACTGTAGATGATGTCCATCTCATTCCTTTTCATAAGCAAACAACATGTTGTATGAGCCTGAGGTATATGCTCATTGACAATCAAATTTAAGTCTAGTAAAAAGAGGGGTCGATTATGTACTTGCCAGAGAGAGGGGAGTGGCTTTTGCTCCAGGTATTCCCACATGTTTCTAATAATTGGCTCTTTTGATCCATACTGCTAAATCATCCACAAAATAAAAGACATATCTACACGCCAATGTCTCACTGAGATAGCTAAATGTGCGTGTACATGAAAGTCTTGAGAAAAAAATGGAACAGTTTTGATCTTATACATGTAAATTGTGCTAACTGATACCATTTAGTGGTTGTGTGCTAGCTGGTAACCTTGGGTGAATTTGAAGTGGAATCATTCCTCGTTTGGACTTGGGAGTGCTTCAATCAATCATCATGTGGTAAATTCAAAGATGTACATGCACCAGTACAAGCAGAAGACAAACAACTGATAGTGTTTCTATATGTACAACATCATTCCCCCAAATTGAGACCTCATGCAAATACAAAGTGTAAATGTGAAGTATTTCTTCTTGATTATAGAATATTTTATAAATACAGTATGAAAGCTATGCATTTTTGTGATATGAACCTTTTAGTGTTGATAAGATTTTACATATTTTTTTTAGGTGGTTCAAGTTTTACTAATGAGCATATATTATACATTATGCACTGTCCTGAAATGGTATGAATTCAAAATGATTTCATAAGTTGTATTCATGTGCTATTTCCCTGTGGAGTTGATTGAAATGCTTTTGAATTTGTGAACATCGGAATTTAGCATTGCCATTTCTATGCATTCATGGAGTGTTTAATGGTTAATATTATCTCTGGGATTATGTGGTTCGTGTTTGTAATAACAGTCAAATTACAGCATGTGTATATGTACAACATGGGTATATGTGGCTATCTGTTAACAGGGCTGACCCATTTCTGAGTTGGGTAAAGATTGTAATATATAACCTCAAGGATCAAATAAGCTGGTCGCCATTTCAATTTTTCTTTAAAAAAAGTCCCATTAACAACTCGTATTACATTTTAGCTGCACAATCCATTTGGAAGTGGCAACTGTGGTTTTGGCTCTGGTTTGTTTTTGGCTTGTCTTAATTGTGCATTGCTTCACAGACATGGTGCACATTGTATGTCTATTGAGATATGACTTCACAGTATACACAATGCTATGAATTTGCAGTTACACAAAGTTTCCTCTTTGATTAATATATTTGTTCTAGCGCCCAGACTAGCGGTGAACCTCTCTAAGTTTCTTTCTTATTGCTGACCGTAAGTCATCATGCAAGCCATTATATGCAAATTTTGGAGAGATTTATTCAAATGTTATGACTCATTATTGCACTTATAAATTCCTGCAGTTCATATTATGTATTATAGTGGAGCAATCCACAGTACCATAATCTATGGTATAGAGTGGTCAAGCTTTCAAAAGTAGTTTGACATACCAGTACATACATCTATTATTGAGACTGATACATGTGGCATGAGGCTGAAAATGAAAACCATTTATTAAAATTGTGACTAAGTACATCATATTTTCCCATCCCAAGTCATGTTGTGCATCATTTGGTAAAGAGTTACAGTGTTGGTTATTGCCTAGAAGATTGCATATAACGTTATTTAAATTCATTTAATGATAAATTAAAGCATTGCATCCTACTGCTTGATGATCTGCACTACTTTTTGAAAACGTGAGGAAAGTATTCATAATTAGACAGAGTGAACTTGATGTCCCTGTCTTCATTATTCCTCACCCATCTCTCTCTCTCTCTCTCTCTCTCTCTCTCTCTCTCTCTCTCTCTCTCTCTTTCCTTCTCATACTTTTTTCTTGTTCTATCTCTCTTTCTCTCTAAATTCCCTTCCTCCCTCCTTCTCCACCTTTATCTCCTCCCCTGCACCTGTCTTTCACCATCAAAACCTGCTTGTCTCCTCTCTATACTTTTTTTCTTGACAATTTATAATGCATTAAGGCTTGCCTACCATAGCACCATTTATGGTAATTGATGCTGAAATATTGCTTCGATGGTCTTTCAATAAGGACCCCTCTTTACTAGAGGGAAACCTTAAAAAATCCCCCATTAGAGAATTTTCAATACATGACAAGTGCAAAGAGAGTATGTTTATTATTTCAATAGTTAACTGCCACTTATTCTATGAAACATGGGCCCTGTCTTATAAAGAGTTGCGATTGATTTGTAATGATCCTGATGGCTTTCTTTTGAAGGACTATCAACTTGTTTATATAAGTTCTATACGTATTTCCCCATGCAACATTACAATAAGTTAAGTGGATAGTAACGTGCTTTTTTTTACCAAAGAAAACTTTAGTAACTCTTTATAATGCTGTCATTATGCCTCACTTAACTTATTGTAATGTTGCATGGGGAAATACGTATAGAACTCATATAAACAAGTTGATAGTCCTTCAAAAGAAAGCCATCAGGATCATTACAAATTCAAATTACAGCAGTCCAAGTGCTCCTTTATTTCTTCAACTTCAAGTGCTGCCTCTTGATGAATTAGTCTCTTTAAATTGTTTGATATTCATGTACAAATCTCAATCGGCACAAAATAGTTCTTTTTTAAAAGATGTGTTTATCATAAATTCTACTGTTCATCAGTACAACACGCGTCAAAGGAACCAAATCCATCAACCTCTCGCAAGGACTCAAACTGCTTTGAACTCTTTTGTAGTTGTTTGCATAAAAGAATGGAACAAGTTTCCACAAAACATCAGGTCAAGTCCAACACTGTCTAAATTCAAACTTTCATGTCGGAAATATCTTTTTGAGAATTTACAGAACAAGTTAAAGTAAATAACGGAAAGCCATGTATGTCTGTGTGTTTGCGGCGTGTGTATGGGTGTGTGTGTGTGTGTGTGTGTGTGTGTGTATGTATGTGTGATCTTAAACTTTTATTTTACTCCTTAGTTATCATTGTAAATATGCCATTCGTTATATTATCTTTTGTGTGTGTCTATACTGTACCTTGTAAGGGGCCCCTATCACAAGCTCTGCTTTCTCCGGGGTCCCAAACCTATCATGTTCTTTCTTTGTCAATTAATTGTTAAAATGTTGTTTTCTTGATTGGTTTGAATAAACTTGAACTTGAACTTGAACAATCAGTGCTACTTAAAATTATATTACAAGTGAAATATTGTGAACGTTTCTTGCACTGTTCGTAGATAGGTTTCTGCTATGCTTTCGTATTTGAGCATTGAGATAAATTGAGACGTGTCACAGAAACCATCGTTAGCTGAAGATGCGTCACAACTGCAGTAAATTGGATCGAAGGATTTCACAAAACCCTTCACAGCATTGCAAGCCTTTATGAAACCCTCGACTGATATACTTTTTCTACAAACATATCTGTAGTAAACATTGTATGCTATGATATCACAGTCCATATTTGAAAGTTCCCCTTAAACATAGTTTGCCACTGAAACCTAGCTGTATTACAATAATCTGTACATAGACCAGCTGGGTCCTGTTGCATAAAACTTACCATTGATGGTAACTAATTTGCTATCAATGGCAACTTCTGTGGAAACCTTGAATTTGATTGGCTATCCAGTGGTGTTACCATGGTAGCTACCATTAGTGGTTGGTTTTATCTAACGGGGCCTTGCTTATGTAGACTAAATCTCTTAACTCTCAAGCGATCTTTACATGCAGGTTTCTACATTGTTGCATTGGCATTGTATAGTGAGGAAAGATATTGTCTTTTGGCATACATCTGTATGCATTCTGATGAGTGTGCTTTACGGTAGCAGTGGGAACCAGTGTCATAAGCCCTAGGCACTGACTGTAGTCATTTGCATAATTGGATTATGTGTCGGGTTAGTGACTTATCGAGTCATGCAGTGAGAAAGCAGTGGATTGATAACGTCAGGAAACTCTGGTTGGCCTCACTGTACAGACCTGTGACGGTCTGACGGGGGTACAAGGGACTGGTGCGTAATAATCTATACAAAATAGGAGCTCAGGAATTTAGTCATGTATGTACATGTTTAAGTGAAGGACAGGCAAAATCTTGCATTAATATGGAATTCCCATGATTTCCAAAGTGAACACACTACTTTCATTTACCCTGACAATATAGCTCTTTTTATGTTGTTTTCTGTTGGATATCTTTCAAGTACTAGGTTTTGTATGTAAAGCATTTTTCATATATAATTGAACTGTATTGTATTATGTTATATATACTGTATATCTAATATACATGTAAACTTGTGTCATGTGATCATTTATGTATGTAGGGTATGGCGTTTATGGTTGTTCATTAAATATACTCATTTAGGCTGACAGTGCTGAAAATAATGTGAATTTGTGTGCAATTCTGCCTGTTTGTTACGAAAGACAATTTGTCTAGAAAAGATCATTTTGTGTCTTTCTCTTGTTGAAAACTGTGACAGATTACAATTTCATGAAATGCACCTTCAAATCAATTAAGTAGTAAATTATTCTGAAGTTGGGGTATGGCAGAACTGGTTCTAATCTCTGCCCTTATAATAAATGTTAAATCTCTTCCTTGTATATTCACCTCTTTGATAATGATTTTCATATACTATTTGTAACATGTGTATTTCTCTTTGTGGAAAACATTTTTGGAATAAATACAAATAAAATAATGAAAGTGACTTTTGGCTGAGAATGTCCTTGAATTATAAATACATTTGCACAGGAGAAAGAGTTTGAATTTGATATTAAAGATTGTCCGTCCCTTTTGCAAGCTTAAAATTTGAAATCATCTATCACGATCGTAAATTGAAGAAAGTGTGATTCAAGACCATTTCTAAGAATATAGCATGTTGAAGCTTTCTGTTTATATAAAAATTTCAGTCGTTAAATTTCAAACCGACTTTTTTCGTACCACGAAAAAAGTATTAGTCTTTGTTACAGTCTCTATGTGGTTATTATGCATGTGTGAAATCCTAATTTCATGAGTAATTACCAAACTTTGGAGATGATTCCTTCTATAGAACAATTTTTTTTCATAATGCGTTTTATAATTTGATAAGCAGATTAATCAATAAAGAAGATATTTCAACACAAACTGCTAAGAGCCTGAGGTAAAGACTATTAATCAGACGTTTACGTGCATTATTTGAATTTTGCACTACGTATCAGTCTCAAATTATGAATATATCTTGTTAACACTTCTCTATATGTTTTGCTAATGTTTCGATGGTTTTGTGGTGATCTAAAAAAGGGACGGGCTGTCTTTAAGGATCTTTTGAGTATTTTGATGGGTGATAAATGTTATGATCTCAAGTTCCTTCTCATGTTCCCTCCAAAGTACCACACTCATTTCTGGGCCCTGTTGCGTGAATTTACCCTTGATGGTAACTTTGCTACCAATGGCAACTTCTATGGAAACCTTGAATTTGATTGGCTGTCGAGCGGTGTTACCATGGCACAATGTAGTTACCATTAATGATAGATTTGTGTTCAGTTTTATGTAATGGGGCCTGGTGCCATACTCATGAAACCTTACTAAGCCTAGTTCATTGCTAAATTGCATTCAGGTGCGTGCATTTTAAGAAACTAACAAGGCTAGAAAGGTTTCATGAATATGGCCCCTGGATTCTACTTGGGTATGTTAAGTCATATGACATGAGTATGTCGAAAGACGGTCTAAAATATGTCATTTGAAGGGAAGGGGTAGTAATGTGCTAAAAACACTCACATGCATGGTCAATGGTGTGTCATTCTACCATGAACATGGGTCCTTTTCTAGTTGGATGCAAAAAAAAAGATACAAAAACATTGAAATTATGCCCAATTCAGAGCCTGGTGATGAAAGGAGCCAAAGTTCTGGGCCCTGTTGCATAAAACTTACCATTAATGGTAACTTTGCCAGCAATGGTAACTACCACGGTCACATCGCTCAACAGCCAATCAAATTAAAAGTTTCCATGGAAGTTGACATTGGTAGCAAAGTTACCATCAATGGTAAGTTTTATGCAACAGGGCCCTGGCATGATTACAGCCTGTAATCAAAATGACCACCCCTTACCTCTATGTTATTCACAGCTCATTCTGAGTGATTGATTTTGTTTGATGAAAAGGATGGTCTGGAATATGTAGCAATGACAGGAAAGATAGAAGGAAAGAGGGGTAGAGGAAGGAAATGAAGGCTAGGAACTGAGATTTGTGGCATGCCATGATTACCTACAATTTAGAAACCGGTATATAAAAATTGTGGCTATATAAAGTGCTAATACACAGTACATCTGCCACAATCTCTCATACACTTTCCAACTACAACATGCTAAGATTTAAGAAATAACACAAAGTACAGAAACAAACTCAGGAAACTGAACTGTATGTTTACATTCTTTTTTTTTTAATTATTTATTACAAAGTTTCATGATATTCATTAAAATTTGAGTATGCACAGTAGGAGAACTACAGCAGCAAGTTTACATGTTCATGTAGACCATGTAGAAGATCGGAGAGAAGAAGCTTGCCTCCTCAGCTGCTGGCAAGCCATCTTATCTTGTCTACCAAAATGAAAAGCCTTGAATACCTGTTTGAGGTGCACTGGAACATGGTATGTGCTCCTCGTAATACTACTTGGACCATCGAGCACATACACTCATAAATACCTCCTACAGCCACCGAAGATGACACGATCCATTCAGTCATACGACTCTATGACTGGCAAAGTCGTAGGTCCCTGTCACTGGATTAATGTGAGAAGATGACGTCATATTGTCAATCGTTGGCCCTTACGACTGCCGAATCGTGGCACAGCAATGCCACCTGCCGTGGCCTTAAAATCATTCTTTCATTGAGATGTTCACTGAGTAGGCATACATGAGATATGAGATCACCATGCCTCAGATTTCACCTTATTGCTGAATCTAAGATCAAATCGATTGCCCGTGATCACCGCTGAAACCTGAATATTTTACATGTAAAAATTCATGTGAAAGGTGCATTCACACAGAGTGCTTTGTTGCTGACGCGTAATACCATAATGGCAGTTCTATTGGGCCCATTCACACTAGAGAAGGCTACCTTGGCATTAACACAGAGAGTATACCCAATAGGTTTATGGCAGCAGCAAATTACTCTAGTGTGAACATACCTTTTCACTTCATATAGTTTGCTTCAGGATGAATCATTTTGTACAACAATATACTAATATAAAAATAAACATACGCACCAATATTTGTGGCATTCATCGTGAACTTTGCTATAACTAGTGAATTCACCAGCTTTTAAACCATTCATGTTCTGGGCAATTCCAGGGATTCTAAAAGCTCTCAGTGCTAAACAGCCACAGAACCTAGTCCATGCCAACACAATGCTGCCCTACTCTGACAAAAGGAAGCCAGTGACAAATCACTCAAATCTGGGTTATTGGTATTCTTAGATTGTACCCAGCATTCCCTACAAAGGGCAAAAATCTGGACAAGAAATATTAATCTTGCTGCGAGACATTCAATCTGACATGATGTGGTGTTGCACTGATGCCAATGCAAGTGACAGACACATTTTGCTCATTTACAAGAAAAGTCTCTTTTGTTAGTTGCTTCTTTTTGTCAGATTAGGGCAGAATTGTTATCACCTATGACACTGAGAAGATTAATAAAGGCTTCATCCACAGTTTCCATGAAGTCCTTTTATTTATTGTATCGAGTATAATGAGAATACATGAAACATTCCAATTGTTCTTGTGACACACAAATGAATATAATGGAAAATCATGGTAAAGATAACGGTACCTGTAACTATGGCAGAACTGTTCTGCAGGAACTTTTACCAATACCATCTGTAAAACGGGTTCCCAATGAGAAAACAGAATGTTGCTGTCGGCTTCTGACATTACATGATTTGGATCACGCTTTTTAAAAAAATATATGTATATTTTTAGCTAAGATGGAATTGCTTGTGTTGCAACTATTGTTTGAAAGTTTATATTTCAAAGTGAACGCGATTACTTCCCTTTTCAAAAAAATATACCAGATAACATCACATAAGATTCTCATGTTGATAATGCATATGTCATATCAATACATGTACCAACATTTATTTTTTGTTAGTGGCGTGGTATTAAAGGCAGGAATTTGTAGTGAAATGACTAAGATGTTAAGTGCCACTATCAAAAATGTGATACAAACTAAAACCAACTTTATAAAAAAAATAATATAATAGTGCCTTGAATTGTATGAAAACATGATACAAATTTTCCCTCTCAAAATTCTGCTTAGGTATCTCATATTTTTTTTCCTCATAATTTTAACTCTTGGAAGCTCCTGTTCAAAGTTCACTAATTTCTTTGTACATGTTCATAACACATGTTCAAACACACCTTGCAATGAAGTATGAATGATATTTTACAAACAGGAATTCACTCGTCAATTGAATCAAACTATGCAACAAACACATTTCCCAAGTCTCCTGAACAAGGAAATAATTAAGATGCACTCATATATTTTTGTCATAGACGCTTGCTTAGCTACTACCTCCTCCGTACTTTTGCACTACCCCAGATTATGAAACAACATGACAATACATTCTACACAGCTTAAATCTATACACAACAATGAATAAGTACATGATTTCACTATAGCAATCAATTGCTACTTTTAGGACAAGCATTTCATGTATTCAGTTTGTTCCCTTGAAAAGGGAGGTGGGGGGGGGGGGGGGGGGGTCCCTGTTCCCACTACAGTTTGATATGTCAGGCTAGTCTGTTAATCCCACCATCTCTGAAATAGTCTTCTTCTCATTACCCAGCAGAAATAAATCTGGGCCCGTTGCATAAAACTTACCATTAATAGTAACTCTGTCATCAGTGGTAACTACCATGGTAACACCACTCACCAGCCAATCAAATTCAAGATTTCCATAGAAGTTTCCATTGGTTGCAAAATTACCCCCAAAGGTAAGTCTTATATAATGGGGCTCTGAATATGAAATAGGTGAAATAATTGGGAGTTAGATAATGGCCGGAATACATGAAGGTTTAGTTTGGTTTCGTTTAATGTGTGACAGCAACGATTACAAAGATGGTGAGAAAACTCTCCAAAACTGAAGTAAGTAAATACAAGAAGTTTGAGGAATAACATCTCTTCCTGGCTACACAACTTGCTGGTATGTGTTATTTTGTTCACAGACCACTCCAAATGTTCGCCATTTCCTGCATTCAAATCTTGAGCTTGTGCAAAAGCACATACAATAGAGGAAACAATCTTCAATGGGTAGGTACATGTAATAAGTTCACACATACAACTGACCTGGGTGGAAGAACACACAAATATACCACCCTTCTATACAACCTTACATACTGTGGCAGAGTGGTCATTCTCGCTGAATTCTCTACATGCAAAATACTTACAAGGAAAGTAAAATCAGGGCATACCGGTACACACAAATCGCTTGTGTTTGTTTACAATCCATGAAGCATTTGAAAGATTGGCATTTAAAGAAACATAGACATGTAAACCAAAAATATAGATCACAACAGAGGTGTCTTTTTTTTAAAGTTGTATCTCTGCAATCATCTACTCTGACCCCCTCCCCCTCCAAACCTTGTTGAAAGAATATTAAACTATTTTCTACATAATGAACAGTGCCCTGTCTGTTTAGCCATCAAACCATTGTTAGTTATCTTGGGGTGAATACCACAAAATGACAGAGATACATATATGACAACACATGCTGCACTATGGAAGGGGAATAGAATCCTGTTGAACTGAAAGTGTTTAATCTAAATGAGGGTGAGCAAAATATAAGCTGCCTTAACCCTCTCACTACCAATATAGAAAAAGCTAATTGATTGGTATTACATATCTCATATACTTATGGTACAGGGACGGTTGAAATGGGACTCAGTGTTTGCTCATCTGCAGTCGTGTTTACCATTCACTGTGCCCCTTAAGATAATCACATTGGCCTTTTGATAGAGCTCATAAGTTAGTAAATAGATATACCCTTTGGCTTTGAAGTTACAAGCATTAATTCTATCCATGAAACTTCACAAACTTCTTGTACCCACTCCAAAGTCAACTCCCACACAAGATCAAGACATGGTGCTCTCTACTCCTGCACGACTCTTCAAACCAAATTTACAACAACATACAAAGATATCATAACCAACTAAAATAACTAAGCATTTGTTTTAAATACATATAAACTAAACATCTGATAGAAAATATACACTTTTTTTTTTGCATTTCATGCATAAAATTTACAGTACTTGTACACAAATAACAATGAAAATGGAACATAGGTATGGTATGAGAACAGAAGCAGCAAAAAGAAAAAATACAATGTACAGAAACAGAACATGCAAGGAAATCACTCCTGCAAAAGAATACAGCTACCTTTCCAAACCTAGAGAGAATGGAAAAGCTCACAATGCAGACATTTCAATTTGCACCATTCCAATCTGGCCTCTCCTGCTCACCATCTCCACCACATTCTGATCCTGTAAAACAAGTAATTTTCGCGCGATGAAATTTTTTGTGGGACAGCACACCTACAACATATTCGTGGGATGTTATTTTGAAGCATGATCAATATTTATACCGGCAAACTTACTATTTATCTCCCTTATTTGGCCTATCCCCCAACAATCTGAACTACTGAGCAGTCATTTTAATTGTTTGCAAATACTTTATATTCAATATGTTTATCTACGAACTGGAAGAAAAAGACTGTACAAATATTGCAGCTTCAAGATATCTACCTGCTTAATGCTCTAAAAGAACTTTCAATGCACAAAAATGGATTTAAGAAATGACACTAGTTCGTCTCTATGAAAGTGCAGTGGTGTAATGACGAACAGTGTAATGTAAGCAAATAAAGAAACAGAGCACCAACATAAACCAACTAACAAAGATGTATTACCCTATCCAGCAATTTTGTAAGAGGCACTGAACTTCAAATATGCCCCCAACAAACAGATATTGCAATATTACAGAATCAGGGCACTGTATCACAAATAACAAGTTGCAATAGATACAAATTCGCTATACAGTGAAACCTGTCTATAGTGGCCACACAAGGGAAACAAAAGTTGTGGCCTTTACAGACAGGTGGCTGCTATAGACAGGTTCTTTAACACATGATCTCTCTCTGGGGGAATTATCTTAGTGGCCACTATAGACAGGTTGGCTGCTATAGACAGGTGGTCGCTATGACAGGTTTGACTGTATATTGCTATTGGCTGTACCAAACACCATCACTGAGACTTATTGCAAGTTTTGCTGATATTTCATTTTTTTTTTGCAATCAACCATACAGTTGCAAGAGACCCAAACAAGTTATGAGCAATATCACTAGCTAGCAACAGTAAATTTAGTATTGCAACTACTTGTGATATGGATTTACAATTGATATCAATTGTGCGATCAATAAATCTATCGTATGATTGCTCTATCGATCATACAGTCTATTGCAACTCTTTGTGATACAGGGCCCAAAAGTTCTAGCAAACTTGTCTACTCATATTGAAATTCTTGACTGGTGATAATAACTGAGTTGCACAATATTGAAATAACCACAATCCTTCGCGCATATTAACACTTGAAGTTTCATTTGCATAACTTAAAAAAAAACAAATCATGGGCGTTTTCAAACAGCGGTTGGCTGGAATCATATTCTGTTCTCTAAATTCATTATTCCAATTTAATGGTTATTTACATATAATCATTTTGAAGACTTTACATTCTTGCCTTTGTTCTACTTTCAAGAGTTCATTTTTTCAATACTTCTGGTTTATTTTCAGCATTGGGTACCTTTAAAAATTAGGAAATTAGGAAAAATTGTATCTTTATAAGCATCCAACTTTTTTCTTTTCTTTCACTTTTGGCATAAATTTTCTACTAGAAAGGAATAAGCCCATATAAAGATTTGTGATATTCTACACACACTGACAGATCACCTTCCAAAGTACATCCTAATATGATTTAATAGAAATGCTACAAATTGCATTCTTTGGAAATAGAATTTTATCAATAAAAGACCCTAACCAAGATAGAACTAATATTACAATGTTGATACATGAAGTGGACTGAACATTCGAACAATGTTTGCGTCTATTGGAAGCTGAACATTGAGGACAGTTTTGCACATTGGTTTGCAGTACCGGTATTTTTGTTTAAAGGTACCATTTTTGTCATATATAAAATGCAATAGGCCTTTCCTTGCATTATCATATTTACTTTATTGATACAATACCATGTACAGGGTCAATTTTGCTTTTCTTGTCCCTACCACAATACTTTGTAAATTTAACTTGTACGCAATGTTAAATATTCAATTGCTTTTTCATGGTGGAAATGGAGTTGAATTGATTTGAATTGGTAGAAAACAAGCAAGTGAACACTCTTTATTGCATTCAAAAGCAGAAATCATGAGAAAATATGAGACTTCAAAGAAACATGGATGAACATTAGGTTGTGACCATTTCCTCAAGATACCAGTTATAGTCTTGAGTCTGTGTTGCCAACATCCACCACTGCAGCATGTTCTTGATACACCTGAATGCTAGTAGACCCAGCTACCTTTTTACTGTTATTAACTCACTGAATATTACATGTACATAAATAGATTATTTAAGCAAATACCACGAAGAATACACTATATTTATAATTCATTCTCATAAATGAGGGAACTGGGGAAGCGTTTACATGCTCTGTGCTCTCTCTCCTGTGGCTAGACAGTTTTTGTACCATTATCTAATTTTTAACAATGTCTCTTTGCGGATTGTGTTTACACAAACAGGCTGTGTTTAAGAATACAACTGGAAGAGTCCATATGATTTATAATCTTAATGTTAACATTTGATGTAAAAAAACTGAACGCTGCTTCTAGCTCCAGTTATTGAACACAGGTAATAACACAGGGGCCCATTACAGTCATGAATATGGCTGCATGACAATTATGCCTCTCTCATCTTCTCGCAATCCACCATTATTAATACCTTTACGATAAAGTCTCACATCTATTTTTTGTCAAATTTGCCTTCCTGCGCATACACTGAAGAGTTTGCCAAAATCTCTTTACTAACTGATATTTAGTACGATCGCATCCTCTCATGGCTGGAAAACTTTCTATTTGGCTGAGACATGCAGTTTAATTAAGAGAGACCTGCCATATCACATAATTGTCCCACATTTAATGATATTTTAGGATTTAACCTTGACCTTTGACTTTTGACCTACCCGACCCCAAAAAAATTGAATCATTGAATTATCCTGTGATATATCGTAATTAAATTATATTTGGTGATATCTGGTTAAACAATTCTCGAGGTTGCACCTTGACTCTTCCGATCTGTTCCACGGCTATCTCTTTGCAGATGATGATTACTACATGCAGTTTGGGTTGAAATAACACTTCCATCGTGCATACTACCTTGCACATACTAGTTGACTGTTGGCAAATATACTATCATCTGTTCAATGGCAATCTCTTTTTACATTATGCATACTTATCCATGCCAGTAATACTTTCTATGTATACATTAAACATTGCAGAAACTTGTTTTTTGTTTAAGTATTTTGAAGTTCGTTCTGGCCCTCTCATGCTCATTCCTCTCAGTCTGAAGTTGTTGCAGAGTAGTTGAAGGACATTGTTTGGCAATCTGTTGGATGTCAATATCATTTCACAGTATGCTTACCAATCCAATCATGTGATACTTCCTGGGTAGGCATAAATACATTGCAGAAACTAGAGTTTGTTTGTCAATATTTCCTCTCAGCATAGGAACCACTCCACGTCGTAGCAGTGTTGTTGCAGTGAAGTTGAAGGAGTTGCCTGGGTTGTCTTGTGGCATCTCGCGGGCAACGCCTACCACATGTGTCACGACACCTCAAAGTCCGCCGGGCCAGCGGCCGCATTGTTGTTGGGGTTGCTACGGGAACCCGGCTCGTCGACACTTATCCTGGAGGCGTCGTTACGCAGCCGCAGCCTGATGGTCGTCCGGCATAGAGGGCACTGTTCTAACTGGATTGCACAGTCAGTGCAGAACCCACTGGCATATGGATAACAATGATAATAAATATTAATGACAGTTTTGTTTGAATCACCTCGTTATTCAAGAAATCGTACAGAATTTAGTACATTTATCACACTATTATCCATTTGGCTACATAATAAACATACATAGTAATATCCTTCATACATTAATCTTATTCAAACATGCACTGCAAAAACACCAAGACAAATGAATAATTCATTGAAGCACCTGATCACAATGTAGACATTACTATGGGTAATATGATTGTGAGTACTGGTAAGCAGTATGTGTTTTATCTAATATTACTAAATAGAATTAACAATCGTATATACATATTGGTAGTCTTTGGAATAATTATAACATACATATGTAATAAACCAGTAGAGTGCATCCACATGCACAAGGCACGATGGCTGAGCTGCAATTACTGGCAACTTTAAAGATTGTCCGTCCCTTTTGCAAGCTTAAATTTTAAAATCGTCTATCACGATCGTAAATTGAAGAAAGTGTGATTCAAGACCATTTCTAAGAATATAGCATGTTGAAGCTTTCTGTACATGTAAAAAATTTCAGCCGTTAAATTTCAAACCAACTTTTTTCGTACTACAAAAAAAGTATTAGTCTTTGTTACAGTATCTATGTGGTTATTATGCGTGTGTGAAATCCTAATTTTATGAGTAACTACCAAACTTTGGAGATGATTCCTTCCATAAAACAATTTTTTTTCATAATGCGTTTTATAATTTAATAAACAGATTAATCAATAAAGCAGATATTTCAACACAAACTGCTAAGAGCCTGAGGTAAAGACTATTAATCAGACGTTGTTTACGTGCATTATTTGAATTTTACACTACGTATCAGTTTCAAATTGTGAATATAGAGCTTGCTAACACTTCTCTGTATGTTTTGCTAATGTTTCTATGGTTTTGTGGTGATCTGAAAAAGGGACTGGCTGTCTTTAAGTCTTATGTGAATAGAGTTTGTGTTGCGAGCGAGATGAATGCTGAGTGACTACTGAGATGTCCATGGATAACATCACACAAATGACAAAAAGATAAAGAAATAATGCAAAAATGGCCTTCTAGTAATTTTGAAATTATAATATACTGGTAATACTGATGATAAGAAGAAGATTAATCATTGATTTATAAAGGGGTTGTCCTGTTAGAGTAAAAGCTACAAGCAATGAGGGAGACTTACCCATGACCACATGGCCTGAATGTTACACTGGCTTCTTTATCGAAGCAGAGGCTGCATGCCGTGTCACTAATACTCATCTGCTGTATCAACTCAAGCTTTTTATGTCTATAATCAAGAAAAACAAACAAAAAAACAATACATTCACGAGCTTACAACCCCTGCATCAACATAAATATTGAACAATAAAACAGCTTTGTAACAGCAGATGTTGTTGTTGTTGATTGTGTACTGGTACATAATTGTATGCCTCTGCCACTAATTACTGGTGATAATTTGTTTTTGTTGGGGATTTCCATCCTGCTGTCTGTTCGCTTGCAGGTAAAATAAATCATCGGATGCTGTTACAAAATAATTGTCTTTAATCACAGAATCACAACAGTGGGTGATTTCAATTATTCACTGTGGTTATTATGAGAACAAATGCAATATTCCATAGCAATTCTGAGGATAATATCAATTAAATTGAATCATTAATCATGTTTTGTGTTGTTTTATTTGGCATCCCATACAATTAGTCCAGGTTTCATACACTGTTTGCGTTTAACCTCTGTTCAATATACAAGCTAAAGGTCTTGATAATGAATGATGACTGTAACTGGGACCAACCTGGGCAGGATCCTCTTCTCCTCTGGGGAGAGCTTGGCGCACTCATTGAAGGTTTTGAACGCACAGCTGGGCGGGTAGGAGAACGGTGTCAAACCAAAGTTGAACTCACATTGCTGGAAGGACATAAAGCTGGCTGCAGCAAAGAAACCCTTTCTGGAAGGTCAAAATAGAACACACAAAGATGAATTTTTACAACAAATCTAAAGCAGCATCTTATTTCTAAAGATCACTGATGCAAACCTATATATTCATTCTGTGTTATGCAAGCAATCTCATATTCAAACTCATATTCTGTCAATTTGTCATTTTACATGTTTTTTGTTTTTCTTGTTGTTTCTTCTTGTGTGTGTATAGGTAAGAACTGGTAACAATGTTCTGGGAACTGCGCCTCCACAAGGCCATTTGGCTTTATTTGCAGTTTCCTATTTTCATTTTGACTTATACCGTGTATACCTTGAACTATAATTTGTATATATATGTATTGTTTTTAATTGAAATGAAAATGAATACATGAAACTAAACGAATATGAAGGACCTAAAACTAGCTGCAGCAAAGAAACCATGTCTAAATGGTAAAAATGAAACACACAGACATATATATGAAGGACATATGAAGGAAAATGATGGACATGAACTGGCTGCAGCACCGAAACCCTTCCTGAATGATCAGAATAGAATACACAGAGATGAATATGAAGGACCTAAACCTAGCTGCAGCCAAGAAACCATGTCTACAGGGTCAAAATGAAACACACAGACATGAATATGAAGGACATATGAAGGAAAATGATGGACAAGAAGCTGGCTGCAGCACCGAAACCCTTTCTGGAAGGTCAAAATAGAATACACAGAGATGAATATGAAGGACCTAAAACTAGTTGCAGCAAAGAAACCATGTCAAAAGGGTCAAAATGAAACACACAGACATGAATATGGAGGACATATGAAGGAAAATGATGGACAAGAAGCTGGCTGCAGCGAAGAAACCCTTTCTGGAAGGTGAAAATAGAACACACAAAGATGAATATGAAGGACCTAAAACTAGCTGCAGCACAGAAACCCTTCCTGAAGGGTCAAAATAGAACACACAAAGAAGAATATTATGCAACTGGATAAAGCTAACATGAATGAAACAATAAAAGACAATTCTGTGATACTTCTGAGGTAGCAATAATGGAGGCATTGGTGAAGTTGCTTCCAAATGTGCACTTTATTAAATACTTTGTACTAAATACTTGAAAGGAGTTAGTTATACCTGTCTGTAAAGACCACACAAGAGAAAAAGAAAACGTGGCCTTTATATTTTGAATGTCAACTGTCCTGATGGGATTTAAGTTGAGTGGTCTTCATGTACAGGTGATCTTTAAAAACAGGTGATCTTTATAGGCGCGTGATCTTTATAGACAGGTGATTTCTATTGACAGGTGATTTCTAAAGTTAGGTGATCTTTACAGACAAAGCTCTTTGAAGACAGGTCTGAATGTACTTACTGAGCTGACTTGAAGACTTCATGCTCTGGAGGGAGGGGGTTGCCATTGAGAGAGAAAACCATCTGCTTGTTGTCCAGATCAAGCAGGAAGCCTATGACGTCACCTAGCAACAAGGATACCAAACGCAACTCACTTCAATTTCATCAATTTCATCATTCTATGTGCAAAATAAGAATTACAAATATAACTTCTTTTCAGTTGAGTTTTAAATTTTCAGGGGAGGAGAACTTGGGTTTAAGCCTATGCATGGCACTTGTGTCATTCAGAACAAAATACTAAATCCACATTGCTGCTCTCCACCCAGGTGTATACTGTATACGCCATATATTTCGCGAATCAGGACTTCCCGACAATTTCGCGAGTGGAGAAATTCACGATCTTTGAGTACTAGTACTATTAGTACATGTGCTTGTGTACTTTGTATTCATATTTTTGCGTGTTGTAAAATTCGCGAATAGCACTAGATTCGCGAAATACGTGGAAATAAAAAGCCCGCGAAATATATGGCGTATACAGTAATTGGGTACCTGGTAAGAATGAGTGGCCTTACTGGCTGTCATGATGCTAAAATAATCCCTTGGGATTGGACAGGTGTTACAGAGCATACAAGGATCCGATGACCTGGGTATTGAAACTGTTATCCACTCAGAGATAACACTATTTTATATTCCACATACTAAGAATGTTGCTATATGATTGGTCAAGAGTTGATCACGTGATAAGGCGTAGTTTTTCCTATCAGATCACCTGAGAATAAAAGTTCGTTACACTCTACGTGATAGTACTTTTTGGTTTCGCTGATCTCTTCACTCCTCACAGTTCTAATGCGTGATTAATATTTTGAGTACGTGCGAAATAAAAGTGCGTTACACTCGGACTATCACTTGACATCTAACGCCTCCTAACGCGCGTCCTAATACGCGTCCTAATGCGCGTCCTAATGCGCGTCCTAACGCGTGTTCCCCATGGCAGCGGCTCGGGGTTATGGAGATAAGTAAACATTACCTTTTTACGTCAAATTGTCATTTTTCGTATAGATAGTTCATTTCAGATGTGGAATATAAAGCAAATAATCAACTTTTGGTTTCAAGCAATGAGACGAGCTATCACTTCCTCGGCGATCTGAATGTATACGCTATCTTTCCTCAGCTGCGCTTCGGAAAGATAGCTACATCCAGATCGCCTCGGAAGTGATAGTTCGTTCCATCACCCTCACCAACGCTGATTATTTGCTTATCATATTACGGTAGGCACTAAATATACAAACTATCATGACCATTATTGATTGAATGGTTTTTGTCCTTACCTGCTTTCCATTGGGGGTGTGTGTGGGATCTGCTTCTTGCGTTGTACCAGTACAGCTGCCTACATCCATCGTAGGAGAAAGAGTACTCGTCATCGCCAATACCAAAGCCCTCCTGTTACAATGACAACCACAAATAACAAAGGGGTTAGCCTCCTGAGTAAACTTCAGAACACCAAATCATGGCTAGGTCATGATGTGCACTTTGGAGCTGTTATTTTCAGAACAATCCCTGGTAAAAAGCAAAACAATCAAATATCCACATGTAGTTTACATGAAAGGATCCCCTCCCAGAGATCTATAAGAGCATTACTTAAATAATACTGTGATATTGATGAAAAAAAAATGAGAAAAAAATCTGACTTACATGATTGAGAAACTTGCTGTTTTTGGTTGCCCAGCCGATCTGCATAACGCCATTGGTGATGACCCTGACTTCGTAGTACCACACCCCCTCGTCCACGCAGAACGTGCACCGCACACTCTCAAATGAAGACGCATCACTCCGCGCCTACAAGAAAGTACAGTGAAACCTGTATAAAACAAGCACTCTAGGGAGACACACAATGTGGTCTTTGTGAGCAGGTGGTCTTTATGTATATGTTATTTCCATGCAGGTTTCAATGGTTAACATTTTTCAAGGATACCAAAAATGTTTAGACAGGTCTTTCTAAACAGGTGGTCGCTAGAGCACCGCCTTTGATTTTAAGTGTGTCAATAATAAAGTCACATAAATGTTTCTTTTGGTTAGCCTGCAACAAAATACAAACATTTATAAGTGTCTTTATTTTAGATTTGTATGAAATATATGTCTAATATTAAACCACGGTTTGTTGGATATACTTCTAACCACTATTTTGTGTAATTCAACATGAGATCCGATGCATCTTTTCTAAGAGAATGTCGTCTAACAGTTTGCAGGGCTCTCCCTTCTAAATGGTTGTTATTCATCTAAATCGATGACAAAACTACTCCCTAATCTCTATTGATACCAGTCACAAGTTATAATAAATAGTAAATCTGTACATGGTAGGGCCCGGGACTCTTTATGGCTTGATTGAAACTAAATAAAACCCCAATTTTCCCAAGATTAAAGCAAATTGTCTACGATATCCACTCAACAAACACTATTTGACTACCATAGTCTTACATGAAGGCCATGAGGAGATATCTTGAGGTACTCGCTGACATCGTTATCATTCAGCATGGCATTCAGGCCGTCCAAGTTTATGGACTCATACGTCAGGGGCCGACCTGGGAGGAAGACTAATCAAGGACACAACAACATCTTCAGTCAATTTGATTTAACCATCACACACAGTACTGTACAAAAAAATAATGCACATATATAATATAAACTCTGAAGCCTGCCTGGGAGGAAGACTAATCAGAGACACAACAACATCTTCCGTCAATTTGATTTAACCATCACATACAGTACTGTACAAAAAAATAATGCACATATATAATAGACTCTGAAGCCTGCCTGGGAGGAAGACTAATCAGAGACACAACAACATCTTCCATCAATTTGATTTAACCATCACACACAGTACTGTACAAAAAAATAAAGCACATATATAATAAACTCTGAAGCCTGCCTGGGAGAAAGACTAATCAGAGACACAACAACATCTTCCATCAATTTGATTTAACCATAATACACCATATTGTACAAGAAATAAAACACATGTATAATAAACACTGTGATAAATCCAAGCTGGTGCTGTGTAGCATGTTATGACTTGTAGTGTCGTATTGCTTTATAAAACTGTTTATTTTAATCTCTGAAGCAATAAAAAGCATAAGAGATGAAGTAAATAACATACACAAACTTACTAATTTGTATGGTGCAATAAATGCATGAATAGGTTTTTTCTCATGAGTACAGAAAGTCTCAGTGGTCTTCTGAATTTTATCAGGGAGTACAATGATAAATACGCTCAAACGTCCAACACATGCGGGTCATGAGACTATCTTATATATAATAACAGTAAAATCTGTCAAACAATACCTCCCACATGACTTTCCAGATTTTCTTAAACATTTAACAATCATTTTCCATTGGTGAGCCTCAATTAGCATGTGTTATTGCTTGCTTCTATTACCAAAGTAAATTTATATTGTGATCGACGTGAAGATTTGTAAATTTGATTGTTGTTGGTATGTAATCAACAAATTCATTCAATAATTTTTGTTCTTTTCTGCTTTTATCTGAATCACCTAATTTATGGTTTTCCTGCCCATTTAACCCTTAGCTTACAAGAACCAGAGAGTCTTTGTCTTAAAGGAGAACTCAAGTTCAAAATTAAGTTGCTCTCAATTCAGTCTCTGGACTGGGTAACGTCACAGCCTCATGATCCAGCTGCAAATTTTTAACCGTAGAACGTCAATGTTTGCATCATTCACAAATTTAAAAAATCCTTTTAAGTTGTCCAATTTCCCTCACACTATCTCTGCTTTTCAGATTTTTCTGCTTCGATTTAAGCTCACTCAATTTAAAATACTCCTCAAAGTTTATGGGAAGGAGATCCTGTAGGAGTCAACAGGTTAAGACAAGGACTGACATAGATTGAGGCACTCACACTGTTCAAAAATTTTCTGCTTCCATTCGGGCTAACTCAATTCGAAATACTCCTTAAAGTTTATGGGAAGGAGATCATGTAGGAGCCAACGGGTGAAGACTAGGACTCACATAGATTGTCGAGGCACCAGCGGGCACAGAAGCCAACTTGTCTCTGGTCCAGGTCAGAGCTGTCGACCAGCTGCACCAGGGGAGAAAGCTTCTCTGCAACACCAGCCTTCTTGATCGTCAGCTTGTTCTCACCTGGAGGTGGGGGAACAGCGAGAGAGAGAGAGAGTGCCAGAGAGACCATGAGTGATGTAGAGTTGGGTATGGAAGGATAGGGAGAGGGAGAAGGAGAAGGAGAGGGAGACAGAGACAGAGACAGAAAATCAGAGAGGTGGAGGGGATGGATGGAGGATGAGTGAGAAGAAAAAAAGAGTGTGACAAAGACAGGAACATAACAGAGAGAAAGAGGTAGAAATATAGATACAGGATGAGAGAGAGAGAGAGAGGGAGAGAGAGAGAGAGAGAGAGAGAGAGAGAGAGAGAGAGAGAGAGAAGGAAACGGAGTGACAGAGACAGAAAAACATAGAGGTAGGAGGAATTGATGATTTGAGTAAGATACAGAATGGGAGATGAAGAGAGAGAGAGAGAGAGAGAGAGAGAGAGAGAGAGAGAAACAGTGAGAAATATACATACTGGCACATTCCACAGGTTTGGTTAAAGTCGTGTAACCAGAGTCTAATCTAATTAATAGTCTAATAAGAGTCTTATCTAATTGAAAAAGAAGTTTCTGTGCTAAGGATATGATTGCATGTCACGGAAAGGTGGACTGTTTGCTTCTTAAATAATTATTTGCATAATTTCTGCAAAACTATAAGAGAATACAAAATAAAGAAGCTTTGGTTACCCACGTTACATGACTTTAACCAAACCTGTGGAATTGCCCATTACAGAAAGATAGAATGGGAGGATGACTTTTTCAACATATAAGATAAGTTTCCTGCAGGATTGCTTTCAATAATCTATTTCTGAATCATTCAATAAATTATATTGTACAGCATGGAACACTGTATATCTGGATACTAAACGTACAATTAAGTACCAAATATAACTTACTTTTACTGTAATCATGTCAGCAACGACCACATTTGGCAATTTTACACAGCTATATGTCAACTAAAAAACTCTTTGAATAGATAAAATCATTTTGTTTCACCGACACTTTTATACATTTAAGACATTTTTCATACCCTAAGACTTCTGACAATTTTTTGTCGGTACTTCCTAACGCCTCAATATTTTGGAACAAAATTCCTACCCGCACATTTTGATACCAAATTTATGGTAATCAGACCTACCATGCGTGTGTCAGATTACGTTTACCAAACACATGTCACTGAAATTTCGCTATGTTTCTATATGACTGTGCATAACCCTATGGACAAAATCAGGAGCTTTTCCATTTTATGTAAATAGTTTTCTAGTAAGTATCATTGTATCAAATAGTGTAATTAATTACCACACACACACACACCCACATTGACACATACCCACATCCAAATAGTAAAAAACGCTTGACGAAAAACAAAGAAATACATAAGAAAATTTAAAAATAATAAAATACATAAGAAATAATTACCACAACCTTTCATTTTTGCAGGAATTGATGATGGAGTTATAAAAAAAATATAAGGATTTTTCGTAAATTCAGCTTTACAAGTTTGTAAAACTATGGTAATAGCAAGCATTGAAATACCCCGAGAGTATTAGGGTTGATTAAGTCCCTAATGCTTTGTTGCATTAAATAGAGATAAAAATCCCAAAGAAGAGCATTACTGTATATCTGATTCTGGGATGGTTCATTAGTACATGTAATAATTAACTGTTAACACTTACTCGTTTGTGAGAATTTCTCCAGGGCAATCAGTGTGTATAATGTGACCTGAGGATGCACCCAACAACTCTGCAAAGCAGTAGAAGAGAGCAGACATAACATCACATATTTCAATCCATGTACACCCATATCATCAAAGGAAAAATTGAAGTACATCTGGCTTGTTTTGAACCCCCCCCCCCTCGTACAAAATCCAAGACTAACGTGCAACCGCTGCAAATCGTGACTTGCCTCGGCATGACTTTTTTTTTTTAATGTCTCACTTTTGACACCAAGTTTGAAAAAATCGGACACTCCATTCTAAGGTTAAGCAACATTATGAAATTTCATGTCAGACCAAAATCTGATGAAAAATGACATTTTACATAGGTTTGTGTTAAAAATACTGCTCTTGTTATATTGCTCTATATCACTGTCAATTGTGCTTTCGAGGCCTTTTGCTTGATCTCATTGTTCCTGAAACTTTATCAAAATACATATCTGAAGTATAAAAAATCATAAGAATAAAGGGGAAAATGAAAAAAAACAAACAATAGAAACAAAGAAATTTGAATAAACAACAATATACAGAAGAATTGATTAGATATTTAAATTTTCTCGAACAGGATATTCTTGATTGTTGGTTATAGCGTTGATACACCCTTCAGTGGTACCCAAGATTTAAGGGGGGGGGGGGGGGGGGGGGGTCAGAACCTGCTCTTAAAAAGCCCAGTCAGAATAGGATTAAAGGGTAGTTTGTAGCTGCTTCTGTTAACTCTTTGCCCTCCACGTATATAATACCCCCTGTGCCACATGAAATCAACCTGGTCAATACTCAATAGACTTCCTGTTAATTGATCATTAAATTACCCTATTTTACCGGAAATTCTCAATGTAATCAATTCGGTGACTTTAATCCAATGAATGGTCGAAGTGAACAATTGGTGATGTACTCATTGCTATTGTCTGTAAATGCGAACAGCGGATTAAAACGCGCTCTGTCAGTATTGTGATTTAATTGTGACTCTAGTCGAAGTTGCCAGGCCCCTGAATGTGACTAGAGTTGAACGAAGCGGGCAAAGAGTTAAATTAAATGGGAGTAAACCATTTATCCATGTCAATCTGTCAAGAGCGGAATCCTTACCAATATACTGAACAAGTACTCAATGATCTCTGGCACCAAGAGGGACACGCTGGTAGGTCCGGCAAGCTTCTCCGCAATGCAGCCGAGGACAGCCGTGATGTTCCGATGCTGCCGTGGTTTCTTATGGGCTTCCTGGGCAAGCTGACCGGAGATGTTGAGAGCTTTATATAAGCCCTGTACTGTCTCCTGTTCATCATGTGGAAAGGGGAGAAATCACAGGCAATTGGTAAGTTAGTGTTTTAACTTCGGGAGGCTATAAAGCAGGTCTCATATTGACATGTACAAGACTTCATTCTTCCGACCTTGACCATGACCAGTGCTTACTTTTATCAAAGTAGGTCGTAGGGGTACTTTTAAAATCATTTAAATCTTGTGCATTTTTTGCAGTTCTTCTTTACGTGAAGTATTTTCCAGACATGACCATGAACAGTCTTTCAAAATAGAGACAAACCTTCCCTGTAACACCCAAAGTCTGCAGACAATTCGATTCTGGCAGGCTAATAACACCTATCACTAGTCTAGCCATAAAGATCAGACTACAGCCATACCTACTACTTGTGCCCCAATTACAGGCCTGGAAAAAAAATTCTGAAAATTGTCTGATATTGTTGTATCTTCGCACTTACAATAAAGTTGGTATTCTGACAATTGTCTTGTTGATTATTATTGTATCCTTTCTTGCATTTTTTCCACATTTAGTAGACACGCATGCATGCGCTCAGATCCTGAATAGTAGGTTTGATTGTCTGAAGGACTTAGGCTCCTATGTAAAATCAATTTTCAATGGTTTTCATTGGTCCATACCATGCCCTGCTAGTAGTCTGCTGAAGGTCTAGGGCCCAGGAGCCATATTCATGAAACCTTGATAGATTAGCTGGCTGCTAAAAATGCATGCAGCTCAATGCACTTAGCAACTTGCTCAATAATGTATCGCATGGCCCCAGAAGTCTCTTAATCAAGACTCCTTGACCAAGGGACCAAGAGATTGTGCCACCAAGCTACTGTACCTAAAGAGCCTAGATCTTACTGCATTGGAGGCTAGTCGGCAAATGGTTGGCGACTCATTTTCTGCTCAGTCGCGGCAATGTCTCCTGGAGACTAGCCAGGTCTCTGGAGAGTCCCAGGAACTTAAAAAAAAACATGTTTGATCATTTTCGAGACATTTTCTAGTCTCCAGCCAGTATTGGAAACATCCCTGTGACTGGGGAGATGTCTCTAAAACCTGCTTGCGACCAAGGAGACTGAGAAGAAAAGTGTATGATACCAATAGTTTAGTTCATAGATCTGGGTATAAATAGACAGGAAAAAGTTGCAGTGACTCGCCTTCGTGAGAGCGCAAGCCATTTTCCAGTCTTATGAGTCGCTGTCAGTGAGGTTTGATATGGAGGGTGAGTGAAGGGGGGGGGGGGGGGGAGGGGCTTACCATGGTAGGGAGGGGGCACTCATCGATGAGGAGGGTGATGACCGCGGGGCCAAGAGGGTCGTCTACTGGGATGACTCGGATCATGGCCTGTACTACCTCAGACCAACCGTTTTCTGTTGCAAATAGGGAGAGACATAACAAATATATTTATTACCAGTATTCTATTTACGATGACGATATAGTGATCAAAATATCTTCTGAACAGTATCAGATCACACCCCGAAACTAACACGCACACCCACACACTAACACACACACGTACATGCATACAAATGGACATTCACATACACAGACAGACACGCACACCCACACATCCATATACACACATATACACATACCAGGGATGTGTTATGGAAGGATAGGAAACTTTCTTTCTTTGAACCCATGTGCCAAGCCGTTGAAAATTTATAATGTTCTCAACAGGTGCTGTTCAGGTGTTTGAACAATTATGAACATGATTGTGTGGCAACGGCTTCTCAGAGAGAACAAAAGAAATGTACAGTCTAATTTCGCTTGTCCCGTTCTGTTAATGACATTAATACTTCCATGAGCACAACAGGTATCAGCAAACACAAATAAACAAGTTTTTCAAGTAAAATATCTCTGCTTCACGCTAACACATACAAACGCCGTTAATGATAACACACAGCTTAATATATCATTTTGAGGGTGGTTGAATCTCCCAAATGCACAAGTTGTCGGAAAGTGAAGAAATTGGTCAATTTTGTAATTAATACAAATAGCTTATATGTCCGATTTTTAATGATTCCTCAATACTTTCCGAAACAAAAGCAGAGTATTAGGATCTGTCATTATCTGCCTTTAACTTGCTTGTAGTTTGCAAACGAATTTATCAAAAACAAAACGTCTACAGACAAATGGGAAATTAAAGAAATTTCTTTTCAAGTTGACATCAGCTAAATGTCGGCTCGGCACATGGAACATCAAAGCATTGTCATGATTATGGAATTCTTTTGACATTCATGAGCACGCTTTAGAACCCATACAGATGTTTGAATGTATTATGCTCGAGTTTCTACTCCTTCATATAACACCTCTCTGCACATACAAATGAGACCCGCTCTGCCAAAACCCGAAACTTCGCGCAATCTACGATCGTGCGTAAATGGCCTGAAAAGGTCAAAAATTGACTTCAGGGACGAAATTGACATTTCGGTATCATATTGTTCAGCATCTTTTCTAGTTTCTGATGATATATGTAGAATTCCAGAAAATTATCGGGAAAATGACAAAATCTGATGATAAAATCAAGGTATCATTCTGAAAATCCAACCAAAATCTCTAGTTCGACAGGAGAAAATTGAGCTTTTATCGCAAAAGTAGCTGTTCTTTCATTCGTGATATCACAACTATTCCTAGTTGATCCCTTACGTGTTAGGTACCAGTGGAAAGCTCCTCATCTGCATATTCCTTATATGGCAATGCCGATCTCGTCGGGAATTTCCATTCATTCATAAATTCGGTTGATTTTACTACACTTCATGCAAATTTCTCTACCTCGAGGTAAACAACGCGAGTTGTCAAGCACGTGACCTGAATCAGCGATTACTATTGGTCTATCGCGCAAATTGCGTCACGAAACTGTTGTTTCAGCACGCCGAGCAGCGAGAGTGCATTGGTATTATACACACTTTCGCTAGCGTGCTACTCTGCGACTGCAATTCTAGCGTGTAGTGCCGGATCGTCGATCGATATTTCGTGTTATTTTCTGAGATTTGTTTGGTTATTTGTGATTGAAGAGTTAAATAAGAATGGATGAACAATCAATGAATGACAGGGGAATGGCTCTCATGCTTAACGAAGCTATAGCATGTGGAATCGATGTGGCAGAGATAGCCGATGTCTTCACTGATTACTTTGCAGTTCTTGCTGCTGAAGCAACTCACGATCGGGATGCTGTTGATCTCGAGTCCGAAAACAGTACGTACCAATTACAATTTAACAGCATTTAAAACTTATTTAAAAACAATGATTGCCCTTCATAGTGTAAATATGTGCGTACAATCTTTTAAAACAATTATCTGATCGTGATGAAAAGCTTGCTATTTTCAAGAGCTGTACCGTTACATAACTTATGGTACATGTGATTTGCATTGGTGCATTTTCACTGAAAGTCAAACTATACTACAGCCCATGTAAAAACGAATTAGACTACTAACCTGGTTAGTGGTAACAAGTTACTGACAAGACTCCCGAGACTTCTCACTGAATGATAAAATATATAGTCTTTAATCATCAATTGTTAGGTATATAGATTGAGAAATTGTTTGCATCATCCCTTCGACATATTTTTCGTGTGCAGACTTTAAGTTTCAATGTATTGTAATTGTACTTTTGTAGTGTCTAGTGATACAACTTATATAATATAACAAATTTAGTTATGGGCTTGAGTTTATGACGTGTATTTCCTATGTAATGTAAGAGTAAGAGTGATCTGAAGTTGCATTTTAATTTCTGATTCTTGCGTACTATAGAAAGTAGTTCTGATGACAGCGGGTCAGATGATGACGATGCTGGAATTCCACATGGTACAGCTGATGGAGCCAGGGGAGGCCAACCTGGAACATCAAGTGAGGGAGCAGAGTATCAATTCACCGAGGAGCCCATGCAGATGTCAGACTCAGATGATGAAGTCTGGCAGCTGCTATCATCGATGACACCGAAGCCGAGTTCGTCAACGCTGCTAATTCATGGGAGGAACAAGTGGATGTAGAGAGAGCGGGACCTGAACCGAAGAAAAACAAGTGCGACTGCAAGATGTATGATGGTCGGCGGTGTGTCGAGCAATTTAGTGAGGGAGAGTTGGATGCCATCAGGTATGCCTGCTGTCAAGTCTTTACTTGCCACAAATCCACAAGATATTATATTTTTTCTAATTGTTTTATACAAGCTTATCTATTCATCATGATCAGCAAAATGTATTTTTTTTTAATAATTGTTTTACCGGCCTGTTTTATTTTTCTGTTGGCTGATACATAAAAGGAAGGTGAAGGATTTTTTTTTTAACAATTGCAAGTGCATATCTAATAAGTATTTGGATTCATATGAACTTGTATTAGGAATAAATTTTTAATGTACTTTGAAACTCTTTCTCATTTATTACATTTCAAGGAATTAAAACTTCTGTTAACTTGCAAAATGCCTCATTTATGTATGACAAACGATCTTTATATTACATGTTTTTATTAACCCACTTCATATCCCTATTTTTTATTTGCTCTGGAGACTTGACGTGCAGGAAATGACGGAGTATGAGAAAGATCTCCTCCTACTCGGCATGATTGCGGCTTCCTTGAACAACTCCGAAATGACTGGCAGAAAGAAGAGCAAGGAGAAGAAAGCAAGGAAGCAGACGAGGATGACATCCTACCAGTACGGGCACAAGAGAGTCTGCAGGAATACTTTCTTCTACTTGATGGACATCGGGAACCACAAGTTCAATGCCCTGACGACGTGGTTCTGTGAAAATGGACTTATTCCTCGTAGGAAGAAATCAGGTACGAGGGGAAAATATGTGGGAAATAACTTTTATAAAATGATTTATTTTTTGCTGCAGATGCTTTCTTGGACTGCAGATTGCAATTTGTTTATTTGTATCTCATTTAGTATATTTTTTTTTAATTTCTTAAAATTGAGTCTTTTTTTTATTTGACACAATCTATTGCAGGTGGGAGACGAACGAAGACGGCTTTGTCCTTTGAACAGGTGAAAGAAGTGGTGAGGTTCATCCTGAACTACGCAGCGGAGAACTGCATCCTCCTCCCAGGCAGAATTCCTGGAGTGAAATCGCCAGACGTCAAGCTTCTTCCATCATGTGACACAAAGGCAGGGGTAGGTTGTTGTTTTTTCTTTTAGTTGAAAAAATGTACATAAAACTTGATACTTGCCTTAACTGTCATTCTTTCTTGTTTGTTTGTCCTCAACAAACTTATTTACAATGAAGGTTATTCTGAAATGTGAAATTAAAATCAACTGAGGCAATCCTAAGTTCTGTACCTTGAATTTTATCACTATCATCAGCTTTTTGATATGTGTGAATGGGAAAATTACTAGTATTTTTTTTTATCTTCTTGTCTTTTTAATTGACCAGATTTGGCGTCTGTACAAAGGAACAAGAGGTGGGCAGAAGAAAGTAGCTCTTTCTACATTTCGCAAACTCTGGAAGAAGCTCCTGCCGTATGTTGTTGTCTCCAAGCCTGCAACCGACCTGTGCTGGATATGTCAAAAGAACAATAATCTCATCATCAAGCAAGTATGTTCTGCATTATCTTATATATATATATGTCTTACTATATTTAAATTTGGGATTGTAGTTCTTCAAGCTTGATTTCTGCTTTCTATTGCAGGTGAATCTTCCTGACCAGGCAAAATCTGATGCTCTTCGAAAACAACAAGATCACCTAATGCACGCGCAAAGAGAGAGGGAGCACTACCAGCGAGCTTGCAAGAACTCGAAGACAGTTGCAGAGAACCTGAAGATCACACGACTTCAGCCATCTGAGCCCAACTCCCAACCTGTATCCTTTCATTATAGCTTTGATTTTGCTCAACAGGTCCACTACCCTTCAAACCCTCGTCAGCCAGGCCCCATGTACTTCAAAACTCCCCGCAAATGTCATCTCTTTGGGGTAGTTGCAGAAGGTTTGCCAATGCAGGTAAATTACCTGGCTGATGAGGGTGTGAGTTGTGGAAAGGGGGCAAATGTAGTCATCAGCTACATTCATCACTTTCTAGAGACATATGGTATAGGGGAGCAGCATCTTCTGCTGAATGCTGACAATTGTTCTGGGCAGAACAAGAACAATTTGATGCTTCAGTACTTGTCATGGAGAGTCTCCAGTGGGCTGCATACCTCGGTAGCACTATCCTTCCTCTTGGTTGGACACACAAAGTTTGCCCCTGACTGGTGCTTTGGGTTGGTGAAGAGGAAATACAGGCTCACCCATGTGTCTTCTTTGCAAGAGATTGCCAATGTGGTGACTGCATCTACCCAGAAAGGTGTCAACATTGCACAGCTGGTTGGCGATGAATCTGGGAAGGTGTTTGTGCCAGTGTATGACTGGGATGGTCATTTGTCTTCTCACTTCCGACGCTTTCCGCAAATCAAATCATACCAGCATTTTAGCATCAAGAGTGAAAATCCAGGTGTGGTTTGGTTCAAAGAAAGTGTTGATAGCACAGAGAAGTCATTCGACTTTGCCAAGTCAACACCAGCCTCGACTCTTCCCCCAGTGATTCCCCCCTCTGGGCTTGATGCAAAGCGCAAGCGTTATCTGTATGAAGAGATCCGTGAGTTTTGCAAAGAAGAGACTAAGGATCTTGTATGCCCTCAGCCTAGTGACTAAAGTACATCAATAGAGGAGTTCACATAGAAACAAAGCAGGTTAATACTCACTTTTGTATTTCATTTGATGTTTCAGATATGTAATAAAGTAGCTTGATATAATGACTAAATGTCATGATTACACTCTTGTAACTAATGTTTTCATCTTCAATTTATTCTGAACCTTAACTCAGATGATCGGCTCACATTGGTTTGAATTTGATACAGAGCATTTAAAAAATTGACTGTTAATTGTTTATATTCTCTTTTCTTTTTCAGGTAGTCATTGATGGCATGGGACCAACAACGGCCAACCACCAACAGCTTTCATCAGCATTGTTCAGAGGTCAACATCATGGATGTTCTCTTCTGTACAATACTCCTACGTTTCATACCATTTGAATGTGGTCTGATATTTATTTAATTATTTGATTTTTTTTTCATTATTATTTATTATTTATTCATTTATTATTTATTATTTATTCATTTATTTGAATGTGGCCCAACACTTGCTCCTCCGACGAAAACTACAACAACAAAGAGTCACAGTGAAGATAATGATTGCCATTAGGGCTTTGGGTTGGAGTACATTTATGATTCGGGTTAAGTTCCGGGTTAGGGTTGGAGTCGGGGTTACGTTTGACGAAAACGTTATCATGAGAGCAATTGTTGTGGGAGTAAATGTATGCCTTTTGAATAATAGAAATACTTAATATATGTAAATCTAAAATAAGCAAATTCCATTTAAACACATGTGGGTGTGTACCCTGTTAAATTCAAAATCTTTTTACCCATCAACTTGATTAACCTTGCAATAACAAACTAATTTTGTTTCTGTAGTGTTCCATCATATGCAAGTGTTTAACATAAAGCTTAACATAATTATTACTTTAGTTATGTTCATCGTGATCATTAAAGGTGTTTAAGATAAGATCATGGTTAATGACCTGAATTCAGATCAATTGATGTTCTTAATATTTTGATATTAGTTCTTATGATAATTTACGGCTACTTGTATGAAAATTCCTTGTAAAAGTTATTTTTCTGTTTTATAAAATTTTCTTTTATATTCTTTTGTTTTATGCTAATTTTATGGTAATTTGACAACTTTCAATCTTTTATTTATAAACTATTTTATTTAACTTTCTTGCAAGTATTGATATGAATGGGAAAATATCACTGAATACCATGCCATAGTTTGAAAAGCATACCGGTATGCCTTTTAGTACTATTTGCCTTTTTTTTTCCTTTTTTAATTGTTTATTTAGTGTTCTCATGATTAATGATAATTAATCAATTTTACCAGAAGATCTTTAATTGCCAGTTTCTGCACATAATACATCTATAATTATTTTTGTATATATTTTAGCCCATCTAAGACGGATTCGCCGTATGATTTTAGGACCTTATACAGAACTTATTTTAATTTCTTATGTATTTTATTGTTTTTATCTAATATGTCAACCATATTAATATTTTGTAGATTGTAAATATATTACATATGTGTACAGAGCAGTACAGAAAGTTTATATTCAATTTAATGGCGTAAAATATTGACATTAACTGATCAGAATGCAATACTGTGTTGTCAAACTCTTCCATGAGTCACTTTGTTTTTCTTTTGTTTTACATTGTTTGTTATCATACAATAAAATACAAAGAAAATTATGAAACATATTTTTTCTTCATTGCAGGATTCTGTGATGCTTGTTCTGGTCGTGTGCCAAATTTGAATGTTGTAGGATGATTGGTTGATGCCGTTGTCAGGGAGAATGTGTGTGACATCAGAATGACATGTACTTTGAACTGCGTGTTAAACTTTGACCTTAATTATCTCCATTGTTTCAGCAGAATAAAAAAATACTTAAAAAAATCATAACTTCGTCATTTTTTGCCCGATCGGCACAAAAGTGGTATCAAAAGACACAGAAAAATCCACACAACAACATCATATCAAAAGCTCAATTTCACATTTTGTGTCAAAGTTTAGGGTTTTGCCAGAGCCGGTCACAAATATTGGGCTCTTGCCAGCATTGATTCCATGTGGTACTCATACCATGCGCAAATATTGTGTTCATCTCCAGCCATGTAGATCTACATTACCTCTCAATGCACTCATGTTACCATACAATGCATACCTGGTAATATAAACACATGAAGCATAGTAGAGTTTGTTAAGATAATAATAAAACACTTCCTTGTAGGACAATGCAGCTGAGAATGCTAGCTACATGAAATGTACATGTAGGTCAGGAGATCATCACAAATCACACAGTTGGATACTTGGGATAATCCAGGTTACAAACATGATTTCATGGCTAAGCTTGTATTAAACCTGGAGCAAATGTGTGCTGTTACAGTAAGAATACAATTGAGGATTCCAGTTGGCCATGTTATTTGTACGTACATGCATACATACTGTACATACACCTGCCGCACGGTTACTACAACTATGTCACTGGCAAAAGATGGGTCCCTTGTCTACTATTGGTGTACATTCCCACCCATCAGACAAGTCATATGACTCTGCGACTACCGGTAGCTGAATTGTAGGACCTGGTCATATGATTTCTTTAAGACTGTACATGTACAATGTGGATTAAATTTTCCAGTGGAACACCCTAACAACTAAAGAATTGTGGCAAAATCCAGGCATCTATATATTTCAGCTTCTTTTCTGTTTTCTTTTTTTTCAAACAATTGCTTATAAATTGCACATATTTGAAAGCTACATACAGAAATGGGAGACATGCAGCCTTGTGATGGTAAGCAATACATGTAGACCTGTATACAACTGATTTATTCACCACATATCGACTTATATCGACTTATCAGCAATATTTGAGTGACGATAGTCACCTAATGCAAAAAGGCAGTATCGTGCAGCCCTTCACCATACATAATTTGTGTACAGTACATGTATGTCTGGATCATATTGCATCATTTATGCACATCATTTCAGTACTTGCTCCCTTTTGGCACATCAAATCACTCAATTGTACCATACCTGTGTACATGGTGTACATGTACATGTACATGTTTACATTGTCACAATACATGCACTTGCTCCCTTTTGGCACATACATGTAGTATGAATACTATATTCGTATGTGTAACCTAGATGGTACTCTTGCATGTACATGTGCACCTGCAGTACATCGTGTGTGAAACTCAGTGAGTCACACTATTGGGAAAGCGACCCAAATTCAAGGTTTGCACACTCATCAATGTACATGAATTATGAGAAAGGGAAATGCTGGGGTCAAGTCCATCTAAGTTGAATTCAATAACAATACCAGTGCTAAGAATCTACATTGATAGATTTATACGCAGTACAAGCATTTACACTATCACTTCACATCATCAAATAGAATCAAAGAGAGAATCAACAGTGCCAACATATATCTTTTAAACACATGCATACTCCATCTCTCCAAATAATTCTTCTGCATGTATTCGAGATCAGCATCTGTACCACATATATGCAAATGTACAAGTACAATTAACAATTTGTAGGTTGATACTTGTCAAAGGTAACTGGTACTGGCACTGGAACTAAAAACATTAGTGAAAGCACGCTCTAGACGTTTGGGACGGTACAATGACAGTGTTTAACAATAGTTAGTCTGGCAGCCCTGGACACACTCATACATGTACAGGGTGGGAGGATCTGTTCAGTGTTCAGTCACAAACGTAGTAATGTCTGACAGGGCAGATGACTGCACAATGAGGCCTATTTACACTCAAAAAGTCACTCAATTGTTTGAAATGCCAACAAGTCTGGCAATTTTTTGGTAATTAAGTAGTGCGTATGCACCCGCTGGACTGTTTGTACACTGTTTTTTAAGCCCCGCCTCATGAAACAAGCACACTAAACCATGCTGCATTATATATATTTACATGTACCGTACATACCCTATGCGACAAATAACACTTTCACAGGGTCTACCAATCATTCTTTATGTGACACTACATGTGCAGTTTGAGCAGAAAAACCAGTGATGTACAATTGTACACAAAGACTTTGACCATCAATAATCGCCTGTCCAGCGGGAGTGTCCTGATGACCACTACAATCATTATGCGCTAATAGCTACAGCCTTCCCAAGTGGCCAGCTGAGGTAACGATTACACTATGGTGACTGTACATATCATACATACAGTGTGCAAACTGCTACATGTACCAGTACTGTCCATAGTGCTGTCCATTGCATGCTCATAATGCAGTGGACATTTGTATTCAATTGTTATGTCATGGGCTAAAAAATAGTACAGCACAATATTTCAATATTATGGAGTTCACGCAATATTGAAGAGGGGATATTGAGTTCATGACTATGTTGATATATCGTGAAGGCACGATATGACTCCAAATATCGTTGATATCACAGTTCAGATATTTCATTAGATACAATAAAAAGCAAGGGAAAGCATTGTGACATAAACAAACCAACAGCACAAAGTGTACAACGGCAGAAACACAAATGCTGGTTTGGTGACAAGCTCAAATAAACCTGCATCTACCCATAGTAGAAAACAGAATTACATAGAAATACATGCATGGTAAAACCCATACTCTAATTCACATCCACAGTACATGTACATGACATGAATGTGCATGCTCAAAAATATTTGTAATCTAGCACCAAAACATAGCGTGAACGAGCCAAAACTCACTTTTAACAGTCTCTACCATCAAATGTAGAAATCAATTCACGATGAAATTCACAATAAAATTTGCGACGTCACCAATTAATTGTGAATATATTGTAAATACGTTGTGAATATATTGTAAATACATTGTGAATATTACATGTATATATTTATATTGGGATTTCGCAATGTTCCTTTGAGGCCACTGGTCACAGGAAATACGGGTAGCCAGTTAACTAACACACACACGCACGCACACACGCACGCGCACACACACACACACACACACACACACACACACACACACACACACACACACACACACACACACACACACACATACACACACACACACACACACACACACACACACACACACACACATACCATCAAATTAGAACCACAGCCGGTTGTCCAGCTAGATGTTAATGAAGTGATATTTGCACAACATTTAGAGCACAGCATGAAGCCCACGTGTAGATGTATCCATGTACAAGTGTAAAAAGTATGATAAGTAGTGTGCAGAAGTACATAGTCATACAGTTAAAAGTCACTCTCTTATAATCTTGATCTCAGTTTCGAGCCCGAAAGATCAATATTGAAGCTGTAAATGAATTACAGGTACAAAAGGAGACCAAACCCTAATTTGAACATCACAAACAACTTACATACAAACACTTTTTTTTAAGAACAAATTTTCAAACTGAATAAAATAAAAATAAAAAATAAAATAAAATTTAATCATTACCAATGAAAATAATTGCATGAGGGCTCAAGGTGATTTAGCACCCAATAAGAAAAATAGCCCCTGTACATTTATAAAAGAGCCTTTTTGAAATCAGGATTTTACAATGTACATGTACAATGCAAAGCCTCATTAGATGTGAAAAGTGAAAACACTAAAAGGCATTAAAAAATGTGTAAACTCACCTGATTCTGCTATTTCATGTAACCTCAGCATGGCACGAGGAGGCTCCTGCTCACTGTGGGAGAGAACAGACAGAAATTACTGGAATTGCGTTCATACACTTCTAAGGGTAGAATCGTTAAATCAAAACATCATTTCCACTCTTGCCTAACAGGCAAGGAAGAGGGCTTAGTCTTTATTGCCAGACAAAGATGATTACAGACTCAATTCTGTCCATACACTCCACACCCTTGAAACTAGACTAATCACAGAGTAGCAGCTGGGCAAGTCCCTGATTGGTTACATTTTATGGTACTGGTTGAATACCAAATATACAATGCATTTCGCAGAAAAAGTTATGAAGATGCAATTGCTATTATGTTTTTGTTTTTGTTAGTATCAACAAAGTCGGACCTACTCTGCCTACTTCTAGGTATCTCAACATAAAATGGGACACATTTATAGTGAAAAAATCATGAACTTTTGTTAGTAGTTACATACTTGTGTACATTCTTGAAAGAACATGGCAAAGTGACAGGTCTATGCCGCCAAAGATTCCTCAAGCATCTGGAACAAAGTGTTTCTGGATCATATCATGAAGAATGGTCAGTCTATCTTTATAGTCAAACATCTTTGTATCAAATTTGGTTGAAATTGGATCATTCAATGTGTAAGTACTGGATATTATTTGTCATCATTGACATCCACATAAAGATCCACCCTTGTCCCATGTTTGGTGAGATTTGTATTATTGTCAAAAGAGATTTACTTCTGGCAATTCGATATCAAGTTCATTGACCTATGACCTACATGTACATGCTCTTGACATGATTTAACCCACATTTTCCATGCCTCATTAGTTTCATGAATCACATACAGGTACAGCACCAAGCTGAAGTAAATTCTTTCCATGGTTCTCAAGATATAACATAAATTAATTCAGGATGGAATGACTCCATAAATCTATGCATAAAGGCGTAGTAACATGTACACGTAGCCATGTAAGAAATTGTATTCCCGACTTACTTTCAATATACACTGGTATTACATGTTAAGTATCTATACGTTAAAATGTATCCAAACAAGCATTAAGTACTTGAACATGATGTAAACTTTGCATCATTCGATTAATTTATCATAATTACATTTAGAGGCTTAAAACACAGCATTTGATTGAATAAATCATAGTTTAACCGTATAAAACAGTGCTACCTTCTAAACTATGATACTGTAATATTTGGAAATCATATTCACTTGCATGCATACAATTGTTTGGACATACACATATTTTCTACTCATCTAGAATAGAAAATAAAATATGAAGCTTGACAGTGACATAGAATTCACATACAGTATGAAAAACCTTTGTAATTTGCCTCCTACATGTATGCTCATTTTTCTTTTCAATTTAAATGCAAAGTGATGTTAGAGTACCCTGTCCATGCAATCATCAAGTGTTGTATAGCATCCCTTATCACAAAGCTGCCAAGAAATGTCTCTGAGATCAACATAGACCCCTGTTACAAACGTATACGTGTAAACACGCCAAGTGGACTGAGGTCAGCCTGAGGCCGGCCCAGTTTCGGTCCACCTCTGGAGGTGGTTTGAGGCCGGCCTGAATGTATGTGTATGTGCCCCGCACTGTAAACGGGATCTAAGTGGGGTCTCATAATTTTTTAGAGACGGCCTGAGGCTTAGCCCTTGACTATAAACGGGGTCATAGATCCTGATCTTTTTTTTAGATTGTGATGTTTAAAATAGCCTTCTCAATTCAAAGGTCTCCAAGTACTAGACTCCAATTTTAGTCAACAATATGAAAATTCAAGATACCGTGAAATGGTCAGTGCGTATCCATTCAAAATTGAGTTTATATAATCTGATGAATGTTCTTACTGTATTATGTTCTTCCAATTACCATGACATTTACACAACTTTTTTTTTACCAGCATAAAATAGACACTACCTTTAATGGTAGAGGAGAGCAGTGGTAAGTCCACAATTTGGCTTGAGAGGTTTCTTATCCTACTATCATCCTATAGAAGTCATATCAATTTGCGGCATGAGAGACTCTCTTCAAAATAACATACTATCGGTACAATCATGATCCAAAAGAATGACTATGGCTTGTCATCATGGAAGTACAGATAACATATAAGAAAATCTAATATGGCTAATGTACAAAGTATGTAGATTGTAGCACAGCTATACATACATTCATGATGCAGTACAGGTGTAGTCCATGTAGATTATAGACACATAGCCTAGTTACTTTATAAACAGGGTGTGTCAGAAAAAAATGTTACACTTTTTTAATTAAGTATTTTTAAAAGAAATTGTGGGATTCAGAGAGAATTTCTAGCATGTATGGAAAGAGTAAATATTCCTTTGTCACTTGGAAAAATTGGTTTCAATGTTGTTGTTATGGTTGAGTGCACAACAGCCATTGTTTGAAAAAGTGTCAATACCCATTTGCACCAAGCTTATTGTGGAGTGGAATCCAAATCAGGCGAGACATGGTTGAAATTGCCGCAAATGGGTTTTCACCCAGCCCCATTACATTGTTCCTATCCAATAAATTCATTACTGATTCCCCAATTATGTGGTATCAAATAAGACTGGAAGAGTTGCTCTATCTAACACTGGTACAAGAAGTATGATTTATTCTTTTATTTCTAATACGAGCATGTAAGAGAATGTAACATTTTTCTTACTCACCCTGTATATATAGCTTTGAACACTAACTGAGGCTCCTTGAGCATAGTTTAAAAACTGACATTAATACACTACCCCATAGATACATTGTGGGCACATTTGGGGAGAAGTTGAAATGCTTTTCCACTACCACCATTTTCCCTTTAACCCTCGAAAGGCAAAACAGCATACATGTAGCTAACTAGAAACACACAAAAAGGAGGATGCGACACAGAGAACAGTATGATCCATGCGAAGTCTGTACATATGACGGCACTTTCCACACTTACTTGTCAACCAACGTTCTAATGACGTGCAATGTTCTCAGCATGAGCTCGTCTACATTGGTAAAGTCCTCGGTCTCATCTTCATCCCCACTGTGCATGTGAGACATGTCCGACAAAAAGCCTGGGTGCGCTGCCGCCATATTCCTTGCCGGCAAAAATCTTGGCGTCCCCTCCGGCACTGGCGAGGCCTGCGCCTGCATGTACAGCAGTTGCTGTGAGCTGTGATTGGTTGATGTGCCCTGCAGGGGGGTGGAGTCCGGCTCGGAGTAGCGCGGTAAGGCCCCGCCACCCCCGCTGTTGCCATGTTCAAGGGTCCTGCGTCGCTGGTCCTTGCTGATGCAGGAGTTGCCCATACTAGTCACGCAGTGCCGGAGGAAGCGGTAGATCGCGGGCCCGAAGGCAGGCCACCTCTGCACGAGCGTCTCTCGGAGCACCAGGTAGGAGACCCAAGCAGAGACGATCATGAATGCAACCACGTAAGCCTAGGTCCCCTGGAGTAATGGTGCATTCCCAGACTCGCCTTCCGGCTATGACTAGTCCTCGCTCTGAATCTGTCTGGACAATGCGCGTCTCCAGCTGTAAGTTCACCTGAAGTTTGAACAAGAAATAGAGATGATGGTAACAGCCCCAGGCAAGATCAGTTTAGACCATTTTCGCTTCGAGAATGCCCCGAATGAGATGGTTATTCCCGTCTACATATACAGATCATGAACCTCGAAGATCACCATCATTTATCAATCATGCTCATCTCGCTCTCTCGACTCTGACACACACACACACACACACCACATCATAACCAATCGATTGTTAACCAAATTAAAAACATAAGAAATGTAAGACAGTGTCATACAAGATAGATACAGTAGACTACTACAGTCTACAGACCTTATCCTGATCTGGTCTACGAAAGTTACGACTAGCTACTGGACTAGCTGATCCGTCGCTGTTCTGTCAGCTAGCTAGCGGCACCGCTAACGTTGCCGGTAGTATCCGGGTTGGACATCAACTCACTCATCAACTCGAGCCTCAATTCAGTGACGGAACTCCACAGACGACAGAGAGTGCAAATACAATTTTGAGTTAGTCTACCTTATACATGTTCAGAAAATCATTAAATTATAGAGAGTATGGTGACAGTGTAAAAATAGAAACATTCCATATTCATTTAATAAAAGCAAACAATCTTACAAAGTCTCAAAGTCTTCGGGTCGTATCATGTCTCAGTAGCGTTGTAGCAGTATTCATTCATTTTGACCCGGCTCGACCTCGGCCATACAGGAGAAACTGTGTAAGTTGTAATTGCACGCACGGATTCGTCTCAAATTCATCTCGGCCTGTACCGATCGCTATGATGGGTTCTCGCTCATGTTTAGGCGCTCAAAATCGTTTCATGCTTCTATAAACACGACATGCTTACATAACAGGTCTTATGCTTACATAACAGGTCATATGTCACATCATTATCGAAATATCCAGAGTTTTATTTTTTCACCAAAATAAAGGTGTTTTTTTTATAAGTTTCAAACTCAAGAGGGATGAGTATTTGTTGAACAGTGCTCACTCAACCAGAACAATGGGTTAAGTGACGGGATAGGTGTAAGTGCATCGAGAGATGGATGATAAACATTGAAACAACATAAATTATGCACAAGAAATGGAATTCATCAAAAATTGATATGACAGAATCCCAAAATTACCCTTGTGACTTTTGAAAAATGACTTTTTGCCTTTGAAATTTGCCCACTTATGCATGACTAAGTTGGATTAATGTGATTTCCACACATATGTTAGTCAATGTGTTCACGAACAACCCTGCCAAATTATTTTGCCCCAAACCTCTTTGATAAAGAGTTATGCCCTTTTGCTAAGGGCGTGGGGGGGGGGGGGGGGGGGGAGATGGGACTTAATTTTTTGTTATGTTTATTATTTGTAGATGAAATGTTTGATAAAATGGAAACAATAGCAGAGAAAAGAAGACATGATAGACCCGTTTATTCAATGAAAGATTGAATAAAAAGTGACGTGATCTTCTTATCCGTTTAAATTGAATGACATAAATACTGCCCTTTTCACATGGGCGGAAATCCGGGGATGCACCCCCTTCCATCATGGATCATGAAATGCTCCCCCCCCCCCCTCCTATTGCCCTGTCCCCCCCCCCCCCCCCCCCCCCCCCCGGCCCCACCCCGAACTCCACTGAGAGCACTTTCAGAGACTGGGTGGGAAAACATGTCTCTCACGGCACCCGAGCCTTTTTTCGGGAAGCGATTTTCGCCCTTGCATGTAACAGACTTCGAAGCGCAGTCTTTTTGAAATGTGATGTATATCATCAATATCATCCTTTATATTGTTTAATCAGATAAAACAAAAATCAGACCACAATGAGGGATCGTAGATATTTTAGTGAAAATGTGAATATTTCAGTGTCTTAGTTTTCCTCTTTTTTTTTTTTTAATATAATACGAAGCACCGCGGGTAAACACTTTTGAGTTTAGTGGACCTCAGCCTAACTTACGAGTGATGAATGCTTCATAATATTGGAGATTGCCATTCTGGGGCCCGAGGCAAATAGCCCGGGCAAATAGGCAGCTTGCGATCATGCATGAGGCTGTTATGTTACATACACGCTACATTTCTGGCATGATTTTGCATGCTTTGATAATAACCTCTGATTTGTTTTTACTCTTTGGATACAAAATCATGTAAATATAAGAAGAAGTATTCCTACTTTTCCTCTGTATTGACAGTAGGCAAGGTGTGTGATCACGTAGACTGATCAAACAGGTCTTTGAAAATAACCAAACTTAATTTTCTATATTCATTATTGGTATTTTTATGAAAGGAAATTCTTATTCTCTGAAGTTGTGTACACGCAATGCCAGTCAAATGGTTAAAAACATTAGGAATAGCAAATCAATGTGTGTATAGGCCTATCATAGTATTATGCAAAATGATAGCAGGAAATTGCGTTTGTGACATCACAGCCTTGTGACAAATCAACCTATTGGCTTCCCCTAAAATGGAAACTTCGTATAATCATACAATGTAGAGAACTTTCTTAACATTCGCCCTATTTTTCTCATTTTAAAAAAAATCAATTCTTAGATTGTTTTGATTTGTTGATAAATTATTTTCAAGCTTCTAAAGCTGCGAATTCATCGTACCCACTGACCTCCACTATTTTGTCACTGATCGTATCCCAGCAGCTATCGGGCCGACTCACCGAGCCAGTGTGAGAATGGGATCGAAAGAGTAAGCAGCCAAATCGAATGAGAACGATGCAATGAAGCCATACACAGTGTCTCGACAGTCGAGCCGTAAATGGATAGTCTACAAAATAGACTCAAAGTCTGGCATTCACTCTCAATGTGTCACATAAAGTAGACAGAATGAACTCTTCTCCATTGTTTAATCGATGATTTATCCTTGATATAATGAAAACAACTATTTCTTTTAATTTAAGGAATTCCCTAAAGTTTTGTAAATCAAATTAGTAAAAATAGCCTAAACTAGGCCTATTATGATGTTATTTTATAATATATTCCACATACTAAGAATGTTGCTATATGATTGGTCAAGAGTTGATCACGTGATGAGGCGTAGTTTTTCCTACCAGATCACCTGAGAATAAAAGTTCGTTACACTCTAGGTGATAGTACTTTTTGGTTTCGCTGATCTCTTCACTCCTCACAGTCCTAATGCGTGATTAATATTTTGAGTATGCGCGAAATAAAAGTGCGTTACACTCGGACTATCACTTGACATCTAACGCGTCCTAACGCGCGTCCTAATACGCGTCCTAATACGCGTCCTAATGCGCGTCCTAATGCGCGTCCTAACACGTGTTCCCCATGGCAGCGGCTCGGGGTTATGGAGATAAGTAAACATTACCTTTTTACGTCAAATTGTCATTTTTGGTATAGATAGTTGCTTTCAGATGTGGAATATAAAGCAAATAATCAACTTTTGGTTTCAGGCAATGAGACGAACTATCACTTCCTCGGCGATCTGAATGTATACGCTATCTTTCCTCAGCTGCGCTTTGGAAAGATAGCTACATGCAGATTGCCTCGGAAGTGATAGTTCATCCCATCACCTTCACCAACGTTGATTATTTGTTTAATATATATCATATGTTATATTATGATGATATTTTAAGTGATTGAACAGTACGTATCCTGTCTTACCCTAAATAATTTCTATCTACCCCACCCAGCCCCATTCCATTTAAACTGTAAAGTAGTGGCTGGTCTAAAGGGGAGTGAAAAACTGAAAATGATGGACAGAACAAGACATATTAGCAAATTATATATTTTTTAGAAACAAATTCTGGCCGCTGTTGTTCGGCACCTTGGCTAGTGAAGTTATTATAGGCTATATAGGCCAACACATCAATTGAAGGCAAATGTATGGCAGCTATATTTGTCAAAGAATTAACCTTTTGAAAGTGGAAAGGATAATGTGAATTCAAGTTTGTCTTGCTGTTTACATTATTTATTCCAATGTTCCTTTTCTTTAACAGGGGAGCTATTATATATCAATAAGACGTTTTGAATAATAAAAAATGTAGATTAGACCTACTGTGCTTTTAATACATTTCCTTTTATTGATCATGGTTGAAATATGTTTTTACAGCCAATATCAATCGATTTTGTTCTTCATGTTTCTCTTGAACTTATACAGATTTACTCTTGTATAATTTTCGGACATCAACTGGGTCTACTTCTCAGACTACACAATCACACACCGTGTAATGACGTCATGTGAGTGGAAACACGGAAGGATTATATACTCATCCTATACGCGACACCGGTGTCATCTCCGGAAAATGACGACTCGTTTTGCTGTTTTCCCACAGTGAATGTTGGTTGTTCTACATATATGTTATTTAAATCCATTATTTTTCCGGAATCACCACTGTTATTATCGCAACAACTCTCCAAATTGGAAACGGCCAATGATAAACCTGACAACATCAAAACTGTTTTCTGAAAATCTCGTATTCGTAACGTGCATTCGTCTGGTGTGGAGCATTGCCTAAGAGTGCACAGCAACAACAACAGGGAAGGAGCTGAAATTGAAACACAGACAGTGAAAGAAGGGGTCGCGGCCGGGCCGACGCGACGGCAGAGAAACATGTCAAGCCAAAGCGTGATTGCTTAAGCCATTTCACCGAGTTCAGGCTAGCTCAATCTCATGCCACTGGTCATTAAGATCCACCTTGCCTAGTTAGGGGATATTCATCATATCCAGATGCAAAGTCGGAATTTTAATGAATGAAAACATAAACGTCTGTGAGAAAGTGTGATTGTGAAGGCTGAACTTCTGAAGCGAACTACTTTTCTGAAGCAAGTTTAACTTTAATCTGAGTTCTGTTGACCCCTTTTCAACCTGGCTGTTCAAACTCAGAGCCAAATATGACAAGGCTGAAGTTGAGTTGTGAGTATATCAAGAAGATTTACTTATGAAATGTTGATGGACATGAGTGCTTAAAATGATATTTCCTTATAATGTGCACTAGATGAAAAAGTAACTGCTTATACATGCATTGGCTTGTAGATACGATTACAACAAGCATTTGCCGACCCAAATCAATATACATTCTTCATCAGGTAGCTTCACATACGAATCTCAGATGGGCTTCACATTGCATACAGTTGGCAGCAAAATTATTCAACCCCCCCCCCCCTCTCATTTTTGTCATTCTGTCATAATGAGTAATATTGCAACAGCAGATTGCTACAAAACCATTAAGAATAAGATAGTTAGGAGACGGTTAATAACTAAAGAATACCAGAGAGAAAAAAAAATCAAATTTTACTTCATAGTTCACCTGAAATAGTAATTTGTGCCCAAAAAGCATGTTGCAAAATTATTCCACACCCTATTTTACACACAAGAAACGAATGCACAAATAATGACAATTTAAAAGCCAGTGCATATATTCTGAGGTGAAGCTGATTTTATTTATCCTCCACCTGAAACTGGAACCTTTATATGCACAACAAACAAGTTGTAATGTCATTCGACCCAGATGGGTGTTTTTTATTACTTTGTGTAGCATCCATTTGCTGCAATGACTTCCAGCAGACGAGATGAATAGCCTCTCACAAGTTTCTCACAACGCTCCTTTGGGATGGCACCTTGCGCACCTTTAGTGGCCATCACAGTCTCCAGACCTAAACCCAATAGAGAATTTGTGATGGGATCTGAAGAAAGCTGTTGCAGCACATAGACCTACAAGTATCGCTTAATACCATAAGACCATTGCGCAAGAGGAATGGGCCAAAATCCCCAAGGAGCCTTGTGAGAAGCTTGTGAGAGGCCATTCATCTCGTCTGCAGGAGATCATTGCAGTAAATGGATGCTGTATATTGACGGTCTCCCGCTTCTATAGATAGCAACACCATTCATTATGTGTTGCATTATACCCTTTGAGAAAACAAATTAATTTGCAGGGGCTCTTCCTTCATTTAGGGGGCTAAAACAACACCTTCCATCATTATTTTCCCTTTGTACAGTAACTTCGGCTCTCTATGTCCTTAATCTTTATTCTTCCATCATGGATCCTTCTCATACTTGTATCTTTCTTGCAGGGATTCAGTTCTGCCAGTTGTTGTTGCTGCAACTCTGTGCCCCTACTGTGTTTCTGTCATCAGGTAACTATGAGAGGCATGCTGTTTATTCTCATTTTATTTCATTGTCATTTCATTTATTTTTCACGATTTGCAATGTAAAAAACATGACATAGATAAACAGAAACATCAATTAACATGACAACAAGCAAGATACGTAATACAAACATACAAAGCAGTACAATCGTGCAATAATAAAAGACACATTAATGTGTAAGTATGGAGGAAGAAGCAAAGGTCATTGACCTGTTGAGACTTTTCCCTAGTATTCACTATTAGTAATATTATATTTCAAAACCTACAGAACCAACGACACTAACAATATTATAACAAATAAAAAGAGAAAACAATATTAAAAAGGCATAATTATTTTGTAATTGTCTAGGATAACATGAAGGCAAGGCTTCATGAATTTATGAAAAATCTATTTTCTTTTGAGTATTGGCAACTGGCAAGAAAGCCGCAAAAATATTAACTGCTTCATGAAATACGGCAGTGTGTTCCATAATCTTTGTACAAAATATCTAATGTTAATCAGCCATACGGGTAGTTCACTATTGCTGCCAAATGCAATTCATCCTTTATTTGAAGTCTTCCTTCTCCTTTTTTTTAAAATGAATATTGAATAATATAAGTATCTTTTTTAAATCATTTTTTTTTGTTTTAAACAAAATGTTAAAAAGAATGTAAAGCATTCAATTTGTCTGCATTGGTACATACATACTTACACAAAGCTCCATAGCACACTCCAGCCTTGTCCATGTTGTTTATCTTGAATGGACTGCGTGCTACTATATAAGCTGTTATTTTCGCAGGGGGTTTTATTTTCACGAATTTCGCAGATCGCTGTAGGGTCGCGAATTTAACAAAACATAAATACATGTATATTGCCACATAATCTTGATCGCTAAGTGCATGCATCACAAGCTGCTGCGCGCGCATACATAGTACATACATGTACCAGCTCTATCCATCTCATGATGGGGTATACTATAGGCGGATGTGCGCTTGCTAGCTTGCATACCTTGCCATGACGTGCACTATCCTGCCTCGCAAGAAACGGGTGCAAATGCAGTTTGTTTTTTCCCCATTTGCATACTATGTGTATATTATAGCAGGCCTTGAAGCAGTGCATGCATTATATAGCACTGGGTGTCATTCGTGTAAAACAACAACCTGCAAAAATGCCTGCAACCCCTTCATTCACAAAAAAAAAAATGAAAGTATAGGCTTATCCAGTATCTTGCAAGGTTATTTTTGTTCTCTTTCAGTGTAGGTCACTCAAGCTCATGGTATTAAAAAAGGGCCATAGGGCATGTTGCTTTCCATTATTATTGCAAGGCTATAAAACTAGCAAGGCAACATCTGTTATGTGAAGAGTCTCATAGGCTGTTTCCATGGTAATACTAATCTTACCATATCTATTCAGTTGGACTCTGAGTGGAGGGATTTGCAGGTCTATATGCAGTCTGGCTCAGTCCAAAGTTAGTGTAATGTATTTTGTTCTTGCAAGATGAAACATGTCCAAAACTATTCCCGGAATTAGTTATGAAAATATTTGTCTACTTCATAAGCCTAAAAGTTTGTGGACCAAGGTGTGTACCAATTATGAATTATGAACTAACCAACAAACTACAATACACTGTTGTATGCATACCTGAGCTTGTGTTTTAAGTCGATCATAGTGAATTGCATTACAGTGTATTCTATTGTTTAAATGTTTTTTATTTTATTTCACATTTTATTTAGTCAGGGTAGTCCTTTCAGTCTCGAGGACTGCTTTTCAAAGGAGCCCTGTTCTATGTATATATTCATATTCATATGTTCACAAATTCATATTCACATCTTTGTGCTTGTCTCTCTTCAGCTTCACTGGACCCGATCACCTGTGCTTGCCTGTCTCCAGCCTCACTTGACCAGAGTACTTGTGATCCAACTGCCAGGCATGAGCAGCAGGGGACGATAAGGAGCCCCCAGTACCCAGAGCGGTACCCTGCCAACGCACAGTGCAAGTGGCACATCTACCATGAGACATTTGAGGTCGTCACCATCAGGTAACAATCTTTTAATCTTTACTAGCCGTTTAACACTTTCTAAAATTCTGAAATAATTGCAGGCCAAAGCTGAAATTTAAATATCATACAGTCAAAGGATTTTATTTTGGGGGAAGTAAGATTCTTTACAATTTGTCATCTGTTATTTATCCTTTTAGATTCTCACTTGCTAACAAATCTTGAACATGACATTAACCCTTTCCCTTTCATATAAATTGAAAAAAAATCTTCCAAATTTCTTGGTAGGGTCAAAGTGGTATGGTTTACAAGTTGTGAGCGTGCTTTGCTATTTGTATAATCATCTTGAAACACACATTAATCTGTGAAAAATTAATATATTGATGTACTTTACAACTACATTTGCAACTGTACATGAAGGATTTTTTTTTCAACATTTACTGTAGTTAAATGGATGTTACTTTAACAGTTGAGCACGATGTTATTCAAAGCAGCAGACTTTTCTGAACATTGAGTAGAGAGGAATGCCATTCAAGGGGTACATGTAATAGAATATTTTGAAGTTGAACTTTTATATGCCAGATTAAAGTCACACATACACTACAGCTCAAAGGAATTGGCATGGGGAAAGGGAAAGGGAAGGAGTGCAGTTTTAAACCGCGGTATATTTTGTTTTGTTCAGCATGAAACATGATGCTTTTTAGGCTAAAGCATCATGTTTTATGCTGAACTGGACAAAATATACCATTGATTAAAACTGCGGCACCTTCCCTTTCTTCCCTTTCCCTTTCCCTATGCCAATTCCTTTGAGCTGTAGTGTACGTTCTACCAGTGCAATAATGGGACCGAAGCACAGAGAGTGTGAAAATTGTCCTTTTGAAACCCCTTACTTTAAGGTGCTGCCAACATGCACCACACAGTACATCTATGTGTACTACATGTGACGACTTGGTGTATTCATATAAAAGCACATTAACATCTGACAGTGTCTAAGTTTGCTCTCAGATTAGTTTGAGTTTGCCTAGATCAGAGATCAAAGATCAAAATAATCTTGGACTATGTTGACGCCCCCAAACAATGTATACCCTTCAATACACGTGAGATGTAGAATGTTCAATAGTGAGTGATAGCAGCAGTTTGCAGAACTCCTGTTCACTTTGTTAATAGTGTATTGTATTTATTTGTAAATGTACATGTACATGAATGCTCGGCATGCATCTGACATTCCAAACAAGAAGGTAGATGAGAGCCTACTATTACTTTGAACCAATCAGAGTATCATTACAAAAGATTACCTTATGAAGACTACAAATGTTGCAACCTACAGCTATGTAATGTTACATGTGAGTTACTGAGTTGAGGAAAGTTTTTGTGGTTTACCTCTTTGGGTCCTTGCCCATGTTTATAATGCAATGTGCTCTTCATTATTTTTTATTTTACTTTAACTGTATGCAGTGTTGATTTAATCACTTGATTTGATGTGATAGCTTGTTTTGATTTGATCACTTGATTTGATCACTTTGATCAGTGCTTGTTAAATCAATTATGCTCATTAAAGGGATTTTGATTGAATTCCATAAATGTTTGTTTTCTTCATGTAAAGGGTGGGGAAAAAAAGAACCCTATTTATTTTGTCACTCATGTTTATGAGATGTATGTGTGATGTGTAGTTCGCGAGAGCTGAAATTTGCAATAGAAAATAGATCATGCCCTAAACATTGGGAGAATGGAAACCCATACACTGTGCAACATTTCAGTTGACAGCAGAGATTCAATCGCCATACTGTAGTCATGAAGAGTACATTGTACCATACTTATTAGGCAGAATGATAATGTAGAGGTTCATTTAAATAAATATATTCTGCTTGTGTCTTGTGTCATTTCTTTCCTGTAAACATGTTTAACCCTGTATATGCCACCCTCACGATTTGGCACAAGTTATACACACAAAGCCCATAGAGTAATGTTTAGTTTGACGCAAATAGGGTTAAAAGTGAGACTGGAGTTTACTAGTTTTTTTTTGATGCTTCAAATGCTACAGGTGTAGTATCAGTATATTGTGACATGTATTCCACGCTTGTTCCAGTATAAAGGTAGATTTCAAGGGACATTATGTGTAATGGTATACATTTATAAACTCAAGAACTGCATGTTTTCTTGTTCTTTGTTGTTGCAGGTATTGTGAAAACATCTGTACAACTTGTGCATGTATGTTATTGTAGGAAGAGTGGAAGGAACACATCAAAGTTACTACAATGTAGCTTATTTTTATAAAGTTGTAAAAATAACATTGTAAAATATGTGCTCACTAAATAGTGTACTTCCAATACTACTGAAGTCAATTTACATTTACATTGAAGTGCTTGTTCTGCAAATCTTAACTTTATGGAACATGTACATGTGTATATTATATGAGAGGGAGTGAACAAAAATAAAGAGGCTGTAACAGCCTGTGATATGCTCTATCACCGTCATCAGTTGTTTGTTTACACGCTGTATTGATGAATAGCAGCAGGTCGGGCATTTGTCAAAAGTTAAGTCCCACATGTGACACAATACAATATTGGGTGTAGTCATTGTAGTGACGTCTACAAAGCCCGCTCAAAGTTCATTGTAGGAATGGATTTTTTTTGGTGGTAAAAGACAAGAATGCATAATATACACATGTAGAGTGGATTCAGTGACTTTTTTGTCCTTCATGTAGAGGGATGTCAGGTCTCAGTTTCATATTACATACACATGTACAGTGTACATGTTCACTGTATTGTATTTCCTGTTCACAGATCAAAATACTAAAAAGCTAATATTGCAACATCCCCTAAATTTCCCTCATATTTTGTATACTATCTGCTTCCTCTTTATTATGTCAGTTATATTTTGTGCTGATGCCGGTAGTACAATTTACTGTTTATTTTGTGAACAATGCAGAGATGTCTTTTACACATGCATGTTCAGTTACAACTCAATTACATTCATACATTGTAAGCATTTAATTGTTCTCTATTATTGAATTGTAATGTACATGTAGGTACATGTATACTAGCACATATACATACATGTACAGTGTACATGTTATTTTGATGAAGGAAAAGAATTCTCATAGGGGATAATTAAAACATATCTTAGCTCATTGTGTATATGATATCAAGCTTGAAAAACAGCCTTTACCAATATATGAATTGTGCCCTTAAGTCTAGATACATTGTTTTTTACATGTACATGTAGTTGTGCTTGTAAATGGAGCTGTGAACTGCTGTTTAATAATATACATTGTGTAAGCATATCACAAGTTTCAGGGCTCATTAAAAAAATATTTGTCAAGAAGTACAGTATGAACTGTTACCTTAAAAGTGTATGTTATTGTATACCACTAGTTTGAGTTATAGTTTTATAGTTATGGGGGCAAAGTCACTCTCAGCTGCTGTGAGATGTGAAAAGGATTGAAGCATGTCAGCACTAGTACATCATTTCTGTTGTGGTCAAGCACCTATTAACATGTACATACACTACAGCTCAAAGGAATTGGCATAGGGAAAGGGAAAGGGAAGAAGGGGAAGGAGCGATGCTTTAGCCTAAAAAGCATCATGCTGAACTGGACAAAATGTACCGCGGGTTAAAACTGCGGCTCCATCCTTTTCTTCCCTTTCCCTTTTCCTATGCCATTTCCTTTGAGCTGGAGTGTACATGTCTATTCAACTGCCCATTTTGACTGTAGCAGAATTTTAGTATGTTTAGTCATCCCTGACTATGCGTTGTGCTTCGTCCCCCATAGCTTCCAGGCCATGGACATAGAGGAGACTGATGGGAGCACATGTACATCTGACTACTTGCGGATCACAGACAAAGTGGCCAGCCTGTACTGTGGCAGTGACATCCCAATACCATTCATCTCTCAGAAGGGTGGCAAGAACTCACTCGTCCTCAACTTCCAGTCAGATGGATCCGAGGAGCGCGGTGGATTTTTGCTTGAGTACTTCATTGGTAGGTTATTATTTGATACATTGGAACCCTTATTTTTTCCAGGCCTTGAACCTTCCATTGGCTTACTGCCTATCTTCATGCCTATGGTAATATATACAGCCTCGAGAGAAGCCAGTGAAATCTCTCCACATGAGGTGACTTTGATTTTACTATTTTCTGAGGGGCGCAGCCCCCAAAGAAAATAGTGACAGTCGAAGGCACCAAATGCGGATAGATTTCACTGGTGTCTCAAGCTGAAGGCAGTATATATTTGTTTTTGATATTCCTCATTGAGACTTTGTGATGGCCAAGCAGGAAACAAAATATCGCACTTCCCAAAGATCCCTATGACGTTGGTTGTAATATAGAGAAGCCACTCATTTTCTTTTTCTGCGGCTTGAGCGAAACAACGTGAATTCATGTTGCACCTTGGCCGCCACACCACAAGACTACATCGATGGCGCAATCCTGCTCCCTGCTAAAGTGCAGCTCTGATTTTTTTTGTGTGCATTTTGCATTGTGCGTGTTGCGCTTGATTCAATAGGGAGGTGTGGACATGGATACCTCTTGAAAAGTATTATCCACCCTACGAGCCCTACGACATCGTGGATAGTACTTTTGGGCCCTTCAAAAATGTGATGTCAGAGTGTTCGGAGGGCGGTCAGTACTTTTCCCAGATATAGTAGAACTATCCTTGGTCACGTGCGGTGCTCTTAATCTATCGAAAGACAGGATTATATTGATGGGGGATATATTATGAGTTATGACGTCCCTAAATCCATGGAAGCTGTTATATTATCATCTGTAATATTCCCCTGGATAAAAGGTTATTGTCATAGAGACGTATTATATCAAGTTGTATTGAGAAATACGTAATTTTTTCTGACCAGGTGTGGAAGTGACAGAACACCTAATGAATCTAACATATCGCAACATAAACTTCCTGGAAATTTTAGTTGTAATTTAATAGTAGACTACATGTGTAGCTTCCTTCAGACAGCAATACAGAGAATTGATTCCTCCTATACAGTATGTTCATTAGCTATTGGATTGTATGCTTGACTCACATAATTGTTTCATTCTCATCATTTCTTTCTCTTTCTCTGTAAGTGTTAGTAGTCCTGAGTGGATTATTTATAGTGATCCGGAGAAGCACTTCTAATTGTAGCATTCAGAGTGTAATAAAATCTAAACAATCTCTCTCTCACTTTCCCTCTCCCTCCTTTCCCCTCTCTCTCCCATTCTGTCCTTTCTCTCTCTCTCTCTCTCTCTCTCTCTCTCTCTCTCTTTCTCTCTCTCTCTCTCTCTCTCTCCCCTCTCTCTTTCTCTTTCTCTTTCTCTCTTTCTCTCCCCCTCTCTTTCTCTTTGCCCTTCTCTATCCATGCCGGGCATTCCCACACTCTCCTCTCTCCGTCTCCTTCCTCTCCCTCTCCTCTCCTCTCTCTCTTTCAATGCCGCCACCCCCTCATTCTCTCGCTCTCTCTCTCTCTCTCTCTCTCATTCTCTTTTTCTCCCCTCTCATTCTCTCCCCTCTCTCTCTCTCCCTCTCCCTCTTTCCATGCCCCCACCCCCTCATTCTCTCTTTCTATCCCCTCTCTCTCCCTCTCTCTCTTTCCCTGCCCCCACCCCCTCATTCTCTCTGTCTCTCTCTGTCTCTCTCCGTCACCCCCCCCTCTCTCTCTCTCTCTCTCTCTCTCTCTCTCTGTGTGTCTCTCTCTCTTACCCTCTCTCCCTCTCCTCTCTCTCTCTCTCTTACCCTCTCTCCCTCTCCCCTCTCTCTTTCTCTCCCCTCAATCTCCCTCTCCCCTTACTCTCCCTATAGGTGAAGTCCCTGTGGAGTCCTGCAGTGATCCCGAGAGCCAGTTCCTCTGCCAGCTGGGGAAGTGCATACCACGGAGCTGGGTGTGTAATGGCATGGATGAGTGTGGAGACCGCAGTGACGAGGCCATTGATGTGTGCCAGCAAGGTCAGTCTCGCTGTGCAGGACAGATAGATACCTCTCAACTGTTATGCCCAGCAAGTTGATGGGTTCCAACCGTAGATGTACCACTATCATGTTCATTGCACATCACAAATTCATGCTATTCAACTTTACATAGAAAAGGAAAGAATAATTGTGAGATTTGCGAAAAAGTACACAGGTACTGCTGTAAACTCAGAAATTAGGATATCAATTTAATCCCTCAATTCACTGTACTTGCAGCAACGATTGATTTCAAATGTAAAGCCTAATTTGATATCGGATTCAGATGAATAAAGCCTATACATGATGTTAACTGGGTAAACTGTGAAATATTCAAATTTAACTTTTCATGTGCCAGTGATACATTTGTGTGTTTTTTAATACACACAATCCAACAGAGCATAATTTTGAGGTAATGACTTTATTTTCTGGTGGTTTGCCTTTCTAGAACCAACAGAAACTTCAACCCAACCCACCCAGTGCCCCCCACATTTCATCTACTGCCTCACAATGGACACCACACCCGTCCCCCAGTGCTTGCCTGAGGACCGGAAGTGCGACGGCAATCAGGACTGCTTCAATGATGTGGACGAGATTGGCTGCGAGGTCAGTTTTCAGCTTAGATTACCTTGAGTCTAGTGTCAAGTGGCAATAAAAGGACGGGCCCTTTCTCAGTACTGGCTTTGGCTTGTCAACACAGTAACACATATCTCTCCATTGGCTACTCTCCTTGGCCTGGGGGATGTTTCACCAAGCTGTTTGTAAGCTACGAACAACTCTACGGATGACTGGTGACCTGTTCTTGTGCCTAGTAATATACCCCAAATTTTTCCTGTTTTAACATAGTGGGAGTTAATGTCCAACAATCCTAATCAAATTTGATAACTCACAAACTTTGTATTCAGACACTTGTTAACAACAAGAATTTTGGCTCAAGCTGATGGAAATCAAAATCATAAAGAATCTGATTTACCTCAAGAACAGGTCACCAGTTGTGTGGAATATCATTCTCAGCTTACAAACAGCTTGGTGAAACACCCCCAGGGCCTTGTTGCATGCAACTTACCATTGATGGTAACTTTGCTACTAATGCAACTTTTATGAAAACCTTGAATTTGATTGGCCATTGAGCGAAATTACCATGGTAGTTACCGTTGATGGCAGAGTTACCATTAATGGTTTGTTTTATGCAATGGGGCCCAGGTCTTATAATGAACTATTGGGAAAGCATTGTTTTAAAAGAAGGATTAGAATGTCATTGATGCATCCTAGGAACAATGTGGGTACAGTTCTTAGAGTGTACTTAAAGGGTCACTTAATTAGAAAAATAAGTACCCACTAATTTATGTAAAATTATCAACTTAAAACGAATTTCACATTTGTTTGCCGCAATAAAGTCCCATTTTGATGAAAATTTGAAGAAAAAAAAACACGCCTCCAGTGGCGTGCATTTTTTCAAATTTTTCGTCAAAATGAGACTTTATTGCGGCAAACGAATGTGAAATTCGTTTTTAGTGGATAATTTTACATGGATCAGTGGGAACTTATTTTTCTAATTTAGTAACCCTTTAAGAGAAGGCCTCCTAGTTTATGGCTACTTTAGTTCACTTCTCCATACAAGTTTCTCCATACAACAGACATTGCAAGTCAGTGTGCAGGACATACTGTGTCATAGCGACAGAAGTCAAACATGGTACATGTGATATTGAATCAAAGACTTAAGCAATGTGAATATCAAAATTCTGACCAGGCTGTGCCCAAAATTAGGAATGCTGTAGGTATACTCACTTTTCAGAAATGAGAGAACGAATGAGAAGAACCAGATGAAATTATAAGCAAAATAATGTTGCTACTTTGACACATTACATGGTGGAGGGAATAATGCTTTAATCAACATTAATGAATTTTAAGTTGTTATAAGACAAACTGAATTTGGTGAAGAACTACAAATGATAAGATTAAGTACTAATTTGACGTATGTAATAAAACAGATAGAAATGTAAGAATGTTTTGAATGATCATCAATTCAGATTACTCTGTATTTATCTATTTATCGATTTGATATCACTTCAAAAGGGTAGCTCCTTCAATGGTTGAGCACACTGTTCTTGTAGCATGCCCTGCATAACACTTTAAAAAACATCAGACATGCACAATAATACAACATGTCAATATAGCATAACATGAAACACACCATCATATAGATTTGAATAATATAAATGCGCAAAAGAGATAAAAAATCAAATATAAATAAAAATATATGTGTGATATAAATTTGGCAAATGTTTGTCACCCCAATCAATGTGTCAGATGGTCTGCAACCATGAGCTGGTCATGATGTCAGGTTCCTTCTCCTCGCCCAACTTTGGCGATGTGTATGGCAACAATTATATGTGTGATCTAAATTTGGTGAATGTTTGTCACCCCAACCAATGTGTCAGGTGGTCTGCAGCCACGAGCTGGAAATGATGTCGGGTTCCTTCTCCTCGCCCAACTTTGGCGACTTGTATGGCAACAACCTGGACTGCCGCTGGACCCTGGTCGTGCCTGAGGGGAATATCATCCAGCTGCGGTTTGTGTATTTTGAGCTGGAGCTGAACTACCACACGGACTACGTCACTGTCTATGATGGCAGCTCCGTCTACTTGGTGAGTTTAGTGGATATTTCACTGGCCTGGAGACAATTTGGCACCCTGTAGGAGACTGAGTCTCTGCAAAGTCTCCACCATTGTCTTTGGGATGTCTCTGGGACGTCTCTGCCAATGAGATAGGACGATGAGATATGACCTTCAGGGACCCGTAACATGAAGGTTTGCAATCAATCACAAAATGGCAATGGCCAATCAACAGCATTGTTTTAATGGCTTTTTGTTCAAAAGACTGACCAGTAACCAATCAGAATTCGTCTTTCAAAATTGCGATTGATCGCAAACCTTAATGTTGCGGGGCCCTCATCTTGGATCAGCAGTGTGTTTATTTCAGAAACCATGTTCACATTCCAGCTGTCTTTCCTGATGGCCAAGTAATTAAAGGTGCACAATAATCAAAGTCACTGTGTGTATCCAAACCCAACAGTCCTTTTTCAACCGTCTCATGGCGTACAGTGAAATCTTAGTTAAATTATTATTTAACCCTTACTTTACTGCGTCTTGAAAATTGCTTCGGCTTACTTCATGCTAGTGGTAACAAAGAGATTAATTGACTTAACACCAAAAAGTTTGGAAATCTGGAGTTTGGATGTGAATTTGGTAATGCTACGCTCTTGTACAGGATATCATAGGGACCTACTACGGCTACAATTCATCGAACCCCAGCACCCGTACACACCTTCCACCGCCGGTCATAGAGGGCAGTGGCAATCGTCTGTACGTGACATTCATCACCGATGGCAGCTCGGTCAGCAGAGGCTTCAACGCCACCTTCCAGACCAGAGGTCAGTTCTGAATCTCCTATCATGGATTACTTTTAGCCTTCTTTTCAACAGCCCTGCTTTTAGGCAGCCTTTTCCTTTGACCGATTCTCGTCAAACCCTCACTGATATGTTTCTTGAAAGTGTCTCCTTTCACTGAAACCAAAATAATTTTGGGATAAACTATCCCTTTAATACTGCTTTCTGTACCCACCCTTCTCCAGGGGAAGGAACAACAGTACTGTGTCAGGGTTGCACTGCTGAGTGGGGCTATCCAGCCGTGTATACATTCAATGTCAATGTATGACATTGATGTATTATTGATGTCTACCGTAAGCAGAAGTCAATTCAATTCAATTCTATTCACTTGAATTCTCCCTGTCTGCCAGGCCATTGTCTAGAGGGCCAGAGGCAGTGTAGCAAGACGGATCTGAACTGCTATGCAGCCAACCAGCACTGCGACGGCGAGCTGACCTGCCTCCAGGGGGAGGATGAACAGGGCTGCTGTGAGTAGTGTCTCTCACATAGAGAGGATGACTTATGAAATGATTGACAGAAACTCAACAAGCTTGGTACAAGGATAATAAAGGACAGAATAGATTCGGTGATAATGTATTTGGCCATATAAGCTAAAGTTCAAATCGGTGATAATGTATTTGGCCATATAAGCTAAAGTTCAAATCGTGGAATTTCACTGTTTGTGTGATTACTCAAATATTTGACCAACTTTCGACAATGATATTATATGATAGGTCTCTCTCCATTAAGTTGTGTCATAACCAAAAATCAAGTATGATAGTAAAAGAGCAAGTTTTTTAGGACTAGGGATAATGGTAATGTTCCAGTGTTTCTGCAGGGGGGTGGAGGCATACCAGTTGACTGCGCCCTATCAAATTCCTCTCGTGTATTACTTGACCACGGTCATTCTTATTGGGCACTGGGAAGTTTCAGCGCAGCCTGGTGGCCCAAACTGATGCATGTTAGATCAGGATGATGACTTGTCTACGTCTACATGTTGTTTTCCACCTTGTTATTGCTGAATTAACTCAACACATTATAGAGTACAAATTGGTGTCACCATATCCATTAATGTGTAGGTTTTTGGTTCTAAACAACCTCACTCAAGGGATAGTATCATTAGTCTGATATTGTCGAGCAGGCTAGTATTAGGCACCCCCAGTGAGAGTCCCCGCTGTGATCACCGTTGTTTGCTCTACCCACATAATTTAGAACTAGTTGTCTAGTCAGCATGCTCGTATGGCATCACACTTCGGTATATATAGAGATGATTAACCCAAACCTTATGTTGTCTTTCCAATCCCTTCTCCTCAGTGGGCTGTCCGGATGGGAAGATTCCGTGTTCCACTAAGCAACCTGTCAAGTGTTACAGTGCAGAAGAGAGGTGCAACGGCCAGCCCAGATGCTCGGAGGGTGAGCGTAGCCAGTAGTACAATGCTGCGCTGCTTCATTGCATGCAGTGCCTAGGCTCACGGACATACATTTACGAGTTTTAATCATGAGTAAACTGAATAGACAGAGTAACTGAATATCTGTGCATACCCCTTGTCTCATTATCAGCATGATCAGTGCCTCCTCTGTCTTATTTATTTCATTTATCTTTTGATTTTCACTTTCTGCACTCTTCCTCATTCATCACATTCTTATTTATTCACTTTATTTTTCTGTTCTTCTGTTTCTTTGACCTCCTTCCTCCTTAACCTTAACTCATCCTGATTTTCAATTCAATTCGATTGAATTTTATTTCACTCAATGCAAAACAATAAATAGACACATGAACATGTGTAGATTAGATATAAAACACAGAAAAACAATATTGTATGAGAGGGTAGCAGCCAGGAAGGAGTAACCTTACCCCATCCCCCTCCCTCTCTTTATTATCACCATCTTCGTCATCATCATTATCCCCAACCTCTCTTTTTCTCATCCTCCTCATCATTGTTATCTACGCTTTGATCTTTTCATCAGCCTTCACCCTCTCCTTCCTATGCTTCATTTAATCCTCTTCTCCTTTCTCCTTCCCCACGTGCTATTTATTATCTTATTCCTATTGTTGTTGTAGATGAGGAGGGTTTGTAAGCTAAACTGTCCTTCCCGGCTGTGCAATGACCAGGAGAGGCTGTTTATGTATTTCCTTTCTTTTACATTTCTTCCTCCTCCTCCTCCTCCTTCCCCTTCCTTGCATTTTCCACTCTTCTTCTTCCCCCTCCTCCACTTGTTATTATTATCATCCTCATCACTGATTTTGTTGTATTCAAGGAGGATTAGTTTTACTGTGCTCCCTTTCTTTTACTTCTTCTTCCTTCTTCTCTCCCTTTCTCCTTCCTTGCAGTTTAAACTCTTTTCGTTTTCCTTTTCCACTTGTTATTATCATCATCCTGATCACTGATTTTGTTGTAGACAAGGAGGATTAGTTAAAATGTGCTCCCTTTTTGTCTCGCCCACCGGAGGTGAAGGCGAGACTAAGGGATCCAAATGGCGTCCGTCCGTCGTCCGTCCGTCGTCCGTCCGTCGTCCGTCCGTCGTCCGTCCGTCGTCCGTCGTCCGTCCGTCGTCCGTCACAAATGTTAAAGTTTACCTGCAAGACTCTCTTATGATCCATAACTTCACATGGGTTGCTTGGATTACAACCTAACTTGGGTCATAGATGCACTGGGGGTACCTTCATGTTATGGTGGCATTGGAGGTCACAGGATAAGGTCAAAGGTCATTTGAGGTCATACGTTAAAGTTTACCTGCAAGACTCTCTTTTGACAAATAACTTCGCATAGGTTGCTTGGATTACAACCTAACTTGGGTCATAGATGCACTGGGGGTACCTCCATGTTATGGTGCTGTTGGAGGTCACAGGATAAGGTCAAAGGTCATTTGAGGTCATACGTTAAAGTTTACCTGCAAGACTCTCTTTTGACAAATAACTTCACATGGGTTGCTTGGATTACAACCTAACTTGGGTCATAGATGCACTGGGGGTACCTTCATGTTATGGTGGCGTTGGAGGTCACAGGATAAGGTCAAAGGTCATTTGAGGTCATACGTTAAAGTTTACCTGCAAGACTCTCTTTTGACAAATAACTTCACATGGGTTGCTTGGATTACAACCTAACTTGGGTCATAGATGCACTGGGGGTACCTACATGTTATGGTGGCGTTGGAGGTCACAGGATAAGGTCAAAGGTCATTTGAGGTCATACGTTAAAGTTTACCTGCAAGACTCTCTTTTGACAAATAACTTCACATGGGTTGCTTGGATTACAACCTAACTTGGGTCATAGATGCACTGGGGGTACCTACATGTTATGGTGCTGTTGGAGGTCACAGGATAAGGTCAAAGGTCATTTGAGGTCATACGTTAAAGTTTACCTGCAAGACTCCCTTTTGACAAATAACTTCACATAGGTTGCTTGGATTACAACCTAACTTGGGTCATAGATGCACTGGGGGTACCTTCATGTTATGGTACCGTTGGAGGTCACAGGATAAGGTCAAAGGTCATTTGAGGTCATACGTTAAAGTTTACTTGCAAGACTCTCTTATCACACATAACTCATCACATGTTGCTACAATGGCAATCAAACTTGGATGATGGATGCACTGGGGGCACCTGCATGTTATTGTGCTGTAAGAGGTCACATGATAAGGTCAAAGGTCATTTGAGGTCATACATTAAAGTTTACTTGCAAGACTCTTGGTGAAGGCTTCCTAACTTGTGCACAGAATTGTGTGAGCATGTGTGAGCATTACTGATGTAGATTTAGGCAAACATTACTCATGCACATTTATGCAAATTTATTCAAAGTCACTATTTTGCACCTGATTTTGATGTTGTCTGTTTAAAGTTGCTTATTTGTTTGTTTCAGTTTTCTTTTGCGTAGCAACGGAGATCGCGATATTTCTGGTTATTTTCGCAAGTGGGCGAGACACAATATTGCTAATGCCTTGTCTTTATTTCTTCTTCCTTCTTCTCCCCCTTTCTCCTTCCTTGCAGTTTAAACTCTTTTTCTTTTTCCTTCTCTACTTGTTATTATCATCATCCTCATCACCATTTTTGTTGTAGACAAGGAGGATTAGTTAAAATGTGCTCCCTTTCTTTTACTTTTTCTTCCTTCTCTTCTCCTTTTCTCCTTCCTTGCAGTTTCCACAATGTTGCTTTTTTGTTCTCCACTTGTTATTATCATCACCACTATTTTTTGCTGTAGACAAGGATTAGTTAAGCTGTAGTCCCTTTCTTTTACTTCTTCCTTCTCCCCCTTTCTCCTTGCAGTTTAAACTCTTTTTCTTTTTCCTTCTCCACTTGTTATTATTATCATCCTCATCACCATTTTTGATGTAGACAAGGAGGATTAGTTCAAATGTGCTCCCTTTTCTTTATTTCTTCTTCCTTCTTCTCCCCCTTTCTCCTTCCTTGCAGTTTAAACTCGTTTTCTTTTTCCTTCTCCTTTTGTTATTATCATCATCCTCATCACCATTTTTGTTGTAGACAAGGAGGATTACTTGAACTGTGCTCTCTTTCTTTTACTTCTCCTTCCTTCTCCTCTCCCTTTCTCCCTCCTTGCAGTTTAAACTTGTTTGCTTTTTCCTTTTCCACTTGTCATTGTCATTCTCTTTATCTCTAATTTTGTCCTTGTTGCAGGCAATGAGGATGAGCTGAACTGCCCTGCCCAGCTGTGCAATGACCAGAAGGGGCTGTTTCTGTGCGGAACGGGGCGCTGTATTCAAGAGAACTGGTGGTGCGACACCAACCAGGACTGTGCAGACAGCTCTGATGAAATGAACTGCCGTGAGTCACCTCATATTCTTTCTTTCATTAATTTTAAATTGGGCATTTTCACTATGAATGCAAAGTTTAAGAGCAACATTCAAACGATATGTTGCTAATGGTACATTAACCCCCGTGCTTGTTCAAGGTTTTTCTGACAAACAACATCTAATAAAGTTGGAGTGCATTCTTCCCATTGAAACTGACTCATGAAATTCAGTTGAATGTAATGAGAAAGTTGTAACGACACCTTATAGACAAGGTGTCCCATTTCCAAAAATCACGAAACTCGGCAGGAATCAGCAGTGTACCCTAATGATGACGAGTATGAAATTTCACAGTCATAGCCTCACAAGCATTTTCAGGAAAAGTGAGAAACTATCCTTGTTTACTTTTGAAAGGCACCAACCACAGTCTACATTGATTTTAATTGTCTTGTCCCTGTCAGCATGCATTGCTCCCAATAGTGAACCAATATGGACTATAGCATACAGTGGTCTCAAGTCTCTAGGCTATAGGCTATAGGGACAACCCGCCAAAACCTCCTCAAATTCTAGCGATCGCTGTAATATCACTAAAAGTCAGTTTTCAGTTATGTTATTGGGACGGAAGTTCTGATACAGTATCTTCTTCCATTTTCCATGTTTGTATTTTAGAATTTTTTTTGTTTTTTGAAGTAGAAAAGGGACACCCTGTATTTAATAGCCATGCGCTATCCACATAAGAAGTCTGGATACTGAATTGCAGTGGCTTACATGAACAGGGCAAGAAGATTTATCCTTTTCAAATATTTCAAACATAGCCATGATTCTGACAAGGAAGAATGGTTAAAAATTAACAAGGAGTAGACAGACATATGGAAAGGCCGGTAAACATAAAGATACGTATTAAGATAAAAGATTGAGTACGATGTGATAATGAGATTATCGGTACATTTTCAGGATGTAGAAAGATATAATCCTGTATTTGGACATGATCATATTGTTGTGTGCTCAATGCAAGCCAAGAAACATACACATTTTGAGACAACAGAGTATTTTTTGTATGTCTGTGAAAAAGATTCTAAAGTAAATTTACCAAATGACGTTTTAACATGAATTTATTGAAAATGCATCCTTGTGTGATTGATATGTTGTACCCTTAGCTGAATTAGTTAGATTCTAACCGTAGCCAGGATCACAATAATTCTTGTGTGTGAATGCTCCTATTGTAAGATGGCAGCTATCATTTGAGTGATCATTTCATTAATAGTTGCTTTTCTATATTGCCCCTGCCTCCTCCCTACCACAGCCATGTCTCCCAAGGTAATCACTGCTGCGGTGGTTGGGTCTATTGTTTGTGGGCTGCTACTGGTGGCTGCCCTGAGCTGCACCTGTAAGCTGTACCAGCTGTACCACAGTGACCCCCACCCCCCAACCCACACCTCCCCCCTCAGTGAGATAGAGGATGAACTCATGAGGCGAGAGGCACCCCCCTCCTACACTGCCTCCATGTCGTCTCCGCATTTCGACGAGGCGCAGCGGACATTCATAGAGAGCCTGCAGGCGGCCGCACGGGGGAGAGGGGACTCTAGAGGGCGGCATTCGTCGGGCCGATCCGGCACCCAGTTGTTAGGACGGGGGAGCAGGAATGGGTCTAACGGTGGAGCGGGGCATGAGACGGAGGAGCAGGCGAGGGAAAACGGGGCTAGCTCTCCGACCAGTGCAAACACAACTCAGGATACCCTCTCCACCACAGAGAGCGCCACCACCAGCCCCACCCATGCTCCCGCCACCACCACGCAGGTGGATGAAACGACGTCGGGTGATCGACCTGCTGATGATAACTCATCACCCTACACCGAGATCGCCGACCTACGCCAGCCGCCAAGTACCGATGGTGGTGATGCGGTCAGCAGCAGTACTACCGACACGGACTCAGACACCAACGCAGAGGCAGAGGTGGAGTTGAGGGATCATGTTATCATCCGCGCAGCCACCAATATCCGGCGGATACGGCTAGCCGGAGGAATCCAGAACATTGTGGACACGGTTACCAACAGGCAGCGGGGCCAGGGGGCTAGTCGTAGGGGTGGGCAGGAGGACGGGGCACGCAGGGCTAGCGGGGGGCTCCAGCATCTCATCCAGCGGATCAACCGTACACGGGAAAGCCAGCAGGCAGAGGAACCAGACACACACGATGCACCGGAGGCGGCAGAGAGCTCCCTGACAGGCGACTCTGTAGAGGAGCAGACCGCGCGCACCCACAGCGACCGCACCATGGAGCCACCTCCTCCTCACCAGGAGGCTGGGGTGAATGAAGCCCAGCGAGCAACCACCCCTCCACCGCCCCTCTCCCACACGACAGACAATCCGGAGGAGGATGATGAGCCACTCAACCTCTCGGACTCTGTCTCAGAGAACTCTATGGCCATTGACGTCGCTGATGAAACCCCCCTCATTGCCTCATAGTCACTGCCTTCATCTCCACTCACTTAGAGCTCTGTCAGCTGCATAGTTGTGGTTGACACCATGGCTGGTATTCTGAAAGAAACTTCAGTCAAAAAACTGTTTTTTACTAAATCAGGGACCCGTTGCATAAAACTTACCATTAATGGTAACTCTGCCACCAATGGTAACTACCATGGTAACATCGCTAGACAGCCAATCAAATGCAAAGTTTCCATAGAAGTTGCCATTGGTAGCAAAGTTACCATCAAGTTGTTTGCAACAGGGCCCAGTTGGTATTTCAAAAAGTGACTCAAATAAAAAACTGTGCAAATATGCCAATCACAGTTATTGATCACATGGGACTGAAGTTGAAACTTAAGTCAAATCTGGGCCCTGTTGCATAAAACTTACCATTGATGGTAACTTTGCTACCAATGACGATTTCTATGTTAACCTTGAATTTGATTGGCTGTTGAGCAATGTTACCTTGGTAGTTACCATTGACGACAGATATACCATTAATGGTAAGTTTTATGCGACAGGGCTCTGGTGTTGATATTCAGAATACTAGCCCCGTTCTAGGTGAATGGAGCGACCTGGATATGCAGCTTGATTAGCTAGTCACACATAGTGCTTTCTCCAAGTATCGTTAAAGAATTCTTCAAGTACCAGAGGTGCCAATCTACCACAGAAAACACATGGAGCATCTTTATGTCTTGCATGCAGGGAGTTATTTCATTGGTGGCGGTTGTCCTGCTTGGACAAGAAACAGTCTGTACATTGCTTTTGTAATCCCTAGAGTTGTATTACAAAGTTCTTGCAAAGTTGCTTTCTAAAGTTCTTCCTACACATAGCTATGGACTTAGCAAGAACCTAGGAAAGAGAAATCCTTCTTTTTAGGAAGGCCTTCATTCAGATCAGTAAGGACTTTGGAATAGCACTTTGCCAAAATCTAAACAAATAGACCCTTGTAAGCACTGCCCTACTCTGACTAAAGGAAACAACTAACAAAAGAGACTTTTCTTGTAAATTAGCAAAATGTGTCTGTCACTTGCATTGGCATCAGTGCAACACCACATCATGTTAGATTGAATATCTTGCAACAAGATGAATATACTTGTCCAGATTTTGCATGTATGTAGGGAATGTTGGGTACAATCTAAGAGTACCAATAACCCAGATTTGATTGATTCGTCACTTGCTTCCTTTGGTCAAAGTAGGGCAGAGCAGCCACGGGTGTTTTGCTGTGATATTAGACTACATTTAATCAGAATATAGAAAACATTGATCCAGAAAAAATTATTCTCCCTATTAAAGGTGGTGTATTTCTTTTGCTGGTGTGAAGTACATTTTTTTGTGTGTGTAAATACCGCAGTAAATACAAGAGAATATTGTGAATTCAGTGCCCTAGCCTTTGAATAAAGGAGCTCAGAAGTGACTTTTTATCAGGGGGTTCACGTCTTCTGAAAATATTGCACCTGCAGACCATTGCACTGACAGCATTATTTGAATCATCACACAATATTAGCAATTCAATGTGATCAATACTGTTGTCTTGAGCATTTCTTGTCAGACTTGTGATCAGACATGATAATGTAGGCAGAGTCAACATGTCATGGATTACTCCAGCTTCACTTTGCATTGAAAAGGAAGCCCGGTATCTTCAAACTTTTTAGTGCTTCATTTGAATTCTATGTGTCTGTTGCGTGTCATGTATTGCCAGCATGACCTTGTTGTAATTATGGTTTATGCAGTTTTTTAACAATGTTTGATTTTGTCGGCAAAAGTGATACACCACCTTGAAAAGGCGATCTGCATTCTGAGTAACGATGATGATATGTCTCTCCATAGCATCTGTAACACTATCTTTATCATACTTTTATTGGAAACCCATTGCATATTGGTATTCAGAGATGTTGACTATAGATGTTACAAGTGTTGAGATACCTGTGTGGTAGGCAGAACTCAAACAAATGGTCTTTCTGTATTGACAGTCTCTATATATTATGTAGGCGGTAAAGTGTGCAGGTTTTACTGTACCAGCCAATGAAAGGGCATGTGTAAGATATGCAATTGCTTGAAATGTGCATTCTGCCTAACAGGGCCTGTGGCCAATGCATACCATGAGCTAGGGGGTTTTACTTACACGTGATACCCCCTTTAGGTAGCTTATGCCTCTAAGATGCCCTTGTGGTATGAATGTTAGGCCATCATATTGGGATTAAAGAATAAACTTTATAAAGGCCCTGCACTTCAAAGAAGCAGAATTATATGATTATATGACAGTTTTGTGTCTGTACTATACACTTGCTATAAACACTATGACAGACATTTATCTTGCAAGTCCAGCTTGTCATTGAACATTAAAAAAAATGCACATCTTGGATCAAGAATCCCTTGATCAACAGATCTTCATTAGTAACAGTTTCAGAATGAACCAGAAATGAGGATATTTTCTAGTATGAAAAATGTTTTTATGTGATACATGGGATCCGATTTTTTTTAAATGTGACAATTGAGTACTAGACCTATTTATCTATTTTATATGAAAAACAAATTTTGCATGCTGCATTGAGGCACTCAGTGTACATTTATATTGACTTGTGTTTGTTGTATTTTATGTCAGTGTCAGAGGTTGAATTTCTTCCCTCAAATATCTCTTTGAATTTAGCAGTATATGTGTGATTGCTACAAGAGTCAAATGCATAGACAAGGTACTTGACAACATTACCAACCACCAATGAGAGATCATATTACTAGCACATGTACCTCTCTCTTTTCCTATTCTAGGGAGCGCTGAGGTAGCTTTAAAGGTTATGCCCCACATGTGCTTTTTTCCACATGTAATGCACAGAAACCCCTTAGAGCAACATTTTGTCTGGCAGAGGAAAGATAAATGAGTAATTTTGATGTGTTGATATGCACAGTGAACACACAAGCTTGAATACCAGAAACAAAACAAAGACTGGAGATTGGAGAAGGTTGTAAGCAGACTAATGAGAAGCCAAGCTGCGAGGCATGTATTCAGAAGACATAGAGGGCAGCATACAGGTAGCGAACGATTCCTGATTCTCCACACATGCTTTCTCTTTGCTCTCTGTGTATATCTTGGAGTGCATGACATCCCCTGCATGTATCTCATACGTTGTAGCATATTTTAATTTCTTATAATTTTCCAGGTAACTGCAAAAGCAGAAGTTTTTGCAAGACCATTTTTTTTTCACCCTCTTCACGGCATCTGACTTTCTTTTGCTTTTATTTTGCTGAAACTACTGTAACATACAGCAAGCAAAGCAAGTTTTTAACATTACATGTTTTTGTTTTGGTTATAGAGGAACAAAAGTTATTTTTTGAAAAGTTTATGCATGATATCTACCCGTTTGATTCCAGATATATTTTGGAGCAGAATTAAAGTACATTGAAGTCTGTTGTAAGAACTTTTGGTGAAAAATGAAACGGTTCTTCACAAGTGGGAAATTCTTAGTTCAGATTTATATGTTGTTGTGAGATTTGTAAAGTGGATACCCATTTATCTATTCTGCTGTTTTTTTTATTTGAATATGAAATACATGATAATGTACCCAGGGCATGAGACTTCATGTATGCAACTTGACCTTAGGGAAGTGATTACAAAACAGGTTGACCTTTTGATAATGATACCCTTAAATAAGTTAATTTGAAAGAGAAATCAGAGGAGTGGAAAGGTAAAAATAACATTATCGTTATGATTTCTTTAACGCTAAATTTCCCATCTTCAAAGGCAACTTCATTGTTTTTTCATGTATATAAATAGAGCGGTTCCCTGTGCCCTCCTATGCAGAGACATAATTGTCTTTACGCACAATATCTAAACATAAATGATGCCTAATTCAATATCAAGACTCAAGGTTTCGGCTGGTATTCAATATCAAAGAAACAACTTTCTTACAATTTCTTTGATTTTTCATTTTACTTTCAGCAATGTGCTCTTCTGATGTTTCTGCCTTAATTCCACATTTATCTTTATTTTTTTTCTCTCATTAAGCCTACTTACTCCACAAGAGTGTTATAAAAGTGAATACGCAAGTTTTCCTGAAGTACATCCTGACTGTGTATTGCTATTGCCACAAACGTGAGTTTATGGACTTTTGTTGAAATTGGTGCTAGATTTGCTAATTGAGGATCCTCTATGTTTTTCACTTAGGAAAGAGTGGGGCTGGGGGGGGGGGGGGGGGGTGGGGGGTCACCTCTTCTTGAATTAACTAATGCCCTTCAGGAATGAGTATATATATCTGTGGGGGGGGGGGGGGAGGGGTTACCTCTTCTTGAATTAACTAATGCCCTTCAGGAATGAGTATATATATCTGCATTGTTGTCCTTACATTACCTGACCTTACAAACCCCATTGGCTTTCTATACATTTCCATGCCAATACTAATGAAAGAGAGAATGAAAAATGTTCACATCATCTCTGTGCCACCATTTACTTAGAAGATTCCAAATTCAGGAACTATACCCATTGTCTAACTTTTAATCAGTACTAAGAAGTATGTCACCATTTTCTATTCGCCAATCAGTATATAAATGCCCTGTTGGCATTGTCTGAGATGCAAATCGCAAGACTGGCAAGAGTTCTCCTCTCAGCTTGTTGCTGACTGGGTAGGTTTCAAAGTTCACCACGGCCTAGCCTTATAAAGAGCTGCAATTGACTGAATCATTCACAAGTCCGATCCCATAACAGAGTTGCGGTTGATATCAATCGCAAGTCAAGTTACAATCAATCGTAACTCTTTATAAGATAGGCCCCAGATCCAATGTCAGGTGGACTTTCAGCAAGTTTGCTTGTGGCAACTGTACAAACTCCTGTTTTGGAGGCTTTGACTTGCGACCTACCCTGTACTATTATGTAGCCTTTACTATTCACGTAGTAACACGGATGGAAACTCCAGCCCTGCCACGTGATCTTCTGCCAATGTCTCGAGCATTTCTAGGCGCAAAGAGGTCCACGCTGAGTGATTGTTAGAACACTCTCAATACCATAGGCACTATAGTGTGTAAGATTTGAATAACCATTTTGTTGGCTTAGCACTGAGAGAGGTAAAGCAGTGGACGTAGATGCTACTGGCATCACCATTTTAATTCACCAACTTTCAGCTGTACCTTGCTACTGTGCATCTCTCTCCACAATTCCGCAATGAAGTACTTACGCCAAATTGTCTCGTACTCAAATACCTATATTTATCCTATTACATTTTGTATATCCATGTACTGCATATGAGTAATATCGTTTCTATGTTTCTATGTATTTTGCTATTACAGTTAAAGATGTGAGCACCTAGAGAATAGGTGGGGGTCAAAGGAATCAACTATGCGCTAACATAACAAACATGATCTGTATCAAATCATTAATATTCACCCACTAATTTTTTTTAAGTGGATGTATGCTATGTAATGCTCCTCACAAGAAAGATATTTCCCCCTATTCAGATGATGTTGCAATATGCACATGCTCATATTTATTCACTTTTTCGTTTTATGAATATTCTCTCATATTACATGCTGACCATATAATCATTCTATTAGGTGCACACACTTAAGTTACTGTGGGTACACATTATAGATTGGGATGACATTTGTATGTGATCACTTCTTTTTAATTGATTTGTATATGTCTGGTACACTCAGTTTTGTGTTGTCTTGGGAGGAAATTTTGTAAATTTTTTGTTGATATAGATTTATATCTTTCACCTCTTCGCTTTTAAACTATAAAGAGTATATTTATATATCATTGGCAGGAGAGGATATGTCATCTCGGAAGCCTGAATTAAAATGTCTTTTCCTGTAAAGTTTGCATAAGAAAAATGATTATGAAAAATAAAATTCATGACTGATGAAAAATTTGAACGTGTTTATTTTTTCAGTAAATTTGAAGACGTGGTGTCTAGAGCTTATCGTAAGTCATGCTAATATTCTTGTGCCTCGTTTTTTTTTAACAAATCATTTTTGTCGGTAGAAGAAGACACTAGTAGAAGAAATACATGTAGGAGCAAAAGCCTTAGTACATGTATTAATGTAAGGAGCGAGATAAAGATGAAGAGTTGTGGGGGAGAAATATGATGAGAGAGAGAGAGAGAATGAGAGAGAGAGAGAGAGAGAGAGAGAGAGAGAGAGAAGGGGGGGGGGGGGGACGATATGAGAAAAACGATGAGATAGAGAGATAAAGATTGATGGGAAAGGGAAAGACGGTGAAAAAGAAAGGGAAACGAGCCAGGGTGCATGTAGGAGAAGAGGGGAAGGGGAGTGGATGAGAATGGAATAGAGAGCATTTAAAACTTTCGTATTTATGGTTTTAAAAAAACTCGCCTAAACATACGTAACCTTCTATACGAGTACAAGTGAAGACGTACCTACGGGGAAATTACATTGTACACAGAGTATTGAGGGCCAGTGTCACGATGACAACATGGATTAATCAATACAGTGACCATGACATCGCCGGGTCACGCATGGGACCCAGAAAATGGGTCAGAAAATTGATCTTAATTGGACTATTATCAAATCATCAAAAATACGTGAACTCTGTCGTGAAGTCAGCTGATAATGTTTGTTTGTTTTTTCATCCACGAACAACGCAGAAGAAAATGACGTTTTAGATTTCTTGTGTATATGAATGCATGGCCCGGAAAACTACTGTAAACATGGTGTTCTTATTAGCACTGACCCAGATGCGTGAAAAGTGCTCTCCGAGTGTTCGTAGGCAATTTTGTAATTGATTATTCGGATGGCCCCCAGCCATGGTACGCAACCTGCTTGAAATCAGAGACCGGTCCCCGCCAAGGAACGGGAAAGGTATTCTCTGCTGCAGTACGTAGTGACTAGGCTTACTGCGCAGCCGTTTTGTAGTCATCGTAACTATCAGCCAGGAAAGACTCTTGTATATTGAATGATAAAGATAGATAGATTTAAACACACACAAACACACACACACACACACACACACACACACACACACACACACACACACACCCTCACAGAAGATTAGTTGCAGATGGTGTAATCATGGACCTATCATGGATGGACTGCGCTCGGATAGACTTCCTTTGATCTATGATGACCACCGCCTCATAAAAATTCAAGACATTCAGGTGTTTTAAACAATACGCTGTATTTCTAATGAGGCAGTGCCTTCCTCTGAATAACAAAAGAAAATCTGTTTTGAGAAATATGTCAACCGTTCAGCCTTCGCTGGGAGTTCATAGCTGATCTTATTACACACACTGGGAATTAGTTTGGAGGTGAGCGAAGGGAAATTTTGATAAAATTGTAGAAAGAATTTGGTCCGTATCGTTTTCGGACATCTCCGGACACGAAATCGACGTTGTTTCCATGGAAGGTGAAACACTCAATAAACGATTTACAAGATATTTGTAAGGAAATATGATTGCCCAATGTGCGATATTGAGGCATTTTTCTGACATGTTTTCTACAGTATTGTTGATTTATCACAAAAACGACGCAACAATATAATCTGAAATTCACAGATTCGTATCATTATAAGATGTACTACTACTGCACATGTACTTCAGTACATGAAGTGGTTCTGAAATCTTCTGCGCATGCAGATTGTATATTCCTCTAAATGCATCCAAAATTTGTCTTGCATATTTGGCGGCGGTCATCACTGGATCAAAGAACCAAACGCGTAAAATATTCTATTGTGGTATCAATGATCGCGACTGGTGTATGAATAAATTACTCTTCGTTCCGACTCCAGTTCTAACACCTTCCTGGTGTAATATAGGATACAAGAGAAGGGGAGAAGGGGGAATGAGTGATAAAGTTAAGGGAGGTGTTTGGGAGAGAGCGAGAGAGAGAGAGAGAGAGAGAGAGAGAGAGAGAAGGGCTACCTAGTATCTTAATTTGTAAGTATATGTAAAGAAAGCATAGATAAATAAAATAACTAAACATCATATTTCAAAACACTTGTGCAGCTCTCCCCCTCATTTCTCTCTCTCTCTCTCTCTCTCTCTCTCTCCCTCTCTCTCCCTCCCTCCCTCCTCTCTCTCTCTCTCTCTCTCTCTCTCTCTCTCTCTATATATATATATATGGTAAATACAATGAGACTACCATTGCCAAAAAAAGAAGAAATGAACAAAGTGATACGAATATATATATAAAAAAAACACCCCATAGACGCGGAGTTGTGGCCGTTGCCTGGCAACCGCATCGCATCCCGGAGGACGGAGGAGCAGGCTGGAGGGAGCTGAAGACGGAAGCAGAGTAAGCCGAAGCCGCCATCGATAAAGGGTGAAGTTTTGGGGGAAGTACGGTCAGGGCAGCTGCACTACCTGCAGGCTTGCCGACCCTCTTTCAGACACACTCAAATCTGTCGTATTGAATCGAGAAAAATGTTTCCCATTTCTTACCTTAGACCCACTTCAAAGCAATACCAACTTCTTAAGTTCAATGTTGTGATATGATTCAATGCACACACTCGAAGCTTGCGTCGTTTTTTTGTTGCCGTACAATATCAGAAATGTAAAACGATATTCTCCTTATCATAAGTAAAAATTTCGGACAAGAAATCATTCAAAGCTTTTATAGAAAAAACCTTTCAGTTCACTATTCGTTTGGCCTGACTCGTCGAAAAAAAATCATATCAAGCGCTTAGAGTAATGAAATGAAACGACAGTAAAGTTGTGTGTGAAATGGTCTAACGCAAGAGCTGAAACTCGCACAGTCGTAGTAGTATGGTAATGGGTATGTAGTAGTGCGTGCGTGGGTGTGATGTGTGCTCGTTCATTCTGGTTGTACGACATCGATTCCAGTACAGTCAACATGTAGACGTTGCAATGCTCTGCAACAGCCAGGTGATATTGGCGGGCCTAGATCGAACGCTGATTGAATTTCGATACATTCCCGACACATTTGTATAGAGTACAGAATTCTGGCAACACATAACAAAACATGTTTTTTCCCGCTTGCATGCAATATCAGAGTTTTTTTTTTGTCTCCCCAGATCTGAATAATCGGATTTTGTTTTGTTCCATTGAATTCAAATTCCTTTAGAAATATTCATTGTTGAAACAACGTTGCATGAGTATAATAAAACATTGGAACGATTAGTTTCAATACAATCAATTTCAATTGACCATAGTCATGCCATTGAGTTCACCCTTTTCAACTTTCTTTGTAACTCCACAAATGTGTAATCTATAAATAGCTATTAAATATATAACTTCATGTACTTCATATATATATATAGCCCCACAAACATCGTTTTTCATACAGTTTTTTTTTTATTTATTTATGTTTTTTACATTGGGTAACGGTTAGATATGATACTTAATGGACGTTTTATGAATCTTAATTCCATCCTATTTTAATTGAACTAATTCTCTCACAAGTTATGTGTATCGCGCATTGAATTAAATTTATACCTGTTCGTTGAGTTATGTCATGCAGACACACACGTTCAGAATTTTTTTTCTTTGTCACGTTCGTAACCTTTTAATACCGGAAGTCATGACTTTTAGCCTGGAATGTTTTTTTTTTTTTTTTGCACAACTCAGAATTCGAAGTAGCGGTAAAAATCCATTATTAGCTACTTGTACTCACTCTGCTAAAGGAGTAGTTAACCCTGAACTTGGCTTTTAAGAGCAGAATCATGAAAGAAACATAGTGGTGAAGGTTTAATGAAAATCCTTCAAAGGATAAGAAAGTTATGCTTGTTCAAAGTTTTGATTTTGTGACTGCACGTGCAAGGTGCTCTCCCATGATGCTCTGTACATACTATTTTTTTTATTTGCTCATACATTCTAGCGGCATAGCTGAATAATTGTTCACTTTTGTTTAAAAGCTTCAAATTTGCCACATATGTAGAATTAAATTATCTAAGCAAGTTTGCTTATTGTCATTAGGAATAAGAGGAAAACAACAAATTACAATGGATGAAAGAAAAATAAAAGTTTAAGCGATAGTTGCCAGGAGTTCAGGTGTCGTGACTTTCGGGAAAAATCAAACTTAGTCGATGACCCTTACCGACTACCATTTGTTCCCTTCTGGTATGGCGACCGGCCCAATTGCGTGTCCCTCCCTGCGCTCCTGGAATTCTAAAGCACATGGGCCCTGACCCTTTAGGAGAGGAAACAAGGCTGATCCCAATCACAGGGACATAACCTGCAAAATGCCTTGAACCTATATTGGAGCCAGATGGATTCAAACCCAGAATCATGACATGATATCTGAGTATGAGGCAGTCCTGACGCTTACCCACGAGGTTATATGTCGTCGTTGCTGAAGCTGGAGAATTCAAGGGTATAGACCGATAGTTCCAAATCAAAGAAAGAAATGCAAAAGGAATTCTAGCGTCTGGTCTCGGACTCGAACTCACGACCTTCGTGCTATCAGCACGCCGCTCTACCGACTGAGCTGATCAGTGAGTTACAATAATGGGAAATGTTCGAGGATTTTTGGGACAGATACGTAATCCTCGCACCAATTGTGTGGAGCTCGATGATATGGCTGAGTGTTTTTTCCAGACTCGTTTGATCGTTCGGCCGCTAGACTCACCAAGGATGTTTAAAGAAATGGATATCCATCCCTTTGGTGCCGCCACTTACTATTCATGACTGGCAGCTGCTCTTAATAATACGATGCATACGCGATTGTGTCATGTCCACTTGAAATTCACAATAGGTTATGTTAATTCCTAACCATCCATACATTGCAGCTTTCGCTGATGAATTGGGGGTTCTGTCAGGAAGTGTTTGTTATTATCCAGAGAATTGGCGGTATTGGGATGAAAGAGAAAATCATTGTAAAGCATTCTTTTGTAACTAGAAGAAGAGCATAATCAATCTGTATTAATTAAACGGTTGATGATACTCCATAGTAACATAAACATCCTTGAATTCAAGTACTGAGAGTATAGCGGGAGCGCACACAATGTGTCCGTCTGTGTATGTATGCGTTCTTTGCATGATACAAACGCGCGGTGTAAACAGAGAAAGAGCTTGTACATAACTACAAAATACCGCATGCATTACGTAAGCAAACATGCTCACTGTGTACATTTACCGAGCTCGCTTTAGCTTACATTAGTTTACAGACACCGCATTGCTATTTTGGGTGGAGCTTTCATCAACTTATGTTTATGAACGCTACTCATTATTGTTCTCACAATGCCTCCCCTGCCCCCTCATCAGCCCCTCCCTCGATCCTTCCTCATCCACCTCCCCTCCCCCTCCCCTGCCCCCCCCCCCATCCCCTCCCCTCCCCTCCCCTCCCCCCTCCCAACATGTCCGCCAAAGTACGAGACAACGCCAGCATGACAGTATCCTCGACTCTCGTCGCCCAGGCACGGACACACGAGGAGAGCGAGACTTCGAGGAAATAGTCACGCGCGAGGGGGGTGTGGGCAACCGTCACCCCGCGAGAGTTGCGGCTTAGGTCAAACCCTCCACACACCTTAGCCACATGCCCCGATGGGACGAACCCAGCGGAGGATAACAAACAAACCGCGTCGGATACTTTGTATGATGATATCTTACTTGTACTTTTAATTAGACCTACCAGCCCTGAAACATTGTAGCGAGTCAAACGTGCCGATACTTGTAGTATTTGTACCCTGAAAGGGGTTGAGGATGTTTGTACGAACTTGTCTCCAGGAATTCAGGATATTGGACAGCCTCGATGCTTGAAGAAGCATTTTATGATGCGGATATATTACAGCGATATAAACAAGAAGCTAGAATATCAATAATAACAAGAAGAACACGAAAAGCAAGCAAAGAGAATAACACAACTGACAAAAAAAAAGAAAAAGAAGAAGAACATCAGAAACAGTGACAGCATAAGAACAAGATGAAGAACAACTGAAGGAAAAAATGATGAAGGATAAGCACTTTGGACCAGAAGGGGGAGGAGAAGAACGAGAACAGACAGATAAAGACCAGGAAGGAAAAGAAGAAGAGAGTGAACACATGAAGCATTAATCCTGGAAATCCAACATCCCCACTTCAGGAGCTGTCATCCCAATCGCTACGTCTAGCATGACCCGTTATCCCACGGGTGCCCTCATCAGAGATAAGCCCTAAACCCTCTCGGTACCAACCTCTCATTGCCCGATGTCAGTGACTGCATAGTTTATCGACTTTTGGACTGAGCCGCTTAAACGCAGCTCGAAACAAAAACCGTCCGAGGATGGAAACCCGAAATCCTAGCTTTAAGCAGACTTGGGTAATGTATGAAGTAGCATCCGCAAGTTGACAGCATCTTATAGCTCGTCGTTATAGCCGCCCGGCCCCTGCCGTCGGCATGAATGAACTGCGCGGAGTAATTGAGAATGATCGGGCTGATGAACATTCGCCAAAGCTGTGCGTCCAAGGATGCAGTCAACATAAACAATATCCCCTTCTTGTTATTCAGTTGGGAGCACCAGACAGACGGAGATGAGACCAGCAGTCATTATTTCTGTCCGTTTAATGATGACAATTATCAGCCGTGCATCCCTCGTGTCATTATGGGAGGCATCCATTGCGGCTGTCATAAGCTGATCGAGGAGTTTTTCAGATGAAGATGTGTAAAGTCCGTGGCGTTGAACCACATTCTTTGTGCCAGTCTCTCGATGGGGAGAGCGATGGGGAGAGCGATGATAATGAGAATGATGACGATCACGATGGAGAAAAAGAAGAGGATACAGACGAAGAAAATGGAAGGTCGGCGAGACGAATAAGACGACGAAGAAGAAGAAGAAGAAGAAGAAGAAGAAGAAGAAGAAGAAGAAGAAGAAGAAGAAGAAGAAGAAGAAGAAGAAGAAGAAGAGGAAGAAGAAGGAGAAGAAGAAGAAGAAGAGGAAGAAGAAGAAGAAGAAGAAGAAGAAGAAGAAGAAGAAGATGAAGAAGAAGAAGAAGAAGAAGAAGAAGGAGAAGAAGAGGAAGAAGAAGAAGAAGAAAAGAAGAAGAAGAAGAAGAAGAAAAAAAGGAAGAGAAAGAGAAGACAATGCGATAAAATGAGAGAAGAAGAAGGAAATGGAGGGAAAGGAAGAGGAGAAAAGAATGAAAATGATGAAAAAGAAAAGGAGAACCGTATGAAGACAAAGCAGGAGAAGAGGAGAGGAGGAAGAGAGGAAGTAAGAGAGGAAGTAAAAGGAGGAGAAGAAGAAGAAGAAAATGTTTAATACCCCTATAGCTATGGACCAATATGGCTGGCAAAATGGGTTTTGATGAATGATACGGGCCCAGAGCACTATGTATATGGTATAAACGGAATACACAGAAAATATATTTCAGCAGTATTACATTTTCTTTAAATTACTGATAATATCATAGTTTTATGATACAAAATAGAACAATATATGTGCACGTTCCAATGAAACATAGCAGACAAATATGTATGATGGTGGGTCATTGGTATAAGATATAAGATCTTGATATGCAGGATCATATCCATTGTCCTTTGCGCCCAATAATGCGCTCCACAGGGAACGCCCAGAGATAATATTGATTAGATGGTATCATATCAACAAGTATCATGCGCAATCAGAAGCTACGATTTCATGCTGGTACCGAGGGCGAAGAATATAAGTCATATTTCCATGAGGTTCTTAGTTGCATGAGAGGAGGAGAATGTCGTGAATGATGCGAGTAGATGTTGGTACTGAACTTGGAGATGTAGAAAATGCTACGTGGCATTGTAAATTATAAGATCAAACTCAATGATAGAGGCCCCTAGTTATCTAACATCCGAAGACGCAGGGGTCGTACGTACATGACGTATGGATATGATATTGATCACCCCATAGTACTGAATAAATGTTGTGTCCAAGTAATCATGCCAAATGTCGGTCATTTTCCATATCCAACTTCAGTCTCTTTGCTATTAGCAATTTCTCCTGATTTGAATAATGTAATACATTTATTTGCCTTTTGGAGACATACCGACTTATTTTAAACTTTGTACGAACCAAAAAAAAAAGCAGCATTAATTTGTCCACTTTTGTAAAATATGAAAATGCATGAGAAGGTTCGATTGCGATATCAAAAAAGAAGTTACAAGCAACAATGTTTCCATGCTATAGACTTGAAATTCGGACACCAAATTAAAATCTTTATTTCCATTTAACGCGTGATCATAAGTGATTTTTTTTTCGAATTATATATTCTAAGGAGAATTCTTTTATTGCATTTAATTCTATCGAGATATGTATGTAATGTAATATTCTAGGCTCGCAAACGAATACATAATGTTTCATTACTTGTTAACATTGCAAGTCAACCTCGTAAGATAGTGTAGACAGTGTATTCCTATTGTAAATAGGTGGTTCTGTAGTGTAGGCCTACATTTTGAATTATGACCTACGAGATGCCACGACACTTGACCTTTGGCCGTGTGGGTATACGATAACACATATCGTTGTCGCCCTGTGACCTCTTAATGGTAGTTGATGATATACCAACGCCCTTGCGTGCTCTAAAAACAGTTTTCTTTACGATTGTCCGCAGCCAACAACAATTCATGGAAGCACAGCTTACAGTGTATTATTCGCAAATGCTAAAATTGTGCTATAGTGAAAAGAACTGATTTAAAAAATCAGTTTTGTGTGTCAGAGCAAACCTACCTGTTTCCTTCCTCCTTAATTATGTTCCTTTATAGCCTCCTTGTTTCCCTTTTTTCTCTCTCTAACCTTTAATGATCTGTCCCTGCCTAAATGGATTTTTGCTCTCCCCTTTGTCTTGATTTTATCACCATCGCTCCTAGCTCCCTACCAACTCTGTAGGATTTGTCGATTCACCTTTCGGGAATGCGAGGAAAGATTGTGGGTCTCTCCCCACCCCCGCTACCACCCCACCCCTCTTCTCCCCACCTCTGGATCTCTGGGTCGGTCCCTGTATTTCCCCCTCTTTCCCTCCCTCTTTCCCTCCCCTTTTTTTCTCCCTCCCTCCCTCTCCCCCTCCCCCTCTCTCCCTCCCCATTTTCTCCCTCCCTTTCTCTCTCCCTCCCTCCCTTCCTCGTCAACTCCCCTTCCCCCTCACCCCCCTCTCTCTTTCGCCCTTCTCACCCTCTCTTCCCCACCCTCCCCACTATCTCCTTAATTTCTCTCTCTTTCTCTCTCTTTCTCTCTCTCTCTCTCTCTCTCTCTCTCTCTCTCTCCCTCTCTCTCTCTCTTTCTCTCTCTTTCTCTCTCTTTCTCTCTCTCTCTCTCTGTATCTCTCTCTCTTTCTTCTATTCCCCATCCCCTCTCTTTCTCCCACCACCATCCTCCTTTCTTCCCCTCCCGTTCCCCCTTTTGTCCATGTTGTCCACGCATATTTGGTACATGATTCAGAACCCAATCACGCATTGGCTTAGCTTCTCCTCGTCAGAGATCTCTGACTTTATTAGATGGTGTCGATTCGAATTTGGGGGAGGGTTTTTCATCCTAATTTCTTACGCTTCTCATTTCGACTCATATCCACAACTTGAAATCTTCCTCATCTTTTCATTTTCTTTGAATATTACCAAAGTAAAATAGCTGGAGTCGTCAACAAACGGTCACTATTTCATGGAATATCAATCAAAAATCTAAACTAATCTAAATCTAAATCTGAATTGGTTGTGTTATTTCATCTGACTCTGTCTGTGTCTGCTCTCTAGTACTAGGTGTTAAAAAATATTTTGACACTTTTGAAAAAAAAAATCAATTAAAAAAAGTTTATAACTCAAATCAAGCTGAAATAGACACAACAT
>OZ022581.1:9940496-10040496 GCA_963669155.1 Arbacia lixula | reverse complement strand
TTATAACCTCTTTTCATCATGATAGTTTTTAAACCATGTCATTTACATACTCATGACACCATGGTTAATGTCATCTTATTATAACACGTTTTATTCCGCATCATTCAAAGGCATCATAACGTGCTTGTGGTTCAACTAATTGCACACTACTGAAATGATCATCGGGGATTTTTGAAACTGTACAATGCACACGTATAATAATTATGATAATCAAATATTTTTAAATCAGTTTCGCCACATTTCTTTTATTCCTCCGTTGTCCATGAAATATATTGAACTCCTTGTCGTATTCAAAAACATTATAGATGGATTAATTGAATTTTTATGCGCTATTAAGGCAGTTTTGCACTGGTAATACACATCATTCCCATAGGACATGTGGAGTCTTGGAGAAAGCACACTATCGCAGTGCTGTATTAGTTTCGAAGAAATAGCGATTACAAGCAGCGGAAGAAGCCGTATTTTGAGAAAATCGTAGTCGTAGGAGACCTTGTAGCAGTACAGATGAAGCAACAACATCAGGAGCAGCAATAAACACAAATACATCAAAGAGATGGCAGATCCAAGAAAAGAGGAAGTGGAAAAAAGGCGAAGTTAATGATGACGAAGTATAGGAGAAGGGAGAAAAAACAAAGTGACTATGTAATAAAGATTATCATCTCGGATGGGACGAGAAGAAAAGTGAAAGTGAAAGGACAATGTCTAATTATTACCACAATCAACGAAACAGATAATTAATTTTGCAGCAAGGAGAAAAAAAGGCAAAAAGGAAAGAAACTCATGTAACATCACCAATTCTCTCAATATAAAACATCAACATTAAATTCAATATATACTCTTTGTCTCTTCAAGTACACCATATTTACAGATGTACAAAAGATAATATAAAACCTCTTTTATAATGAGACCAAATGTACAGTGTATAGTTGCTATATACAAATAAAATTCGAAGGAAGCCATTCAAAAATCGAGCTCTCTTATCAAATATTTATGTGAATCAATGTAAAAGGTATTATATGCTATAGATACCGGCATCTTATAACCAATGTCAGGATTAGAACCATCGCGATTGTTATCGTCCTCGTGTTCGATGATCGTTCTGAGTGTGCGCTGTTGCCTGGGTTCGTTTGCGCGACATTGTCTTCGCTGTGTAAATCGAACGGGTTTCCCTCTGAGCACTGGACTAACGGGCTTTGGAATGAGGTGGACCTGAGCGCTTCCGTGGAAGGAATCTGCCCGCTGCTCGGGCGCTGTCCATTAAAGAGGAGGGTCCCAACCTCTGGGTCCCGCTCCTTCTTCATGATTTCGAATTCCGTATGAGGTAGGCTGACACCGATGACGTCACACCCTCCCGTTGACGTCACGTCGAGCGTGCGTCCAAGACGCCACGCGCGGCGCCGTCCGCACCCGGCGCCCTTGGCGTTGAAGCGCTGCACCTCCTCGTCGCTCTGCGGCGTCAAGTACATGGCGAGGCTGGTGAATTTAAAATTAGTGGCGCCCTCTACAATGGCCGACGGGACCCCTGCTGTCCGAGTACCCTTCACGGATACCGTGTATCGCGGCTGCACGCAGAGCGGGTCGCGGTAGTAGTGGAAGTGGCCCTCCCACGTCTGGTTCTCGAAGAAGATCAGGTGGCGGGTGAGGAAGTAGACGGAACGGACTTCGCAGTGGACGCTGACCCAGGCCCCGCTGAGCTCGATGTTGTCTAGTTGTTGGCGAGGCAGAACGGGTGGCTTGTGCTCCCGGGCGTTGTACACGATTTGACATACGGAGCAGTGTTTCTGTAATGAGACACGGAGAGAAAAAGGCGATGAACGGAAAATCGAATCTTTGCTATAATGTTTTAGTAACAACTGTAACGGCAAATGGTATTGAATCATCTCAATTTGCAAATGACGGCATTTTTATTCACCAATCATGCGCACCTCTTATTCATTCATTATCTATAACATTTCAATGAATAAGACATGTTAGTTGTGCCGCATCGATGAAATCCTCACAATACGAAGTAAATATATTGGCCAACAGAAGCTGGCCACGTGACCATGTAATCAAAACAACCAATGAAATGCCAACGTATTAGTTTTTGTTACGGTACTTACTACCAAAAGTAATTCACAATCATTTATTAATTTTAGATTACTTATCAAGAATTGTTGTGATTTGTTGTTCCCCGCGGGAGCACTAGAACTTGTCGAAATCTAGAACATATGCGAACCGATTTACTGTTCTCTATCTTCTAAGGAATTGCAAGTCACTATGGTGATCTCTTATTTGGGGAATCACATGACGTCGGGTCAATGCTCTGAACGCCGCGTACATTATCGGTAGCGCCGAAGCAGGGCGGCCTAAATCAGTGGCTCGTCTGCGTGATGCACTGGCGTGACATTGTTCCCATAGGCTTTAATCACAAGAGTTTCGACCACAGAACTAATAGCTTCATACCGAGTGAGCAATACGAGTGTACAGTGAGCTGCTTATTGTACAATGTATCGATGTTAATCAGTACTTTGTAAGTAGATTGATGCTTCTGTGATGTGTTTAGTGCGGGTGTAGGGGTGTGTGTGTGTGTGTGGGGGGGGGGGCGTAATAACATCCACACACTATTCCATAATAATTGTAAAAATGGGCGAAAGCACCATTTCGTACACCATATCTCTGAACCCCCTCTCTCTTTCTCTCACTTTCTCTCTCTCTCTCTCTCTCTCTCTCTCTCTCTCTATCCCCCTTTCTCCCCCCTCTCTCTATTTCTGTCTCCCTGACAGTATCGTCTGTTTATATGACTCTATCCCCTCCCTCCACCTTTTTATTATTTTTTAATTTCCCCCACCCACACATAAACACACAATTCCTCTCATGCACATGCATACACACACCGACAGGCCGTAAAATCTACGCAAATAGTTATTAATTTGTTTGAACTGTAATAAACATATAAGTGTCGTACACAAAAGTTCATGTGCGGCATTAAGGTATAGAAACTCTACCTATAACTGCCTATTGTACAAAATCATATCCTTCTTGATCGATTATTCCAAATACTGTTATCAGTGTCAATAACTCCCATTTACCGTCAGTCTTATAGTGATCATTTTCAGCTTACACCTAAAGTAAAGGTTCCATTACCGTGTCGTCCACTAGGAGCCTACTGTTTGAAATACTGGGCGTTGTACACATGATTTTCCGAGTCACGTGGTGGTTCAACAAAGAATGGAGGGGTTTGTTCCTCCGAGCAAGAAAAGACATGATATCTCCCCTTTAAAGTGGAACTTGGATACAGCTGTACTTCACAAACCAAGAACCATCTACACGGTTTCATCTAGAAGATACTAGGTAAGTATCTCTTTGGTTTAATTAGCGCTGACAATGAGAGAGCCTTTTAACACTGTGAGTAGTCTGTATACATCTTGAGCATTAATACGTATGAATAAAAAAATGTGATGCATTCGCGCTGGGAGAATGCCGTGAAAACGCATTTTACGCAAGTAGAACTGTACGGACTTCGGCGACAAGAGCGCGCCCACAGTGGAAACACTCCCATCTCAAGCCACAGGAACCAGTGGGTTTCCTAGGTCGACTCGAGGCGGAGCAGTAATATAATCCGGATCCATGTAGTCCCGTCGGGAGCGTAGAAGTCCCGCCACACAAAGGGAACATGAACGCACATACTAACCACTTGAACGCATTTGCATCGCAGACAGGCACAATAAGTTCTTAATGAAACCTTAGACTCCAGTCCTAGTTTTCCCCAATCACCAGTCAACACTCCCCCTTCCCCTCCCTCATTCTCGCATCCATCTCGTCAATTTGTTGAACCAATATGACGACGACTTACTTTAGAAAAATGTAGCTTCCTCCATGCCTAAAACACCGCGCCGTGTTTTCATCCCCCATTTTGCTGTCCTATTTAAAACATTTATCTGATGAAGACGTGAGAGGAAAGGGGCTGGTTTCGGATTTCTCTCGATTACGTGATCGGGTATCATATATCGGCATCGCTGTCTTCATAGTCTAGACCCGCGGATACGAAAATGATCAGTTTGGGGGCTTGTTTTTCTTTGGAAAGGAATATGGACCCATCTGTCAGGTTGTCACACCTAAACCGAAATGCATTTTCTTGAAATCATAACGGCGACTGATCATGCTGATTATCCAGCATTCTAGTCGGTCGATAATCTAATGGTACAGACAAAGTTATTATGGGTGTGATCGTAAGAGCAAGCGATATGGATTAAGACAAGAAATGGGGGCGAAGGAGGAAGAAGTGGAGATGGCAAAGATGGGGATGTGGAAACAAGGAGCAGAGGAAAGAAAGAGAGGAGACAACGAATTAACATGAATCATAAATACAGACGGAAAGAGAAAGAGAGTTAGAGAAACCAAAAGAGTTAAATAGAGAAACAAAGATATATAAACAAAGATATATATATATATATTGTGAAAGTGGTCTGTGGTCTAGTGGTTAAGGCACCGGCGTTCAAAGCTGGGGGCCCGGGTTCGATTCCCGGCAGAGACATTTTTTTCGGCATCACCAATTTTTCCAAAGGGTAGATAGCCTTGGGGAACCTTGATTTAAGCTACGCCTACCATTGTTCTCTTCATCCATTTCTTTCACAAAATATTTAAATAAAAGAGTTGCCAAAGCTGTTGTATATGTATAATTTCTTACATTGATATATATATATACATATATATATATATATATATAGATAGATATATATAGATATATATATATAGATATATATATATATATATATATAGAGAGAGAGAGAGAGAGAGAGAGAGAGAGAGAGAGAGGGAGAGATACATAGAAAGTGGGAGGGGGAAATGGAAGTGTGGGAGCGGAGAAAGGAAGAGAGGGGACAATGGATTAACATGAATCATAAATACAGACGGAAAGAGAGATAGAGAAAGAGAGAAAAGAGCGCACGAGAGAGAGATACATGGAGAAACATATATATGGAGAGAGAGAGAGAAAGAGAGTGAGAGTTAAATATAGAAATATATATATATATAGAGAGAGAGAGAGAGAGTGAGAGAGAGGGAGAGAGAGAGAGAGAGAGAGAGAAAGAGAGTGAGAGAGAGAAAGTGAGAGGGAGAGAGATACAAAGAGAGTGAGAGGGCAAGAATAAGCATGACAAATTAACCATGTTAACAGAAAGCTTATTTGCAATCAAGGATCCGAAATTATGTGAGCTTATATGCACGTGTATGAGCCTGAACGAGAGCCTGAACACATCTTGCATACCACTTTGTATTATGCCAACTAATTTTTACGTTTCACCCTTTAATTTGCCTCTTCCTTGCATACCGAACATCGCCAACGGAATACAAATCATTGTTCTGTTGTTAAGCCGCTATGAATCTTGATTTGCGCGGTGTAGGGAGCAGATGTTAGGATCTAGGCCTGTGACCCAGTAAGCAAAGTGCCAATGGCATACAACACAAAATCTGACACAAAGGCCTACATCCTAATACTTTTCCCCAACAATCGATTTACCCTTTTATTCATTCTGAGCTATGGAGTGTGTTGTGAGCGGTACGAACTATTGAACGGTATATGTGACGTCGCTCGTGAGTGAGAAAAAAAAATACAGTGAATGTCAGTACACCCTAAATAGGTCCATTTGACAAAATGAAACTGGAATTTCGATTGAGGCTACTATCAAACAGCAGTCCAGGATTTCAGGGCAAAACGTCATCATTGGTGCCAACGACAGACGTACCGTATATCGAATTCCATGTGGGGACAAACGCAAATCACAGACTTTTGCCCAAATAAGTTAAGCAAACATACCCATAATTCACTGCGCGGCACTGACATAGTTGCGCGGGGAAGGTGGCGCCGCGTGCAGTTAATGCTTCCTCGTCATCTTATGCAGTGTTTTCATTACCGTAGAATCCCGGATAGTGAAGTGAACTCCGCGCATCTCGTTTGTGGGCAATGCGTTCCTACCCGCCACAGAAGGGCTGCGCACGAGAGCCATGTAAGTATGATAAAGAAAATGTGCGCAGGACGCACACGCCCCTGCGACAACCGTGTTAACCCCATTTGCTCGTCTCTCTACGCCCTCGTTCCCGCTCCGTCCTTAAGTTGATCTTGTCTAAAATTTACTCCGTCAACCTTCAGCTTTCTTCTCCTTCTCCACAACTCATGCTCGTTGAGTGCTCATCATCCCAACGCCATTAACTGGTGTCTTTTCTCCCTGTGAGGGATTGCTAAATGTGATTTGCTCGTGACAAATCGCTGCTCTATTTGTACACACCGAGGTCACATAACCTCGTGTCGTTTGCAAACACGGGTTTTCTTTGCCTCTTTTCCCTGCGGCCTAGACGAAAAGCGAGATTTTGCTGTCATAGTGGTGTTCGATCCACGGTACAACCACGGGGAATGTCGAACAAAATGAAATGGGAAGCATCTTCATTTACTTTAACCTAGCAATGTTTGCGTATTCAAATACTCGGGTTAGTTATAGCGGTATTGTGACTTATCAGGTTGAAATGAACAGAATACCAGTTCACGGAAGATCTAACGCATGATACAAACAAAATTGAATTGTTTTCATGATTTAAGTATTATATGTCACACAGTGATAGCACCAGTATCAGGAAGCAATGAAAACATATTTTTAATTATGGATCATATAATTTATAGTTAATCGTTTATTATTTCAGAGCAACACCATAACCGAAAAACACAAAATATTTATCTCAAAAGTCGATTATGCAAAATGAAATAATCGATTTTTGATTGAAGGGATAGGCCTGTCAGAAACTCTCTTCCATTTTTTTTGTTTATATATTCGTACTTCATTTCGTACAAAAGCAATCGGAATCTTTGGGTAAGATATAAGTTTGAAATCGACCATCGTTTCCACCCCCCGAAACGATCGATCTACTTACTACCTGAGGATGGACGAATGGTTTGAGGTAGCCGGTACTGTATCAATCATGTGTTGCTGCTGTATATGTTGATGCTCGGCTAAGCTAAAGCTAAGCCCGTGTAATTTGAGACCATAGAAGAGGTTCTTCCATGTCATGACGTGTATACACGCCACGAGCAAGGTGAGTTATGAATATTCAACAGCTCAGGTACAGGTTCTGCAGTGCCGGGTCAGGAGAATATTAGATTAGGAGCGGTAGAGCGGTGCACTTAAGACAAACTGCCAACGGTACGCGCACCTGGAAGCGGTTTCCCGTCGCCGCTTTCAGAATCCATAACGCCAATCACATCGGGCCTGTGAGAACAGTACCTCTAACTCCGGCAAAACAGTTGACCACCTTGAAATACATATAGAAATCTACATGGAACGATATGCTTTCGCCGATGCGGAGCGAAAAACGCAACCCAGCTCGCCGCAAACGGCGGGAGGTTAGCGGCAAAGGCAAACGTTGCGTTAAGCGTGGCTGTGTACGGATATAATGGCGTGAAGCTTGGCGATTACATAGCTCAAAGGCGGCCGAACGGTTTAGATAGGTGGAAATGGGGAAAGAGGGGGGGGGGGTGCATTGAAAGCAGTATTAGGACTCTCGAGGGCTACATTGTACATGCGAGGTAGAGGTAGAGGTAGCTATCGGTACCCTTCCCTACGTAGGGGAAAACACTTTTAAGAGATGATGATCCGTCCTCTTTAAGGGCCATTAGTCCCATCTGAAAAAAATGGGTGCATTAAGTAATGAGGTGGAGGGAGAGAGAGAGAGAGAAGAAGAAGAAGAAGAAGAAGAAGAAGAAGAAGAAGAAGAAGAAGAAGAAGAAGGTGTGTGTTGAAGACAGATCTCCATCTTTTTAGAATGGCACATTGTAGAGGTGTTTCTGATTACTATTGCTTACGGGATATTCGTGTTCTTACAACGTCAGAAGGGCGAACATAAACAACACAATAATAACCAAACTCATTGTTCATGAAATGGTTCGCATACGAGAGAACAAGTGGACAAGTTTTTTAGCGGAAAGGGTGTGAAGATACTGAAGCCCTTCACATCCAAGAACGTCATCTCGTATCTCTCTGTTGTGTCATTTATGAGCGAACGACCATCGTACCGTATGAAAATAAGTTATTATGAAAGTATGGAGTTATTCATAGAATGCACATTTTGAACGTCCGTTAAACATGTAATTTAATGATATTGGTCTATACTGACAAAATGTTAATTGGTTACCTTCGTATCTTCCTGTAAATGTTCCATTGCATGATACGATTATGTGTACGTCAGGCGTTTTCTTTTGTTGGTGTTTTTTTGTAGGAATATAGGATATTTGATGTTCAATCTAGACTGTCATAATACATTACTGGTGATACATTTTCATTTGAATTATCACAAATTTAAGATTTGCGGATCAGCAATACTTCGAACTAAAATATAAGGTATATCAAGCTTGGATAATGATAATTGGCGACGTTTTCACATTAATGAAGGTGCCGCTTCTTGTTCGGGATTCCGCCCATCGGGGTAGATATCATATCATCATCCTATCTTTGATCAATAGTCAGAGCACCGTCATCACAGGCCACCGGGGAAGCATAATCAGCGATGTGCCGACATCAATACGCGGCATTATGGGTAATACCATGACGCTTATGCAGGTGCATGATATGGATGATGCTGCCATCAACCCCCGCTTCCTGCGAGGGGCTTTCCTACCACCCCTCTCCCTTACCCCTCCCCCCCCCCTCCCTCTCTCTCTCTGATACCACCCCGGCCAGACACCCCCGTCCCTGCACGTGCACGAGATGCTGGTCCGACGGCGTCTCCAACACACCATCAAACAATGCTTCGCATTCTACGTGAATGCAAATTAATTTTAATCCGATTTTTTCCCTTCTTATGCTTTTCGGAATTATTAGCCCCGAGCGGTTATTTGCCTTCAGTCCCAGGTACCGGCGGCGATGTTGGATCTTTTTGTTGTTCGCCGCCCGGCGTCGGAGCTGAGACACGACCGACAGGCCTTGTATAGGCAACGTCCTCCTGCGTGGTATAGTTCATAATATCATTACATTCGCACCCATGCTCGTGAGCAAATAGATATCCACGGATTAGCCGCGTATTTCCCCTGCTCCGAGGCCCAAGAGAGAGGGGGCACTTAATCAATCGTAAATGAATTCTATTTGAAGACTCTTAATGCAAGTTTTTGGTCCATAATAAGAGGCTCGCATGCATAACCCTTGTCTGGTGCTAGCTGCGCTTTCTAGTTCATTGACATCAATCGCGGGTGTTTCCCTGAGCGGATCGTTGGATCTCGTGCGCAGACATGCGCGCTGATTAGACGTCGACACGCTTTGTGTGAACTCGCTCGACCACCAGCTAACAAAGCCAATCGACTTCAAAAGATCGTCACCGCTTCCTCGGCTGCATTCAATGGGGGATGTTTGGAAGAGTAAAATGTTCACAACTAATCATTATGTGGCGGATTTGTTTACTTAAAGTCGCGAATATTCATACGACTTTGATGTTTTGTTCAGTATCGTTCCGCATTGTATGGAGTCGTCCGGGCAAGTTAATCCTTTTACATGCAGTCTTCATTCAAATTTTACTCTTCATTGCACCCTTTTCCCATTGAAAGACAGCGGTTGTCTTTCACTAGGAAATTTCGATTTCGAAGAACAAATAAAGGTTCAGACTTGTTCGTGCACCTCTCCTTTAATGACCCCAAAGTGCAGTTTCACTCATGTATATTCTGCTCTCAAATATAATTAATCAAGATAAGAATATCACAGTGCATGTAGTGGCGAAGTAACCACAATGCGAAGGGTGCAAATATTGATATACCATCTTTTTTTTTATCGAATTAAAGTTTACTTTCTGCCTTGACACTGCTTGGAACTAGCATTTTCACCTCCTTGTTGAATAAACAAGCAATTCAAAATTGATAGGAGCGTATCATAAGCACCTTCCTACGCGCTCCCGGAGCACTGTACCAAATGTCATACTAAAATCCGTTGGTTATCATTATGTCTCAACGGTGATTCACTCGGGAAAATATGCTCTGTATTTGCACAATAAAATCCACCTCTGATAAATTCTTCGAAACACATCCAAAGAGCTATTCATGTTAACATTGTTATGTTTAGTACATTATATATTGTAAGTAACGACAACAACAGAGACGGGGGAGTATGGAATAATGTGGAAACAAACTGATGGACGAATCAATTACTTGTTCATCCGCGTTTAATGTTCGTTTCCCGCACCAGTTCGCTCAGCTATCCATTTTCATTGAGAGTAATTAAGTACAACTGTAATATGGATTCAATTAAGACTTCACACTTTCATCAAAATTTCACGAGCTTTAAAAAAAGCCTTGGGTCAATCAATCTTAATACCGACTGTTCCATACTGATCTGATGACGGCGACAGATTCAATTATTGCTGGGTGGAGTCGTTGGTATCACAACAATAACTGCACATAATGCATATGCATGTACAGTCTAGTTTTCCCTGCATTAAACGAGCGATAAAATGGTTATAAATGCTTTTTGGATTCGCCTTGATCGTTAGAAGGATTAACCATACCGATCATACGACACACCACTACAATGAAACATGTTTGAAATATGGACATGGAGGATGAAAAAAAGAAAAACCCTCGTTGGATAAAAGTCCTTCTCCCACCACGAACCTTTAATTGATTTGCAGACAGATTCCCAAAGGATCGGAAGTGGCGACTCTTTCTATTACGTCCGCTAGATTAATTTGGCTTAAAGACGAAATACTAATATAACTGGGCCAAACTCTCTACTGTTGCCCCCGTAGTCAGTATCATCGAGGGACAGTGACGTCTTCATTGTGAATTAACCTCTGTTTTGCGAGTGAAGAGCTACATTGTGGGAGTGAGAGCGCCTCAACCCCCCTGCCCAGTGTGTGAGTTGATATACGGAGTCAAGTCATCTACCAAAATATTTCTCTGCTCTTTGCTCTTTGAGGTGAAAAAATGAAGAAAAAAAAAATCAGTCCTTTCGTATTTAGAATGGCCGTTCTGGAACGTTCCGGAAATAGACATTATTACAAATGTGTTGGCAGACACACTATAGCTCAAAATACAAATGAAACACTGGAATGCCAAAGAAAGTGTTTTACAGCTAAGCACTTACTCATCATTCGTAATTATGAATGGGGGTTGCCATTGTTTTATCATACATTAAATCTTGCATTAAAAAATGATGCTGTTGGACCAATTTGGAATGAGAAAGCATGGATATCAGTGTCACGTATGTTGCTATGGTAGATCAACGTGTGCGTTGGTATCACAAGACTACAGTCAATGACAGTGGTCAAGGAGGCCTACGATGAAGTACTGCTTTTGTACTTGTGTGTGCGTGTGTGTGTGTGCTTTTGTACTTGTGTGTGTGTGTGTGTGTGTGTGTGTGTGTGTGTGTGTGTAGTAAGCAGTATAGCAGCAGTGCAAGAATGCTTGAGCCGTAACGGGTTAAGGACGTCCTCGGCCGAATTGGTAACGTGCCGTGAAACAGTTTCTCACTTGACCCTTGAATTGTAGTCACTTTAAATCTTCAGGATTTTACCTGACAGTAATCCGTTACGCTCTCCCTTTCAAAGATTGCGATACAAGTAGGGAAAGAGAGAAGGCGATACCATTAAAATGGGTCTGAATGAAGTGTTAGTGAGAGAGAATATCAGTCATCTTAAGACGCACGACCACGTCTCACTTCGCCTTGCTCCTTTGCCGCCAAACCAAAAGTCATTCAGGTCTCCGTTTGGGCGCTAAAACGCGAGCGGGATTCCTGTCAGGGACTCCGGTAAAAGACCGGTCCGTGGAGTAGGGATGCAGGTGTAATTCCAGAAGCTGGATGCCCCGAGGTTACTTTACCCCGCCCTGTCAAAAGGACTCAAGTCACGGGACGCACATCGTATCTTAGGCCTCTGTTGGCACATGACTTTTTGTCTGCAAACATGGGATGTTCATATGATGATGACTGAAGATGAAGATAGTGATACTGATAGCAATATTTGCAAGTAAGCCCCATGTGTTCTTTACCGCCACAAATATGAACACGTGGTTGTGTATTTCAAAAATTCTTATTTCACTGGTCGTTTCAAACACTCAAATCAGTTACAGTACCATCGCCTCTTGGTGTATATACCATCATGGCAGATTTAGTACGTTGATGTCATTAGTATTGGAAATCCTGTAGACCCGAAGCAAATATTGGCTTTCAAGGCTGTCAACCAATTACACCGTCTTTGATTACAATATCTTCTCAACCACATATCTATTTCCGATATGCGTAAGTCAAGTAAAAACTTGTGTTTTTTTCGAATCCTGAATTTGCTTTTTGTTATAATTCTAATCTATAAATAAGCGAAGAGTAAACAAAATGAGATGATCATAACATTTTGGTCAAATTGTGAGTTGCTTCCTTATGTCAGGGTCGTTTGGTAAAAGCGCTGAAAATACCGATCCCACTGCTGCTGCTAGTATAAGTGGTAGTGCCAGTTGTTTTACTCCATTTTACACGCGTGATGTCCTTACCCAGCTTCCGTAGCCCTTGGCTTGCGATGTGTCTCACAACCATGTTAGGGCTGTGCGCACCGCACCACGGATAAGGTTGCACACTTCAAGCACGTGCGCGGGACGCCACGGCAGGGCTGCGCACGAAGATGTGTGTTGAAGTCTTTCGGCAGTGGGGACGAATGTGGAACAGAATTCGCGATTCTTAGCCTCCTTCTTTGCCCATCACGCCCATCGGGTGTACATCTCATTTCTACAGGGAGTTCGTCTTCTGTTGATGCACCGATTGCTTTAATAGTATGCACACCCACAGATTAGGAAGAGCTGAATGGAGAGTTGAACTCCAGGGTAGAGCCAAATAGCACACGTGCTTTTCTTGTTAAGCGCCAAACACTTTTCCCACTCGCAGAGCTCTTTTCAGTGATGCAAGAAAACAAAATCATAATCATAAACTTTCTAATTCGACTTCACTTTCCACTTAATATGGCGTTAGAGTTAAATTTGCAAAGCGATATTGAGATAATCAAGTTGCACTCTCTGAATATCAAATTAAAATTTTTGTTGTTAACAAGTGTCTAAATACAAAGTTTATGATTTGTCAAATTTGGTTAGGATTGTTGGAAATTAGCTCCCACTATGTTGAGACATGAACAAAAAAGGATTCTTCAGTGCAAGAAAGGGTAAACAGTCGTTCGTAAAGTCGTTCTTAGCTTACGAACAGCTTGGTGACGCCCCCTAGGTATGCCAATCTTTAGAGTATCACTTTATCTGGGCCAAAAGGTGCTAAATCAGAAACAAACCATTTTGCCTAGAGGGACAGCCTAAAGCCGACTTCCTTCTAAGATGTCTTTAATCCTTTAACGGGTCATTGTGAGTGTAAAGACTCATTATCGATCTTTCAGATCAGAATAAGAAAATGGGGTATGTTAACAAAATATGAGCTTGAATCTATTGTATGTGGTGCATTTGTCATTTTCAAAAGAGTGATATAAAAATGCCCTAATGAATTGTAATATTTACAGTGTGCCATTCACTAACACAGTCACAACAAATACCATTTCTTTGATCCGACTACATGTACAATGATATTTCAGAATTTTTCTTTACATTGCATCGGTAATAGAAACGGGCTTCCAATTGCATGAGCATACAACCATCATGTGCGGTTTATGTAGCAAAATGTGCATGACAAATATCATATTTCGTCTCGCCCCGTATACAGAATTTATAAGAGGTACAACTCTATACGTGAAAGTTCAGTTACCTTGTTTTTCAATGACTCATTTGAATCAACACATCGGGTTTATTCCTCCCCCCAGAATCCACCAGAATCAGTGATTTCTTCCACCAGATTTCCCGCCAACTCAGTGGGGGTTCCCGTCTCACGTGTTTATTTTACCCTGATTCGTGTCGGCATCTGTCAGCAGAATTTCAACAAATTTAGTCAACCATATTCATGAGATCGATCGCAAAGGTACTCGCCTATCTTGATTGATGTTCATAGAACACCAGATCAGCTATTAGGATAGTTTCACCTGGGGATGGGAGCACGGGCCATGGAACACGGTGAGATTAAGAAAGAATCTATTGAGGTTGTGAACTTGTACTGAATGCATCGATGAGCTGAGTTGGTCGTACTGATTTGCTTGGAAGTTAGATGAACCTTGAAAGATTTAGCTTGGGTACCGGCCCGATGTTCTTTCGCGTGTTTTTCTGAGATGCCGAAGAAGCATCGGCACCGCGATTTAACCCTTCTTGGGGTTGTTTCACCAAGCCGTTCTTCAGATAACATGGATAAGAACGATTTTACGTATGACTGGTGACCCTCTATTGTGCTACTCTTGTACCAATCATGTTCCTGTTAGTAGTAAGGGATAATCTCCAACAATCGTAAATCAAATTTGACAAATCATAAAATTTATATTCATACGCTTGTCAACAGAACGAATTTTAATTTACAAAGATAAGATTTCAACTTTAGCTGATGGGAATCAAAAACATTGATAATCAGATTTAGCAGAAGAAGAGGTAACCAGACGTGGAAGTCGTTCTTAGCTTAAGAACAGCTTGGTGAAACCCCCCCCCCCCCCCCCCCCCCTGGTTACTCGCCTGTATGGATTCGCGCGTCTACGGATTTCAATATAGAGCTTTACAGCGCCCAGGTATATCTACCTTTACCGACAGGTGTCTTCAATATAAAGCATTGCACTGCGCAGGTATATCGTCCTTTGCCGGCAGGTGGTTGCCTTTTGATGTACTCTGTAGGTTGTTCTTCCTTCAAAGCGAGAACTTCTGCCAGATTTAGTTCTGGAGTGCCTCAAAATCTTAGCCAGTGACTCACGCTCCCCGGCATGTTGGAGCAACTCCGGAACATTCTCGGCGTTCCTTAACTTTCTCACACCCAAGCCATGGGAATCCAATTCACGTTGTACACATTTGTGTGCTAAAGAAAACGCCATAGTTAGCTTTGTTGGACTCCATTGAAAGAGGTTCTCTGGAACTTTTAAAACCATCCATCATGTTTGCACAAATCAAATCCTTGTTTTCTTTGGAAAAAGAGTGCCTTTTAGAAAGATTGGTCGATTTACCAATATTCGGGACTTCCACGATCAAACGAGTTCTGATGGAGGGAAGCCTTTAGATCGTGAGTCATGATATGGCGATGAGCAGCGGGGCGTGGTCAGAGCTTTCAATGCCCAACCCTCCTTTCAAAGGACATCTAATCCTTCCCCACCCAAGTCACCATTCAGCATCCAGTTTGAGGAGACGTATTTAGATCTTGTATTTGTTGTATTATTGAGAGGGACAGCCAATGAGGAGTAAGGCATCCCCTGTATATAGGTTGAGAAACCGCCACGACTTTGATTTTGACAATCGAAATGTCAAAGCCCATTTGAACATTCGTGAATCTTCCTTCGGCAACATGATTGACTTGGATTCTGCTATGGATACAACTGTGCATGCAGACGAGTGTCGTATTCACTCCAGCTCAAAGGAATTAGCATAGGGAAAGGGAAAGGGAAGAAAAGGGAAGGAGCCTCAGTTTTAAAACGTGGTATATTTTGTCCAGTTCAGCATGAAACATGATGCTTTTTAGGCTGAAGTATCGTGTTCCATGCTGAACTGGACAAAATATACCGCGGTCTAAAACTGTGGCACCTTCCCTTTCCCTTTCCCTTTGCCAATTCCTTTGAGCTGTAGTGTACGTGTAACATAAACCGGTGTATTCTTACTGCATAAAGACACCTACGTGAGAAGATGACAGCCCACATATTATGCCTCGTAATCAAAATGCTTCACAACGGAACAATAATAGCATACAACCATCGAGGCCCAACGTCGGGCTAGGTAAAAAGATCTTGATAAATAAGTCAAGATTCATTGAAAGGAAGCAACTGTGAAGGGAAGGAATCGATACATTTTCATCTATGGTGAGCTAGTATGTACTTAATACAGTCATTACAACGAATCAATTGTGATATTTAAGAAGAAAATGGAGACACCAGGATCTGGAGGTAATGGTATTAATGATAATCAACGACCCCCTTTTGCTCACGTTGCAAATCGAACTGACTGCAATCGTGCACTTTCCCGATTACACGTGGTGAGAGCGCGCCCGCTGTCCATCGAGCTCAAGGCTGTGGTCAAGCGCTCCTTGAGTGGAAGACATCGGACCGGCCGACGGATAGCATCCCGTCTCCTTGACCACCATGGACGCGAGTGATCTCTTTCTTTCTCCTTGCACTATCGCACACGACGCACAAGATACCGCTCTAGGCTAAGGATGCTCTGGAGGTACATCACCCTCGAAAATATTAATATGATATTAATATTTCTTCTCCTGCTTTAACTGCCTCGGGATGTGATGACTTCTCCGTCTCTTTGCGGTCGTTCTCTCCCCATATACCCCCTCTCTGTGTGTCTCTCTCTCAACGTCTCTGTCTTTCTCCATATTTTCCTGTCCCTCACGGGGTCTGGACAGGGAAAACACTTGAGTCATACGGTTGGGGTGATGTAATCTGGTCTGGGATACCCGCAAGTTTCTTTGAGTTATTATCAAATAAGAAGATAAACCCAGACGAACATTTCGCAATGCTCTTTTTATCTAGTCGGGGACAAATCTAAATCAAAAATTGAAACACGGACTAAGGGATAAGACATCCCCAAACCCATTCCAAGCGAGTGAATGGCGGAGGAGGGGGGGGGGGGGGGGGTGGGGAGAAAAACACACAATGTTAAACAATGATCGAGATCTGACTTAGCATTTTAAGAATACGAGGCAAGGTAGGTATTCATAATCATGCTTCGTATGACTTTTTATTCCAGGATAAAAATGTAGATCAACATCCAACCACTTTCGAAGCACTCTGTATTTCAACAGTAGACACCTTTGCAAGAACAGTTCTGAGTTGTCCATGATATTTGAACGTAGGAGTATCGGGAATAATCACTGAATCGAATTGCCTTGACGGCTAGCAGAGTTTATTGTTTTTATTTTCATTTATTTATCATATCTTTATTTTCGTTTTGAGCGGAGTGGGAATTTATCAAGTCACATCGGAATGGAAATTCTATTCAGGGGCCTGCACGTGGGTAACTTCACACCCTAGCTGTCATTCGAGTTGCGAAGCGTTTCATGTATGTGAGGTGAAAGGCCGTGATGATAGAAAGGGGTGAGGGAGGGGAGGGAGAAAGAGAGGCATGAAAAGAGGATACGACGTGTGCAGAGCAAGATGGTATAAGAGATAGGGCTTGGAGAGGAGATGGAGAGAGTAAAAGTGAGACATTGGTAGGAAAAGAGAGGAAAGAAAGCGCTTCAATACATCGTAAATACAAAGTGGAAAGTTACATAATCGCGTAAGAGATAGGGTTTGGAGAGGAGAAGGAGAGATTAAAAGATAGACAGTGATCGGAAAAAGAGGAAAAAAGTCTTAGAACATGTAAAATGCAGAGGGAGATGGCGAAAGAGAAAGGGCTTGGAGAGGAGATGGAGAGAGTAAAAGATAGACAGTGAGATGAAAAAGAGGTATCATACAGAGGAAGATGGTGAGAAAGATAAAGGGTGGACATGGTGGAGGATAGGAGATGAATTTTAAATTTGGTTAAATTGATATATAGGTTGAGTGAAAGAGACCCGAGAGATGAGAGATAGAGGGAGAGTGAGAGGGAAGGAGAGAGGGAGAGAGAGAGAGAGAGAGAGGGAGAGAGAGAGAGAGAGAGGGAGGGAGAGAGAGGGGGGGGGGAGGAGAGGGAGAGTGAGTGAGAAGAAAAACGGCTGTAATTAAATATTGGATATTGAGTATTAGACGCGAACCTGTCATGATATTAATGTTCCGCGGAAACCCAGCATATTGAATTTTGTGCGCGTTCACTTGGCATGCATGGAATCGTGTGGACTACGATGGCGGACTGCACGCGGTTTGTTTGTATAGACACCCCCACGATGCGTTATTACCGCAGTGATGTAACGATGTACAGAAGGGGATCAACATCAATCGGTTGCTCAGTCTTTGAAAGATCTTCTCATAGAGTTAGATGTAGACTTGTCATGAAAACAATGTACTAGAAATGCCAGCTCAATTCCATTCCTCATTCTCAAGTTTTGTTTCTCCTTACGCAGACGCTTTATTCAATCTTCTGTGGAGATGACGCTTTGTTTAGCTATACAATCATATCTCACAAAATAATCATTTTCGGGACTCGAAAAGCAGATACGAGCTTGAAGATAAGGGCCTACTTTGTTATCACGATAAAAAAACAAAACGCTTTGAAACACGAAGAGGAATATACATGTATGTCTTGGTTCAGTAGAATTCTTCATACAGAATCAAATATAAGGAAAAGCCATATCCGCTTCGACTAGTGTATGAGACCGGAAGCAGCATGACTGCCAACAAATCCGGATGTCGCTGCGCGGTGTATTGTGGGATGACTATCCCTATATACGGTATGAAGAATTGATGGAGGATGGCTCACATTAAAACATGAACAGCCAATCCCAGCTGGATTGTCTAAAACTAAATCGTGATATTCTAACTACTTTGAGTCGTCTGAACACCTCCCTTCGCGGCACCGTGGGACAACGCTGATTAGAATGGACGGCACGTGTGAACGGAAAGCTATACCGTGCAACGCGATAGCCCCTCGAAGAAAACACCTAAATTCAGACCGAGCAGAAAGCATGAAGTGTGTGTCGCAGAAATCGCTAACACGACCAAGGAAAGACTTCCAAAATTATGAATTCATACTTTGGAGTGCAGACTGTATAATCTCAAGAACATGCTGATGTTATCTGCATAATCCAGGAGAGTGAAGCATTTCTCCCTTTCTTTTACAGTGGTGCAGTTCATTTGCAGCACATGGTGATGCGATTGCGACATCAACGAATCAAGAATACGTGGAAAGGCGATGGAGGCTTTGTGAACATAATCTGTGGCGCGCAGCAACAGTCCCAGACATTGCTTATGATGTTGGGCACGCGTAATACTATCATAGATGCACATTTCATCGTTACTTCCGAGAAGTTTAAATGATAAGACCCATCATGGTCGCTCAGGGCAGGAGTCTAGCTTCAGCTTCAGCTTTTTTTTCTTTTTAGTAGGGGGGGGGGGCGTGCACGCCCCCCCCCCCACAACTTTTTGGGTAACACATAATATTCCTACTGATTGTGTTTATCATTATCCCTTAAATGGCCTCCCTGTTTTTCATGACAGATCGTACCTTTCCCCGTATTCCAAGACGCAAGAGGCTATAGCTTTACTTTTGCACGTTATATTACATTACTGTTTCGATGGCGTCCTATCGATTATTTCCATGAAATAGCCTAGACTATGGACATGAAAGGAAACTTACAGATCGGCTTATCAAAACAAAGACCGTAACACATAATTTATTGATAAAAATAGGCGTGTGAGGAGAGTTTTACTGATAGGCTAGACATCAGAGATTGGTAATTATCTGTAATTCACATTCCGCTTGTTCTCCCTGAAGGAATCACAAAGATGATGTTGAATTCAAGGAAATCCACACCCCGGTGATGACGGACACACAGTCCTCCCATGATTGTGGAGTGTTATAATTATCACTAGCACTGTTCAACTTCTTTTAAAGGGTATATACTGTACTGGGAAGACAAAAAACCTTCAAAAGGTGATGGTGAGCAATCTCCTTGCAAATGGTCTTAAATGAGTGTATTGTCCAATTTAGAAACTTGCTGAAAGTTATTTGCCCTAAAATGATCCACATGTGGAGAATATAGTGATTATTCTCAAAATTATCAAAATGTTCGGGCCGAACATTTTCAGGATCTAATCACCAATTTCTCCACATGTTGATCATTTGAGGGTAAATGACTTTCAGCAAGTTTCTAAAATGGACAATACGTGAATTTAAGACAATTTGCAAGAAGATTGCTCACGATTACCTTTTAGAGGCTTTTTTGCCTTCCCAGTACAGTATATGCCCTTTAAAGACCACCGCAGACCACACGACCAAACTTCGTACGGCGCTGCGACTGGCTAAATCGCAGGATTCGTCATTAGATTTGTGCAAGAAGGGGACGTCACATTTCCATTCGAATGCCCTTACGACTGCACAATCGGTAGTCCACGTCCTAGATGATTATTGATTGGGCAAACCAAAGGGGCGAATCCTATCGGATCGTACCGGTACCCCCGTGCGCACACATAACCAACACACACACGCCCTCCACTGATTCACTCCCCCCCCCCCCCCCCCCAAAAAAAAAAAAAAAAAAAAAAAAAATGTGACTATTCAGGGGGGGTGTGTATGCGTGTTATGGGGATGTAGTGTGTTAATGTGTTTGGTAGTCGTATCGTACAAAATAACAACAGGTTAGGAGATGGACTACACAATCGAGGAAACAGTGCTTCGTCTGCGGCCTTGAGACCCTTTTTTTCACAACTGGTCGAATCTTGGTATCAAATCGAGAAGCAACTCACCCTGCTATCCTCGTCGTATCTCCTGAGCGGGGTCTGGTACCCTTTAGGCATATGGGATGTCGTGAGTGCCACGTCCGTGTTGGTGTCCCCGAGATAGAGCTTCTCCGTGCGCCGGATCTGGCCCGTCGGCTCCACCCGTCTCTCGTACACCTCCTGTCTGAGCAGCAGCAGCTCGTTCATGGAGAAGGCCAAGCCGTGCGTGCAGTCTATGTGGACGTCTGGCCGCGTGTTGTCGATAACGGCGTATTTCCTATAGGGAGGCAGGCCCAGGAATAGTAGTTTGGCACTGGTTATCAGGAGTAGATGTGAACCCAGCAGGACATACGTTATGGTGGCTTTTATTAACAAAGGCTCTCAAATTTTACAAAGAACATAATTAGAAGCCACTTCTTCTCACTAGCTGTCATCTATGAAACACGCAACACGCATACAATAATAAAGAGGTATCCTTATTTTTAAAAGACGTATTTCATGAACACCTTATTTGTAGTAGATTGTATAAAATCATGCTACCATTTATACCATATTAATAAATACTAATGACGAGAAAAATTCCTGAATGCTGCGTCTCCATGTGTAGAAGTGGCGTGGTGCATTTGATTGTTCCTTTAACCCTCGATAAGGAGGGTAATGGTTTGGACCTAGCAGGTGTCACTTGTGTTTTACAGCAAAGCATTTTAATCCATTATCTGCTACGTAAATAGGAAAGAATTGGGGACCTGGGGGTGTTTCACCAAGCTGTTCGTAAGCTACGAACGACTTTACGAACGACTGGTGATCCCTTCTTGTGCTAAATGCGATACCACACTTTGTTCATTGAGAATCTGATTTAGCACAAGAAGGGATTACCAGTCGTTCGTAAAGTATTCGTAACTTACGAACAGCTTGGTGAAACACCCCCCTGGAGGGCATTTCATCAACATTTTTTGTCTGACAAGCTGTCTTTTTCCGACAGTTACCATAGTAACAGTCAGAGACTAGTGCCTCTCAGCCAATCAAAACCGAGGATTTCACTGAAGTTGTCAGCACTGACCATTTGGTCAGTGCTGACAACGTTCATGAAATGCCCTCCTGGTGAGATCCTTTGATCCAGTGACTGGGGTAATAATGCAGGACCCTCGTAAAAAGCAATATCCTCACTGATGAGGCTACCCTGGGTAAATAAAACCGTAACTAGTATCAGTATTACACGTACCTAAAGAGATCCAGCGGCTGGTTGGCCTGCACAAGATCCGGACAGGTGCCGTTCATCTGCCGGGACAGCCTGGCCGCGAACTCCTCCTGGAACACGGTCAGTGTGACCTTCTCGATGTCGTACAGAGCCTCGGTCGCGCCGTCAACGAGCAGTGTGAGGCCGGCGAGGGTGAGTCGACCTCTGACCCGGAAGGAATATGCGGGGGTCTGACACTGGTGGTCGGAATAGTAGAACTGGTAGAAGGTGAAGGCGAGGTCTGAGTGGAACTTGTAGCGGCGCGTCAGGAATCTGGGACCGGCCCGCGTCTCACAGCTGCAAAGAGAAAGAAGTGAATTAAAAATATTTTCCGATAAATTGAACTAAAATTTATATCAGATATTGTAAATACGGCTGGATAACCCCAATCAGCTGTGCCATCATGAAATAAGATCAATACAAGGTATTTACATTACGGAATTTGATATGATATCAATAAAGACTAATGTGAATATTATGTTCATCTCAATTAACATGATCAAATCAATCGTTTGAAGTAAATACCAAACCTGATCTCCTAACTACAAACCCAACCCTATCCCCTGCCAGCCTCCAATCTCAAGTAATCCTCAACCGCCGCCAACTCATCGCGTATGTTAGACGGTTAAAGAGGGTAAAGCATTTCGTTTTAGCCACAGACATGCTCTAAAGCAATTTCAATGAACTGATGAAAGAGAATGGGGAGAGAGGGGGAGATATTGAAATAAATCAATGTAAGAAGAGGAGAACGTGAGGGACAAGTGGGGAGAGAGGAAGGGAGAGGGAGATGAAATAAGAAGGAGCGAGGGGTGGGGGGAGATAGATGATAGAGGAGGGACGTGGAGCGAAAGCGAGAGACGGGGGGGGGGGGGGAGGGGGAAAGGAGACAATGGAAGAAGACATTATTTGAAGAATATTATCTGCGCCAAATTGTTTCAAGAGATGCTTCACGGTCTTCCCCTAGCATGTCTAGTGCTTCAAATCTTGGAAGAAATACCATGAAGTGTCACACCCCTCTTTCAATCTTCACTTCTGACCTAGAATAGTTTGTCCTCTTCCCCATCGTTATCATCAGTATAATAATGATACTTTAAGGTACACCAAGGAGTGACAATGCTCTCCACCTCGGTTGCCCATCTATCATTGTGCCGGAAAGCCGCGTATATTTTCTTTCCGCATCGCAATGATGAATAATTTGTATGCCTATTTCCTATTGTCCCTATTCTTACGGCCAAGAAAACGCCCTCGTTTCGTTCCAATCCTCTCCTTTCAAAAACGTTTCGCCGCTTCCAATGAGCTCTTGTTCCTTATTCAATTTCGAAACAAAATGTAACGAGATAACATCGACGTTGGTTAATGTGGTAATGACGCATTAACGATGGTGACATGTGTATCTTGTACGTCAAGAACATTATGCAGACCTGTCACACATGACTGATGTAACTGCAAACATAGAAGCCAAAAGAAATATCGTGAATACACTCGTCGGGATAATGATAATAGCATGAATAAGTCAACCAGTGGAAGATTATATCACCCATTACACGATCCAGTTTGCGTCATGAGATGGGATGCGGAGTTTCTTCACCCTTCTCTCTCTCTCCCTCTCTCTGTCTCTGTCTTCCTCTCCCCCCCCCCTCTCTCTCTCTCTCTCTCTCTCTGTCTGTCGCTCTGTTTCCTTGTCTCTCTCTCTCTGTCTCGCTCTCTCTGTCTGTCTCTGTCTGTCGTTCTCCCTCTTTCTCCCTCTCTCTCTGTCTCTCTCTGTCTGTCTCTTTCTGTCTGTCTGTCTGTCTCTCTCTCTCTCTCTCTCTCTCAGCTTGCTTAGTCTCATTTTACAGGCTGATCCTGGCTTGCTGTGAATCATTCAGGTCTACCGCGCAGGGCTTAACCCTTTGTGGGCCAGGCACACTGCTACTCTATGAAATTTGTGTGCATTATTTATGGAAAAAGGCACCGATTGCACACTAATAGTTAATGGTCAAATCGCGACATTGTGGGTAGAACGATAAAGTATGTTTTCACCACGATCAGACACGGTGAACGAATTCATCATGGACATACATAAAACACGACGATGCATCATGATGCATTGTGGTAAGGATATTGAACTCGTGCCATTGTTCAGGGGAATGGGGAAATCGTCCTGTCCCGCCTCCCATCTCTCTTTGACAAATTATGACCTTGTCGGAATATTATCAAAGCATTGTCAAAAATAAAAAATAAAAAGAACATCTGGGCTCCGTAACATAAAGGTTTGCAATCAATCGCAAAATGGCAATGGCCAATCAACACCATTGTTACATGTGCTTTTTGTTCAAAAGGCTGACAAGTAACCAATCAGAATGCGTCTTTCAAATTTGCAATTGATTGCGAACCTTTATGTTACGGGCCCCTGATGTTCCTTGAAAAATGCGGGGAATTCTAGTCTGAAGATCAAATCTACAGCTGATAATATTGAGGAAGGTAGGTTTCCCTCGTATGCTAGTTTTGCAATGTTCGATATGTATTTTCAGAATCGGATATTGATTGTGATTTAAAACAAATAAGCAACCGAAAAGGAGAGGAAGAGGATTTAATTATAAGATGGAAATATAAAAAATGACTTAAGTCTGTACGCACTATCGATACATGTTTACACTACAAATACACACCATTCCTTTAGGACAATGTGGAGTCTGGCAGTGAAGGAGTTCAATGAGCGAGAGAAAATATTACAACATGCAATCCAACATCAGGATTACTAACCTTCCACCAATGGAAAGCGAAAAATGTGCTATCATCCCATCAATGATTTAGGGTTAGTTACCATGGTAAACTACAAAGATCATACATAAGGGCCCCGTTGCATAAACTAACCATTAATGGTAACTCTGCCATCAATGGTAACGACCATGGTAACATCACTGGACAGGCAGTGAAATTCAAGGTTTCCATAGAAATTGCAATTGGTAGCAAAGTTACCATCAATGGTAATTTTTATGCAACAGGGCCGAGGTCATCCGCTCTAGTGATACAACACACATCTAATAAAAGCGTAAAATAAACCCTTTTAAAGAGCCATGAAGATTGTCATTTTCACACGTGATTGCATCACACTGCTTCCATTATGTGACCGTACTATTATGCTGATTATGGATGGTGACAAGGTGGTGTGAAACCCGAGCCCCCCTCATTGAATCTGACCGATATCCAATACCCTCACTTGACCCTACGGAGGCGGCCTTGTGTGTACCCATCTGCCTCGGTTCTATGCAGGTAGCACCCCCCTGATGATTCCCCCGCTACCCTCGAGTCGTGAGTGCTAGATGCTTATGAATGGCGCATGAGAAGCAGGAGTGATTGGGTTGCGTATAAATACTACCCCACCCCAACTAAATATTATACACCTATGCTCCTAGATGCTATTATGAGACTATTTGGTAACAAAATCAGTTATAACAAAATCGTTATAAAGTCAGCTATGAACGCACGCATACGCACACATACACACACGCGCGCGCGCGCACACACACACACACACACACACACACATACACCATATTATACACACACTTGCTATTATATTTTTTCGCTCTTTCTTGCTCTCTGTCTCTCTCTCTCTGCCTCTCTGTCTCTCTGTCTCTCTTTCTGTCTCTCTCTCTCTCTCTCTCTCTCTTTACACCTCCTCTCCCCTCATTATCACTCTGCCCTCAAACTCTCATTTCATTATTATTGATACGATGGTGTTTTTCCCCCAAATGTTACGTCTGAACAGATAAATTAATTCCCATATCAAATTTAGTAGCACCTCTCTCCCCTTCCCTACGATCCTTCTCGCAATACGCACACCCATCTTCCCTGTCACTCCATAATTCAATACACCTCAAAAGTACACGCGCAAGGAAGAGGCAAATGGATGTGAAGATGGAAGAAGCTATACATGTCAGTCACACGCTGAGTGTGGCAGAGTAGGAATAATTCGTGTCTAAGCTATGCACGGGTCAAGATTTCAGCGCGAGAGACTGCGATCGATTCCGCGTCACATTTGAATTTGTTGGAATCTATCAAACACGTGCGCATTTGTATTAATAGGAAGAACGTCAATGGTATATATCGATAGGGAAGTGTAGACGGCTACGCGTGGATTCATTAAAAAAGAAGAGGAAAATGATGTTAAAGCAGTGAAGACTATTGATGCCCTTTCAAGAAGTACAGTATAGCAGTTCTGAGGAAGATAACAACGTGAGTGAAAATGTATCACCTCGTATAGTTATTATTGCATTAAAAAATAAAATGATAATACATTTGAATTATATAAAACGGATAAATGATTCATCCATAAAACCGTAACTCATTGTCAAAAAAAGCCAATTGCAGTGTTTTGAGAGCAATAAAAAATGACAATATAAACACAGGAGCAAATCAAAAGAGAAGTTGAAGGCAGGTTGAGTAATGCTATAAATAGAGTCCCAAATGAGAATTGAAGGAGTGTGCAGGAAGAGATGGAGATGGAGGAGGTAAGTGAGGATAACGAGAGGATATGAGCATAGGATGCGAAAATAAGAAAGGAGTGATTGCCTTTTGTTTTTGTCTTTGAAACGTGTGCGTAAAAGTGGCGCGGTATTTCATGAACGGGTCTGCCAGGAAAGACTAAGAGTGCGTTATCCACGTGGTTCATTGATCGAGCGAGACGCCTGCAATCTAATTAAGATATCAACCCATCGTTTAGCCAGGTTCCCAAATGTCACCCCCGACTGACCGGTAAGCGGTAGGGTCTAGAGGCGGGTGACACGGGATCAGGAGTGGGTGATGGGGAGAGGGGGGGGGGGAGGGAGGGGAAAGGGAGGGGGAAGGGGAGGGAGGTTAAAAGGGAGGGGGGAGGGAGGGGGAAGGGAGGGGGAAGGGAGGGGGAGGGAGGGCAATGGAATGGGGAAGGAAGGGAGAATGGAGGAGGAAGGGAGGGGATGGGAGGGGAAGGGATAGGGTACGGAATGGTCTAGAGGCGGGTAACACGGGATCAGGAAGGGATTAGAGGGAGATGGTGGTAGGGGTTGGGATTGGATGGTTTCTTGAGTGCAATCTAATCAAGATATCAACTCATCGTTTAGCCAGGGTTCTAAAAGTCACCCCGTATTTTATGTATTTCCCACACATACGAACTGTGCCCGCCCCCCTCTCATCTTCTCACATCCAAGCATGGTCACGTGTTGAAATCATCATTATGAGATTATCCTCCCAGTCACCTCTTAGCTCCGTCATTGTCCGTGGTCTAAGTAGGGGTTATTGATTCACCCGATTATCATTACGATACGCGTTGAAGTGGATCGTGTAAAAACACAAGTCTCTCAGCCGTATTATGGATACTCGTCCGTTCTCCATTACACTGGGAGCAGGTCTCCCAATCCTTATCCTTGTCCCCCATCTTACTTTATTTAACCCGTACCCATTCCCATCTTAGGAAACCCATTCCCATCTTAGGAATGAGAACATTGTTTTCTTTAAAATAAGTATGATCAGATGATATTTTGATGTTGAAAAAAAAAGAGCTTTGAGCACTTAATCAGAATGGATAATGGCATATAGCAAAATACATCGTATACATCATTGTTATAGTCTCTCTATGCCCTTGTGTGTGTGCTTTTGTATGTGTTTCTCATTCTCTCACTTTTTATCTGTATCTCTCTCTCTCTCTATTTATATCTGCCCCCGTCTCTCTCCACATGTATCCTCTCTTCCTCTTCTTCATCTCATCTCTTCATATTTCGGCATCTTCTCTTACTATACATCTCTTTCTATCTTTAATGATAATGATAATCATAATTAATAGTTATTGCGATATTACGTACATGTCAACGTACATATCTTATAAACATGGAATGATAAACTGTATAGGAATATAATATCATAGAAAATTTGCCATCGCCGTCTTCTCCTAACTCCTGTTAAACTGATTTATCATCAGCAGTAAACAGGTAGATCCTATAACAAAAGTTACGCTTTTCTGTTTGCTCAAGTTGATTTTATTTGATATGAAAATGCTTATTTTTCTTCAAACACACCTTTCAACCATATATTATGTACATAACTGAATATTGGATTCATTGTCAAATGATTTAAACATTTTGTAATGTAATTACAAGGCATATCTGAACATCAATTCATATCTTTGAGAATAATTCATCAGGAGTTATTGTAGTGTGAAAAGTGGCAAGAATTGCTTTAACATTAGTGTGCCACATGTGCATTTCTACACCAATATTAGATATAAATCACAAAAAAAGTGTCTGGAAGTTTGGCTCCAAAAGAGTTAAAACTTAAGTTTGTTTTCAGTCACCACTATAGCAAGTGCTTATTGGATACTCGTGTTATGTCGCTTTAACTCTGTGTATACCAGGTGTGCATTACGTCATTAACAATGCACACATATCCCATAGCGCACCAGTTAATCTGTCACACACAGGGTTAATAATCATTAAAGCTTTTCTACATTCCGTCTTATTCGATGAGAAAGGGCACTGTGACCTCGTCTGGATCCAATCCTCGGTGATGCTAATGGCTGACGCAAGACATCTAATACCTGCCACTACCCGAGAACTAATTCCCATGCATCTCAGACGGGTTCATTAACGGCCTCGTTGGCCCCTCGTGACATCACCCCCGCGTCTTAATGACGCGAAGCAATTTACCGATGGAACGGATCTAATGTTTGAGTGACAGTTCTCAAAGCTCGTGAATTTCCCGTCCTGTGGGTATGTTCAGCTGGGGAATTTCATATGACATTTGGCGTATTCGTCACATTGATTACTTGTATTGTGATTGTGATGTGCAGGTCATAATACATGGTATCGTTCACAGCAAATTATCATGTCATGTCATATTATACAAATGATGCACAGGTTTGAGTGGGTCAGTAGGAATTGTGTACACAAGGTAGCTCTGAATTGCCTGAACCCACGAGGCGAAGCCGAGTGGGTTTCGGGCAAAATTCAGAGTAGGAATTGTGTACACAAGGTAGCTCTGAATTGCCTGAACCCACGAGGCGAAGCCGAGTGGGTTTCGGGCAAAATTCAGAGCTACCGCGTGTACACAATCCTACTGACCCACGAAATAAACCTGTGCATCATCTGTTTTATAGAATGGGCCCCAAAATCTAATAAAAAAGGGAAAAATCTCTGTCAATCTCATTTACCGGATGCATGGAAAAATCATGCGTCCGGTAATTACCGGACCAATCAGATTGCAGAGATTCTGACACCCATTCTATAATATATGCTATCATATAACATTTTCTTATTATCATGTCTATCGTGTCATAGTATATCATATTATATCATATGGTGAATGACTCCTATAGACATGACAGAGTAAGACCGGGGATTTAAATCAGTATGAAACGTACTTTTTGAGCGGCATCTAATGAACTAAGTTTTAATTCTATAGCTACAAAAGAAAGTACATGACATTCTAAAGATCAATCTAATTTTGTAAATCTTCCGAGTAAGCACGTGCCTGGCACACCACTCGTATACACGCACGTATATGCCTTGGAATGTTCCCTCGCGAGACGCATTTCACCGCTAGCTTCTAACGTGGGGCAGCTAAGTGTGCTTGAATATATTTCGATTATTACATTAATTCCCAGACGCACGGTTTATGTAGACATACCACTAAATACCGCCCAGGCAACCACGTATCTAAAGATGCCTAAAGCCCTAGCTAATTAATTAAGTGTTATTAATTAATTAATTAAAGTAATTATTAATTAATTAAAGTGTCGGGATATAATTCGATTTGCTCGAAATGCAGTTACTGCCGATACAGTATCAATTCGATAAGCTATCGGAAATATAAATTGCCTTTTCAGATTTTAAATGCGTCTAAGCTGACACGATCACAGTGTAGGTTGTATGCGGTGACCGCCGTGTGAACGGATATCGAAATGTGACGTAACAAATGCTACGTGCAATGTCATTATAATCCAGAGTTGGATAATCTAATTAACTCATCGATATCATGGAATGTATTAAGCAAGACATGTTTATTCCAGTGCTGTGTAGATGCGTTTTCTGCTGTTTATTGGATTCGTGTCGTCTACGAAATTCCAACATGAGTTATTTTATGTTCGATGGCATACACAAGGGTGCATGCTATATAACGCCAATATGTTTATTTTTGTTCGATGTGTTCAATAAAATAAATGTATCCCATGTCTATATATTAGAGATGTCAACCAACACACCGCATAATAAAGTCACTGTTGCATAAGATGATTTAGATTTAATTTGACGTCCCATGAATATGATATAATGCATTCATTATTTAGTCAACTCTATGTAAGGGCGTTCTTGCACATCTTAAAGAGCAATTCAGTTTTGTGACAGTAGGTGTATACAAAAAGGTTTGTTTCATAGTGTAATCACTATCAATGTATGTCACTAAACTTTTTGGTTGAAAGGTAAGGAATATTTTATAGGCCTACAGATTGCGGGATCCGTAATTATGGCAGATCGGTCCTGTTGTCATTACATGTTCCATTCTTAACTGATTAGAGGTTCACAAAAAGGAATCGAGCGAAACCGGGATCCTTGATAACGACACAAGTGCTACCACGAGTGCTACCACTATAATCCCCGATACCTTTAAAAAGGATTTCACGTGTCTATCACAAAGTTGCTGCCTTGTTGTTCACTATAATAATGGGTAAAAGGGCTGAGGATGTAGACTACGGTGACAGCTGAGTGCAAAGCTGATACCGTAGCTGTTTCCACAGAGCAACACGCACAATGCTAACGCGATCCGTGAGGAATGTATAGGAGACTCATACCTGCTCTCTCCGGGTACATGGGTGACAATCTCAAAATAACATCCGAAGACATTTCACCCGAGGAGCTTTCGCAGCATGGTATCGAGATTGGCCTTGGCGAAAGTCATGAACGGGGACTCGATAATGTTTGTGCTTTATAGAAGCCAGTGTGGAATATGACATGTTATTCAATCGGCTTGTTTTTGGAAAAGTTCGGCTTGGAATGCATTCGTAACATTCTGCAATTCTCAATGGACCATTGGTCGAGTTTAAGAATTCGAGGGGTCTGTGCAACATATTAGCAAGAATTGTTTTCATTCTCATGTTATATTCCGATCTTGTTTCATTGAAATGAATACAGCAATCAACATTACAAACATCAAATTCTGTACCTTCAACTCGAAAGGGTTTAATTTAAAGTGTATCGACGTAGGCCTACTGCAGTACTTTTTCCAATATTGATTCCAATATGATATGAATGTCGTGAACTGCACGTTCTTTTGAAATAAATGAATGTGCAGTAACATCCTATCGTGCTAAATCAAAACATTGAAACGTGCTTTTATTCTTGGGTTTTTCTAATATATCTTCCCTGAAAACTGTGATAGAGCTTTAAGCCTCCTATCTATGGTAGCTTTCATGCTACAATACATCTGCTATTTCACGCTCGTCCAACAAGAAATGAACCGCCTCATGACCTGCTAGTCTTACGGCGCAGACTATTATAAATTTCCAGTGCATTTTTACAAGATTTGTCATCTTGTCAGTGTTCTTGAAATTACTTTTGTTTCGCATACTAGTCAAGTTACATAACTTCCGCTTCCGTTTGAAATCCCTACTTTGATTAATTTGATTGTTGAAACAATGGCGACGGGTTACCTAAAGAGACATGTTTAACGGATATTTCATTTATGAAGAATATGCTCTACAGAAATATCAAAGGCACTTAGGGATTTTTATTGGTGAACATTAGTATGAAGTTTCATTTGCTCTTTGTCATCTGCAAAACCTCCAATAACAAAATAGCAATACACTATATTTGATGATAGAATAAACATTAAAGATGCTGGCAATTCTTTAGTTCAATTGGGATTATGTAAATTTATTATTCAAATACATTTTGTTGAAAAAGAAAGGGAATGTCTCGGCTACTGACTGCCTATTCTTCAGGTTATCCATTGACCTAAAAAAATAAATTGCCAGCATCTTTTACATTCTTTTCTTTTGGACAACCCATAATTGAATATTCAATTCAATTTTTAAGCTCCAACGGACTCACCTCTTGCAAAATTAGAAGGTTAATTCCTGCGCAGCCTAATTTTCATACCCTTTACAAAAGTGAGCAGTGCTCATTCAAGCAAAATTACTTTCAAAAGTTTTGGTGTCAGTTGAAAGTTGAGACCATAAGGTATCTATACATGTAAATAATTCTCCATAGAATCAAATATTGTTTTATTCGGCAGCCATTTAAAAAGTGTATAGTTTTTTTTAGACACACGGTATCGGAGTGATTAGTATTCATTGTGAATGAATACACATGTGGAATACAGAGAGTTAAGCCAGTCACACTATACGAATGGTAACAACACATTACTTCCCGATGATCCAATCCTTCCTCTCTATGTGGATGATTGATACCAAAATTCCAACTGAATTTCAAAAGGATTTTCTTCCCTTCACAACGGAAAGAAAAATGTCTGAATACGCAGTCTGCTTTCTCAACAGATGGCCGGCAGCCTGAAAGGTGAATGAACCTGAAAATGAAGAGGGGTGGAGAGATCGGAACAAACATATCAAGTCAGCTTGACGTACAACGTGGAGGGCGGGACAGAGAGGGGATAGATCTTCCAACATCGTCACCATGGTCACGTATCTAGGAACCGGTAATCAGGAAAGAAAGGAACGATCATCAAAATGGGTCGGTGTTGGGAGAAGTAAGAACAAGGAAATACTTTTCCCGAACCCGGACAAGAAAAAAAGAAAGTGGCGGATAGAATAATATATAAAAAAAAATGATTATGGGACGAGGTAGATACGTTGGTACGCTTAGTATCGCGCAAATATACTGGATCGCTTTACATAAGATAACACTTTCTCCAAAATATTGTTCTTTAATTGTTCGGCTTTATTTGTTATGTTAAGTAAATGTATTCTGCCATTTTTTTCTATCTATGCATCCAGTTTAGTGTGGGTTGGATAGGGGATGGAGTTGGGATGGGGTCAAACTGCAAGATTGTGAAGCCTATAAGTAATGGTTACTTTATTAATCTTCTCCTGTACCAGAAATATCTAGTATTCTGTAATTTATCGTTTCCTTACCTTGAAATACGAAATAAGTCATGATAATAAAATTAATCACATATAATATGTGAATAGACGGTTAACATGGAAAGAAGATGAAATGTATACGAGGAAGAGAGAGTAGGGAGGATAAAGGGGCCGACCCAAAGATAAGCTATGTATAACTTAAATTTACATAACACCCGGCCAGTTTCCATGTTCTTAGCATCGACCCCAGTCCCATGTGTTTCAGAGAACATGATTTTTATACGAATATCGTATATTTTGTCATCGTTATTATTCAGGACAAGTGTCTGCGGTTCTGACCTATTAATATCTGGGCACAGGCAGCTGTAGACTCAATTACAGACGTTTTGATTGACAGGGATGAGACATGTTGTACGTGGGGGATAAGAAATGATAATATTGATGGTCCTTCCTCACTCGTTCATCTGTTCGCCTCAGGGTGTCTTTACCGAGTAGACTCATATTGTCCAAATATTGCGGCTATAAAAATGGTAATATTAATTTTTCGAAATTGGTATTACAGATGAGAGAACGATAAAGGGGAAGAGAGAGAGAGAGAGAGAGAGAGAGAGAGAGAGAGAGAGAGAGAGAGAATGGGAGAGGGTGAAAGAGTGTAGTTAAAGGCAACATGTAGGAGGAGGTACAAGGAAGTGATGGTGGTGGTGCAAGGGGGGGGGGGGTGGTGGTGGTGGTGCAGGGGGGGGGGCGGTGGTGGTGGTAGATGAAGCATGAAGGGAGACGGAGAAACGGAGATACATAGATAAGGGGGTGACTATTTTATTTTGTCATTTTCATTATGAGCAAAGTCTTTGTTGCCAGACATAGTTATTATCCATGTTACATCCATGCACCCCTACAACCAAGGCTAGTGGTATACAGACCTTCGTTCAACGTAACGACAAAAATGCTACACACACTAAACAGCAGTCAGTCAGTAAATGTAATATAAGGTGCTCCAACAGATGGGAAATGCTCATATCCCATTGAAACACGCTTACTCCTGGAGTAGTTTTACGAACCCGCAATCCGAGATGTCACGTGACAAGAATTCAAAGTGCATTGGCAAGAGAAGGTGTGATATGAAGTGAAGATGACGTCTGAATGTCACCTCCACATAAGTGTTATCTCCTCCAAAAGCACCTGCGTTCTGAATTGTATTTGTTGTTCTTAATTCATATTGCTTGAGCTAAACGGCGGATTGATAAACGGTGACGCTTTTTTCAAAAGTGTCGGCTTGCCGCGTCTAAAATATCGCCGCAAAGTTGTGATTTACCTAACGCCTAAATCATCCACTACCCCCGTCTCCAACTGAACGTACTCCTCTCATTTAAAATATGTTTTGCACTTAAAAAAAAAGGGCATCTTGAGTACGTTTTCCTTGTGACTTTTTAAATTTGACGATGGAGGGTGTTTGTTTGGAGAGGTGAACTTTTAAAAGTGCGTTTTGCCACGTCGTCCTAACGTTTAACACATCTATCAGTATGCTTCTATTTTAAAAACTGCTGCCAACACATTGATTGACGCTTGTTGAGTTACAGAAGGTAAAATATGAAGGGAATTAATTTCAATTGAATGACAACCACTGTGAAGAACGCAAATGCTGTTTGATTAATATTATGGTACATGGGTACATGCAGGACATACCGGACACTGAGTTCTATCATGCCCTGGCTGCCAATATGTACATGCAGGGTACATGTAGGCCTATATCACAAGGAAACCCGACATGTGGGACTACATGTACTTTACAATACTGGCAGCCAGGGCATGGCAGAAGTCAGTATCCGGTATTCCCTACATGTAAATACCCTAAGTTTTCTATAATGTAGTTGTTAAATTTTAGTATCACATGTTGATGATTGTCCATTCAATGTTGTTTTATGATGTAACTGATGCAAACAGGCCCTCGGGGAGTGCCTAGCAGACTAAGAGGCTTACCCGGGAAAAAGAAGACTAAATAAACGAATAAATGAAATAACTATAATTTTGCATTTCGATTTACATGAAGGGAGTTTGTGACTGTACTCAATGTATAAAGACATTGAGTCCATACTAGTGCATATGCTATACGTTTGTCTAGACATGGTTTTCACGTGTCTGGCCGATAAACATGTAACTGTTTCTACATAATCGGATATTCGTCCGCACCGTGCGTGATCGCGCACCATACTGTGCGTCGTATTTTCACACGCTAGAAGATCGAGCCGCACACCGCGGGATCTCGAATTAAGTTAAGGAGCAGCAAAAGACGCCGAAGATTGGCGGGTCTTTAGACTCTTTACCTCGCAGCAAGACGCCATCCTGTATGTCTAAGGAACCCAAATACCCATTATCGCGGCAAGGAACGCGATCGGAAATGGAGAACAAGATCAAGTCGAAATTGTTTTAGGGTATTGGGTTGCAATGAATTTGAAGACAACAGCGAAATTGAACAAAATAGAATAAAGAGATATTATACACTGGGAATGTATTGCGCGTTAGTCCCCCACCTGGTATAATGAAATGAAATGTAGCCATTATTTGTGTCATTTTATTGCATTTCCCAGCACCCCTTTTGAAGATACCGCGTGCGTGGTGGGACTAGGCAAGGATACTATTTTCGTTCAACGGCCATTGCTCTTGCAGTATGATTTAGATTTAACATGGTATAACCCACAACATGCTAACAATTCATGCCAACACAGTTGTTTTTCGTTTTGTTTCGTTTTTATAAAGAACGCAATCGTGACTGTAGTCCTACAAGGCGAAACTGTACAATACGACCTTATTACGATCAATAACTTATTCCCCAACAAAATAGAATATATATAAAGCTTCAACATAATCTGTGGTGAGAACAAGTGCTGTAGCAATGCTATAAATCTTGAAAATACATCATCACGAATAATTATACTCACGCATGCAGCAAAGATATTGTTAAGTTGTTTATGTATTGTTAACTACATTTTTTTTACAGTGTACAATAAGAGAGACATTATGACTTCGAACGCGATAAAGGAGAATCAGCTCAAATAAGATCGAATCGTTGTGACGCTTGCCTATTCAATCCATGTTTCATTTGAACACCGAATTACAGAAGCTTCTGTCGCAACCCATCCAAATTATCGGTAAGGGGTGTATTATAATTATATTTAGCCGCTTGTTGTATAGCACTATTATTAAACTATACGCCTTTCCTTTCCTCTCAAACCATCAGTATTTTCTCCTCTGTTTTTCTCCTTCCCTCCCTCTCTTTACTCTCATATTCATTTTCAATACCGCTCTATTCTCTCCTCTCCTCTCTTCTAATATTCTCCCTTTCCCCCCTTCTCTCCCCGCGAGTCACACAGAGTTAGGTAACACGCATCTTAATTCGATTTAAGAGCCCCGTGAGACATCTTAAAGGTATATCCATCAAGAAGAGAAAATACCATCACGGCTATTTGCCTTTTCGCTCTGCAGATTCCCGACAGTAAGACGAATCAACCACCCGATACAGCATACACCGCGCTTAATTACATTTCTCAGGTAAGCGAGTCAGCGGGATGATGCGTTGCTATGGATACCAAATGATGATTTCCTGGGTTGAGCGCACTTTGGTAGTTAGGTTTGCATGAGTTTAGAATATGCGATAAACACGCGGTTTATGATACAAATGATACAGGGTGTCCTGGCTCATTTCTGATTAGGGAAAAAAAAACATTTTCGGAAATTAACACAGCAATGTTTATTCCACACATGCATTAATGCAATAAATGGCAACGTTTCAGATTCACAAGACAGAACTGGGAATCGTTTACTTGGAGATTAAAATTCTTGTTGTTAAAAGGCTTAAGACAAACTTTATAATTTGTCAAATATGAGTAGGACTGTAGGAGATTCACTTCCATTATGTTAAAACAGGAACAAATTTTATTAGCACAATGAGAGGTCACCACTCGTGCGTAACTTACGAACAGTTTGGTGAACGCCCCCCCCCCCCCCTAAATAGTTGTAATATCAGTGCTTAATCTATATGTCCAGATTAATTGTGATGTCAGTGCAAAGTCTAAACTTACTCCACATCCAAGAATTTAGACTAAACAGCGTCCTGCTTTTGACCAACGTTGATGTTAGTACTATTTCACACTTTTTCGTTAGAGAACGTAATTCAATTCGATAAACACTCACATCTAGAATAAGAACGGCGAACGTTTGTTGATAGTCGGCGAACGGTTGGATGTGGGTGTTAGGTTATGGAACCGTAGAATAACATTGAACTTTGTTGGTTTGATCTGGAGGGAGAAAGGGACACGCACCCTAATAACACGCAAACACTGCTCCGACACCCTTCTTTGTGCGGGCTTTAAGCCGACCGTGCGAACGTCAAACAGATTTCCACAGATTTTCCCACCTCTCGCGAACACAGAACAAGCTCTATTTGCTTTAAAATACGGGTTTTGTTGGGGATTTGATTGCAAGAAATTTGCGGAACAAATAAGCGATTGACGATAATTTCTTGTTGACTGAGTGTTCTTTAACAGCAAATGTTCGATCTAACATAGACTTGAACGATTTGCGTGCAGTTTGACAATCACTGCAACTTCATGCGTTTATTAAGTTCAGTTTTCGTTCATGCTTTGGAGCTTGTAGAGCGAAACTGTGATTTATTGCATTTCGAGATGAAAACCTTACGCACATTCAGCAGCTGAAAAGTATAAAAATGAGGTAATATACTTCTCACCAATTTCTTTGCGAATAAATGTATTATACAGTTGCAAAATGTGGGAAAATATTTCAACTGCTAGCACATAACGATAATGACGATGATGATAATGTTGACGATGAAGGTGATACAGATTGTATTGGTAGTGATAAAACATTGAATAAAATCACAATCTTATTCAAAATTTTACAATAAAAATGACACAACGATAATCGCTTGTAACACAAATCGTGTGTCTATTTTAAGATGACATTACGCAAAGTCCATATATCATTGTCTGTCCTTAAGTTTGAATTAGTTCTGTAGAGCACATCCGATAGCACAGTGGTTTGCGTCATGCATAGGTATTAAAAATAACCCTACAGTCCCGGTAACCACATCTCGATCACGTTTCTGTCTCGCCGTTTTTCAGCCCAGGCAATCAGCAATCAACTTCCAGTAATATGACGGGCATTTTACGTCAGCCTTGGACCATAATTGAACGTCCCCCAATGCAGTAATTAGCCAATGGAGGCTAGAAATAGCTTTTAATTTCAACATGTTCAAGGTAAAAGGTAATGTCGCTCAGATCCCCCCGAAGCCGGATAATGTTTGATGTAAGTTTAACATGAACTCATGGATCCATTAAGGATACGTGTACTGTGCGCTGGGCGAGCTAGCACACTCTCGCATTCTGAGATTAAAGGGTTACTAAATTAGGAAAATAAGTTCCCCCTAATCTATGTAAAATTATCCACTAAAAACGAATTTCACATTTGTTTGCCGCAATAAAGTCTCATTTTGACGAAAATGTGAAATAAAAAAACAAAACCGCACGCCTCCAATGACGTCTGAGAAGTCAAAATGCCATATATTGTACGGAAGCCAACAATAGACCATTTTCGTAATGTATTCACAACTTCCCCCCTAACTGCGTAGTAACGCGCCATTGCACTCACCTGTATCTTGTCATCCAGATTCAATGGATGGAATGTACTTTGAATCTATTAGTTGTTGCTACTCGGACAAACCTCGGACAAGCTTTGGGGCTCCCATTGGTAACGTATTGTTTGAACGGCGTGAATAAAATATGTTATTCACGCCGTTGGCATTTATGGCATTTTGACTTCTCTGACGTCACTGGAGACGTGCGGGTTTTTTTTTTCAAATTTTCGTCAAAATGAGACTTTATTGCGGCAAACGAATGTGAAATTCGTTTTTAGTGGAAAATTTTACATAGATTAGTGGTAACTTATTGTTCTAATTTAGTCACCCTTTAAAGAGAGCTCAAATCTAATGGCCACTGCAAACGACACGACTCTGCCACGATTCTGCAGTCGTAAGGGCCCACGACTGGAAATATGACGTCACCTTCTTGTACAAATCCAATATCCAGGTCCTGCGATTCAGCCAGTCGCAGAGTCGCACGACTGATCGGACCTTATCGTCTGCGGTGGCCTCAATCTTGTTTTCCCCACTCTGCCAGTACTCTCTCTATGACCCTATCGTCCATCATAATTTTACGCAACATCCTTCGTGATTAATTTCCTTACGGTATGACGTCACGGCTTGTTTCAAACAAAGGACAAGCCCATGATGGGAATAATAATCAGCTTGTAGAAAATAGAACGAGATTATTTTAGATGGAAATTGCCATTTCGTGTAATAAGGAGGACAAAATGTTTATCCAATCATCCGTGTTAATATTTGACTTGTTATTGCTCTTCCACGAGCATCACAATACCTCTTCATGACGACAATACTCTCCGATCTTGAATTGGTATTAATCGTTGAATGGAGTTGGCTGGTTGCAATTCAATCCCAAACAATTACGGCTTAATCTTACTGGGCCAATGCGCGAATCCAAATAAAACCTCATTTAGCGTAGCAGACATCAAACGATCCTAGGATATAATAATACTACGGTAGCAGCTTGATAAATTTTACAAATGCAAATCATGTGTGTAGGCATGCATATCACCTGTGTATGTATGTTTAATGAGTGTATGTGGTATGTATGTTATGTGGGCTTGCTTCAGTGGATGGGTGTAATTCTGTGTGTTTGTGGTATGAGTGAGTATGCATTTGTGTGTGCTTCAGTAGCTACGAAATGTTTGTTTTTCTGATACTGATATTTAGGATTTGCATTGTGGCTGCAGGCAACTGTCTAAATCAATGTAAGTTCAAGAGGGTTTGACCAAGCCGGCAGTAAGAGGGGATAATATTGCGCCCTGCAGGGTGAAAGCTTGTTGTACATCAAGAAAACAGAAATGAAACAATAAAAAGAGAGGGTAGAGATGTAGACAGATGAAATATGGAAGAGTTCTAGAGGGAGAGAGAGAGAGAGAAGACGGGCAGAAAGAGAGAGAGAGAGAGAGAGAGGGGGGGAAGAGGAGAGAGAGAGAGAGAGAGAGAGAGAGAGAGAGAGAGAGAGAGAGAGAGGAAGAGAGAGAGAGAGAGAGAGAGAGAAAGAGAGAAGACGGGCAGAAAGAGAGAGAGAGAGAGAGAGAGAGAGAGAAAGAGAGAGAGGAAGAGGGGGGAGAGAGGGGGAGACAGAGAGAGAGAAAGAGAGAGAGGGGGGGGGGGGGGGAGATCACAAACCACTCGGTTCGACTTATCATTGTTTTCACTCAACGATTTTCGTTTCGATTATATGTTTCTTCCCCCCCCCCCCCCCCCATCCCCGCTCCGTCCTCATCACATCTCTCTCATACGGTATATACCATACTATGCATAATATTGTTTTCCTTCAAAATATTAATACATACAGGTCTTTCTTCGTCAGTGTGGTTATCAATAAATTAATCAATAAAGTCTGCTAGTTTAGGGTCAGTACATGTTTTCCTTTCTTTATATTATGTTCACAGGGATGTGATTTTCTTTTCAAGGGGTCGCTTATTGTTTTTAATTATTGTATGTTAGCATTGTAATCATAATCACCCATATCGTACGATTGCTACTTTCAGATTTCAGCCGTTCGTCGTTGTAAGCAGCCTCATTCCTCTCCAATTTAAAGCTTTAGAAAATAGTGCCATTCTCATTAGGCTTAAAAAATCTAGAAGTAAGAAAAATCTAGAAGCTAGGGGACAGGGACAATAGGACCATTCGGCTTTTGGTTCGGTTGCTAGGCAACTTTCACCCTAACTTCGAGATTTTTCTAACTTCCCGATTTTTTAAGCCCAATGAGAATGGCACTGATTTTATTGATTCGCATTCCTTCCACAACAGCATGTAACAAAATCTACAACATGATTTTGTAGATGGATACATACCATCAATATCAACATGTAAATTTCATTACATGTGAATAGCAAACAAATGCATCGCATTCCTCGCACAGTAGCTTGTCACGGAGTCGACAATAGAATTCATGAAGACATACATCCGGCGATAAGCACAATGTTATTTCAATATCGCAGGAAGTTGATCACATGATTTATCCAGTAGCTACCACCCCCCCCCCCCCCTTTCGCTCTCTCCATGTAATATGTATCTCTGTCTGTGCCTTTCTCTCTGTTTCTCTGTATGTCTCTTTGTCCCTCTGTCTGTCTCTCTCTGACTGGTTCTCTGTCTCGCTCTCTCTACCAGTCTACCGTGTCTACTGCTGGCTCTCTCCCTCTCCCTCTCACTGTCTCATAATGGGACGATTAAACACAAATTATCCACAAGTTCCACAATAAAAGGGACACACACACACACACACACACACGCACACACACATACACACATCCACGCACACACACGCACACACACAGACACACGCACACACACACACACACACACACACACACATACACACACTTACACGCACACACACACACAGCGAAACTAGTGAGAGTTAATCATCCTCGTTTCGACCTCAGTCAGAATCTTACTCATTATTGTGCGCGAACGTTCCTAATATCATTATTAATTTTATGTCATCATCATTATTATTATTATTTTTTTTTTTTGTGTGTGTAGGGGGGATATACCCCACACCACTCGCTCATTCTGAAGACGCCCCGCTTCATTTCTCTCCTACACCTATACATGTACCTCTTACCTCCCTGCACCCCACTGCAGCGAGGTTGCAGAGTGCGGGTTGTACTGGGGTTAGATTGTTGTTATCATTTGAGGATCACCTTGGGGGCTACCGCCACGCTCTAATTAAAATCTCCGCTCCAATATGGGCAAGGTAAGGTGAGGTGAGCGCAGGGACACATTCCGGGTCTATCATCGGAGGGATTCATAGGTATATACTGTATAGGCAGATGGAATTCTTACATCTTTATATGCCATGGTGTGTATACGGCTCAAAACACATCTTTCAAATTATGACCATTCAGTCAATTCGACCTAATATGTTATCGTGCTGATTGCATCAATTCTACCAATACTTCAAATTCAATCTGTATCAATATCGAACAATTTTATACCAAAAAATCGTCTGTATTAAACGAGCGCCTTAACCGTGGAGAACCTATTTTCGGACGGTGATGTAAAAATTAAAATGTAATAGATTCGATTTTCTTGATTAATAACCAATGACATGGTTTTGTATCATCTTAGCAGATCTGCGATGCTAAGCATATTCAGTAAACTTTGCTTATATTTCACGTAAAGCTTGTATAGTACATCTCTACAATTTTGTACGTTTGGGCAAAAACATCAACTCTCCCTTCAATGGATATTATTAATTGATTTTACGATAATAATCTGGTTATAAAAACAGTTGCCAATTTGATAGTCCCATAATGATTTGCCCTGCTCTAAAAGGTCTTGGTCCCGAATGGGTTAAAGCCGTGCTTGATGGTCGTCAGAAGTACACGTACCTCAAATACCTTGAACTGGTCGTGATGGGTTTGTTAATTAGGTTTATTGAGTCCAGAACCAGATCGCCATTGAAACAATATTGAGTCATCAGAGCGAAACCATTGACCTATCCAATATTGAATTCATTATATAGTTATTGATATCGACCCATACCCTAGAATATATATAATGTGATCTCGAATACAGCTGTGTCAGATGAAAAAGGAGAGGGAAGTTGATGCAGAGAGGGATGGGGCAGGGTGGGAGGGGGAGAAAAAAAAACGAAAGAGAGAGAAAGACAACAAAAACGAATTGAGAGAGAAAGGATGAAACAGAGAAAGAAGAAAAAGGAAAAGAAAAAGAAAGTAGGAGGGCGTTTCATGAACATTTTTCGTCTGACAAGCTGTCTTTCTCCGACAGTTACATAGTAACAGTCAGAGGCTAGTGCCTTTCAGCCAATCAAAACCGAGGATTTAACTGAAGTTGTCAGCACTGACCATTTAGTTAGTGCTGGCAACGTTCATGAAACGCCCTCCAGAGAGAGGACTACAGAATTTGCGCAATCATTAGATGACGCAACTTTCAATAACCTTCCCAAACTATGTATTGCGTTAATAAAGTCAGATACCAGCTGGGATAACCAAGATCAGTAATCGTCCGTGCATTGGTTGGCATCGTTCACTTGGTGATTTACATGTCAAAAGTAACATTCTTAAAAACCACGATAGCAAATGTTTGCCTCCCGCGCCAACCATAATTGAATTGCCTACGATTTTACAAATAGAGACTTATTGCACCACAGGCAGAACTCAATGTTTATGGAGTCCCGCCCCCCCCCCCCCCCCCCCACACACACACCCTTCTCCTCCTTCTGCTATTGCGACCTCCAATATGGCGACCGTCCGAAAATAATTGTCTAGCCTAATTGCAGTGAGCACGCGAAAGATAAGCGGCGGCAACAGAAAGTCTATGACCCCTTTTCATTTCCTCTCGTTTCAGCGAGAGACTGTCTGCTAATCGCTCAAGTAATTAATTCTTCTCCCTCCCATCTCCCCTCATCTTAATCAGGAACAGGGACCGGGTATTGCTTTGAGTCCCATGGGGTGGAGTTGGGTGAAAGCTTACCCCTCCCTCTACTACGCGCTCTGATAAAGGCAGAGTGTCCCGTTTGCAAAAGTCAAGAAACTCGAAAGGAATCGGCAGTAATGGTAGACTCGTAGAAATCTTGGGTTAAGTTGGATACATGTGATATAATGGATTGGGCAATCCAAAAATATGTCCAGCTGGATCTCGCCCGATATTTGCTTACAATGTGTAAAGAGTCGCCACTTGTTACGCAAAATATCAAGCCCAACTAGGCAAAAAACAACAACACTATATCCACAAACAGATTGAAAACTCTAGAACCCCACGTATTTGCCTTTTTTTAAAATCCAAAACATGTACATTTTATTTCTAAGAGCGGAGATATTTGGATTCCTTTAATCGTGATGATATTCTAGCTGAGCATTCTACTGCATTCTACCCCCGTCACCTCTAGAAGTTAACTCGAGTAATTACCAGCGGAACTCTTAAAATTACTTTACATACCTACGTCTGCAAGAGCTGTTCTCCGCAGATGTTTACCAATTAGAATTTGCTAATTTAATCCACGATACTAACCCGCAATCATAGCCCAATGTGGCATCAATTATCTGCACATGGGTTTAATTTCCTTTGAACGTTTTTTTTTTATAAAGGTATTGCGACTCGAAATACTTATTTTGGTTTGATGTATTTCAACTTCTGCTTATGTCAATTCTATTATTAAAAGGCCTAAATGTCATACAAAACAAATTGTATCATACATTTTTTTATGTAACAAACAAATAACTATTCTAAAAGTCACTGTGCACGTTTTCGTTTTTCCATGCATCATAGTGATTCACAATCTTGAAGGCACCATACCCATGAATTGATAAATGCCAATAGTTCTATTCAGACACTGACATGTTGGGTTTGATCCAACCCACTGATAATTGCATCTGTTTGTCGGCCCTTTCCTCAGTTAAATGGAAAATAGATAAATTAATCCGGTATAAAATACACCACAAGAGCTTGTAGAACGATAACGGAAAATACAGCTGGGTCGACATGAAAACTTAAAAGATTTTTTTGCAGCCTCAAGGAATACGACAAATCACAAACCCTGCTCAACATGTTCAAGTATGTACAAACACGGAAAAGAATGGGAACATTATCTGTCCCACAATGACATTTTTTAAACATAAAATGTGATTTATATCTACTTGAATTCATACCATCCATCAAACTTTGGGAGAAATTCTCGATGCATCTGGAATCGTCATAGTAAAATATATTCCCTGCTTCATTAGTTGTCATTTTTGTAATAATAACATTGATTAATGTCCTGGATGTTACTTTATCAATAAGAAAAAAAAAAGTAATATTAAGTCAGCATCATGCGGATTGAATTGAAAAGCAGGAGATCGATGTTTTCATTGCAGCACGCAACCTCCTCGTGGCGCTATCTAGTCTGTGATCTTCAGATCCGACGAACTTCAGACAGAACTGAACGAGAGCCAGACGGACTGCGGAGTTCATTGCGTGTTATCTCATGAGTCTACGAGGTCAATATCCTCCCAGATATATAAACACGACTGGGATCCTCTCTCCAATCTTCTTTGTTCCTTGTTTGTTTTGTCTAAACTGTTGACGCTGCCACCCAGACAAATACACGTCCATGCTGCTGCGATCTACAGTTTCTTAGCCATATTAATGTCGTCATTGAGTCACGGCCATGTTCGACTATATATATAATAGGCCCGCGGCATGTTTCACGTTTCGAGACTTAACGATAGGAAAATACTGCTTATGCTTCAGGTTATAGACAGTTATAGGCTAGATATGATACAAATATTTGGCAAAAGACTCAACTCATGGACTTATTTGAAAGCAATAAAAGGATATTAGCCCTGATAATATGCATGAAGCACATGAACTATTTAAGTAAACAAAGATTATTTTAATAAATACTATTTCGAAAATAGTAAAACTTTCGGTAATATCATGTGGTGAACACATGAATAAACACTTGTTCACATAATCACTTGAAAGCTGCATTTTCAGACATGACACCCACCGCGATGGCACAAAATATGACAACTTTTTTTTTTTGCACCAGTCAGCGCCTTACATGTACACCTTGCTCTCTTCGTATTTATATCTTCCGGAAAAGGAGGTTGGAGGGACAGACGTGAGGAAACATTTCTTCCGAGGACCCTTGATCGAAATCTGCTCCAGATGATGCGCTAATCGAAAACAAATAGAAGACAGACGATGGGGAGTAGAATTACATTGGAAATATTTGCCGCAAAAAGTGTCAATCATGTCAAGTGGATACTACCGGCGATGTGGGTTTTCTGTCCCGCGCTTCCCAGACGTTCAAGACGGACTCGTTTCGGACAGTGCACTTAAGAATTAAGACCAATATTGTAAGAGATATACATATGAGGTGTGTATCACGATAAGATGGTAAGGGATGATGCGTGAAGGAAGCTGAACAAAATGCGGCGAACTGGAAGCGAAGCCGAGGAGGGCAAAAGAAGATGGCTATGAAAGAAATATGTCAGATAGTGCGAAATCGTGATTCCCCTTTCCTTTTTGTATCTTAATATTTTCTTCTATTGTATTCCTATTTTCCTCTTCATTGGATAAAATCCCATTACTTCATCACCGTTCTCAATGTTTTTATGGTTAACAATTAGATTACATATTTAAGAATACTTGAATCTGAATTATGTGCATTCGAAATAGTTATACAATATGTATTTGCATGGAATATTGATAAAATCAATAGTAATAAAAACATGATGTTCTTCCAAAATACAATGCCAGGGTCAAGTGAATGACCTATACACATCAACATGTTGCGGGATATTTGCGATAAAGTAATAACTTCATCTTCAAAATCGAGATGAAAGTCGAAAATAGTTGGTGTTCATTGAACTAGATAAAAATCCCATTTCGCGGATGACTTCCACGCTGCGCATAGTGCCACTTGGCCTTCGGATATGAACCTCGCCAGAACCTGCTTGCAAACCAAACTGCTCCTGATTTGAAGTGAAACGTCACTGATGAAAATGTGATGACAGGAGATTTAGGTAAGGAGGTTGGGTACGTCCACTGTCACTGATTGACTCGGTTAACTCTTTGTCAGTCATTGCCAGGTATTTGCACCCCTAATAAACGCAGAACATGATGTTGTCTGGCAGAAGTAGGTAAACCAATCGTTGGCGTATCGATGTCATTATAAATGCTATGATATCATACGACTTTAATCATGGTAACGATAAGACATTAAATGTGCACCGTTTAGATGTAAGCATGATTCATGATAAATGTTCTTTTGATTGTCAACATTATCATCAAACATGCAATTTTTAAAGGAGATATATATTTTCTCACTCAAATAATTGCCAAAGCATCATAGTGTTATAATTTCATTTATACTTATAGTTACTTTGTTACTGAGGTAATATAAGAAATTTGTAATTTAACTATTATATATATATATATATATTTTTTTTTTTTTTTTTTTTTTTTTTTGGGGGGGGGGGGGGTCTACTTTATGTAACCTGTCAAGTCTATTGTAAAACTCTGTGAATTTCGGCCCTTGGCCGCGATTTGAGTTGTGTTTTTAACAATAAAATATGCCTCTGAATCAATAGATCTTCATTGATTTACATTCATCCCCTTACATGACTTGTATGTAAAATAACAAGGAGGAAAGGAGAAGTATTCATGCCACATTTTGTCACAACAAATTTGCTGATTCACGTCATTAGCAGAACATTCAGCCAATATTATGTTTGAATCCATTAGAACGACACACTTACTAATGTCGCGCAATTGGACTCTGCAGATGCTTATCAAACATATTAACGAAATGGAGCATGCCTAATTGAGCTTTACATAATTTTACTCAATACGCAAGTATGGTATAGGTGAATGAAGATGGATGATAATCGCTACTTTCAGAATTGAGATTATTTTTGGCCTGAAGCAAAATCCAATGAGCGACGACGAACTACAGGATAACCTATTTAATCAATGAAAGACAGTAATCACGAGCTTGGTAGCCTCTTTTTCCAATATCATGATGTTTCATTTTGTACTTATTGAAGGAGTTCATTTGATTCTGAATCATATTTCATTTCCATCTGCGTAATTCCAAAGAAACTCATTCAAGCAAAAAGTTGATTAACATCGTGATGAGAGATGGCCTTCGTGATAAATAATGGCGGTACAAAGTTGCGTTGCACTTCTTGAAGTAGAAAGCTGAAATACGAATGATTTATCTCTACCGCTAGGCCCGCCAATGCAAAAACGTATTAATTTTCATTTGGAAAGAAATCATAGACAGAATCAACCACGTCACTATGACAACGCGATATGGCGCCAGATATGAAATTGGCGTTTACAATTTCGGTCTGTCTCCGTCCATCGCTCTCTCTCTCTCTCTCTCTCTCTCTCTCTCTCTCTCTCTCTCTCCCCCTCTCTCTCTCTCTCTCTCTTTCTCTTCTGCTTCTCTCTCTCTCTCTCTCTCTCTCTCTCTCTCTCTCTCTCTCTCTCTCCTGCTTCACTCTCTCCCTTTATCTCTACCTCTCTGTCTGTCTGTCTGTCTGTCTGTGTGTCTGTTTTTCTCCCCTCTCTCTCTCTCTCTCTCTCTCTCTCTCTCTCTCTGTCTATCTCTATTCCCCCTCTCTATATCCCCTGAGTTTCCCTCGTCCACTCTCCCACTCTCTCTAACTCCCCCGCTCTCGCCCTCTCTCTGCTACCCCTAACTCTCTCTTCGTCTCTCTAATTCTTCACACCTCCCCTCTCTCTTCCTCCACCATCCCATCCCACCCTACACACCCCTCCCTCCCCCAAACGTCAATGTTATTCCCCGTTCAATGCCATTCCTCGAAAACGCCGCTGGAAACCTTGGACAACACAACGGCCTTTCTAAATGTGACCCAGCTCGACCCTTTCTGCGGGATAACGATTTAATGATTTCTCTACTCTCCACCCCTCCTGCCCCCTAGTTATACGTATTTCTACAATCTATACTATGTCAGTCTGTACTATCAAAACACGTAGTCCCATTCATTCCCATTAACAACAAATAAATGAAATACACAGGACACTGCAAACTGTACTGCATCATTTCCCTTGTAGATCTTAAGTTTAATGAGGAATCGTTATTAGTATTGAAGTGAACACACCCTATATTGCTTCGGTGGAGGTGTTCCTATTGCTATGCTATGCCAGTGTGGACTGGTGCATGTCTATTCCAATCGCAGCAACTATTTAATTTAACTCTATCGTGTCTATATGCGTCTTTGAGCCATTTTGCACTTGCACTACGCACCAATCACATTGGGTAGTACGGACTCTGGCGGGGAAGGTGTTAATACACCATGGACCGAGGCCCAAGTAGGTACACGTATCTGCAATGTTACTGGTTGGGTCCGGGTACGCGTGAGCGTTTGGCGGCTGTAAAGACAGCTGTACTTATCTACATGATCTATGTATATCGTTTTTAAATATCATCGGGTTATCCTCACCCTTAAACCTGTTGAAGCCAATGCGTTCTTCATTTGAGATGAGCTTCTAGCATGGCGATGTACATCTTAATAGTATGAATGTAGCGTTAATGTAGGAATAGTATGCTACTGCTACAACTATGTGTCTTATCGCTACTAAAAATACTACTACGACGACTACTACTACTACTACTACTACTACTACTACTACTACTACTACTACTACTACTACTACTCCTACTACTACTGCTACTACAAATACTACTACTATAACTACTACTACTACTACTACTACCACAACTACTACTACTACAACTACTACTAGTACTACTACAACTACAACAACTACTGCTACTACTGCTACTACTACTACTCCTACTACTACTACTACTACTACTACTACTACTACTACTACTACTACTACTACTACTACTACTACTACTAGTACTACTACTACTACTACTACTACTACTACTACTACTACTACTACTACTACTACTACTACTACAACTACTACTACAACTACTACTACTACAACTACTACTACAACTACTACTACTACTACAACTACTACAACTACTACTACTACAACTACTACTACTACTACTACTACTACTACTACTACTACTACTACAACTACTACAACTACTACTACTACAACTACTACTACTACTACTACAACTACTACTACTACTTCTAGTACTACTTCTACATCTACTACTACTCCTACTACCATTACTACTCCTTTGTTTCTTCTTCTTCTTCTTCTTCTTCTTCTTCTTCTTCTTCTTCTTCTTCTTCTTCTTCTTCTTCTTCTTCTTCTTCTTCCTCTTCTTCTACTACTTCTTATCATATTGATCATTATAAAACATATCCATACAGCTCTAGAGAGGAGAAAAAAAACAAACTCGAAGATAATGACGGGAAGAAAACAGAAGAAGATCCTTTTATGTCCAAGCATTTCTACAGCTGCATGTTATCTATGTATTACATTATATTATTTCAAAACTTTGGATATGATATAAATTACCCCCAATGTAAATGTAAGATATATGTACATAGGGGCGAACGTTTGATTGAAGCGGGATCTCATATATTGACATGTCAGTCAACGAAAGACATGGCGTGGTTGCGGTGCGATCGATAGCATTGATCGGAGGGCCCTTTGCTCCCGATACACTAGTCGAGATCCTTATTTGAAGAAGGAAAACAAATCAGAGCACGTATAATCGGATCACGGCATATTGAGGGATGTTGTTTTCTTCCGCGTCTGTTTTCTTTATTTTATATCTGCCCTGCCACAAAAAACTATAACGCGCGAGCTGATGGAATATTTGGCCGATATTGATATCAGAATCGACAGGGCTTCTTGGACGACGACGACGATCGCTCATTATTCGCCAGCGGATGAGCGCCGCTGGGGCGGATAGATTTAACCCTTGGTGTGCCAGAAGATTGCCGCTCTATCGCATTTGTGCACATTACTGGAGCAACAACGCCTTATTGGCGCATAAAGAGTTAAACAAAGATAGATAGGCGGGACGGGGGTATAAAGAAAGGGTTAGAAACAGGAATGCTAATGCTCTATTTTCTCTTCCGTCTGCTGTTTAAAAAAAAATCCGGCTACGCGTGGTGCATGCAGGAAAAGGGGGCCGTGGGAAGGGATGGGGATGAATTGACGCGTTGGAGAAGGAATCGAGACAGGTGAGGGTGGGGGGGGGGGGGGGGGGGTAAGGTCTCAACGTATAGTCAATTGTTTTAAGCATAGCCTACCAGGATTTCAAAGGCTGTCACTCAAACTACGTTTACGATGAACTGCTAAAATGGCCAACCTGCCAATAAAAAACTAAATAATCAAAACTTTCACAAACACGATGAGGAATTGCTTCCGAAACCGTCTGTAATTGATTATTGTGATCACTCCATAAATTACGTAATCTCATATTTTTGTTGTCATAAACTTTACAAGTCTGGGCTCTGGCGTTGTTCATCCGTTGGCGACATGACGTAGGTGGTCAGTGGGGTGTGGGTGGTGGACGCCCTCCCTTCAACATCAGCCATGTTTGATGCCACTCATTACAGCACAACAGACATGTCCAACTCATATCTCCTCTCTCTCGCAAGCCGCCGGCTATTTAGATAAATGAAATGAATTCTGAACCACGTGATGAGCTGTATTTCCACAAGGGTATACAGCTTCACATCTCAAGCACATATTGGATGGAGATGACATTTCAGATTTCCCTCTGAGCTCGAATGTGTGAAACAATCATCGCAAGTAGCTGCAGATGATGTTGCGTTGAAATCGCCTCGATTTGTTCAGATCGTTATAAATTCTCCTTGATTTGTTAACGTCGATGCTGTCTATCTCGACGAATGATGCTATTTTACTCGAAGAGCATAGTTTGATGATGTTAATTATCTTTAGGAAGTTTCATTTTGCTATCAAACTCATGTGTTACATTTAAAAAGGAAATGTTCCACTTCTTCACACAAAATCACTTTTTAAAAAGCAGCGCGTGGACCACAATAAAATCGTATATCAACATACAAACAAGTTTGAAAAATGGGATACTTATCAGTGACATATTTTAATTATGCAAGCGACACAGACTTCGTAGTCATATTTTTCCTTTCAGGACCAGTTTCTTTTTCAAAATGCAAAATTCAAGTTGTATCTAACATTGTCATGATTGAAGCATATCTTATCACAAACCTTACAAGACGCATTTCATCGTACATCATTATATGTTAATTGAGTTGGTTTGATTGTGATGTTTAAAAAATAATAACTAGTGTAAGGGTTTACATGACTAGATATTGTCAGACGACGACCCGCCTATATAAAATTCAACTTTCAAATTGAAATGTATAATGTTCTTGTCGCATATTGTTTAGTGTATGTGTGTGTGTATGTGTGTGTGTGTGTGGGGGGGGGGCGGGTGGTGGGTGGTGTTGGAGGAGGTATATCCTTAACCTGTCCCTCGGGCAAACCCCGTGACCATTTACATATTTCTTTCCTTTTTTTTTGCTGCCATTCCTGAATCCACTCACATCGAGAAAATAATTTTCACTTCGCACTTGTCGCTGTGATAAATCACATTTGAGACAAAGTTCCAGAAAACAAGCATAAATCATATTTCATTTTTTCAATCTCTTCGTCTACTCCCCCACCCCCTCGCATTTTCTCGCTCTTCGTATGCTTCTTCTCCCTTGTTTCTTCCTCTATCTTTCACCTCACCTCTTGTCTCCCCCCCCCCCCTCTCTCTCTCCCTCTCTCTCCCTCTCTCTCCCTCTCTCTCCCTCTCTCTCTTTCTCTATATCATATCTTTTAACCCTCACCCATTCTCTCATTCACCGCCCTTTTCAATAACAACCTCTTCCAACAACTGCTGCTTCATCATTCTGTAACCTGCTTAAACACTCGAAAATAGATAATAGATATGATTTGATTGATCATATTCCCTCTCTTAATAGCTCTCCTCTTATCAGTAAATCTAATTGGGGATCCATTGGCCCCCACAACGCATACACACCACACACGAAAAATAAAATACGCTCACTCAATAGCAATATCCCCTCGTCTTTCTGGGCAAATTGTTCGAGTTTTGTTTGGGTAGAAAAGAATGCCGGGAAGCAAACGCGTCAAAGGTATACGCCGTTTATTACTGTCCCGAGGCTGTAGTATCGCGCCTTCAACTTGGGTGCCAATTCTGAAAATGAGTCAACAGAGACCTAGGGGTCGCGCTCCTCAAGGTTAAAGGCATCCGCCATTCGAATCTCACTTAACTCTTTTCTTGGGGGGGGGGGGGGGGGGGGGGGAGGGGGGTATAAATAACACTTAGTAATACACATACATCCAACATGTCCAATATGTAATATGTAGAAATCTCAGACCACAATATAGTTTATGTTTTAGTATGTAATCACAGTCATGTAGTTGCTTTTAAGAAGGAAAGTGACAATTTTGACTGAAATTATCATGTTAGTTGTCCGTACCTTTGGCCTTTACGTCACCTATGGGTAACCTATACCTTACAAGCTATGCTTTTTTTTTTAGGTTTCCCTCCATAATAATTGGTACAATTCATTTTGTTTGCCAGTTCAAGATGAACTATCTTGATATATATAAAATACAATAAAATACAAAGACAGGGGTCCTTTCATAACTATGGATTGCAGTTCTAAAGCATATACTTTTTTTGGAAATATGAAGCATAATTGTCCCAAATAACAATAAAAATTACTATAACATTGTTTATTCAATTATTGACTAATAAGGGGAGCAATTGATGATCAATATATGATTAATGATCAATGTATAATGAACAATATATAATATATAATGCTGCATAAGCAAGCATATGTGATATTAATCGTCTATAGTGCATACAGCTACTTTAGTATTTATGCCAACCCACATGGGTTCCTTTAACCATTGGGCTGCAATAATAAAAATTTCAATGTTTCCCTTCTTCACAGCATCATTTATCGGAGAAGAATTGTAATTGCTACCTCCCTCATAACAAAGAACAGTAACGACTAGTTCCAAAGTTTGATCGAATCAACTGTGATTTAAATGGTGATAAGAAAGATTAGATGCAATTATCAAAGTCATGGGAATCATTTAAAATTGATTTGTCGTGATGTCTATTAATAAAATTGTGACTAACGTATGACAAGTGTCTTTGTAAGCCTGGATCCTGACTTATTTTGAGCATTTCATCTGAAAATATTTCCAGGATAACCTGGGGATAGATATCCTGTTTATGTGTCCGACCAGTTCATGATGTTTTGTGAGGGTGGGGACTCGGGTTTTGATAACGAAGCCTGTGATATTTTAGCAGCTTTGTGAGACTAATTTGCGAAATTCCGCATCCATATAACTTTGATATTATGATGATATACTAAAAGAAGGGATCACCTGATATAAGATGTTCTTTTTCGCTGATTCCTTATACTATTTTTGTTAAAATTGTCTTCTTTGTTTACAATGACTTCTCGGTTTCTCAAAATGCAATGTGTTTTTATGTTTGTTTTATTAGATGAATGAATGAGGTGAATTTGAAACTTAAACGTTACTCTATGATACGAAATAATATAATGAAAGGTTAGCAAAACGGGAGTCCCTACCCTCACGATGCCCCCTCCCCCCCCCCCCCCTAACATACCCCAACTGTATTTCTCTTAACTCTCTCATTTTTTTCTTTCTTTTCCGCTTTCCCTTCCTCTTTCTTTCACCCCTCCGACCCCCCCCCCTCTCTCTCTCTCTCTCTCTCTCTCTCTCTCTCTCTCTCTCTCTCACACACACACACTCTTTCTCGTTCTCTCTTACATACACACATACACACACATACACACACACACACACACACACAAACTGCCCCCCCCCCCCACATACACACATAAGCCGCCCTCTTGGGAACTAAATCATCTCCCCGTGACCATTATTAGCTCATCAGGATATAAAATCCCAAATAATCTGACAGCGGGCCATCTCATTACGATACCTGACATGTCAAGAGGAATATAATCAAAACATGACAGCAGACCCACATCGAAATCCTTACCGAACTACCAAGGCACACTCCGCAGTGCATATACAGTTATAACGCATACAGTTCTTACAAATCCTGTACCTTGAAAAAAAAAAAAAAGAAGAAACATATCATGAATGTAGATGCGTGGAGGGTGTTAACTCTTTACTAGCTAATACGGTTAATACGTCTTAATAGAAAATCGTTGACCACTTAATTAAATTGTTGAATTGCTATCCTTTATACTTCAATAATTGGCAAATTGAAAAACGTTTTCTGTAGTCACTTAACCTAACCAAGCCTTCTATTCCACTAGGTCGTCTGGTCAATGGTCATCATTAAAGGCACTCCGAAATTATCCTCGAGCTAATAATCCTACTTGAGCAAAGTTGGCTTAAGAAGCCGCGAAAGTCTCCTGAATACAGATAAGATGCGGGCGGTGGGGGAGACGGTAGGTATACACTGAAAAAGAAAACCATGTGGATGTGAGATTAAGGCTGTCACGGCGACTTAGCAGGGAAGAAGGAACACCACTTAAGAATCGAATAAAGGAGATCAGTAACAGTCGCTGTAACCGTCTTAAAAGAATTCTTTGAATGGACGGCCATCTACAACGACAAAGAGCAAATCTAGTCTGAACTAACGGTGCTGAAACGCAATCAACTCGATTGTCTTCCTCCTGCTCATCTTCCTATCTCCCGACGCTTCCCACCACGATTATCTCCAAGGTAATTCACCTCCTTAAAGTGGCTCCATCTATATAGGAAATAGTCAAGAATCCAATGGTTTCCTTTCGATATTACATGGAAAGGCCCATGAAAAGTCTTCGAAGAGGTTATTAAGGGTCAACAGTTTCTTCATGTTTTGAAATACTCCTCTGGATATCAGCTATATACATGTTACATCGTGTGCTTTTGGAGGCTTCACTCTGGGATCGGGGGAAGTGGTTTCTGATTTAAATCTTATTGAAATATAAATAGTGTCAAAATATATCAATCTCGCTTACACTTCGTATTTCTCATGCGTAACAATTCATTTCCCGTAGACTACAAGTTCATATAAGCTCGTTATGTTTCACAGGTGTGTGCTTGCACATAACCCCCCCCCCCCCCAACATACACACACACACACACACACACACACACACACACACACACACACACACACACACGCACACACACACACAAAACACCAAACACACACAAAACAAAAAGGTATCTCTAACAGGAATTGAACAGATATAAACTCAGCTGGTGTCAGAAACACAATTATTATCCCGATAGAAAACTCAGTAAGTAGACACTTTTCTCAACAACTGCATACGTTATTGCCCCTTGACTAGTCCAGGGATCCTTTTATGTTTTTTCGCCTCTAAGTCCCTCCCTGGAGGAAATTGAATAATGATTAGTTTACTGCAGCCAGTCCCCTTTTTTGAATAATTTAGTTATTAGAAATGTCCAACAGCCTGAAGACCACGCTACAAGTGCGCTGATTTTGTAAATGTTTGTGCCAACATCCATGGTTTGTAGAAGTCCGCAAAGTGAAGGGGACCGTGGGTAAAATCTTATGGTTTATGCCCACAGAATGCAGACGATATTGATGTGAAGTCGTCGAGCGTAGTGCACTTTCTACCCTGGGCTTCGCTTCTCGTTATCGATCGACCCGCCAACGGATTTATGCCGACTCACGACGGATGATCGACGTCCGTGGCAATGACCTTGACACTGACCTCTAGCTGGGGGTCAAGGGGTCAAGTCCAACGTCGGATCCAATACCGGATATCTTCTCTTTCTTCAGGGGCCGTTTTTTCACGGTGTTTCCCATTGACGTTTTCTAAATAATGAAAAAAAGAGACCTTCCATGTTTTCTCGTTCATCCTTTCCTCCTATCCCACACACTACTGTTTAACATCTTCTCTCCTTCCTACTCCTTCACTTTGCTCTTTCCCCCATTTATTATTCCTTCATTGCTTTTTGCGTATAGAACACCGAAAGGTTGTTTGAATTTCGTCATCTTTGAAGGCCATCCTTTCGTATTATTTCACCATTCCACCAGTCACACAACCCTATGCATTGATCATATTAGTGTAAAGGTGCATGTGTTCCCTGAATAATGAAAACAACCTTACTTCTTTGAGTTGAGACCGGCTCATAAACAAGCACAATTTGATGATGACCAAGGAGAGCAAGGGCTACTGTCGGTTCATCTACTGAGGATTGAAGACCGTACTTCCCCTATTCCCCTTTCTCTCTTTCTCTCCCACTCTCTACTCCTCATCCCTACACCGTTACTTCAGATTCCCCAGGGCAAATTGCAGGTGACGATGCCTTTGTTTTTTCTGTCTCTATTTGGGAATGTCTTTCACCCCTCTCTTTCTATCACCCCCACCCCCCCCCCCCCCCAAAAAAAAAAAATAGATGAATGCAAATAAAATAGAAAACACCTCTATCATGACTTTATCAAAGATTCCGAGGGAGTGTTTCACCAAGCTGTTCTTAAGCTACGAACGAATTAACCCACGTCGGTGACACTTTCTTGTGCTAATCCAGATTCTCAATTATTTTGATTCCCATCAGATTAAGTTGAAATCTGATCTTTATCAATTTGAATTATTGTTGTTAACAAGTGTCTGAATACAAAGTTTATGATTTGATTAGGATTGGGAATTGGAAATTAACTTCTACTATGTTAAGAGAACAGGAACAAATTGGGGTTTATTTAGCACAAGCCATGCAAGAAGGGGTTAGCAGTCGTGCGTTAAGTCTTTCGTAGCTTAGGAACAGATTGGTGAAACATCCTTGGTGAAACATCCCCCAGGAAAAGAAATTACAGACGACAACGTATTCACTGTTTCTCTATCTATTCCCTCTCTGCGTACCTGTCTGCCAGTATATATGTCTCTTTATAGTTGACTATGTCTTTCTGCCTGTCTTTGCATCTTTCTCTCACTTTCTTTGTCTTTTTTTTCTAGTATCTGTCGCTCCTCTCTCCCTCTCCATACCCTCTCTCACTTTCCCTACCCTCTCTCTCTCTCTCTCTCTCTCTCCCTCTCTCTCTCCTTCTTTCTCACCCTCCCCTCTCCATCTCTCCCATATCTCTACCACTCAACTAAGGATTCCCAGGGCAAATTACAGGTGACAACGCGCCCCACCCCCAAGTTCAAAAGTCTTTCGGTCGCCCGCGAGCATGGCAGACGGGGAGAACAGGGGGAGGTGTGGCGAGCACTTGTCGGAGCCAGATCATGACGGAGGTCTAGAGCGGGCACGAGTTTGATTGATGACTTTATTCTCGTTAGAGAAGTCCAACATTCCTTCGAGATTTGCACAGAGGGAGGAACCAAACACGGAGAAAACATCTCGTCTGTTCCACTGCTTGGTGTGTGTTGCTTGTGTGTCGGGTCTCCCATGTCTTTGTTTTATAAGAAGCCATACCCCGTGTTCACGATGTACAATATTTTGCGCTGCAAAATTAAAGTGAATCTTGAAATCGTGTTCAAACAACGAGAGTACCAGAATGCAGTGAACATATTGCTAGAGACTACCGTTTTTTCGTGAAATTTGAAATCGAAGGAATTGCAATATGTAATGATAAATGGATTCATTCCATACTGATGTCCTATCGCAGTATCTTCTTTGAAATAAATTCAATACCTACTTTAAATGGGGACATAGGACTTATAAGCGGTAGGATGATTTAAGAGAGTTGGTTTGTCTTAAGACTTCTTTCCTCAATGGATTTGTGATTCTAATTCGATTTTAAATCTCCGCCACAATGAGGGAAAAGGCAAACAAAGAAAAAAACGAGGAGCTATGAAAATTATTTATTTTTCAATTGGGGGATTCAAGTGGTTGTTATTCCGCAAAACGTTGGTGGTCTCGAGGGATAAATCAAAATGGAGCCGGGGAAATAGGGTCATACATCACAATCATCACTTCCTCCTTTATCCTCCTGCTCTTCCTCTTCTTCTTCTTCTTCATCATCTTGGAGGTCTGATTTATGAAGTGCGCGGATATCATCCATCATCGGCACGCCGCTCTGGAGGGGTTACCATGGGGAACGCGTTGGGATGAGGATGAGGAGGAGGAGGAGGAGGACGGGGTAGTGCAAGGTCGATTTTTATAGCTGATTAGGGCACCGATTCAGTACCATGGGTTCATGAAATAAGTAATGAATAATGTTTTTTTCTTGGCTTCGTACTGAGGGGCGAAAGAAGATGCTCACATTGGTGTCGTTGTCAAGCAAACACGCTCTCAGGTAAGCACGTATCCAGGACAGGCAGTAGCCGAATAAGGGATAGTCTTGACAGGAGAGTGTTAAATGCAACGTATGGATACCACGTTTGATAATAATTGTTGTCCGAAAGAAAACAACTTCCTCCGCTATAGCATAGCTAGCATTGCCAACTGCCAGTTGAAATAAACAGCTAAAATACCCAAAGTGTCGTCCAGCCAAACATCGGTTTCGGACATCCACAAAACAATACTTGATATAATTTTTTGCTTCCTGTTCATTAATCGATACCGCGTGTTTGCAGCTTGGCGACGCTATAGGTCCGTGTGTTCTCTTGAGTAAATGTCTGTATGACTGGTACAGGAATGCGACCGCGTCATAATTGTGAAGATGTGTCATCTGCGCACCAATAATATACATATAGCTGCAGTTTGTCAAGCACGGAAAAGGGTTCAGGATTTAACTTGTCCCACCGCTGCCACCGCTCATCCACACTAAACCAACTGCTGGATCATATAGGGTCCAAGGATGGATCTAGCCAGATTTAGGGGGCTAGCTGCGGTAGTTGCACCCCGGGAAAGCAGGGTGAGAAACTACCCTCCGGATGAAGCCTCACCGACCAATCATGCCAAAGCACGGTTTTACCGCGGCGTTCATTCACGAATCTTTCGATCAAAGCAGGAGTATGGTTGTACTTTCCCCCGATAGTGAATGAGAAAAGATAGATAGATAGATAGATAGATAGATAGATAGATAGATAGATATATGGATGGATAGAGAGATAGATAGATAGATATATGGATGGATAGAGAGATAGATAGATAGATAGATGGATAGATAGATAGATAGATAGATGGATAGATAGATAGATAGATAGATGGATAGATAGATAGATATATAGATAGATAGATAGATGGATAGATAGATAGATAGATGGATGGATGGATGGATGGATAGATAGATAGATAGATAGACGGATGGATGGATGGATGGATAGATAGATAGATAGATAGATAGATAGATAGATAGATAGACAGATAGATAGTTAGTTAAAGATATAAAAACGGAGACATAGGCAGCTCGGCTTTAACGATGTTGGATGTTTTTCAAAACCAAACTATTCAAGAAAATGGTCTGGCTGCAGGAGACTAATAATTCTCGATTTCTTCTCTCGCTTGCCGAACCGAGAAACGAGGAGAATGGTTAAGTGTCTAGACTTATGAGTACTAGATTCTATTTTCCCGTTTGGATAAGAAATGGCCCGCAGTCTTGGAAGCCAGACTGGCACAGGCAAAGAAAGACAAGTCTGTGGAAACAGACTCAATCATAACACGTTTACAAAACATGTGTCTGCAAGATAAGACTAACGCCATATTATATGTGTCTCAATACACATGTGCACACATAATTATGATAGCTCATCTTTGTAGTATCATTCGGGCTCAGTGGTCCAGACTGACTGAATGGCAAGGGATTGTGTCTGCAAACTACCCTGGGAATTTCAACAATGACTTATGAATTGAATGAATAAAAACAACGACACAAAGAGGATAAGAATGTGTATTGTTCTGTCCCCTCTTGAAGTACAATAAGCAGGAAACCGCAGATCATACACAGCCATGGATGAGAAATATGGGCGTCATTCTTTTCAAGATGCTTTTTGGCTGTTTGTCCTGAGTAATGGCAACCGTAGACGACGCGATTTCGTCGCGATTCTGCAGTCGTAAGGGCATATGATTGCACATATGACGTAGTCCCCTTGTACAACCCAATGACCGGGTTCTGTGATTCAGCCCGTCGCAGTGTCGTACGACTGATCGGATCGTAACGTCTGTGATGGCCTCCTGGCGCGGCCTCCGGGAACTATGGTGATATTACGTGGGGCAAACACCAAATTCTTGAGATCGTTTAACGCCACGACATGCTAACAAAGGCCCCGTTCACATGATGAATGAGATTGGTGTGAAGATTCTCGTCCAGGGTCAAAGTCAGAGGCTAGGACTTACAGTAAAGAACAAAATCGAATCAGCTTTAACACACATTGTCTAAACCATGGGACCACGGTGGGAGGTGTTTATTCGCAGAGTTAAACCATTTTCCTTCTAGGTCCATGGTTTAACCTTCACTGTACGTTCAGGAGCCGGTTGTCGTCTCATCCTCCGACAGCAATTGTACTCCATTGTTTAAAGGGAAACTGTGGTTTGCATATGTGTATGTGTGTGTGTATGTATGTGTGTGTGTGTGTTTGTGTGTGTGTCTTTATGTGTGTGTTAGTGTGTGTGTGAAATATGGAAAGCCTATCACGTCCACAATGGGGCACTTTTAAATGGCAGGGGTATCCCCCAAGACTCGAGATGATCGTTTGTGGAAGGGATGGGGGTGGGGCTATGAGAAAGCGAGGTTCTGACTTACCTGCTGGAGACCCAGTCTCCGTGTAGATCTGGGGGAGACACGGCCTCTACCCCATGAGCACCTTGTAATCTCCTCAGCCGCCTCCTACACTCCGACCCAGGTCCCCACATGGGCCCCGAAATGTCCGGGCTTATCACCCCGTTAGACCGGGCACCTGCCACCTCTAGGAGCTGGACTATTGCTGTGAGAAAGGGTAAGGACAAAGTAAAAAGCTATTAGTAAGTTGAAAGAACAGACATCATCACAGCTTCTCTATCATGTATCGAAGGGAGCAACGTAGTTCTTAATGGACAATAGTGTAATATTAGGTATTTCAGACCGTGGTTCAAAGCATGTTTATCGCTATCATTTTCAACCTCTTACAATTCTAATTATCCTTATTCTCATCTCACCCCCACCACTATCACCACCATCACACCATCATCATCATCATCATCATCATCATCATCATCATCATCATCATCGATGCCCTCTTTATCACCAACGATACCATCATCATTATCATCACCATCATTAACATTGTCACCATCATCACCATCATCATCGTCGTCGTCATCATCATCATCATCATTTTTGTTGTCGCTGTTACCATGGTTACCATTGCCAATCTATTATTTCTGTATCCCCTTCTCCATTGTCCCTCTTCTTCCTCCTTTTCCCCCTTCCCACTTCCGCCATCGGCGTCGTCATTATTATCATCATCGTCGTTGTCATCGTCGCCGTCTTCATCTCTTTCATTCGTCACCACGAACCTGTCCACTATTTCCTTCTTTGCGTCTGTCTCTCTCACTCATGCTATTTTCCTGCCTCCTCCCCATCATCATCATCATCATCATCATCATCATCACCATCATGATTACATCACCAACTCTCTCACCACGTAAATCATCACCAATACCAGAAATCCCACAATCATGTTTCTTCCCCCTCTTTCTAATGATTTCTTTGCATGTCTTTTCTTCTTCTTTTTCTTCCCTTCTCCTCTTCCTAGTTTCCTTCTTTCCCTCACAAATCCCCTTCCTTTTCCTCCTCCTCCCCCTGCACCCCAACCCTCTTTCCATCATTATCTCCACTACCACCACAATTCCCCAAAGCTTTCACCATGACAATCCCCCATTTATGTTTTAATCCTCATCAGGCAGTCACCATCATCATCATCATCATCATCATCATCACCACCTCCCTCAATATCACTTCGAAATACGTATCTACGACAGCAAGTAGTAGTACTATGCTCCAACTTCCGTGCTGTCATCTCCAACTCAGCTTTCCAGTATAACAGAGATGAAGACTTTCACGTGCACGTCAAACGTCTCCCGTAAGATCATAGGCCACGTTCAGATAATTGGATAGATTGTGATCGGGTCAAACGCTATTCCCAATTGCCTCGGCGATATAAACCCACAACCAAGAATTGTTGTAATATTGAGGGATTCAACGACTACTATAAAGCGATTTGTGCTCCTAAATTGTAATGATTTCTCTCAAGCGCTCGGGATAGCTGTTCCCACCCCTGCTAATATGCATCCTTATCGATCTCATTTATCATGGCGTCTCTGAGGACGAATCTTAATCCAGATTCTCAAACCTACACCCCTTTCTCTTTGTCCAATCATTGTAATACCTCCATCCCATCGTTCAATCTCCATTTCCAGTGACTTTCTTAAAGTAAGACGAGTATCGTGCAGAAGCGAGGCCTCCCTACTTGAGTGGGGTTAGCACAGGACCATGGGGAGCGTTCTTCCACCCCTCCTCACCCCCTGGTCCTCACACACACGTCACCACTTTGCACGAAACTCGTTTGTTTCGACCACATATTTCGGTATACCCATGAGCTTGAGCCGAGATGAAAGAGGAGCCGAGGATGGAGGGAGGAGGAATGCTGCTCATGTCTTCAAGTGTCAGAAGAATAGAAATGGCTCTCGCGGTACGTGAGAATTCAAACTCTTTCTAACTCCCGCATCTCATCTATTCTCTCTCTCTCTCTCTCTCTCTCTCTCTCTCTCTCTCTCTCTCTCTCTCTTTCTCTCTTTCTCTCTCTCTCTCTCTCTCTCTCTCTCTTTCTGTCTTTCTCTCTCTCTCTCTCTCTCTCTCTCTCTCTCTCTCTCTCTCTCTCTCTCTCCATACCACTTTCTTGGCTATACTATCTTTCACGCAGAATAACTGGGGGATCTTGCCAAGAAGGAGGTAAAGAAGAAATGTGTGAAGACTGGAATTACGCGGTAATGCTCCCGGCATTTCTTAGTTTCGATCTTGTCATGACATACCATTAGTGTGTGAGTTTGATTGTGCATTTCAATAAATACTCATGGCGGGGAGGGGAGGGGGGGGGGGGTGAATGACTGCCGACCTACCAGAAGCGCAGTTACCATTGTTACTTATCAAACAAATTACCCCTCACGAGATTGTGCCTTTGACATTTGTTAACATAGAACATATACAGTTGTACAGAACTTGGTTCAAAATCAAAGGAGAAGACAGATATAAAGATAAGTTGATTTATTCCTGATATTCACCAAACATAAATATCTAGACACCTTAACTTCATATTTTACTGGGTTTTCCTCCTTTCATCCCCGCCATTTCTTCTTTATTGCTCATTACTTTGACCTACTTACTACAGTTTCACGGAGAGAAAGTTGGTGGTTGTCAGTAGCGAGATTCTATTACGAAGAGTGCTTCTCGGGCCGCTAGGCACATCACCATATAAAATGTCAACATTATTGGGGGAGGAAAAACAAACATCGCAAACACACTTTACGTGTCGACACGCAGCCAAAGGAGACAAGGAGTTCACAAAGAAGAGATATTATGATTGATTCCTCTTATTCTTCTTCTTCGTTTGAGGAGGAGAATTTCTGCGATAAAAGCCTCGATTTTTTTATATTCTATCTTCGCTCTTTTGGGATAATTCAGATGGGGGTGAGATGAGATGTTAACCCGCAATGGGAGTCAGCATCTGATTCAATGCGTATAGAAATGTTGAAAGTGGCGAAGGAGGACACGAAGGGATACGCTCAAAAAATGTAGGGGTGAGAGGAGTGGGGGAGAAAAAATACCAAGGCTTTCACGCTGTTGGACTTTTTGATCCAAATTAGAGTGTGATATTCTAAGACTAGTCACGGATCATTCTTCTCTTGTCTCAGTCCGTCACCCAGACCCCTTTATTAACCCTCCTGGTATCACATGTACTTTCCTTCACACGTAATACACACAAATTCCATAGAGCAGCAGTTTATCATGTTTATGTGGCACCCAACGGGTTAAATTGGTAAGTTTAGGAATATTCCCAACGGCCTGGATTTCATCCACACATGTAAAAAGATGGGAATATATCATAGAAATGTAGAGACAGATATAGATATACCCAAGCGCTAAGGGAGTGGGAAGGAGGAGGGGGGGGGGGGGGTTGGGGGTGTACAAACGTCATATGAGTTCGGTACCGGTGCAACCGATTAGAAAGGAGTGTAAATGTGTGAGGCCAGATGACATGAGAAAGAGAGGAGAGAGATGGAAGGGGGGTACAAGAGAGGAGAGGAGGGACTCCGAGGGAGTGAGGCGAGTTGAGAAGGAAGAATGGATCCGTGAATGTAGCTAATAATGTTACTATTTGATTTGCTCTAAATTGAGTTCGTCAGAGAAGAAATCTCCAGCCTAACACACAACGCCGTATCTCGCCGCTGCTCCCCCGCCGCGCTCTCCCCCGAGTTTACCTAGCTAAAAACTCCGCTGTAACTCCAGGGTTAAGTTGATTAACCCGGTGGCGCAGGGGGGCGATTTTGGCGCTGCAACTTATCTCCTTCCTCCTTCTCCTTCTTCTTCTTACAAATCGTATGCCTACCTCCTCTTCCACCCACCAGATACCGGGTAGCAAACACGCATCCTTTGAGTTGAAACGTGGTGGGAATTCATTTTCTTTTAGGGGGAAATATGGATTCGTATTTGCTTTGTGCTTGCTGTCTAGGGAGATGGGGGATTGGCGAGGCCGTGCGCCTGACACCGTGGTGTATCGACTGGGACGGTGAGGGGTATGGGTGAGCGCGTGCAGCTGAGATGCTGGTGTCTCCTCAAGCGCTATTATGTGAGGCAAGATGGATGCAGGTTTCCCATTGCGATGGTCGTGTGGGAGGATGGCGGGAAGAGGGATGGATGATAGGACAGGAGGATGAGGAGGGTGAGGCATATGAAAGTATGAAAACTGCGAAATTGATGTGTCGAATGTGCCTCAAACCGGCCACCTTGATTTGTTTTGACTATATTCCTTCCAAGATGAACAGATAAAGTACTGAAATTTCACTCACAGTTAAACACAGTTATGCTCTTTAAAAAACAATTTTGGGATAGAAGATCACCGAGAAACTTTCGGAAAAATTGCGCTTCGAATATCGCTCGGTAAAACATCGCACATTCACATCGCTGAACCTTGAAACTGGCCCCTACCAATAATATATGATTTCTCCGTCAATCCGACGAGTATAGTGCAGACTTTTCACCAATATTGCGTCTCAATCATGTTCTTTCGCGTGGAAGGAAAAAATGATGGGAAACTTTCATGGAAGTACGAATAAAATTGGAAAAAACAGAGATATCTTGAACAAAAACATGCATTTGTCAAAAATCATGTCCACATTAATCTTTCCTCCAAAAATCTTGCATTTTGTATACTAATACGTATGTGAATACACAACAGAACGCGCATCCAACCTTCGATAACGCGTATTGAGCAGAACATACGCGGGGGCTGGTTTCAAACATAGCCGTTTTGTGACTCACTATACATGTGTTAATGTGTTTTTTGTGTGTCTTTGTATTACGTATGTTTTTCGTGTGTGTGTGTGTGTGTGTGTGTGTGTGTGTGTGTGTGTGTGTGTGTGTGTGTGTGTGTGTGTGTGTGTGTGTGTGTGTGTGTGTGTGTGTGTGTGTGTGTAGAGGGTAAATTGAGGTTAGCAACACTAAATATTTGTCAAAATAATGGTCATTTTTGTAACTGATTCAATCAACTCATACAAATTCAGAACGTGATATTGTTGTGAGAGCTGCACGACCACTAGACAATGCTGAACCCATTGTTTATTAAGGCATCCACTTTCCTTTGTTTCTTGAACGAGACATTCTGAAACATTGCCCTAACCTGCGTAATATCATGGAAATCAGCTAATTAACTGTGACAATGAAACTCCGCGGGCACGATCTCTCCGTCATCGCTTTCGTCACATTCCTATTTTTGCACTAAATCGCAAATTGCGCTCGGCAAAACCCTACATGAATTACTGCTCCGAATTAAATGATATTTTCCATATGATTTACCATCGTTTCTGTCCAAAGAAAAGCATATCATACTTGTGACATATTGGTGGTTATAGGCTAAGTATGTCAGATGTACTGTAAACCACATGGACACTTCCATTAGCCAGGCAGCTGAAGAAACATTAGTAACGGCAACATGAACAGCAGATTAAGTACAGACAAAGCTCTTTTTAGTCTGTTTCTCTCTTCAACCCAATAGACCGGTTTACTAATGTAGTCCAATTTATGCATGTTTCTTCCCTCGGGGAATAGTGGCGAGTTAATCCATTCACCTGTACCTAACAATGGTATTTCAGTACATGGAATCCACTTTCCATACATTAGTTGTTGCTATGTCGGGCAAACCTCGGCCAAGCTTTCCTGTTGTCAGGGGCAACCTTTGTTAAACTGGTAAGCATACAATTTGAATATGTTAGTAAACCGGTCTATTCTATACGTATTTCCGCATCATAATTTATTGCTATTCACATACATACATGCTGCAGCTTGTTTACGCCTATCGTAATGTATGGGAAGTATTTTGTAACTATTACGTAAGATCAGCTTATAATTCAGTTTACTTGAACGAGACAATAGTACCATTGGCCTTCCAAATGTTGGCATATATCGATCTAAACGCCCCATCAGCGTGTGTAAAACCCCGACAAGTGGTCCTTAATTAGCAAGAAGAGAAAACCGATATCATTGATCGCCAACTAAAACTGGGATTCTGAAATCAATACAAGTTTGCTTCTTCCTATTAACCTGGAATGACCGCAGGCTGCTTACGATAAATGTGCCTGCAATTCTTAGGCATTCATCGTTAATCTGACATCTAGAGATCCTCTGGAGATACGCCTCATTTTGTACCTCTAAGATACGTCACTGAGAATAAAAGTATTAGGTATCGTATTGTCAATTTTGTGTTTTTTATTTTTTTTTTCCTTCATACCGTAATCTTTCGCTGAAATGAGTCGATAAATAAGTAAATAACTGCATAGATGATCATGCTTGTTTTCCCTACAATATACAAAATGTATTACATAAGCTGCTTATGACGCAGACCTCAGACGTTTTTAACCATTTATGTAGAGGGGGGGGGGGGGGTCCTCATGACATATACAGTATAAAAAATCCTTCTCGTAAGAGATTAGGATCACTTCAAAATAATTGAAGAAATCTTTCACTTTAACAGAATAGGAGGCGGAGAAATCCGATTAGAGCTTTCCTTGGTCGAGTATTGCCATCACAATCCCGGCACGCTCTGGATCTACGTAGTCTGCTGGGGCCAGCTCAAAACTCACCTTGGAGAGCAAAGACCGAGACAAATACAAAACGAGCGATAACCCTATCGGTATGTAACCAATATCCAAAGCAGGAGAACATCAAGGAAGGGGGTTGCTTCTCACGAGGAAGATTCTCAAAGACTTCTTGAGAAGCTTTAAAGGGATAGTTCACCTCAATATAAGCATGAACATGAAAGAAACACATTCGTGACGAAAATCCGTCAAAGGATAAGAGATCTATGATCTTTTGAAATGTCAATTTTGTGACGTCACGTGCGAGGTGCTCTCCCATATGTTGTGTACAATATAGTCACATAAATTGCTCTTTTTCTGTTTTTGACAACGAAGTGATTTTTTTTTCTTCATACAGATTTGTGTGTAAAAACATATTTCTGATGAGGTATCAAATGCACAAGTAAATAGATGCATATTTGTTTCAGAAAATGCACATTATCGAGAAAAATTGTCCACAGCATATGGGAGAGCACCTCGAAATCAAAATTTTAAAAGATCATAACTTCCTCATCCTTTGACGGATTTTCATCAAACCTTCACTTGCCCTGCAGCTCAAAGGAATTGGCATAGGGAAAGGGAAAGGGAAGAAAGGGAAAGACCCGCAGTTTTAAACCGCGGTATATTTTGTCAGTTCAGCATGTAACATGATGCTTTTTAGGCTAAAGCATCGTGTTTCATGCTGAACAGGACAAAATATACTGCGGTTCCAAACTGCGGTTTCTTCCCTTTCTTCCCTTTCACTTTCCCCATATCAATTCCTTTGAGCTGGAGACTCTTTCGTGTGTCTCTTTTTATTGAACCCAACCAAATTTCAGGGTGAATCATCCCTTTAATGATTTTTCTTTAATGTGTTACAAGAAGTATTTGTCCACTCCTCCTCTGTTTTGTCTTCCATTTTCCCTTAAATTCAGTATAAGTACAATCAGGGTGATATATTATAATAGCAGCATTATTATAATTGTTTTTCTCTTCATCATCATTTTTGGGAATAAGGAGAATAGAAATAGCAGTTGCTTTTTATAGTAATTATTATTATCATCATCATCATCATCATCATCATCATCATCATCATCATTATCATTATGACTTTACTTGCTTTGGTACTGACACTGCTAACCACAGCTCATCGTTGTTGTTTTTGTTGTCATCGTGAATTATCTTTTCAACGAATTTTATGCATTCTTTTAAGTGTTGTACTATTCTTTCACGATACCATGATAACTTCCCAGAAACAGAATCTGGTGAAGTGAAATGGATAACGATAGTTTGATGTTATTAAAGAGCTTGTGCGGAATCTTATAAGACGAATGCCCTATTGTATACACCGATACCCCCTATCGGGTTATCACACTTATCACCAAAGTCATCATTTCTATCTCGACCCCACTAACGGTCACTGAATCATAATCACTAACGTAAAAAAAGAACTAGGTCGAACAAACTGATATCACTATTTTTCATCATTATCTAGTGTTCATAATCAAGCAGGTTACTGTGTACCTCTTATTGGAACTAACAATGTATCAACAACCTGCCGGTCAATTCTGCCCTACACTGACAAAAGGAAGCAAGTGACAAATCACTAAAATCTCGGTAATTGGTATTCTTAGATTTTACCCAGCATTCCCTACATGCGGACAAAATCTGGACAAGAAATATTCCTCTTACTGGTAGATATTCAATCTAACATGGTGTGGTGTTGCACTGATGCCAATGCAAGTGACAGACACATTTTGCTCATTTACAAGAAAATTATCTTTTGTAAGTCATGTTAGTAGCTTCCTTTTATCAGAGTAAGGCAGAATTGTTATCAACCAAGGCAGTATATACATAGTAAGACAAACCGCGCCGTTATCATGATGATTATGAAGTTGTTTAACAGTCCCACAACTGTGTTGTGATTGGCATTGTACTATAATGGTTGATGCGTTAACCATTTCTCTTCAGAAACATGTAAAAGAGGCATTTCGAGAGGTTTCAAACCTCTGGATCCTTGTTGTGACATAATTTGTTGGAAGAGTGGCGGGGAGAAGTCGGTGTCTTTATCGCAGCATCGCAAACCAACATCTGAAACCTCTTGATTCGAAAGCAGGGATCTCTGGCGCAGATTTAGAACGATGACCCACTAATACAAACCTCTGGGAAAGAGAGAGAGATACAGGGGGACAAGAGGAAGAGGAGGGGGGGGGGGGGTGAGAAAGGAAAAAGAGAGTGGGAGAACGATAGAGGAATAGGAGAAGAGGGGGAAAGATATAAGAAGAGAGAGAGAGCTTTGGAGAGAGATACAGCAAGACTAAACAAGGAGGAAAGATATCAAGGAAGTGTTGAGTGTTGGCATACAGTTTGTAAGTGATTTGCCGTTAACATACTCCATAAAAACAATAATAATAATAATAATAATAATAATAATAATATTCAGCTCTTGTATAGCACATAACACATAGCTTTAGAAAGTAAGTTAAGAGTGTTGTGCACTGAGTTCATTACGTGTTAAACAGATACTTTTTTAAGGAAGTTTTAAACTTATCTAAATCTTGTACATTTCTCATATAATTAGGTAGTGCATTCCATAAGACGGAAGAGTCATGTGCAAATGAGCGTTCACCATATGTTTTGGTAACAACAGGAGGGATAGCAAACAGTTGCTTTGTGCTTGATCTTAGAGTACGAGTAGTCCATGTGCGTAGATATACCTCATAAAAGTGAACAGACCATTGTCTTACATAGTAACGAGGAAGATATGTTCACAGAGAAGCTATTAATCCGCCTGTGTTTGATAAAAACATGCTGCTCTATGGGATTTGTGTCGAAATGCACCATGACTAACAAGGAGTTGGTATTTCAAAGTAACTTATTTATTACAGATAGGGAAACATTTTCTCCTCACCTCCAGAATTGAATACAAATACATGTACATATTTCAATAAGAATCGAAATAAAGTATGTCATGTCTATTTAAGAATGAAAATTATCATTCTAATTTATACTCATGTTGTTAATGACACATTTATAGAATGCTTTATGAAAGGAGATATAAACGAATTAAGTGAGACTCCTGCATTTAATAGCATACTTCGATACTACTAGTCTTTGACATTTGACCTGATTGCATTTGATAAACTACCTTATTACTCCCCCTTACTTCACACCATTCGTGATCCATCCCTTTAACATTAATCGCGGCGCTCTTTTCCAAAATAAGCTTAAAGCTTCCAGCTATGCGCGCAAAGAATAGCTTCGCGAGACACACAACATAACACGCAGCCATACGGAATAAACTGTAAATAGATCAGTGTCGGCTTCTTTGTAACGGTTGACAGGTCCAAGAATGGGATCGAACAGTTCAAAAAGAGCCCGATTTGAAATGATAATTCCTGACCTATGGAGAAGAAACCCGAACAATCAAATTGAAGAAGGGTGGCGAACCCGACAAACTATTAAAGCTGGCTTAGAAGAACATGCAAGAGGTTGCTAAATATAGCACGGAGTTTTGAGCTTATTAGTTTAACGATCCCTTCTCTTGTATTTACTTCATGCATGTATCTAGAAATTAAACTGAAAAGGGTCCCTTTGCATAAAAATTACCATGAATGGTAAATCTGTCACCAATGGTAACTACCATGGTAATGTTACTCAACAGATAATTCAAGGTTTCTACAGAAGTTGCCATTGATAGCAAAGTTACCATCAATGGTTAAATTTTATGCAATAGGGCCCAGGTGACCCGTTGTGACTTACATACCTGAAAAGTCTAGAGTCTGTCAAACCTAGGCTTATTATGAATTTACTACAATTGCTAAATCTCGTTCTTAAGATTTGGCAATCGAATGCAAAAAAAACGATTTATTAGCAAGGACAACGTTATGCTTCCAAGTCTAAGGAGGACACTCCATAAAAAGGCGGTAATGCAACACCAACAAACTAATATTATGAACATAACATAAAAACAAGATTTCGCGATTCATGCTTGGATCTCTTCGATATTTTCTAGAATCTTCTATACAGTTCTTTTTTTTACAAGCACATTCTTCAAAAGAGCTTGTATCTTTATGCACACTGGCGACACACTGATTTGAGTAATGAATAATTGCCTTCTGATATTTCTTATTGACAAATCATTTTGAGCTCATATTTTTCACCCGGGGCAGTCTCGTTAGTTCTAGCAATAATTCTCTTTTCGTTCAATATCAGTCCGCTTGCTCTTCCGTTTCAGGGAGAAAATGTGAGCAAGCAGCGACAAAACTCCGCCGGACAAATAATCTTCGCATAAATATCGAATAACCAAAAGTAAAAGGGCAGGACATAAATGGAAAGACAATATTTGATTTCAGACTTGAAGCACACGAAATAACTTACGGGTCATTGGATGAGTTAACCCTTACAATTAATAGTGTAGGTGACGCACAGAGTCGCCAGAGCGGTTAAATGTGATTATGTTATGAACATATATTCAGTAGACCCTTTCCCTCTTCGTATTCAAAAACGGAGAGCGGCCTGGTTCATGCAGTGGTCTATATTACTATACTTTAATGTCTGAAAAATGTCTGTTCAATGTCTGCAAAAGGAATCCAGTACTATACCTTGATAAATCAGTGTTTGGTACGGCCTTTCGCTTTTAATTTCTTTGTAATCTTAATTTTGATAAATTCAATTGAAAAAGTGTTTATTAATTGCACCCCACCCAAGCATAACCGTACACACATATTTTGTTTGCTTAATTATATTTTTTTAGGGAAAGGTGCCATCTTTAACAATGATTTTACATATTCAGACACACACGCACGCAAATGTGTGTTATATCTAAATACAAACATACACACATTCGCACAAACATGCAGCCATATACTGAAAACACACACACCTTTTTTTCAATTATCTTGATTCTTAATACCATAAACAAATAAAATTAGTACAATCTTTTTGATTTTTTTTAACTACTCACACATATACACGCATGCACACAATCTCGCAAACACACACACAGAGACACACACACAGACACACATCGACACACACACACACACACACACACACACACACACAAGCATACGCCAACACCCATAAATTGAGCCTGGAACCCGATGGAAGCAACAGGTATTAAAAATCCAAAAATGATGTAGACTAGTGGCCATAAGAAGACAACGTAGATTGTTTTCGCGAGTTGTGGGGAAGCCTTCAAGAAATTGCACTTAAAGGATGAATAGAACGATTAGAACAATTTCAATTCTACCAACAAGATAACGAACCCCTGGAGGAATCTCAAAGGGTTACCGATCAGGTATCCTCTGTTTTGTTCGCTGGTCCAGTGAGCAAACAGTGCCGACTATAATGCGATACACACAGGCCTGCGACAGGCCGCGGGCAGGTAGGTGCTCAGCGAAACCCTACAAGTGCAAGGGTAGAGGTGCGTGGAGCCAGGCGGAGCTGAGGTTTCAAGGGTGCGAACGAGGCTGGAGAAGAGAGGAGCTAGTAAAAACAACATCCTAAGCTATCTATTCACCATTTCACTGGAGATTGGAACCATGCCCAGAGGCAACACTTTTTCTTTTACTGTTCAACTGCCAGGGATACCATCAAGAGCGTAGGCATGAAAGTTACGACCATCCTACATCAATAAAGTCATGCAATGGCAACTTACAATTACTTGTAACTATCATGACAACGGTAGCAATGCCGACAGCGCATTGGCTGTTTCTATGGCAGTTACAGTAGCAATGGAGAAGTGCATGCACCAAGGTATACAGCTATACGGCCGTCCCACATCACTCGCCATGTGTGTGTGTGTGTGTGTGTGTGTGTGTGTGTGTGTGTGTGTGTGTGTGTGTGTGTGTGTGTGTGTGTGTGTGTGATACTTTGCATTGAAATACACACTAGTCTTAAGATCATATTTCATTAGTTTAAATGATTTTTAAATGTGCATGTATGTTCAATAGACCATTTTCGTTTATTCACGTCGTTCAAACAATGCGTTACTAAGTAATGATAACCTAAAAGCTTGTCCGAGGTTTGTCCGAGTAGCAACAACTAATAGATTCAGAGTGCGTTCCATCCATTCAAACTTAATAAAGAAATACAGGTGGATGTAATAACGCGTCACCAGGCAGTTCGAGAGAAAGTTGTGGATACATTACGAAAATATATGATTATCATTATTATATTTCCAAGACCTTTGTTCAACAACATTCCGTCTTATAGCCTATATAATAAACAAAATACAATAGGTTTAAATACATACATCCATACTAATATGTAACTAGATTGTCTCACTAAATTCACAAGAAAACAGAAAGTTATCAGTCAATAAATAACTAAAATCTACACAGCAACATTATGACATCATTATAGCCGTGCGCAATATGATAACTACGACTTAGCCATCTCCAATAGAATGTGCACTAGTTTACATAATTTCTTTTTAGACCTATTCAGTCATAATTTCAATATGATTAAAGCATTCTTATATTAAATAATCGAAGATGTTCATTTCCATTAATTCCTTGAAGATAATTTCCTGAACACGACTGTCATGAAAACATAGTTTACTTACCAAACAAAACGGAACAAACGTTGAAAATCCCCAACATCTTTGCGGCGTGGTGTCGCTATGGATATATTCCAATAAAAAAGAGTTCACAAAATCGTTAGTCCTCTCACCAACTTCGACCAACTCGTGAGAGGCAAAAGTCTCGCGGTGTATAAATACACATCTCCGGTGAGCTTTCATCCAATCAGTGGTCTCAATTACCGGTCACGTGGTTCCCACTACGCCAAAATGATCGCGGATTTCACGAGCGATCTGCGGAAAGAGAGCTTGGTGAATGAGCGGAGTGAATGTCAATAGTCGGTGCGTAATATCGGGTTGTCGCACGCTGCGTTTTTCCGTGAATAGAACAGCGCGCCGAGCTGACATCGGGATCAGTGTTGGTATGAATGGGTAGCATTTGTCGGTGCGTAGCGGGGAGCCAGGTCGAACATAATGAGCGGCTTCGACCAATGTCGAGGATCCCGAGAACTCTCTGCGGATCGTTTTCCTCTCTCCGTCGACTGCCTGCCTTGCAGCTGCCGCTAATCAAACATAAAATCGCTCCTCAATTCCCCTCTATCGAAAAGAAGTTCAAGAGCAGCTCGAAACAATGCTGTTATTCCTTCCCCGTTTAGCAAAATATACCCGGTCTTTTGAAATCTCGACCCACTCGCTCGCGACTCTGTCGCCCGATGTCTTTGCGGGTCGTTTGTTTGAGGTGTTTGTTTGTGGCACTTCTAACAAAAACGACACAAATGTCTCTCGATGTGAACAAATCAAAATGAATGGATTGCGACTTGAATGGAGGCGTCAAACATCATCGGCACAGCGACCTTCTCGTAAAGCATTCACTACGAAGTTGCGAAGACAATAATGGGACAAAAAAACATGCATATGATCCGCACCCGAAATATGTTTATTGATTTTTACCGGATATTAAAGTCCAACGATTGGGCTCTGATGAATTAGAACTATTATGAAACACATCTCAATGGGAGCGAGGTTCATTAAAGCTGATACGAAAGAAGTATTCCATCCAACCAGTGTTAGTTGACGAAAAATACATCTTGCACGTGTTTTCGTTTCCAATTTCATCTGCAGCCAAAAGCACGCACAGTTTAATTACACAATTTACAAGTTATCACCGGTAGTTCCTCAATGTGTCATTTCCGTCCAGTAACTCCACACAATAAAGGGAAAGGATATCATATTTAAGCAATGTGTCTTTGTATTGGCTGTACACACATCCAAGCGATGGTTTAAGACATTCAACTTTTAAGAGAGAGAAAGGGAGGGGGGGGGGGGGCTGAACAGGGCTATTCTCAATAAGAAATAATTCGTTGAAATGCAGGTTAAACCACACAAACAGAGAAGAAAAATGCCAACAAGTTGGGCTCTTAATATGGCATCAATGCACTACAGAGCTTTGTCCAGGCCAAAAGTCATTCAAACAAGTAAGGCTTAAAGCACACCAATTCATGATGGTTTTAAGAACTTCGCGAGTCGCCACCTGAATGCGGGAGAAAATCAATCGGTGGACAGGAAGTGGCGCCCCCTCTCCGTCGAAACCACTCGGAAGTATCCTTTCAGTGATAACCAAGAAAAACATTTAATCAATAACATACACCTGTCAGCAGTCACCTAACACCTCGGGAGACAGAGAGTCGACGTCGTCGCGTGTCAGAGATCGAGGGAGCGAAGGGGCGGGGGGGGGGGGGATGAGATGAGGGGCACAACACGACCTATTATCACCGATCACAGCCCCAATACTCCTGAATAGATAAAAGAGAACAGCTCCTCAAATATCACCTCACCAAACAGATGACACCGTTTATTCTTCGACTCCGCTTCGCGACAGGGTTACCACACGTTTGCAGAGGAGGCAATAATGCGCGATGCACTTGGACTTGCGCTGGTAAACTTCTGACAGCTAAGCGCGACTTATCTCCCCCTTTCCGTCCATTCGTCCGTCCGTCCGTCCGTCCGTCGGGCCGATCATCACAAGTGGCCGCTCTTTCTCGGGGCTCTGCTCTCTCCAACTTCTCGCGTGATTGTTAGGCACAGGGCAGGTTTCCAACGTATTATTACACGCAGACGATGCGATTATCATCTCGAGCGTCGTTCAGTGGTGTCATTCACAAGCGCGCCTTTTCCATGGCTCTATCAGATTTCGGATGTGTCTCCCTCTACGTTCACTGATCGTTAATGTGAGACGCATTTTTAAGACCGAGTCTGAGGTTTTCATAACCATCCACCTACACTCGCATAGTCACATCTTGTGAACGCGAGATCACCTCATTTCCAACACTTGTATGCAATATATCAATGATGCTTTAGGATTGAATTGGCTAGTGGTCTCTCATCAAGGCTTCAAAATTATTCTGAAAATCGAATGGATCAATTCTCCCTATCGCATATAGCCGATATCAAGCGATATCACCTCACGATACCGATATCTGATCGATTGCTCTTGGGACGTATACTTCCGGTAAGAGCTGGTTGTCGGCAGAAAGTGACCAAGAAATCACTTTTTTTTATGAATTAAGCAGTGAAAATTTTGTGTAGGGTTGTGGTTAGGGTCAGGGTTAGGTTTAGAATAAGGTTTAGGGTTAGTGTTAAGGTCAGGGTTAGGTTTAGGGTTAATATTCATAAAATTAGTTGGATACCCTGGTCCCTTATTGTAGTACGGGATTGCCGAATGTTCGTGGACCGGAAGTTCATATCCCAAGAATTAAAGGTAAAAACATTAGAGCGCCACACACGTTCAGATTCGGAGAGCTATATGCGATAGGGAGAATTGCAAGGGGCTCAAATCAGTTTAGGGGCTAAACATTTTTTTTTAAAGAAATGCAATAAATCAATCTGAAGATCGATTTAATGCTAAAATTGATTTCATTTCTAAAATTTTAATTTCAGCTAATGGAACAACCTCAACGCTCTGTAGGTTATACATTAAGAACTATCACACTACTCCCAGAATGCATCAGTGATGAGTGACCTATTCTTTGTTCCAAACTTCTTTGTGCTATCGGAAGGACAATATCTAAAATCAAAATTTGTATTGTCGAATTGAGCATTCCACAGTCAGTACTCAGAAAAGGGCAATCAGTTAACGATGAAGATGCAGCCAGGGTCATGATGCTACCATGTGATACAGCAGATTCAACGTGACAGTAACCATGGTAATACAATGATATCAAAGTCGTGCAGTGATACATTTTGCATTCGAGACATTGTTTGCAAGCGTCATCCACAACTTTTTCATGCAATCGTGTCGAAATGCTATACGAAGAGTTCTACATGATATTTTCTCATATCTTATCATTGGGCTGACAAGAAATATCATTGATAACAGCATGTATCTCATTACAATAAAAATCGCTTAAATTGTAGTGTTCAAAATCATACTTAGCGATACGCCACATTTAGCGCTTACTTTTCCATACCATATATGGAAAAGTCTTCCCATATTGCACCGTGCAGCGACATCTTAATTTTTTTTCTTTGGCAGCCATCCAGCCATTTAGCCATCCACGTTCGGTCTCATACACAAATACACTAGACCGGATGTGGACATGATTGCAAACAAATCATGAATGTGGCTGCATGGTGTATCATAGGACGCCTTTTCCTTTATTTCCCTCGTTGGGAACCCTGCGAAGCTCATGTTTATCGGTCGGTTAAGTAAACCTTGACTTCTACATAATGAGAGAGGGAGATAGAGAGAGAGAGAGAGAGAGAGAGAGAGAGAGAGAGAGAGAGAGAGAGAGAGAGTTAAAACCTCCGAGAAAGTTACCGATTATTGGCGTCATAACGCCATGCCCTCCTCATATAGACATGACAGAGGGAGACCGCTTTATACTATCCCACTTATGCCTATATTTGACGGCGCGCGCCGCTTAGCAAATATTGAATGAATGTCCCTTTTTTCATCCCTCGTCTTCTCACCACTACGTCCGTCGTCCTTCTTTCACCCTCTTGGTTCCCCCTCTCTGCGGGCCGTCCCGGGGGTTAGAGGCTGGGTGGAGGTTGCGAGCAGGCGCCTCTGGCGTGACTGACGGGACTGAACTTTACCTACAGCTTGTATTTACACCCATGGGGCTATTATTTGCCACACCTCTTTCTGCCCCCTCCGCCTCATTTTGCTTTAAAATGTGTATTTTGAATTGGCAAAAAAGAGGCTGGAATGTCTAAGATTTTATTTTTTAATCTGGGCCCCTCTCACGGTTGCCGTTCGATATGTATTTTTATAGGTGTGTCATTTTAATGTCTTTTACGTTTTATATAGAATTTTGATATTATCTTGTATTGTATGAGTACAATCAAATAAATCTCAAATCTTGATTTGATTTGTTCCTATCTCTTTATTATTTGGCTCTTTAGACCTAACCTATTTTCACCCCCACCCTCCCCGCCTAAATCCCCACCTCTTTCTTTCATTTATTGTCTTCATCCTTGCCCAGTATTCACCCCTCTTCCCGCACATGATTTTCTATTTATTCTGTAATTTTCATCTCGCACTATTGCCGATTTGCCACATGATTTGAGACACCAAGAGCCTACCGCTACACTGACTCCTCCACCCCGGCCATCGTGGCCGGTAAGTGTCACCTATCATGGTGATTGTTCCTCCGCGCCCCGGGGCCACGCCATGGTGTATACATGAGGGGGCGCAGATCTCGGCCAAGGGGAAGATAGCCAGATATTTGTATAGGAAGGGGAGAGGTGGGAGAAATGAAACGGAGGAAGGAGGAGGAGAAGAAGAAGAAGAAGAAGAAGAAGAAGAAGAAGAAGAAGAAGAAGAAGAAGAAGGATCAGAGATGATAAGAGAAAGAGGAGAGATGGAAGAAACGAGAGGGAGGAAGGGGAAGGAGAAAAGATAGGGAGGAAGAAGAAAGGGGAGAGGAAGGAGGGAATACTCCGCTTTTTGTATACAACTTCCTCCTCGATCAGGCAGGGGAAAGAGGAAAGGAGAGATGGGGAACGGGAAAGGGTGGAAAAGGAGGAGGAAGATGAGGAGGATGCGGAAGAAATGGAAAGTGAGGAGGAGGAGGGGTGGGGGGAGGAAAGGTAGGGGATGCCTGAAGAGGAGGGAGATTATTGTGTGTACTCACCTTCCAGCATATACATGGGAGAGGAAAAGAAGAGGATGAGGAAGAAGGGGTAAGACAAAGAGAGAGAAAGAAGGGATGAGGGAGAAGTAGTTAAGATAGTGGGGTATAGAGAGCGAGAGGGAGAGAGAGAGAGAGAGAGAGAGAGAGAGAGAGAGAGAGAGAAAGAGAGAGAGAAAGAGAGGGGGGGGGGGCTTAAGTTTGTGCTGTTTACATAGAAAGGGAGAAAGATATTGAAAACATACAACATGCACAAGATGAGAAACATAGAGATGTATAGTACCCCTCCCCCCTTCTCTCTCTTTCTCTCTGCTTTTTTGTATGTGTGTGTCTTTCTTTGCTTTTATGTGTGTGTGACTGTGTGTGTGTGTGTGTGTATGTGTGTGTTTCTCTCTCTCTCTCTGTGTCTCTGCCTCTTGTATTTATCAGATGGAGAAAGAGAGAAAGGGATATTCAGAGAGAGGATACTCAGAGCAAGATGATGAGAGAGAGAGAGAGAGAGAGAGAGAGAGAGAGAGAGAGAGAGAAACCTAAAAAGGGACAGAAGGATGGGAGCAAGATGTTGATGGAGGGATAGGGCGGATAAAATGAAAGTGGCACGTGGAGACAGTGAACTGAACAAAGGACGACTTTGCGAGGTGAAAAGGCTTTACAGAAGAAAATAAGAAGAATGAAAGATAAAAAAAAAAAGAAAGATGTCTTCGACTCCACAGGATCGACGAACAAAGCTAGTTTGTCGTAAAATATGCTTCGTATGCCATACCAGAATGCTGCGAATCTAGATCGAGTAGTAAGCAAATTTAACCAAGAGAGTTGAGTGGAATCGCATTAGCAATTGTAAACTACTGGTTTGACTGTGGTGGAGTCGGGGCCAAGGGGTGGGTGGCGGTGGTGCTGAGGGGGGAGGGGGCGGGGGGGGGGGGGGAGGGGGCCGGGGGCCGGGGGCCGGGGGCGGAGGGAGGGGGTGTATGGAGAGGAGTGTGCGGACAAAGGGGGCCGGTGTATAAATGAAACAGAAAAAATACTTTCCGTTTTCTTCAGTCGTCAATTAGATCGCCATGACGCGCCAGTCAGGTAGGAACAAGGTTGAATTCTCGGTCAGCGGTCAAAGAGGAATCAATGCTATCTTCATGTATATATTACTCTACATACTAATGCGCCATTGACATACGGATTATGCTATAAAAGCTTGTGTTGACATCACCGATATCTAACGGGAAGGTGTCAGTAGAGTTCAATGGGAAAACATTGCCCCAAAATATGTAAACACCTTATCCTTCGCTTCTGCGCTTTGTTTTGACATAACTCATAGCCATTCCACGTCGCTATCATGCTGAATATCAACATTTTCTCATTTCAAACATATTTTCCCACTGAAGTTAAAGAGATCACGGCAGCAACTGAAGAAAAATTAACTTGGAGATTCACCAACATATTAATTCAGATACATTTTTTGGATATGCTTTTCACGCCAGAGAAAATAAAGCAAATGTCTGCTTGGTTTAGTCCATCGAAAATGGCTTGGTGACACGATTAAATTCACCGGAAATTGGAATGTGACAGTACGTTCCTAAATCTTTACTTGAAACCCAGCGCTATTTTGTGGAGCAGCAGTAAAACGGTGCTGTTAAATTGGATTACATTCATGTTGGTACATTTTTAGTAAATATTCTGCTTGGATACTTTCTGAACCTTCGATCACGTTGTATTAAATCAGCAGTTCTGATACATGGACCAAATTTTACCTCTGCTCTCGCCTTTGAGAATTGAAATGATTTTGCTCATGTAAAAGACCTCCTGACGGTGGAACTGTACAGAGCATAGCCATGTTCCACCGCTCAATGTTCATCATAGAATTTCTATTCATATAACTATAATCAATGCAGTACCTAGGTTTAAAGCTCAATCGCCGTTTCATTTAATTTTGGAGGAAGGGAACACATTGAACTCAAATTATGATTATGATAACTCAGTAATGGCAATCGGCAACAATTAACACAGTCTATACATTTATATTCGTGTACATCACACTTACAGCAATTTTTAACAAATCAATTTACGAATAAATAGGTCTCAATTCCTTAAAGTCATGTACAGTTCGAGATTGACGGACACAGAGGGATATGAAGTCCGAGACAGTGGGAGCAGCTACTTGAAATGTACACACACATGGCATGATTGGCTCTAGTCTGGTTTTACAGACGTTTTGAAGCAGCGTCACAACTCGTAATCGGGTTTGTGTCTGCAGACTAGTTAACGCGTTTCAAAGATGACGATGGCGCTCGCGCATCGAACAAGATGCTAGTGTATCGTGACCGTAGATGGCGATATTTCGCTTTTGGAATCTACCTCATTTAGGCCCAATCGGGGAAAGAGGAGGAACACACAAACAGGGAGAAATGTACATGGAAACGAAGAGTAAGCAGATGAAAGCAGAAAGGTAAAAAGTCAGACGAAAGGACAATAAAACAGAAGAAGAAACTAAATATAGACATGTTTAAGGGCTTATGTGTGGGTATATATTCTACATGTATGTAAATTATGTATGGGAGTGTGTGTGTGTGTGTGTGTGTGTGTGTGTGTGTGAGAGAGAGAGAGAGAGAGAGAGAGAGAGAGAGAGAGAGTGTGTGGGAGAGAGAAAATATCAGGAGATAGAAAGGGAGGGAAAGGGATATATGTAGCGACAAATAAATGAAGATAAAGAGAAAGAGGAGAGAGAGTAGAGAAAGATGGAGATAATAGGGGGAGAGAGAGAGAGAGAGAGAGAGAGAGGGAGAGAGAGAGAGAGAGAGGCAGACAGACAGAGAGAGGGTACGGGGAGAGGAAAGCATGGGGTTCTCTAGACATTATTTGATCTGAAGAGACTATAGGGAGAAAAAGCTTACGATAAAAAACCATGCCATCCAGGAGCAAAACAAAAGCTCTTTAAAGCTTACATTTCCATCTCGAAATACATACAAAATAACACACACAGACAAAAGTCGATGTTTCATATGTAATATATGCGTTTTAATGGCAGTTTATTCATTCACAGAATACATAAATTCTGAAGAATTGAACTCAATAAGTGTATTCCTGAATGGAATGAAACCATGGTTGGTTGATACATTCCATAGACCTTATCGCATATGCGCAACAACAACAACAACACCATTACCACTGCTGCATCACAATATTGATAGCAATAGCCAAACCTCATCTCGTTTCTTTTCCCCCGTTTTTCTTTCCTGACATTGGCAGTGCTACTGCGAGGTGGATGTTTGATGATACTATACCGAGTGGTTGTCAGGTGAAGTTCAAGGCTTCATTTATAATGCGTTCACCCTTAGACAAGGCTCATGTCCCTCTTATTAAGGGAGAGACCACCCTGAAGATAAGCTGGTTTCAATGAAAGCATGAAAGAAACATGAAAGAAACATGTTAGTGAAGGTTTGACGAAAATCCGTCAAAAGGATAAGAAAGTTATGATATTTTGAAATGTCAATTTGTGACGTCACGTGCGAGGTGCTCTCCCATATGTTGCGTACAGCATGATGACATAAAATGATTTTTTTTCTTTTTTTTGACAACAGAATGTTTTTGGATTGGGCAATCAAATTCTGGAGAAAATGCACATTTTCTTAGAAAAATTGCTCACAACATATGGTAAAGCACCTCACATGTGACGTCATAAAATCAAAACTTTAAAAGATCATAACTTTGTTATACTTTGACAGATTTTCATCATACTCCCACTCATACGTTTTTGTCATGTGCCTGTTTTTATTGAAACAAACTAAATTTCAGGGTGAACTATCACTTTAAGAACAGCTTGGTGATACACCCACTGTAGTATACTCCCTTAAAAGGATAATAAACATCTTTTTTCTTCACTCTTCTTTGTTCTTCTCTATTCTGTTCTTTGTTGGATAAAACAAACCAAGTAGCTTAATCTGCCTTATAATATGACCAGGAAGGAAAACAAACACACATATTAAAAAAAATAGAAAACGGAGTTAGATAGGAACACCTATGCACATATGTAAACATATAAAATGCAAATGAAATATGAAATACACACACATACAACGTGGCGGTGGAAAAATACTGCAGTGATGTAGCTTAAACTATGTATTGCACTCTTCAAAATGCACAAAACAGTATTGCAGAAGACCAAAAGCGCAGTTTATGCAAATTCATGCACGTTCTTGGTTTTTATATCAAACTCAATGACTGTGGTCTCCAAGCTGTGATGGCATGGATATATTCAAATAAACAGATGGACACACACACACACAACTTAAGCCAATTTATGGTAGGGATCAACAGAGGAGTTAAAAAAATAACTGAAATTCACTCCTAGTTTCTTATGAGGTACTAAAATACTGAAGTTTGTACATGTATGATAATCACCACACAGGGCCACATCATATTCACAATGGCTATACTCTTATCTACAAAAATATATCATATTTAATATGAACTCTGCATGATAACAACTTTTACCCTGTGGAACGGAAACATAATTATTACAAAACTTACATAGTAAATACATGTAATTGTTTAATTTGATGAATTAGACAACTCAAATAACAGCTGCTGCTCTGAGTGGTATACTTATGTATATACTGTACATGTATCTTGTAAATATTTGTGTAAAATCATTTGTACTGTTTCATTTTTAAACTACATTTGATATGCATTGCACATTCACATGGAGTACAGTCAGACACGAGGTAGCAAAATTGATACTAGTATACATGCAGCTCTAAAATAGATGTTACCCCTTCTACAGTACACAGTTTCAGCCCTGGTGATACTCCAATAAATAGCATGTAAAACATCAAATACAGCGACATCAAATATTCATCACATGAATACAGCAGTCCTGTACACACATTTGAACAGTTATATTGCTCATGCATATTGTATTAATAAGAAAATAATAATAATAATAATAATAACAAAAAAAAATTCTCAAATATGGAAATAATTAAAAGTGATATTGCCCCAATATTGCAGTATTGGATTTGGAGCATTTATGACCATGTTCACCTTAATGTGGTAATCTAGATCAAATTGCTCTGGCTTTGCAGTCAATTTTCACAGCGAATTTTCTGAAACATATGAAATGTTATTTGACAACATCAATGAGGACTGATATTCTAGAGCCCTTCATAAATGGTTGTAGCTAATCCGCTATATGGACAATTTGGCTGGACTATAGTGCAAGGGCTTTCTGAGGTACGTTCAATTATGTCATAGTACTGCATATCAATGAGTCAGAATGGTATTTGTTAATCATCATCATTATCGTTATCATCCCTTAGAAAGGGGTTAACGGCTATGATAAGGGTCCAAATAATTAACAAAAAATATGTCAATGAAGGATATAAAACAAATATTCTATGATCTTTATTCGGGATCTGTGTGGAATCTATTGGTCCCCTCGGTGAATTGGAGGGGGTGGGGTACCATTTTACTTTGATCTCCGGTCTATGGAATAGTACAGCACGCCCTCTACTCCACCTCAGGATAATAATAGATTCCACAAGATTCCTCGTAATCATGAAATATTTGTATACTATATAAACATGTCTTTGTTGTCTACCAAAACTGAGATGGTTAAGCTGATGCCAGCTAAGCAGAAGATGTAAGTTCAAATCCCTCTTGTTCTAAGAATTTTCCTTTCATTTACAGGATGTAGCAGGCTATAATACTGGGTGTATCCTTTAAAAATCTATAAAAAAAAATGTGTTTCGTACCCTAAGAAGCAGTTATTAATTGGTACATGTACATGCATCGCACTATTGTGGATAAAAGGAAAGTGGCCATTAATTTTCTTTAGCATAATTATAGAAAAATATCAGTTGCTGGTCTAGGGCTACAAATGTACTTGATCTGAACTCCCACTGTGTTCAGCATTGCACCACTATGTAAATGATACACATGTTCACACACATTTTGGGCAATCAGATTATTTCAAATTTCCACTGACCAATACAGTACGATAAATTCCTTGCTGTAATCTGCAATAACCACAGCTGAAATGCATGTGTATGCTCAATGGTTGAACAAAGAGTGGATATCGATAGTACTGCTTGCTTGATTGCACATGAGGTAACCATTGTGTACCACAAGAGATTTCCCTTGTGTTACTGGATGGAAACAATATAAGTGTGGTACGCAGATTCCTCCCGAGTCGGACATACAATTTTAAGTACAATCTGTACCCTCCTTTCTTATCTATATGATGCAGCGTCATGTAAAAGATATGGTAAGCAGCCTACTAGTTACCCCCATCATTTTTATCAAAATGATTTGATGGGTGAAGTGAAAGAAAACTGTTTCAAGACTTTCGAAATTTCTCCTGAACTTCCTGAGGAACCTTCACCTTGAGCGGGATGACGATGTAGTTCTCTTTGCCGAGGTTCTCAAAGGTGTAGTTTGGGGCGAGGTACTCCTTCTCACCTTTGACCCCGGCCTCACTCCAGGTGTGGCCATCTCCTGAGAATAGCTCAAAGATCCGCAGTTCGCAGTAGAGGAAGAGTCTTGTTTGCCGAGCACTTCGGGGCGGCGGGAGAGCGCAGAACTTCTCGTAGCTCATGAAGTCCGGGCCCGAGGGATCGGCAAGCACCTGGATGAACTTTACCCCCCTCGGGGAGTGGGCCTCAAAGAAGGAGACGGGTTTGGAGGTTATGAGGGGCCAGTGGGCCCGCACGGCAGACAGGCTCTCAGGGTAGCAGGCGGACAGGTACGACAGCAACCCATCCCACGTCGCTGGCACCGGTTGGATCACAGCTGTATTGGCATGTTGGGTAACGGTAGATGGCATGGGTGATGATGAGTTGGAATGGTGATGGGCGTGGTTGTCTGGTGACAGCAAGATCAGCCAGTAGCAAGCTCTCTGTTTGCAGGCCTGTACAAAAGAACAAGTGCATTATACAAGCATTCTATGAAAAACATTGATACAAACAACAAATTGACCACATTTTTCAACAAAGTGAGAATTCTAGTTGCATCAATATTATTTAAGTTACATTTTTTCGGATCAAGCACAGTAGGCTCATTCTCACTCAGTTGGAAATGTATTTGTCATTTTGTTTGTGTTGACAATTCTGTTAATACATTGACATTGAGCTATGAATTTGTTGATGAAACCATCAATGTTATGAAATAAGTTCATTGTCAGTTGTCTTCCTCACTTAAGTCAAGACCTTCAGGCTTCTGCTGAGGGAGGTGCACCCATAATCGTTATTTTTACTCGCATGCTGCCTGCCAAACTTAGCTTTGTGTATGATGACTACGCTCCACACACAACCACTTACACTAGTAGTCACTAGACAGGAATAACCATCTCATTCAGGGCATAGGGCGTTCAGAGGAGCCAGATGCAATCTCAGCGGATCCAACGTCTTACGGTGTTACAATTACACTTACAGTGTATTATAGAGACTGATTTTTCAGTTGAACTAGTCACTTTAATCTTCACTACCCTGAAGCAGGACTTCAAAGAAGAAAAAGAAGTTATATTAATATAAGTAACGGTACCTTGAGATAAATATACTCTGGTAAGAAGCCGAGCCTAAGCAGCATAGTGTAGGGATCGTGTATGTTGTCCATCAATGCCCCATGCACAGTCTCAGGTCCGAATATGAAGGCCGTCTTACGACCGGGCTGCTCCGACAGCTTCACCGGGAAAGTCTGGGCGTCCTTCGTCGTGCATATCCGTCCATACACCGCTGGTAGTGCTGCGGCTTCTGATGGTGGTATTTCGCTGTTGTTGAGTTGCACATGATTCGCTGAAGATCTATCCGACGTTGTATCGTGATTTGATTTCTCTTGTACTACCTGTGCGAAGAACTTCTCCAGGTCACTGAGTGACATCTGCCGTTCAAAAACAGGAGATTTTCCCCTACTTTCGGCCATTTTAGCTCATACACCACTGAAAACACATACAGAAGCACGTCGCAATGCACGTACGTACCGCATTGCACGTACACCACACTACACCCGAACACTACTCAACACTTGCTATGTATCAGGTGATCATGGTAACCAGTCAGGTGACATGTTGACGAGTTCAGCATGCATACGCTCATGATAATCAACCATGTCCATAACGTATGCTTTTGAATAAATTATTGGGCGACATATGTAATATATAAAACAAGTAAGAGAATTTGTATACAGGAACGATGATTGATGTTGTTCACTTATAACTTGTCTGAGTGACTTGTTAAAACACGTGACAAGATAACTCTTCATGTTCCACCGGGTACCGTGTACCCTTTTCTCCGCTGACCTCTTCTTCCATTTCCACATAATCTTGTTGTTATTCTTGTCCATCACGTTCTTCCCTTCTCTCTTTCCCCTCCCATTCTCCTTCTTCTTCATATTTCCTCTTCATATATCTATATTTTTTATTTTCCTTTCTTTTCTTTTTTTTTTTATCCCACCTTCCTTTTATTTTCTTAATCTCATTATCTTCAGGAATAGTATGTCGATTTTAATAGGAATATGAACAGGAATGGGGTTGTTGGTATGAGTGCGTTTGATGATGGGCTCTTTTTTGAAGGTGTATGAGTGTGTGTGTGTGCGTGTGTGTGTGTGTGTGTGTACGTGAATGTGTATGTGTGCGTGTGCATGTGTGTTCGTGTGTGTGTGCGTGTGTGTGTGTATGTATGTGTGCGTGTGTGTGTGTGTGTGCGTGCGTGTGCGTGCGTGTATGTGTGTGTATGAGCGTGTGTATGAGTGTGTGTGTGGGGGGGGGGATGGTGTGTGACACTGTGTGTACGCCTCGTTTCATGTTTTATGCACGTAGAAGTTTACGCTTTGTCGGAAGCATATCATAAATCATGGAGCTATTTACAACCAACATGCTATGAAGAGTGACTGGAATACCGACTTTAATGACCGGATCTGGTATATAGAAAGGAGAGCTTTTCCATGATCGCAGGGACCTACCACATATCAATAAATATAAATCACACCTTATTTTCTGTTTCGCACACTCTCGTCATCCCTCTTTTTTCATGTTTCTTCTCTGTTACTCTCTAGCTGAACGTTATTTTCCCCCTCTTTCTTTTTCTCTCTTTCTCTCCCGCGCCGCGGTTATCTCCACTATCTCGCTGTACCCCTCTCACTTTCTCTCACACGCCCCCTTCCTTATCTCTCTCTCTCTCTCTCTCTCTCTCTCTCTCTCTCTCTCTCTCTCTCTCATTACTTGCCTGCTATCTCTCACTGCTCAGCTGAACAGCAATTCCATGTAATTTTTTATATAGAACGTGCATTACAGCATGGTATAATATCACAAGAAGGATCCTCCAGAGTTTATTCTTTTTCTCTCTTTCACACCCCTCTCTTTTTCTCTCTTAACACCCCTATCTCGCTCTTCCCCTCTCCCCTTCTCTCTCACAACCTCCCCCCTTTTCTCTCATTTTTCACCCCCCTTCGCTATTTTTATCTCTCTCTGCTTGCCTTATATCTGCTCAGCTGAACATCCATTCCATGCCATTATTTAGAACGTGCATTACAGCACTTCCATGATATCATGTCAAAAGAAGGATCCTCTACAGTATCGAAACTTGCCAAGAAGCAGGCATTAAGAACCACGAAAGAGAAAGCAAGAAGAATGCAACTCAGGTGTAAACATAAAGGAATCAAAGTCTCAATACTTTGGACTTCGACTTCCATCACACTCCCCTCCCCCTCCCCATCACACACACAAACACGTTTTAAAAAAAGTTGGATATGCGCCCCCTCCCCCCCCCCCCCCACCCGCCTTCCCTGTTTGCATTTTTACATTGACCTGTGTGTGTTATAAAAATAAATGTGTTGTAACATTTTAAATACACAAAGCGTCCTTATCTCCGAGCGTCATATGATAATAGACGCTGATAACGATGCGACATCTTCTGTATTCAAGTCCGTTATCCTGTATGAAGTTCAAATGTTACAATGACTCATACCAAAACAAAATGGTGGAATATGCGTGTAAGATAAAAAAAAAAAAAAAAATGTAAGCTCCTGTGTATGTAAGGAGGGGTTGGGGGCACACCACCCTAACTTGAATAACAGCAGAAAAATAACAAAAAGGGATTGGTAGTAGTCCTCTAAAAAAAAATCCAGAGATTTATATTCTAAGGAAAATTTTAATTTGCGACAATAGCCACAATATAATCGTCTTGTCCCGGCGAGCTTCGCGAGGATGAAGGGAGTTGGTCTCAGTACATCGAATGTATGGAACACTACTTCGATGCGAATGGCATCACGGACGACGGGAGAAATATGACGGAGAAGGACAGTATGGTTTGTAAGGGAACGAATTGAAATTAAGTTAAGGTGTGTAAAATAATGTTATTATTATAAGAACAAGTGAATAATCATGATAAAGCAAAATGTATACATGCTCATGAATATTCAAACATCTTCGCTTTATTTCAGCAATGATTGGGTGAAAGAAACATCGTGACAAGCAATTAAATGATCACATGATTGATAATTACTTCCTTACTCCCAAGCAGTCTGGTTTTAAAGAGAGACATTCTGCCAATACACTATTAACACACAAAACCGATTTATTATTCAGAAATATGGATCGTGGTCATTCTACTGGGCTTGTCTTTTTGGATATCGAAAAGGTATTCGATACAGTTGATCATGTAAATCTACTTCACAAGCTATTGATGGTTGATGCACGTGCGTGGTTCAAATCATATCTAAGTAATCGAACACAACGTACTCTGATACAAGTAAATGTATCTGATGCTCATGCAGTTTTCCTAGGGATTTATTTCACAGCGGTCTATTTTAGGACCCCAATTATAAGCATTTTGCATATTGAGTCTAAGAACAACATTAAACAAATTCTATGTCATGAAGTATCAAACATAGAGCGTGTAGGCCTATATCCTCTTATAAATGTGAAACCTATATTGATCGGCTATATTGATGTTATGTGTAATTCCTCAGTTGTAGAAACATCTTTGGCAGGGTATAGACTGTTTAAATGATGGCGTTTTCATTGTTTGAATATTCTTCTTTAAATATATTCATTGTTATCTAGTTACTCTAGCAACACCATCCAAATCTCATGTAATAGCAAATTTCTTGGTGGATAAATTAAGTTCATGTTAAAGGATGCTCTTCCATTTCTTTTTTTCTGCCTCAAATTGTACATACATACATGTACATATAATTTTTGATCTACCTAGTAAGTTATCAATTACTTGATTTCGAATGTCATAATCAGTTGTTCTTTGTGACGAAATCATGCAGAATTTTGATTGACTTTGTGAGACAGAGCCTTCCTGGAGAACAGTGCTTTGATTACTGAATGGAGTTACTCTGTATTAAATAAGACTGTATGCCCATTGACTCTAGGGTATAATTATACCTATAAATAAACCTATGAAATATATTCTCGCCACCCAAAGTCCTTATTTTTCCTTAATCCATAAATTTCGACGACACGATGCATCATTTTGGTGCGTGCGTGCATCACCGATGCATACCGTACTGGCGCGCGCATTCGCACGTACATAAAAAAGTCATGTATATATGCCTACAGGTGTATTGCAGAACCCTGGAAACACGCGCGCGCATCACACGCCTCTCAAATTCAGTTGGAACATAAACACATTCGTGGCGTCGAAATACGAAGACACAGCACCTCCCCTGGCGGCACTGCTGGTTCGTCTTTCACTGGCTCGCTTGGGCTCAAACCATCTCACATTCTCTCACCCTTGATCGTAGGTCTTGGACCAAAGAGAAGAAGACATGCCCGGGTCGAAGAGGAAGGCCATCGTTGTAGGAGGGGGCATCAGCGGTAAGTGAATGCAGATAGCTCCTTTTCCGCCGTTTCTAACTAACATCCTTTATCTTGATGCGTAACGATGAGCATAGATGCAACATTATTCCCAATACCCTGACTTTTGTGTGATCTTATTCGGTATTATCTCTTAAGTCTTGCTCTACGAGACAAAGTTCTACTCTGTGGTATTTTTGTGCAGTAGTCGGAAGATGATGCTGAATATTACTACTGCTGAATATAAACGACAGAACGTTAGAATGATGCGTTTGGATCGAGTGGTATAGTGTTGGTTTTCCGTAATATTTTGTATGGTTTCTGAGATGTACGTATAATGATTTGCTTCGAAGTCTCGATACCTCTGGTGAAGGTTTCGTGTGGACTGATACACACACAGCTAATGAGAACATGTCATCGATATTTTCATGCAATGCTCGTTTCCTTCTCATCTATTTATTTCGCGTGGCGTGATCGGGTGGCAGGGGGGGGGGGGCGTGTCGAGTAAATTGCTTGAAGTTATTGAACACGAAACAACAATGAAATAATTCGATTCCATCTGCTGTTACGAATGTCTTTCGTGATGCATCCCCCATACTCGCATTTAACTGTATAAAGACATGCAAGAAGAAAATTTGGACCGCTAATGCAAAAGTCGTTATGCTCCTTTAATGAAACTATTGTAATTGGAAATGGAAAGTCTCATGTTTCCATGGTAGTTACAGTCGATTGTCGTCTATAGTCTATAAACAATAAGAACACAGTAGGTAAGGTTTCTTCTGCTCGTATACAATGTCTAAATCAATCATGTATGTCCTTCCATAAGACATCCATCGAGAATTCATTGGAAGTCGATGGTAATTGATGATTTCAGGATGATGTTCAGCATATACCAGTCATCATCATCATCATACGGTGTAGTACTGAGTGTGCAATGCGACAGATACAATTAGAGCGAAAACTGAATTCAGCCGTACCAATTAGGCGTTCGCGCTCTCTGAAGCTCCCCGAAAGCATGGCGTAGGACTCTCATTATAACTAGCCTACCGCTATAATGCTCATAGGCCAGCTCGCTCACAATCACGTAACGAATCTGACGGTCCGACTAAACACATCCAAGAGTGCCAATACAATATGATCAGACAATAGTAACCAAGGTCAGCAAAGAAGCCTCCAATTAAGAGCCATATAAGACGCCATGGGTCAGCATTATTATAGAAGTACTTTGTGTAAAGCCAGTACATCTCTGCCTCTGCGCGGCGATTCCTAGCGATAGGTATAACGATCACGAACTCTTGGATGCCTCTTTGCTGCTTTTGCCTGCTCTTCGCAGTTGTTGGCGGCTCTTGGCGGTTTTTGGCGGCTCTTGGCGGTTTTTGACGGCTCGTGGCAGCTTTTTAGTAGGACCCGATTCTGATGTACGTGCAGACTCTTCCAACATGTCAGATATTGATTACAGGTTGCAGACATCCTTGATTGTTGTAGTTGGTGAGTTCTGGAGGGGGCGGAGCTAGCTTATGATGTCGCTCAGCTATCATGAACAAACATGATGTGTCAACATATAGCATAAAGTGATAAGCCCAAGCGATTAAAACTTAATTTGGTTTCTGTATTTGTGGGTTGATGATGGGATATCTCAAGGTACGGTTTGAGTGATAATACAACCAGACATGTGTTCAAACTTCAAGGATTTAGAATTACAATAGGATGGATCCACCTAAACCAACGAGTCCTCATAGGCTAGGGATGTTGGTTGGTAGATTGAAAGGTCAGAGAACTTTCATAAGACAATTATTGTTTTCTTTATTCCCCCTGCACTCAATGTACAAACATCGATAGTATCCTGTATCTGTAAAGTTCATATTCAAAGTATTTCATTCTATAGGCAAACGCATATTGTCAAATACAATTACGATTGTTGTGCAAGGTAAGCTTGCCTTTTCGAAGGGGTAACGGCTTATAATTTCAAGCATACAGGGGAATTGGGATGTGCCTGGATGGGCACTATTGACAGAATAATCATCCTAAGAGGGGCCCATTTACTTCTGTTGGCTTATCAAAAGAAGAGCCAAGTTTTCCCAGGTTTTGCAGCCCCTGCTCGTTGGACAAGCGTAACCTTGCTTGAAGGATATTGTTTACCATCACAAAACTTTCAAGCACTTCTTATGACCCAAGATGTATGACAGCGGAACATCCTTGATGTGACTACGACACCTACACCACTTCGATTTGGGGGCAGTTGGGTAGCTTGTTTGATGAACACTTTAACCTCGTTTGTATCCGTTAGCAAATAAGCGACATTTCCTCATGATGGAGGCTAATATTGACCGTATCTCCCTTCCAAGGCAAGCTGAGGAGACGAGAGAGAGGGTTACGGTATGAGTGCTGTATACCACACAGGAAAACGACGATAGACACGCATACTTTCAGCTAAAAGCTAACTATGATATCTGCAGGAAAGAGAAGACATAATAGAAACTTATCAGAGTAATAAATCAGCTCCTTTCGCTACTTCTTGCACTTCGACCCACGCAACAATACAGTAAATCACATGTATATTTTAGGCGATGAAAAAAGCACGAGAGTAACATGAAACTCGCCTTACAATTACTGCGAGTGTTGACAGATTAAACGACGGGGTGTGGTATTCCTCATAGGTTTTATCAGTCATGTCAGTGGCGTAGGCAGCTCCTGATCTGGGGAGACGGTTTGGGAGGGGGTGTCCCCCCTCCCGTGGTAGGAAGGTTTTGTATGTTTCATCTGTAAGAGATTCCATGCCATGCGCTAAAGTGCATGAATCTCATATTATCAGCGTCACCAAAAATGTTTTTAATACCTTATCTAAGTTCATGTATTGTCACATTCTTCTGTTTCACTTGATATCGGATGACTTGATGATGAAATTTCATTGAATGGGGCTGTCTTCCTTACCGCAGTCGTGACAGTAGGAAGATTTTTGTATTGATCTGTAAGGCAGACACATTAGTGCTCTTAAACAATGTTAAACCGCATGTATATTATGTCATAAGCACCCAAAAATAGTTTTGAGCGCCCTAACTAAGTTCAATTTAATTCAATTTAGTTTAATTGACATTTCTTCTGTCTCACTTGATAGGCTCAAAAGGCTAGCATTTCAACGGCCGTCCACATTTACAAGGCAAAGTTTAGGAAAGGATGCCGAACTGCGAGTCAGGTCTCAAAGACAATTTGCTTATTCGTGATCAAACAAGTCTGCATTTTGATGCTTGAAAGGAAGCGTTTGGAAGCAAATATTATGACATTGACAACTTCAACACAATGTATGTAAGTCCATAAATGGAGAACAATGTCTAGCACAGGGGAATAATTATGCCAATCAATCTACTTTGGTGGTGACGACATTTTTCGATTTGAAGGATGGCGATGGCGAATATTGATGGTCATCTCTAGCTGCGAGTCGGTCTCGAAGACAATTTCCTTATTCATGATCAAACAATTCTGCATTTTGATGCTTGAAAGGAAGTGTTTGGAAGCACCTATTATATTAACTTCAACACGTAATGTATGTAAGTCCATAAATGCGAAACAATGTATAGTAGGGGCATGCCAATCTTCTTTGGTGGTGACGACATTTTGCGATTTGAAGCACTATAAGGATTTTGAGGCCATTTCCATCCATAATAATGCTTTCGTGGAGAAAAATCAGTAGGTAATGCGAGGATTTTGGTGAATAGAGTTCTGGATTCCATTATTCGTTATTCAGTTATTCGTGAGGGAATTTCTATGACGGTGTGCAATATATTGCTATGAACATAACTTAAACCTGATACTAAAAACAGCAACGCATTAAGGATAACAAACTGGATTTGAAAACCTGCTCTCACTGAACATGGAACTATCATGATATTTGAGTGTTAGTAATCGTGATTCTCACAAATTCAAAATTCGTTGTTTTTTCTAAAACACATATATTTTATGATATAATAAATACTACGGAGAGTAACAGGAAAATGAAAATCATTATAGATATAATATTATACTATATAATATGATACTATGATATTATACATTGTTTCTCCGCAAAACATCCAACTCGTTGAATAGGTTTACCAACCTCTTTCAAACTTGCTATGATGGTTTTATTCCCGTTTTTAAGAACCACGCAGAGCAAGTGATACAGACACGAACTCATCCATGTCCTGTTTTCTCCTCAAACATCCGTCCATGATATACACCGCTATATCATTTAAGAGACCATCCGATACTCATGAGGTTAGACAGGTTCAACATAGAATGTATAACGTTTCAGTATCAGTACCTCCTGGCGCCTCCGTTTACCCGACCCCCCCCCCCCCCCCCCCAACCCATCCCCGGCCCCCTTCTCCCCTTTGGTTCTGGTCCTGAATCCCTGGTCCTACAACCCTGGTCGCCATCCCATCTGGCATACCGACCACCAACTATAACTTGTACTAGTTGGGGTGAGGGGGTGGGGGGGGGGGGTGGGGATGGGGGGGGGGGAGCAATGAAGCACTTGTCTGATCTCACTGACAGATGCCAACACAATTATACAAGTTAGTCTACAATGTCACACACCTCCGTTGAAGTGTACGGAACAATGGATTCAATATGCAGCTTTGAGGCTTAAGATAATATGTGAGGCTTAAAGATATAATCTACGATATAATTTAAGATATATCTAATCTAACATAATCTAATCTAATCTAACAACCCCCCCCCCCCCTAAACAGGGACAATAAGACAATGTCCTGCAGCAACACGCCACATTGGACAGTGTTGAATTGTGGACATATATAGAAACGTCTCTATCTTCGAAAAGCCATGTGACACCCTAATAGTAAGAGTGGTATGAAGGGATGACACGGGTGATGTTGCATGAGCAATGATGGTGGTATATATATATATATATATATATATGACACGGTGTAGATGATCGGCCCGAGCTGTTGCCAAATATATCGCACCCCGTGACCCCACCTCGCGTTCATGCAAACAGAGGTGTCATCGGTCGTCGTGATGGAACATGAATCACGTGAAAAGGAAATTGTTTGACTCGGGAATCAACTTTAAGGAGACGGAATTACACCTAAAGGCGTTGACTCTTTGCTCGTTCTTCATGATAAGTCAGAATTCAACCGTTAGTAGCATCGCCCAATCAGTTGGAATTTAACTACTATGAGATACTACTAATAGATGGGTGGGGGGGGGGGGGGGGGATTCTAATACTGAGGCCAATATGCCGACGTCCTATGTTGAATAAAAATATACACACATATTTGTACGTTCACGCAAATACACACACACACACACACACACACACACACACACACACACACAAACACACAAACACACACACACGCATACATGCTTGACATTCAATTGCACGCTTTCTCCGGTTTGGGGGCGGCGAGCTTGAAAAATAGGCCCCCATAACTTTTGTCATGAATGCCATCGTGATGTTCTTGAGGTCGCGACTCCTACCCGGGTAAACTTATAGAATAAACACCATCTTTTAATACAAGCTGCACAAGCTTGTTTAAGGTCAACATCAACTATATATCCTCAAACAAAATAACGCTGTTCACACAAACCACTAATTCACACTCACCTGGGCCCACAAAGACTGGGTTGCTATCAAGGTCAATAGCAACTTTGCGATCGATTGCAAAGGTGATGTATATTGCAACTCACCATAACACAAAATCATGTGATTTTGCAATAAATTGTAAAAATGATATGAGATCGACCCTTGGACAATGTCGGTCAACCATATACGTCTCGTAGCTAAATCCAGGGTCGTAGACAGTAAACATGTTTAACAAATATAATTCCTGATACACTTTAACATTAACACTTGCTCTGGGTGAATTTAATCAGGGGGCATGCAAACAACGCAGACTGTAATTGTCTCAATGGTCCGAAGTCCGTATTTCTATGCGACATACTAGCTTGGCCACCAAACTTTATGAATATTGTTTAACATCGAGAAATGTATAATATTAGAGGTGGGTTTGTGAATGTAGGTATACATTTCTGTACGCATGGATGCGTCTGTGTGTGCGTGGAAGTCCATGGTCTTACACTGTAGTTTGTGTAGGGGGGGAGGGGAGAGAGAGAGAGTCAGAGTGAGAAAGAAAAGAGGCGAGATGATTAGGGGTTGAGAAGGGATATTATTCTTTATGTCGGCAATGATTAATACACATATAACCGAAGGGTATACGCTATCACGAGTGGAGGGGGGGGGGGGGGGGGTGAGAAGATGAATGGGGTGGAGCGGGGTGGAGGGGTGGGCTTTGGTATTGAGTACAAGAAGAAACTAGAGCGATCGAAGAGTTCGGGTGAGACCCCAGTTCCCGCATTACTTCTTCAGAGTCAAGTTAGTAACTTCAGCTATAAGGTCATACCCGTAGAAATTGTCTCACCGTGTTCCAGAGACCCCCTCGATATCTCATCTCACATTCTCATGTTTCACAACTCCCGGAGTAGCCTATATTTACCGAACATTACGTGCTCGCTAGAACAACAGTTTCGTCTGAACGAAAAGGGGTACATTGGGCTGCGAGGTACATCGAGAGAGTTAGAAAGTGCGTGCGTATGTGTATGTATGTGTGTGTATGTGTATGTGGGTGCGTGTGTATGTGTGTGCGCGCGCGCATGTGTGCATATATGTGCGGATGTGTGTGTGTGGGGGGGGGGGGGGGCGAGTAGGTAAAAATCAGTTAAAATCATATTTTCCTTCATATTTTGTCGGCGCAACAGATTTCCAGATATGAACATTTCATTTGTTCCGACAAAAATATACCTTTTTAGCGGCTCCGATCAAAATTTCATTTGCCCGTTAGTTCATTTTTTTAAACAAATTTCACACCCAATCCATTTTGCCCCCACTTCAGATATTGGGGGGGGGGGGGCATGAGAATTGAGACTTGTCTTCTCTAGACTTGCTTAAGTCATTTTTAAAACCTCAGACCCCATCATCTTATTCTTACGGAATAACAGGAGAATTGAGCCTAGTCTCTTCTCCAGACCCGGTTATTTAAACAAAGATATGAAAACTAAGACCCCACCATCTTCCAAACTGAGACCCTGTATTAAAGCAAAGGTTTAGACCGTAGTCTTTCCTCTAGACCTGTCGAATTAAAAAATAAGAAAAAAAATCATCAAATCTAAGACCCTAGGTAGAGTAAGATCGGACTAGGACATGATACGACATGGACATGATAAGTATATGATTAGGGTTGTGTGTGCGTATGTATCCGTGTATTATTAGTCATGTGAGATAATGTCACTCTCAAACTTTTTTGTTTCAAACTGGTCATAAACATAACATCCAACATATATTCTTTAAACGTCTCTGAGAGGATATTAACTTTTGGAAAACGTTTTATATACGTTCTCAATGTGTTTTAAAAGGTTTTTATAAAAGTTCTACGTATGGTGGATATAGTGCATTCTAAGTACTCATCATTACCATCATCATTTCTTTGCGATGCACGGCATCGCTTTTTGTGGATACAACACATCGCAAATAAATGATTGGTTGGTGGTCACACAAACTGACGAATCAGTCAAAGTGGTCATATAACACACACAGGAGGAACCGATGTAATGGATCACTATTTTGACTGATTCGTGATTTCGTGTGACTGGCGACCGATCATTTATTTGCCACGTGCAGAATCCACGTATGTTACAATGTGAAGCGATGCCATGCATTGCCAAGAAATAATGACGATAATGATGATTACTTATAGTGCGCTATATACACTTTATGTAGATGCTCAAAGTACATGGCTTTTGAAATCGCATTTTTTAATTAAAAAAAACAGAATTAGTTGATAGGATCTTAGATTTGAAGATTTGTCTTTATATTTTAATTACGAGGAAAGACTACGCTCTAAACCTGTGGTTTATCAGGGTCTTAGTTTGGAACATGGTGGGGTCTTAAAGTTTTCGAGTTTTTTTAATGTGCGAAATTGCCAAGAAGTGGCCTTAGTTTTGAAGATTTAGAAAATGAATTAAATGGGTCTGAAGAAAGTACTACGCTCTTACTTTTGAATCAATTGGTCTAGAAGAAAGACTCGATTCCGATGTTATTCCACCGGATAAAGATGAACTCTGGACTAACCATATTCAGGATAAGTCAACCAATCGCTGTTAGACTAGCCTCGTCGCGGAAGATGTTCAACTGTTAAAGATGTTTACATCACAGGATTGCACTGCTCCTTCGGGAAAATACTGCGTCAGATTTATTGTTATGTACTGTATTTCATTGTACACGGCGATTGTACTTTGTGCATTCGACTCGACTCTACTGAGCTCGAGCGAATCAATTTCGTTGTATGTTTACAGCATGCAAAGACTGTAGATCTCTGCGAAGCGCTGCTTCGCAGCTCTCTCAGGTCTTTGGCTATAAAAAAAATCCCACTTTGTGCGAAACGAATTGCATGCTGGGAACGGTCGTTCAAGTGTGCTGGGCATGCGTAGTTCGTCCCGAAAACTCGCGATTTTTCTAACTTTGCGAGTTTTTGGTGTCATGAGAACACGAATGTCAATCTTTGAGATATTTAACTTCTCGATTTTTTGTAATGAGAATAGCCCTAATGATTCACAAAGTGCGCACACCGCGCCAGACCACTGATTGCGCGACTCCACGAATCCAGCCGCCCGAAAAAATGTATTTCAGGTTGTAAATTTGTGTATGTGATGCGCCACCAACGTTCGTTGTTGGCAGATTGCTAAATACAGTCCCAGGGGTGGACTAACATCACAGAATCTCGTCCATCGAAGCGCGTTGCAATATGCGTATAGAAATGCTGATTCCAAAGGCCCGTCTTATCTGCTCTAAGTAAACTTTTGAAGTTATCCGGTGGAGTGGAGGAGTGATGGAGGAGGGGAGTATATCAGGAGGTGTTGCTGCATAATATACCAAACATTTCAAGAATGCAAAGATACAATAATACATGATCATACAGATTCAAAGAGTACATCGGATAGGACGACTCAAACCCCCTTGAAAAAAGAAGATGATAGCAAAAACAT
>OZ022581.1:9565024-9940296 GCA_963669155.1 Arbacia lixula | reverse complement strand
CGACTCAAACCCCCTTGAAAAAAGAAGATGATAGGAAAAACATTTTCACCCTTTTGCGAGATTTATATTATTAAGGATGATGAACTCGCTGGGTTGTGATGTGTGTTTACCACTATCCGTTATTGTATTCATCTAAATCATACAGTCTGTCTTGTTTAGAATTGTGTACAGCTTTAAACGAATGCACACATGGGCGGAAATCCCGGGGGGGGGGGGGGGGGACGGGAGGAACGCATCCCCCCCCCCCCACCATTTCGAAGGAGGGGGGGGGGACACAATATCAAATGTCCCCCCACTTTTTTCGGTCGTGTACCCCCACGAGACTGGGCGGATTAAAATTTTGTCGAAAAACGTCATAACCCCCCCCCACACACACACACACACACACACAGACCATTTCGAAGAGGGAGACACAATATCAAATGTCCCCCCATCACTATTTTCGGTGGTGTACCCCCACGAGACTGGGCGGATTAAATTTTTTCGAAAAACGTCATAACCCCCCCCCCCCCCCACACACCATTTCGAAGGGGGGACACAATATCAAATGTCCCCCCCACCACTATTTTCGGTCGTGTACCCCCACGAGACTGGGCGGATTAATTTTTTTTCGAAAAACGTCATACCCCCCCCCCCCCCCCCCACCGTTTCGAAGGGGGGGGGGGGACGCAATATCAAATGTCCTCCCCCCCCCCCCTCCCCCACTATTTTCGGTCGTGTACCCCCACAAGACTGGGCGGATTAAATTTTTTTTCGAAAAACGTCATAACACCCCCCCCCCCCCCCCCCCGCTCACCTACTTCTTGAGGAAAAAACATGTCCCTCCACCTTCGGGGAGCGATTTCCGCCCATGAATACACGTATAAATCATTGCTCGCTTTAACATGATTGTGTGTTTCGCCAGGTCTCTCTGCTGCGAAGCTCTTGCACGAAAAGGGCGTCGATGTGCTGGTCCTGGAGGCACGGGACAGGGTCGGCGGGAGAACACACACCCTCAGGGTAAGACTCCCGAGGAAGGGCAGAGGAGGGGTGATACAGGTTGAAACTGTGCCTGATATTTTGCAAAAATATATTTGCAAAAGAAAATAATATTTGCACAAAAAAATATTATTTGAGATTTATATAACTCTTGTCTTTCTCCTATTTCGATTATAAACTGTTAAAGAAAATGTTAAAGAATGTGTATAGATGGATTCAAGTTTATTCACTTTTTTCGCATTTGTATAATTTATGCTATTCCATAATCAAGTAGAAATGTTCATGAAATGATAAAATGTAAAAATGAATTTTTGAATTAACTATGTAAATGATTTAATGTGATATTTTACTGCCATATGCTATGAGGAAGAAATAAAATATGACTTAAAACAAACAAAAAAAATATTTTGCCCCAAAATTTATCTCTCCGCGCACCATTTAACGTGCAAAATTAGACAGAAATGGGATAACCTAAAATTGAGAGTAGCCTACATATTTTGACATGCACAACTTCAGTTGTTTGGCATTTTACAGCTCTTTTAGAGAAAAAATGAAAATAAAGGGTGAGGATCAGATTTGTATCCATACAATGACGTTCTGTGATACCTTAAGCTAAGTACTTCATATTTATTTGCTGTTTTATTTCAAAAAAAGATAGGTGACGTGTTCCTCATCCAGCAAAAGCCTACGACTTTCAAAATTCAAGATGCATTTTATTTCAACTCATAAAACACATGGTACAGTATACATTCCGATTCAATACAAACATAACATTTATAAATATTTCTACCATTAGCATAATAACATTATAATCAGATAAACGGTGAAAATGAGTTACATTCATTTTCTTTCACCATGGTCACACAGAACGCTGAGGTGAAGTACGTGGATATCGGAGGATCGTACGTCGGGCCGACCAGAATAGGGTCATTCGACTGGCCAACGAATTGGGCATCGACAACTACCGTGTGTACGACGAAGACGCCGCAGTTCTCTCCATAAACGTAAGGTTATAACCCCTTCTGCTACAGACGAAGTGATTCCCATTGTGGGATGCATGAGTACTGGTGCGAACAAAAACACCTCAATGGCGGGTAAAGAGTTATGAAACTCTTAAGAGTACTTCCTTACCAAAATGTGTACTACGTCCACTTCACATCCAAAAAGAGTATCGAAGTGTGACGTCATTTGAGGCATTATTGTCAAGACAACTGGTTCTAGATAATGCGGGTAGCGGTGATCGCAGTGGGGACTGTAATTGGAATGCCCGACACTAGCCCAGTAGACAATATTGGACCGCTAATTAAACCTCTCACTGGAGTGAGTTTATTTAGAGCGAATTATCTTCACATTCGGTTCTCTACAGAGTTATCATTATAGGCACATGTCATTGGTCAAATTAAATTGTGTAGGCACAATTGGGGGAAAATCCACACCGAAAAATGCCTTCCGTCAGTCTGAAGCAATCATGAAGTAGTTTGCGAGAATAAAGTGCGATTGCATTTTTAAAGATAATGTAGAGAATTTGTTAAATGTGTTTTCATATGATTGTGTTGATAGTAAATTGTCAGTAAGGTGCTAACCACTGAATTATGACTATAAACTTCATGAAGTTCCATTGGTCTGTTGTCAGGTACTGTACGGACTGTGCATTTTGTCTGTTTACCGTGTACAGGGAAAGGCAATAGCCAGAACGTTAGCCGCCAACTGCGAATTTACGGAGCAAGATAACATGACTATTAAATCAAAATAATTAATTCATTTAAGTATAACTATCTTTATCGGTAGGGAGGCCGTAAGAGGTACTACCATGTTGTACCTTCGTCGTACAACCCGTTCGCTATGATGGACATCCTTCACTTCTGGAAACAAGTCGACAAAATGGCCGAACAGGTATATCATGCAAGTCTTCCCTTCCCCCCTTTCCCCCTTTTTTATTTCTATATTTTTCTTTCGTTTATTCTATGCCCCCCCATAACATAAAAAAATGCTACAACTTGTTTGTTTTCCTTACCTTGATCCGAACAGGCGAAGTGATTTGTACTAGCAATACCCCCCCCCCCCCCCCTCTCCCCCAATTGATCGCAAAGTTGCTAGAGAAAGGAACTCACCCTCCGTGATGCAGGACCCTGATTGATAGTATACAAATATACCAAGCTGTGAGAAATCATAATAACTTTATATGCCAGTCCCTCCGAAGATGGATAATTTCCACTATACTTTCGATCTCAATACTTGGTATATTTGTTTTATATCCGTTTTGTAACAAAATAACAAAAAGTTTGTTTGTTTACAATCTCGGTCGGAACTGAGCGGGCCTAAATATAGTGCACAGTGCGCGGCGCGTATTCTGCGAGCATCAATTGACCAATCACGTTCTTAGAATACTAGTGAATATTCATAGAAATTCAAACAGCTGTTCCCATTTGTCCGTGTAGATCCCAGTGAGTGCCCCGTGGGATAGCCCGAGGGCGGAGGAGTGGGACAACATGACGGTGTCTCAGTGGCTGGAACAGACCTGCTGGTTCGCTAGGACCAAGACCATCGCAGAGGCCTTTACCAGGACCATCTTCGCTACCGAGACGTACAACATGTCTCTCCTCTACTTCCTGTGGTACATCAAGAGCGGCGGAGGTGAGCTGTGGTGTGCGTATGGGTGCATGTTGAGTGTATTTGCGTGTGCTTGTGTGTGTGTGTGCCTCTCTCTTCAGTAGCCTCATCCCCCCTCCTTTTTATCTTCAACTCTTCCCTCTCCATATCTCCCACCAAGAATGTATCAATCGTAGCCATGGTAGCTACGTTTCATACGCCCTTGCTCCTTGCTCCCGCTTTCCTATCTTCATCTCTCATACTCTCAGCCCCCCCCCCCCCCCACACACACACATATCCTTCCGCCCCCCCCCTCCCCCCGTCTCTCCCTATTTTACTGTTCATACATCTTCCTTTTGTACAAATATACACTACTGAGACGCTGAAACCCTGATTTCTACTGATTTATTTTCTCTCTTGAAGTTGCGTTGCATATTGTAATTTCCCGGACGACATACAACATGAGAAAGGGGTGCGACATACCATTACAGCCAAACGGCAGGCACCGGAAAATACGCTCATTTTATTTTCAGCGAGGTAGTCGTGACCTTCACTTGACCTCTCGAACCGCGGAAAACGTCTCTTTTCAAACTGTGATATCTTCATGAATATACCATATTTTCGTGCGCTTTCTTTTGTAACTGTATGTTGGATGTCGAATTTTACCAAGTGTGAAAAAAAACATTTCATTAAAACAAGCAGACAAATATTGCAAATTCGAGATAAATATGTGGTTCTAATACAAATTAAAAAAATTAAAATAAACTCTATATTCCAATGTCAATCGCTTTTGAGCCCTTAATATTTAGAGATCATCTGAAGCGGAATTTATTGTACTTTATGGAGATACCATTATTTTTCAACCTCCCCCCATAGAAGGGTCAGGATCCAGCAAAATATCAACCATGTTCAAATCCAAAATGAGCGAGATACGACGAAGTTGTGAACGATCCTAACCAGCCAATCATAGTCCACGATAATAACAAAATTGTACCGGCGATCCAAGGGTCGCGGGACTATGATTGACTTCAGATGATCTCTAAATGATAGGGGCTCAAAAGCGATTGACATTGAAATATAGAGTTTATTTTCATTTTTTAAATTTTTATTAGAACCACATATTTATCTCGAATTTGCAATATTTGTCTGCCTGTTTTAATGAAATGTTTTTTCACCCTTGGTAAATGTCGACCTCCAACATACAGTTACAAAAGAAAGTGTACAAAAATATGATATATTCATGGAGATATCGCAGTTTGAAAAGGAGAGAGGTAAAGTGAAGGTCACGACTACCGAGCTGAAAATAAAATCGTGTGTTTTCTGCTGCCCGCGGACGAATATCGGTTGCGAAGTCCGTATGATTTCTGAAAATTCGCGTCACTTTGAAGACAAATAGCTCAAATGTTTTATTTTTGAGCCCAAACAAAACTGGAATCAAATTCTCCGCTGGAGTACCGGCTTTCCAAAGCTGTAACTGGTATTGCCGTTCAATTTGTAGAAGGGTCAGGATCCAGCAAAGTCTGGGAGCTTACATATATATCGGTTGCGAAGTCCGTACGATTTCTGAAATCTCGCGTCACTTTGAAGACGAATAGCTCAAATGTTTTATTTTTGAGCCCAAACAATATTGGAATCAGAATCTCCGCTGAAGTATTAGACCGCGGGCCATACATTGAATATGTGTCTCGTTTGTCATTTTCGTGACCCAACTCTTGTATCTACCTGAATTTTTGTCACATTTTAAAGAAAAAATCACTGATCATGAATTCATAACTCGTCAGTGTCAAAAGTTGCACATTAATTAATTATTCAAATGTTAAAATCTACAGCGCCCTCTTGTGTTCAAGCTGTTATACCTGTACTGCCTCTATGGGTTACTGTTAGATAAAACTTCATAAAAGACTTGCTTTAGAGGTACGTGTGTGTTTCCCGCACTGTCGTGGACGGAATGTACAGTGTACTAACAATTTAAAGGGTTAACAATCGTATTCCTAATTAAACTGTAAATATGAAAGCTATGAATTTCTTGATTTTATGATTAATCATTGACAAAAACATGTTGATAACGTATCCTGGATACATGTACCCTCTTTCTTTTCCTTTCCACATGAACTCTAACTTCAGGATGGACTTTCATTTAATTTACATCCCCCCCCCGCCCCCCCCCCCCCCCCCCCCCGCACCCAACTAATGATATGTGAATAAAGAGAATTTGTTGTGGGTGAACCAATTTGTGCCCATTTATATGGTTTTATAAGACCTGTATCCAGGCCGTGTAACAACTTAGCATCTCAGCAATTACACCCCAGCCCCCCCCCCCCCCCCCCGAAAAACACACACTGATACATCCACGCACACACACACACACACACACACACTCAGTGTTTTCTGCCAAAGGGTACAATGACTGTCTACATACCTTATGTTGCCATAGGCCTTTTCTATCATCTCATCTGTGCACTTTTGATGCATGTATCAGTTAGTGTGGAAGTCTTTGTTTTTGTCTTTTTCATTTGATGTGTTATGATGGTGTCAATTTAAGTGGCTTGGTCTTTAAAGTTTCAGGATTTCATTTCATTTTTAAGAATGACTACACACAGGAACTGAAGGCCCATCCTCCTACTCTCACTGTCACAAACATGCAACATCACACGCACAATCAGGAATGAATTATACAGTGTATAAATACAGTACAAAAGATATACAGTTCATCCAGACAATGCTTTTAATTTTCACACCAAAGTGATTGACATGGCTATCTTTCAATTGGTTGTCAGAAGACAGAATTTTTTTTATTTCACATTCAGTTACCAGTTATTGTCTTTCATATGTCAGATACACTGCTGTACACTGGAACTTTCGGTATAAGGGAATACGAAGTAGTTGAAGTTATGCATAGTGTGAAGAAAACTCATTGTTGGGAAGAAAAGAAAATAGTCATCACTATTGCAATAATCATGAGATAAATGTGGAATATTACAAGTGCATCTCACAAAGCTTTTTAAAAGCCCCATAGAACCATACAATTCTGTATTTGTGTAGTGATATCAGTCTCCTTTGTAGAGGTAGAATTTCTGCAATGAACACACATAAAAGATAATGTAATTTCTTTACAGCACATAATACACATTTTCTCTTCATTGTACATTTGCCTTTCATAACTTACAATTAGACATACTGTAATGGCTCACGAGGAATGTGAAAATGAAAATTGAGAGTACATATTTTTTTTTTCTCCGTGAAATTGTACATACTGTAGTCAAATCGGGCAACATCTGTTCTTCCTTCATTCTACAAGAAAAGTAATTGCATTGTTAAGTGCTTACTCCGCAATCCAATCTCATGAAACTGATTCAGAGCCATTTGCTCAGATAGAATTTCCACAGTAAACATATCTACAAAACAACATACAGTTTGATAGCATGAAAATGAAATATATCTGTATTTACCTGTACACATACACATTTTTGTAATTCTTCACTGTTAAGATTTAAAACTTTGCATGTTGTTACATGAAAACATAAACTATAATGGTCTGCTTCATAATGTAACACTGAATGTAGGTGTACAATATTCTATTAAACAATAATTGTTGAATTGCACAGATGTACATGTACATGTATCTCACTTTGCCAATATCTATTCTCATTTTATTAAATAAGAGACAGGGTCAAAATAACTTGCAGTAAAATATGTCGAGCCTATAACTCATTTTAACAAGAAGAAAAATCTTCAAAACAGTCAGTTTTTTTTTCTTAGTTATTACAACTTTCTGCCTCAACCTTCGCTCTTCTTCATTGTTCATGCAGAACACCGAAGAAGACCCAAACACTGCGTGAAGTGAGTACTGAAGAAGACAAAGGCTTGTGGTGAAAATTTTAGTATAAGAATGGTTGGATACATAGCAACCTACATGACTGTTATGAAGTTTTTTCTTCTTCCTTTTTATTTTATATCAAATAACAGTTTATTGCAAATCACATGTTCTAACTTGATGGATCTTTCAACTGCGCAGTCGAAATTATGCCTCTGCCGTAATGCAATTTCAAATTATATGTAATTTGTGAGAACCCATCAATCTGTTCTTGGATATATGAACTCTGTGACATTCACCTTTAAACTCATGACCTCAACATTTAATCACTTCATCGTCACCCCATGATGAGCCTCCACTGGTCGGTTCTTGAGATGCAATAAAGAGAACGAGACTTACGGACGGACGTAAAGACAACCCGAAAACATAATGCCTCCAGCCACTCTGTGGCGGAGGCATAAAAATATGTGTAATACACAATAAGCAGTAAAAAGCATAATGAGTTTGTTTGCTTTTCACCCAAAGGATAAAACATCCTCACCAGTTGACTCTTCCTGGGGTTCCTGAGCCAATGACTGGTCCTTCTCAGCATCTGAGGGAATTACAAACAGAAAAGGAAAAGGAAGAAAAAGAAGAAAAATACAGCAAAGAATAAAACTAATTTCCCAAAAGTCATTTCAGGTATAAAGCTAAACAATTGTGAGAATTCATGTGAAGAAAAAGTGGGGCGACTTGACCAAACAAGTGGGATGACTTGTCCAAAAAGTAGGGCGACTTGACCAAAATGTGGGACGACTTGACCGAATTTGGGGCGAGTTAATCGTGGTGCGAGGTGACTGGTTACCGTTTATATAACACCCTTGTTACAGTGCTGGAACAGTCTCGGGCCCATCTTTTGAAAAACTGTGTTGTTTACATTGTAGGTCACTGGCCAGTCTACATTGTAGTTCATAACATTGAAATATTTCAACATACATGCCGTGGCACTCTACAAGACTACATATAAACAAATAAATTGGAGGGGCACGCCGGGATACCATGTTTAGTAAACATTTGAAAATAGGCCGGCATCCCAAGACTATATATACCTCCTGAGCTGGTGCAAAGGTGGCCGTATATTTAGTCCACTTTGCGTTTTTAGTGCAAACTAGGCCAGCCTAGTTCGACACGTTAACAAGGGCCTTATTTTGTATGATTACCTTTCTTCTTCTGAAATCTTGCTAATGCCCTGCTGATTGTGGTTATGTTACAGAAGTGTCGATAGCACTCCGCATGGTATCCCCCAAGAGCAGTTTGGTGCTTCCTGGTGAAAGAACATGTACAAACATATTAGAAATTCATTCAAAAATACAACAGTAGTGTAAGCCATAGAAAATTTATTAATACAGTGTCTCAAAATATTTTTGAAGCCATCTAAACAAAACAAAAACACTGGAAGCACAGTGCATACATGTACACCATGACATTCAGAGACTTTTGAAACGATGAGAAAGCACTCTACAAGAGCAATCAACAAATTCAATGCGTTTAATGTTTGACACCTCACAATAAAATTGATCAACTCATGAAAGAAAGATATTTGTTAACATCGTGTTCAGTGTACAAAAATCTGACCTGCATCAGCATGATCATAAAGTCGACATAAATGCTGTCACTGTCAGTCAGACTACATGTGCAGGAAGTAATTGAAGTAAAATTTGGAAAGTTAGGGCAATATGGGGAGCATTCTTTTTCATAACAAATCAGCTCTATCATCAGAATTCATGAAACTTACCTGCCACTTCTCGATGTAAAGTCAACTGCAGCTGCATCTTCACCACTTTCCTCCACGCCAGTACGGACACGAATACTCTGTCCGGGTCCCACACCTTCACTTCTGTGTAAGTGGTCGAGAAACTTCTCGGCAACTGTGCATTCTACACCGTATTCCACGCTGATCCACTTAGCTGCACATTCTCTACACTTCTGATGACTTTTATCAGTAAAAGATACGACTTTGCTCTTAGTGTTGGTCACATGTATAGCACAAAAATGGATTCGGTGGGCTCGAAACTCTCCGTTGCACTGGAATCATCAGACGATGTCGCCATCATCAATCTCAGCTCATGGCGCCCGTGCAGTGTGGCTGACCGAAAATTCGTGCGTATGAAACAAAGACCCTGATTGGTTATCAGCCAGTCAGTCCGCAAATCACGCTATGAGTGCGGTAATGTGATTGGTTTTTTCCACCGATGAAACCAGAAAATCTTGGCAGGTTTTGTGTGATTTTTTCATTTTTTTCAATTAATGTGCAGGTTTTGTCTCTGACGAGTTTCACAGATGATTTTAAAATTATTTTTTACATAAATTGTGTAAGTTGTGGCTAGATACATGATTTGAGGCACGAAACGAAAGAAAAAGGCACCTCGGCCCGCGGTCTATATTGGCTTTTTAGAGCCGTAACTGTCGTTGCCGTACAATCCATAGAAGGGTCAGCATCCAGCAAGGTCTGATAGCTTACATATTTCAAAACAAAATTGAGGCCTGTTTTTGAAGGCAAATAACACAAAAACTCCTTTGCGGATTTCGAAAAAAACTAAAAATATTTATTAAGAAACATATAATCTCAATCCCTGTCTAAAAAAATCCTGATCAGTATGCTTACAGAAGACCCCAGCAAAAGATCTCGCGAGCATGTCGAATTCCTTCATAATCTAGGTGCAGCAAAATCTGCGCGTGAGATTTCGCGAGACGAAAAATAAAACGCTCACGATTTCTATAGAACGAGCGAGCGCTGCCGATTGACTGATTATATTTCATTATATTTTGTACTGACTTCCAAGCTCCACGCTTGAATGTCTTACCTGAAATGATAAAATAGTACAGTTGCAATTAGCAACTCTTAAGGCAGGTCTGTCTTCCTCAAGAATGAGGAACAGAAGAGACAGAGCTACTCTCAAGATGATACAATGTGATATGGACTGTACCACTTTCTCTTTAGTAGGTAAACTTGGGAGATTGTAAGACTCTTTACCCAGTCATGGTAAGCATTCTGACAATACAGTAAGCAATTGTACATGTAATATTCACGAAAACATTATGAGGTATAGAGGAAATTATTTAAGCAACATAATAATGGCATGTTACTTAATGATTGTCAAATAACATTATATCACAAAAAAAAACACCTACCAAACCCAATGGTATCAATCAAAAAATGGTCAGATGGGGAGTCTTAGTTCTTGGAATTAGTGATGATTCAGAGGCACAAGACTCTGCATGGACTGGACTCCACTCTTGGGCATCAAACCATTGTCAAACCGATGTATAATGTACACCCACGCACGTATACACGTACGGTGGTTCTGAAAGTATGGACAGTGAATGGGGCTCTACCAGACACACGTATGTACACACACACACACACACACACACACACACACACACACACACATGGCCTAGTCTAAGCTGCAGACACTCTAGTTGTCCAATACTATATAAAGGGGGGGGGGGTTAAAATATAAAATGTAGCACTTAACGTTTAAGGGCTACACGTGTAGGGAAAGAAAAGGCCTTATGACGGAGTTGCCAATTTGCCCCCCTAAAATGGTCATCGGTGTATCATTATACCATTCATAACTTTCTTATAGGTTGTCCGATGTTCATTAAAGCAGTCTTGCTGTACTTTTCAGATTGGTCAGTTTCGATTGAAAGCAGGTCAGTTTGGGACAGGAGTTCCCCTATACATTGTGATTGGAAAAATAATAAGAAGAATAATCGTCACACTTTTACAAGTGAGGGCGGAGTTTCATCGTCGTCTTTCGCAGCGAAACATTGTGCCCCTTCCAACTAGTCCACACGATGCCTTTGTGGAACTCCGCCGCCACCCCGTCGACCTGGTATATGCTGTTCAGGTTGGAGTCGTCGCACCGATAGTACCACCACGCACCCTGACAATTGACGGCGCAGTTTATGGCGGTGGCATCGTCGTTGTCTTCGTCGACCGTTGTGAATGCATGATCGCTGTGGCGACTCAGTGAATCACCTGCAAACAAGTTGAGCACAACCACAAAGTTGCAAATGAATAGTCGCGACCACGTCTATCACGCCTAATATAGATGCAACATACTATAGGTCTCTCTCTCTCTCTCTCTTTCTCGTTCTGTCTATGTCTTGATCTCTATTCACGTTAGCGTAAATTATTATTGTTGTAATTGTATAACAACGCAATGAAGTGAATTCGCGTGAGATAAAACATTTAGCTTTCGGTCCTATAAGAGATGACTCTAATCCAGGCTGTTTCAACCGATTGATTTTAAAAGAGGTGCCTCATGATAATTTCTTAAATCAGTCGTCATCCTTAATACGTATTTTGATATTTTTACTCACCAGCCGTCCCCCGATAATTCCCGACTTTTAGGCGATAGTTAAAATCTTCATCCACCAGGAAGCGGTCGTACTCTGCATACGCCGATTCCCCGTCAAACGACCACAGGTCGACGCGCAGCCTCTGAAAGGTTTGATTAGGCTGATGAGTCAGGAGATGGAGATAGTGGTTTCCCAACCAGAATTCACCAGTCAAATAACCAAAGCCATTCCTGTAGTCTTCCCATTCCCGAAAGAAGTCCACGGTCCCATTTTCTCTTCGCTGAAAAACCTGTAGCAAAGTAATACATACATCGTGTAAATACATGTCAATGAAATAGTGGGCCTGTTTATTTGCAAGATAATGGGAATTAGGGCAAAGCCTAATGGCCTGATTTTGCTTTTTGGCATGCCCATACAGAGTTGCAACACGGTATACATAACAGTATAATGAGATTCGAAATTTTCTTTAACATGTTTAATGCGCCTAAAGGAATGCAGGGACTAAGTCTGACCAAGAGCCCCATTCCTCTGGAAACAAAATCATATTTTCCCCTGTAATTCGTGCTTTCCGTCATGGGACACTGTGAGAGATGATCGCAGAGTGATCATGATGAAAGTGTCCGTTTTGTGCTACTAAAGCAATGGCGTATGGTACCCAACCACATGAGCTTACCTAGCCTTGCTTTAAAGCTCTTGGACAGTTCTGGGGAGCATTTCATGAAAGTTGTCAGCATTGACTAATTAGTCAGTGCTGACAACTTCAGTGAAATCCTGGGTTTCGATTGGCTGAGAGGCACTAGCCTCTGACTGTTACTATGGAAACAGTCAGAGAAAGAGAACTTGTCAGACGAAAAATGTTGATGAAATGCCCCCTGATCCAAACTGAAAAATACAGTCTAGTAATCTAAAACTAGTCACTTTTTCATTCTTCACTTTTCTCAGTTGAAGGAGCTGGAGAAGAAATTGATAATAAATAGTCTTCAGCAACCAGGCCCATTTATTTTCTCGGATGCAAATAAAGACTGCTCCAACGTGAACATGGTGAATGGTCTAAATCATAGCCACTAGGTGATCTTAAAACAATACTATTATCACAAGGCCGAAGGCCGAGGGATTATAGTATTTCTTCTAGATAAGCGCGGGCCTGAAGTTCCACCATGTCCCGCATATCAGAGCAGTATCTATTCATTTTATATACCGAAAACAATAATGATGAATAACTAAGATATTTCGATCCCGCAACTATTCCACAAAGTTTCTCCAGAGCACAACTCTGCCCTATCATGCCTATTTTCGTCATGCTATAGAGCTTACCGTCCAACCCCCTCCGTCAGTCGTCATGTCGCAGTAGACCTGGAAGGTCTCCGGAGAGTTGTGGGGTTTGATACGGTAGACGCCGTCCGTTGTATGTCCAGCTTGCAGAGCATCGTAGCAATCAGTCGGGGGCGTTGCTGATGAGAGGAGGGATGCAACTTTGGCCGTCAGCTCCTCCTGCTGGGCTTGCAACACAGCGATGGTCTCCGCCATTTCGTCTAGCCGTGCCCCCGTGGTCTCGGGTCCTGCGTTGTCGGACGCTGGCTCGGCGCCCGGGGACATGAAAATCTAAACGAAACACATAGCAAACATATATTTTCAATCGTTTTCTGATGCCGGGATCTCAGTCTTCTAAAGAGTTGCGATTGATGTGCACCAATCGCAAGTCCAATCCCCTTTATATAATGTACAGAGTTACGATTGATATAAATGGCAAGTCGAGTTGCGAAAAAATCGCAATTCATTACAAGACAGCGCCCTGGTAACACCAATTCCGATGTCATGGTTGTGGGAAGCATAGCGTTAATGGAGTAATGGTGGTCTTCACAGAAACGATGATTGAGACAAAGACGGCAATGTGGGTGATATTCAATGTCGACATTGTCACCAAACCTACGTCTGTAAAAGACTTGTCATTGTAATATTTCAGTTGTGCAGACCCCCCCCCCCTCCCCCCCCCCCCCCCAGCACCAATCTTGAGGAATATACATGATGGAGGTGACACTGATCACGATGATAATAATGACGGCAATGTCACAGTAATTACGCAAACTTCATAGGTGGCTACTAAGCCCGATGTCAAAAATATATCACAATATTTGTTTATTCTGTATACGAACGTAAAACATCCATTCATCCGTTTTAGTCTAGAGCAGTAAACATTTCATAGGATTTAAACTCCTGGGATCTGGCATTATTCTTCCAGTGATGCCAACTTGTATCGAACTGTCTGTGTTTAATATCAAGCGTATTTGCCCAATGCGTTAGATCAAACGCATGCCAAAAGTTAGGGGGATGGGGGGGGGGGGGGGGGGGGGGTAAACATGACAGAAATCGGTTTTATGTGCATGTAATTATGAGTATTGTCTTATAATAAATAGAATAAAAGTATTGTACATAATTCAGAATCTATCCCACGGCAAATGGCCTATTTTAGCAGCATCAATATGAGTTTGATGCCCCATAGAATACACACTTAAACGCTATGTAACATAATGTCGACCACTGAAAGGGGTAGGGACATTTGAAATGAGAGATCTCACCTGTATCGTGGGGTGGAATGAATGTCCAGTTTCGTTGGAGCACGAGCTGATCGGGTGACATAATGAGCTCTCCCCCATGAAGAACAACACATATGTAGCCTGTAGCAAGCACATTCGTCTTAGGATACCCATCACTGTGGTTAGAACCGGGTTTGTTAACAGCCAAAGTGCAAGTCGTGCGAATTCGGATTCAGTAAGGTAGGAATCGGTTGCTGAGCCGTGGTTCTGCCGAGATCTGTGTTCAAGTGATCGTGATGGGAGTCTCGTCGTGGGCTTTTATCATATCGCGGACAGAGACGTATTATGTCTTGCAACCAAGCACTACTTCAAAAGAAGAAATGTGAGTTGGATTTTACCGAATCACAGGAAAGCGAAAAGGCAGACTGATATTATCACGTTCTTCCTGCCATGCCTTCGAGGTTTCATGACAACCTTTTAAAGGCTTTCACGCGTCGATTCTGTGGGGAGACTTAACTTTTTAGCTGCTGCGCTTACTTGCGATCTCAACGCACGTATGCCGCACTAATCGGAATGGCTAGCCACGATCAGGGCCGAAGGTTTAGCTTCGGTAAGGATCGTGCATTCTAACCAGGCGGGTAAATGCGAAAGTGCCCGAGAAACAATACACATAGGTAAGTGTGTGTTTTGCACGGAACGCACGGCGTACGCAATATGGCAGCGCGCTAGGGATATATCCTGCGTACGACGCGTGAAAGCCTTTAAGTAAAACTCAAGAGCTAACCCAAAACAGTTCATATTATGGAAGTTTGCCAAATTTACTTGATAGACAGACACCCGACATCTGACACGAATCTACCTACATATTCTTGGAAAATTAACTTGAAATCCAACAGCAATAGAAATAGTCACAATATTTCATTGGATAATGGCCAAAAGGAGCCTGGTATACCCCAGGAACGCTTTATACGTCTTTAGTGTACTTAGCAGGGGCAGTAATACGGGGGCAGGGGCCCCCAAATGTTGACATGGCAAACAACACTGCCCCTCTCGTGAAGATAAATGTTTCTCTCTTGGGATGACAAAGTGCCCCCTCCAGAATAAGAATAGCCATCTCACAACAATCACATTGAAAAAAGGGGGGGGGGGGACGGGGGGGGGGATAAACATTTTCTTATAGTGATGATAAATGTTCCCCAATGCACCCAGACATAGAAAATGGCTCCTTAGAAACACAAGTGCTCCTCTCCCAAATATGTAATTGTGCTCTTTCCAGCTCACAACATGACTATCAAACACTGTAGTTCCCTCTTGCTGTTTTATAAATTAATTTATCACATCTCTAACTAGAAGTCCCTTAGAATGGAATATATTAGCTCCCTCGTGAATAAAAACAACCATGCTCTCTTTCTTGATAGAAGAAAGTACAAGAAAACATACGTAAGTGCCCCTCTCAAGAAAAACATGCTTTTCCCATCTCGAGAATGAAATTGTCCCACCAGAACAAAAATGTCCTGAACTAAGCAGTTTGTGCCCTCAATGGAAGAGGAGTTTAAAAAACATATTCTCCCACCTCGCAGACAATAGTGTTTAACTTGAATTGCTTGCTCGAAAAAAAATCATTGAAGTCTGTTTGCTCGTACTCATCCCAGTATTATAACTATATGTGCCCTCAGTCGAGATTTAAAAAAAAAACATCTCACCCCACTCCTTCACCACTTACTCGTTTTAAGTAACGCGTATTTTGTGTAACAAACATTATTAATCTCCATGCGTGTGGGTATGGGTAGGCATGTATGTGCATGTTGTGTGCTTGTGTATGTGCCACCCGTCCCCTCGCTTTCACAGCGACAGGAACTTTCCCCTTTCCCCCACAGAAGTACCCTTATCTTAGTGCCCCCCCCCCCCCACCCTATTCCGCCAGCCACCTCAGTACCCCAGATATGAATTTAGTTCAGTGCCCTGGCGCCTGGAGAACATTCAGATGAATTGAAATATTCCAACCGTTTGCTGAAGATAAAAAAAAAAAGACATGCGTACCAACAAGTGACTTTGCATGAGAAAAATTGATGAAAAACAATCCCGACCTACTGTTTTTTCTTGACACAATGCCATTTTGACGCGGAGTTTTTCGATTGGTTCCTCATTCGCTGGATATCTGAAGCCCAGGATCTGAAGACTTGAAGGAAAGCAAAACAAGCCAAAAAAAAAATCATGCAGATACAGATACGTTTTTTCCTGTCGTGTCTGTATGCTATCCTGGACAACATCTTTTTGTTTAAACAGTGGATTTAATGGCAAACGGTTCCGTCGGAAATCACTGGCGGATATATATATCACGTGCATGGACATGAGCCTATACTGCCATGTCCTAGTAGACGTTTAAATCTTTACTTCAGTTTCCACATTATAAACACAATACTCCGTTGAGTTCCCAGATGTGATCTGAAAGGGACCAATATATTCCACAAAAATACAGAATAAGACCATTAAATATTCAGTTTGTGTCCTTCATATTATTCATATTCGTATTATATGTCTACTGATTGTTAACGATCCCTCTAACCATGGACCCTGCAGTAGCTTCCATGCTCTAATCATATTAACTTTATACGGAGGAGCCGATCATTATTTTCTGCTTAAGTATGTGACACACTTTTAACCAATCAATCAAAAGGAGTATATTAATTATGGATATGATATCATCTCCGCTCCTCTCCCCCTCTCTCGCTCTCTGCCCCTCTCTTTGTATCTAATTCCCTGTCTATTTCCATCTCACATCTCCATCTTCCCCATGTGTTGGTGGGTATGTTCGCGTGCGTGCTTGTGTGTACGTTTACGTACGTAGGTACCACACGTCTCTCTCTCTCTCTCTCTCTCTCTCTCTCTCTTTCTCTCTCTCTCTTCTCTCTCTCTTTCTTTCTCTCACTCTCTCTTTCTCTCTCTCTCTCTCTGTCTCTCTCTCTTCGTCTGTATTCTAGTATTAGTGTATCACCAACTTTCACCCTTTGAGTGCTTTATAAACTCACGCTCTATGGGATGAGTGTATTATATGTGAAAAATGAACATGAGGCACACAGAGAGGTACCACCGACGTGAAGGATACTAAACACAACCAAAAAAAAAATAATTCCCCCCCCCCAAGCAAAATAGTATAACTTTTTATGGAAGAGGTTTTGAGCAACGTAACTTGGCAGGATTGTACCTTCACTTATTGACTAACTCCTGTGTGGAGATCACATTAATCCATTCAGTCATGCACGAGTGAGCACACATTTTCAAAAGTCACAAGGTTAATTTTGGGATTCTGTCATTAAATTTCATTTCTGGTGCATAATTTATGTCTTTTCATTATCTATCATCCATCTCTCGACACACTAACACCTATCCCGACACTTAACCCAGTGTTTTGGTTGAGTGAGCACAGTTTAAACAATATTCATCCCTCTTGAGTTTGAAACTTTTAAAAACCCTTAATTTTTGCGAAAAAAAATATAACTCTGGATATTTTGACAAAGATATAACATGACCTGTTATGTGACATAAGAAGTCATTTTCATGAAATGCAAGAATGTACTGTTAAAACGGCATAAACAAGTTCCCTTGTGACTTTTGAAAAGTGACAATTTTGCCTTTGTTATGTGCTCACTCATGCATGACTGAATGGATTAATGTGATCTTCACACGGAAGTTAGTCAATGAGTGAAGGTACAATCCTGCCAAGTTATGTTGCTCAAAACCTCTCGGAAAAAAAAGTTATGTTATTTTGTTTAGGGAGGACTTACTTTTTAGTTGTGTTTATTATAACCGTCTCCCAAATTAATATAGAGGGAGGAGTGGGATAAAAAATGAATGATTATTTGCAAGCGAACAATTATTTCATGTTGTCGTTGATGTCAATTGTTGTCATTAGTATTTGTTATTTCTTACTTTTGTCTGTATCACCAATACCCTCAAACATGATTTGTGATAATCGTTATTATTTCTAATACTACTATTATTATCATCATAATAGGTATTATTGTTTTGTCGTTTTCACTACCTCATGTTCATAGCTCGAAAAGGAAATCTTTGTTTTGAAGCTTAAACGTTCGTGATGTGAAACTTTTCTTGATGTTTTGGCTTTTCTTTTTATAATGCGTTTGAATTATCTTTCCCCTTTGAACTGTTGTAGGGATATACAGGATTTTCGGAACGGACAACGGTGGTCAGGTAAGAATGAACTATCTATCAAGATATACTCTGTGTTTCCTTGTTTCATTAAATTTTCCAACAATGGGCCTAGATAATAGATAATAGGGGACTGCTTTCCGTTATTAGTAAGAGGAACATAAGTCATTTCGGACATCATGTCCATGCGTCCATCATGGTGTGATGAAGCCTATTTGGTTATTTAAAAAGCTGTGGAGATGAATTGTCAATATTCATGTACCAGTTGGAACTATAGTCCACCTGCATTTTGCGGCATCGACCAACTTTTTATTCTTACGCCTTCCATCAATTTGTACACTCATCTCTATCAATTTGCGAAGGCGCAATCAGCGTTTTGAAACGCTGATTGAAAACTCTCATCCAAAACGAGGTTTACTGGTGTATTGTTCACTATTGAGATGACATCATTTAAACGCGTATACATTCAAAATGAGCATGAACGCAACCGCGTTTGAACTAAACGCGGATCAAAACGCTGATTTTGGCTCCTAAAAATGAGCATAAACGCACCCTCTATCTCCTGCCTCGTACTATCATTCCAGTCGCTTCTCTCCTGCTTGGTCACATAGCCTTGTCAAATGTCTAATATGTCTTGGTCAAAGAGTCTGAAATACGAAGACTAGCATCCGTATGCTACATGCATGCCTCCCAATAAGAGACAGGATTCAAGAAGAAGAAGAAGAAGAAGAAGAAGAAGAAGAAGAAGAAGAAGAAGAAGAAGAAGAAGAAGAAGAAGAAGAAGAAGAAGAAGAAGAAGAAGAAGAAGAAGAAGAAGAAGAAGAAGAAGAAGAAGAAGAAGAAGAAGAAGAAGAAGAAGAAGAAGAAGAAGAAGAAGAAGAAGAAGAAGAAGAGGAGGAGGTCGGGATTCAAGGAGAATGAAACCCTGAAAATGAATTGAATTGAATGAAAACAGAAAAAAAGGAACATATGATCAAAAGTTTGAGAAATAATCATAAGATACGTGAATATGTGAAAATAATGATTTTTCTTTAAGCACTGATTCCTGATCACTAACCTTCAAGGTCAACGCCATTGGTCCGAAATGACGCACTTTATGTAACTGTCTTTCTCCATATGTACCACGTGTACCCCAGACAATACCCAGTGCATGAATTGCCTACCTTCGATAGCAAACGAGCGCTGAAGATTTAAAATCACAAATAACTTCCTTAATACAGTGTATGATATGTCTCATTTTTTTCTCAAATGTTTGCTCATTTGTTTTTCTGGTCTGATTCAAATTGACTCATTTATAAGGTTTCAACTTCCCTTAAAGTCCTCATCTGCAGACACATCTTTTGAGATAGTGTCAAGGTACATGTATTGACTGTATGACAATAATATGTTAATCTTTGTGAATCATTGGACTACATGATAACCCTTTGATACATGCCCCTTCAATTGCGTCACTTCTTCCTAGTCTGGTCTTCTACTACTGTGTGTATCTTTATACGTTTTCATCCTCCATTCGTCCATTCGTCCTTCATTACAACTGCTTTGTCACCCCTATAGGAGCGAAAACTGATCGGTGGCTCCCAGCAAATCAGCGAAGGAATCGCAGAGAGACTCGGAAATGGTATGACTATCAGTGACTATCCACTGATTTTATTAACCCTTCTTTATGCCAGGCAAATTCTTGCTGTGTGAGAATCGTGTGAAAAATCAAATGTGACACTCAATGAGTTAAGGGTAAGTTTAGGGAAGGGTGATATCGATAATCCGTCAATATTGCGCTTCAATCCTATTTCATCGCCTCAATGTGATATATCAGTGACATAATGACGATCTTAACATGATCACGGGAAAGCGGTTAATGACTATCGGCCAACGCTACGGCGCAAGATCATGGTGCAGCTGTACGTTCTACGTTGTGGACTCTTTGACTAACGGCTCTTACCAATATTACTTGTAGCCTGTCATGACCAAAACTGATATTAACAGTCTACTTTAAGTGTACATACGGACCTGTTGTAGACTTTTACTTTCCGTGAAGGCTCAGATTTTCCAATTGTCTTGCTTGAAAATTAAAAGTGATATTAATTGTGTTGAACTATCGTGAACATAAAATGAATCTGTGTCACAGAAACTATTTTCGGAAGAACGCCAAGAGCTTTATTACATGTAACGTTTAACTTTTATTATTACTTTTTCGTCTTTCAGAAAACGTTTACCTCAATAGGCCAGTGAAGACAATCGAACAAGGCAGCAATGGCGTGGCAGTAACAGCTCTCAACGGCGAAACGTATGAGGTAACCTAAGCACGATTTGTCCGTGTATGATTGTCACCTAGCCTGGTTTCCAGGCTTATTTACTTTTCTGGTGTAAATTGACAAAAGAGTCTGATATTCTAAGACTAGTCACTTTATCATTCTCTTTTTTTTTCTCTATCCGGGAGCCGGAGCGGATATATTCAGAATGATTAGTCTACTGCAGCCAGACCGTTTTATTGAACAGTTTGGTTTAGAAATGCCCGCCAATGCGGCCAGCCAATGCTCACCTGGTATAGTTCTCCATTGCAAGAATCCTGAGCCATGAGAAATATCGACAAAGAATGACAGAATGAAAGCATATACTATCGAGAACTTTGTATCAAAGAAATCTAATTGTTTGTGTGTCTTGGAAAGGCAACATGGCACGTTTAGTGGATTCTTGAAACGAGTGGAACAAAGTTATTCATTGAAATGGGCATTATAAAGAGACAAGTGCAGTTCGCAAGGCACATCGTAATGAGAAATAGTGGAGTGAAGAAACAGGGAGCAGTAATATAATTGAAGACAGGCGTGAAAGAGGCCATCCACTTGTGTCTTGGCCTGGTGGTAATGAAGAGACTGTTAAGAGGGGGGGTTGATAGCTACTACCCACTTACTGGCTGAGAATCAATTTAAATGGTGTACGCTTGTGAAGATCATAACAGCGCTCCGTAGCGCCACATGAAATCATGTTCATTTAACTAAATCCAAAGTTACAATCGTGTTGTCCTGTACTAAACAACTTGCAAGATATTCATCAACTTTAAGATCATTTTCTGCAGAAAGGAGTGATGCACGTTAGTGTTAATCTGTTTACTAATACTAACTGGCCCCATGGAAGACCAGCGGTAACATTAAAGTTACTGTTGAATATGGGCAACCAGCCATAAATTGAACCTCATTGTATACGTTTGAATTTTATGTGAATTTTATACGGAAATAAAACCAAACCAAACCAACTAATATCGAAAGACAATTATGTTTCATAATTATGTTTAAAAGTAGGATCACCCTTTTGCAGCATAAAACAAATACAATCGTATAAATGCCACGGAAAATCGAAGAAAGTATTGTACATGTATAAGAACTTAACTAGTAATATTAGAAATGGAACGTGGCTTAAAGCGCAATTATATTCAATACTAGATTTCGAGTAGGTTTTAGACGGGTCGTCCAAACGGTAGCGGGTCCTGTAGTCTAGAGACCAGAGAACACAATATCACAAATCACGGCTCTCCGAACCACAGTGATGCGTAATAAAATTAATGGAGCTTTCATACATGGAGTACCATTAGCCGTTTAATTAATGCAGATTCATTGTACTCTCCTTCTCGTAAAATACAAAGGTATTCGCTTTGACCTCATAATTATGTTCAATGCCGCCGATTCTCCGGATGATTTTTTTTCCTGGATCTGACGTATATACGAAATCGGATGCGCAGAAGAATTTGGGGAAATATCGATCCTCACCCTATATGCTCGTGCAGTTGTGACATGTCATATCTACGATGCATCTATAAAGATTCAATCGAGGAATATTGTTACAATATGGCAAAAGGGCTCTAAACGTAATATCAAGTTGCAGTACAAACATGACAAAAGTCTCGATTTCACACTCGTATTCCATAAAAGCATTCCAGGAAACGTTACATTAAGCAGCTGCTAGTCATGAATATTAAGTGGCGGAATCACACCTATTATTTGCAGGCAGACTACGTCATCAGCGCAGTGCCGATGGCTTTGCTTGGGAAGATCTCCTTCAGCCCACCTCTGCCGCCCCTAAAGAACCAGGTAATGAGATTGTCTAAACATGGTCTAAATAAATCAAATGAACGTTGGTAGGGTGGAGGGAGGGATGCGGCTTGCCCGTGTCTTCCATAACGACACAGTCCCACGAAAGCGGTTGTCCAATGCCGCTTGTAACAATTCATTATCACGACCATACGCGTGTAAAGCCCCCGTCACACTTATTCGGAATCAGCAGGAATCAAGCAGAACCAGTCGGATTTTTTTCAAAATTCGAGCCACATTCGGGACGGAATTTCGAATTGAGCTAAGCATGTAAAAATGCCGTTCGAATACTTAACATGTCCTTCGAACCCATCTCGAAAGATTCTTGCTCATTCCGGGTTTGTTGGCTCTCGAGTGCAGCTCGATTGTAGTTGGGACACAGTAGGAATATTTAGAATGCAGTTAGAATGCAGTCAGAATATTTGGAATGCAGTCAATGTGCTGTTGGACTGCACTTCGAATGCCGTTCGATACTTTTCTAGTTCGAATGCACCTCGAAAGTATTGGGCATGAGCAAAACATTCGGGCCGGACACAAAAATGGACCCGAATATTCGGAATGCACTCAGAATGCAATCAGAATGCTTTTCGAATATCCAGGAATGTGCCAAGAATAGTGTGACTAGGGTATAAGGAAAAGTTGTCCTATGACATGTATGATGCACCTCGGCACCGAGTCAAGCCCGCTTCCGGCCCGCTTCGTACGTCTCGGTGTACAGGTGGTTCATGAAATCATCAGCGGACATGACTGCTAACAGAATGGGGATGTCGCTGCACGGTGCATGTCGACTTTTCCCCCATATGCGATATGGAGAATAGCCATTTTTTTTCGATTCCTGTCATATTTTCCCCGACCAGATAAAGTCGTGGACCGCCTTGATATTCATAAAGCTCTCTATATACTGTATATCATTCATAGACATCCTCACTTTTCTTTCTCTTTTCTCTTACCTCCTAATTAGACATATACTAGGCCTATACCAATTAAGTCAATATGTATGTATCATTCCTCACGCCTCCAGCTAAGCCAGAGAATTCCGATGGGCTCTTGCATCAAAACGATGATCTACTATAGCCGGCCTTTCTGGAGGGGACTTAGTAAGTTTGAAGGAAGGTTTAAGATTTTTAATATTATTACTCCATGTGTATACTGGGGTTGGTACACTGGTATGGTACATGTAGAGCATTTGGACATAGAACTATAACATTGACAGATATACTGAAATGGGTGATATCCTTAAATTTGACAAAAAAGTGAATGTCACAAGTGTATACGACTTAATTGAATCGTGAATTGTTTTGAAACTGAAAAACGACATGTACGTAAAGATACCGATTGTAATACAGATATGTAAATTACGAGCCAAGTTTTTTTTACGTTGGTTAGGAGGATGTTTATGACATATATTGTGTGTATTAAAAAGAGAAAACAGACAAAATTTCCGTAACGTTTCTTATAATGTTTGTATGGTCATTAGCTTACTTTTATCCTGTTGTATGTTTAGAAGTAGAGTAGGAGTACTTGATGGCACTCTTCTGACACCCAAACAGTCTCCTTCACTGTCCTAAAATATATGAAGTTCAGTTTTTTTTTTTTTTTATTTGTGTACTGTAGTTATTCTCTGTTATCAAATGCCAACTGGATTAAATGGCAATTGTAATGATTATGGCCAAGTATCTTTGAAGTATCTTTTAGATGTAATGATATATTTGCCGCTAAAGAGTCATTCACAATAAAACTGTTTTCGCGTTATGTGTGAACAAGTCGAAAGATAACAGTCAATTAAAATAAGCTTCTATATACGCGTATTGAAACGTCTTTCAATACGTGATTCGGTGATCGACGTTTCGAAACGTGTATTTCTTTCTGCGCAATAGGGTATTCAGACATCTCTATTCTATTATAGAATTTTCTGGATTCATCCTGACGGATGATATCGTGGCCGCCTCCATCGATGATACCAAACCAGACGGCTCTCTCCCGTGCCTTGTAGGGTAGGGGCAAGTCTTTCTCCCTCCTATATTTCCTCATCAACCTCTCCTTTTTCTTCTTCTTCTTTTCTTTTTCTTCTTCTTCTTCTTCTTCTTCTTCTTCTTCTTCTTCTCTTCTCCATCTCTTTTTTTCTTCTTCTTCTCATACTTTTAAATCTTCCTTGAAATAAGCTTTTTCTTCTCCAATTCCTATTTCATACTCGATTTTTCTCCTTTTTCTCTTATAAATTATAGCCCACCTTTTCTTTCTTCATCATTCATATTGTTTTAGTCACAATGCTATCGATGACCATCGTCGTTATCACACCATCTTTTTAAAAAATCAAACCGACTCTGCTTCAGTTTCACGTAGAAGTAATTTACGCCTTCCACTCAGATAAAAAGTAGATAAGTTTCATGTTTTTCAACACGTAAGTTGCACTTCTTTCACTGTCATATTGGAAGCTTCAACATAATTTACAACATGGTGTGTAAGTGCATGAATACTTGAAATAGCAAAGTGTGCACCGAGCTTCTTAACATTCCGAGTTCAGTAGCTTAAACACACCCATCTCCCCTCCCCCACTCTCTCTCTCTCTCTCTCTCTCTCTCTCTCTCTCTCTCTCTCTCTTTCTCTCTCCCTCTATCTCTCTCTCTCTCTCTCTTTCTCTCTGTCTCTGTCTCTGTGTCTCTTTCTCTCTCTCTTTCTCTCATGTTTACTCCCTCCATATTTCTTTCCTGTTTTCTATAATTCTCACTATTTTTCTCAATACACGATAGTTTCCCTTCACCTGCGATTTTACGATTCAGCGGGCACGATTGTGGTTATCCATGGATGGTATCTTAACGGTTGTATTTAAAAGAAACACAATCTTGCTCATAAATTATTTCACGTTTGATATTTCTAGCTTGTTTTCGTCTGTTTACAGATTTGTCAACGGAATATTTGCGAGAGAGTTTGCAGAGAAGTCAAAAGAGGAACGGTAAAAACAAAATATTGAAAGTTAATTCAAGGATAAAATTCCTTTTCTGACGGTTTAGCAAGCCACGAAATAGCTTCTTTTTATTTTCATTTTGTTTACATTTATCATCATTTTGAAGACATTCCTGGACTCGCCGAAAATGTTAATGAAGGATCTACATATATTCTAAGAATTGATGTACACTTCAAACACAAGCTATATGGCATTAAACAATTAATATCATTACTCAGAAGGACAAGAAAACAGTCGCACTTTCCAACTTTGAGAAAATATTCGGTTTTCATAGAAATACTACTTATTATTCTTTGTCCTTGAAATATTATATAAACATTTATATATTTTAGAACAAAATTCCTACATTCGATCTGTTTAAAGCCCACTCGAAACTTAAGAAAGATGTAGAATACAGAATTTCCAAAAAGAAGGAAAACTTAGCTGTCATTTTCTTAGTGGGAGATTTGAATATGATTTTTTTTTCTCTTGCCCTATTTGTTTATTTAAGTCATCTTGATTTGGTTATGGTGCATCTTGATACTGTATATTAATGTGAGTCATTTGTTTGTGTTTGTTGTCTTTATTGTGATTTACTTGAATTGTTTCTTGATTGTTTTTGCTACCATGCATATTATACGTAATAAATGCTTAATTACATATACAATCAAAATTGATATACAGTACACCAGGCCATTACGCGTGTGCTGGCATTAGTGGTGAAGTTAATGCGAAGAAATGCTACACTATTAAGGATTCAAAACAATTGATTTAGGGCCTACGGCTAGTCAGCGTTAGGATTAGGTGAGCCCTAACCCTGGCCTAGGCTGAAGTTATCAACTAAAAATAATTTAGACCCCTCAAACGCTGTTTTGCCCAACGCGGGAATCTATCTGCTACTCTATATGATAGTGCTCGCGTTTTCCCCGCAGGAAGATGGCAGTTGCCAGGTGCTACGCTAAGGCGTTCGGGTCGGATGAAGCACTAAAGGTGAGTGCGTTTCATATCTGAGTTTTGTATTATATTCAATTTATCTATTTCGCGCTCTTCTTTTTCACGTCCCGTCACGTTTGCTCTCCTATTTTTGACACCCCTTTACTAACTTCATCTACATTCCTCCTTCCTTCATCAGGCTCAGACACGTTTCCTTCTCAGTTCTACTCACCCCCCCCCCCCCCCCCCGTATTTTTCCTTTTCCAAATTTTGTGGTTGCATGTCTCTTTTCTTCGCCATCGTTGTCCGTCCCAATCGGTCCACTGAACACGTAGAGGGCGCCAAATAATTAACCTTCATAGCAATACTCAAAGCCGAGCACGCCGGGAATACATTCGATTGCAGATACTTCATCAGGATGAAAAGTACCCTCTTTCCGGCAATCAAGTTGACATTTTTAAGAACATCATATATTTTCATTCAAATCGAATCATTGTGATGTTTTATCTTGTCAAATATTGTTCTTCATTATAACACGTTTTGTCAGCTGTTCATGACTGTTTTAGTACTCTCTCTCTCTCTCTCTCTGTCTCTCTCTCTGTCTCTCTGTCTGTCTCTCTGTCTGTCTCTCTGTCTCTCTCTCTCTCCCTCTCCCTCTCTCTCTCTCTCTCTCTCTCTCTCTCTCTCTCTCTCTCTCTCTTACATGCGAAATCGTCTGTATGTAACTTCTCCATGCTTAACCACCCTTTTCAAAATCATCATGATAATTCTTTGTATCGTTGTTAGGGAGCTTTGGATTTCTTATCCATGACGCGGAATCTTTTGGGTTGGGGAAATCAGCCTGACTGCGCATGTGCGAGGTAGTCCATCCTGCGTCGCCTATCTTTTCACAACCTTTACGCCTTCGCGAAATTCGCGGAGCGGCAAATGATGGCGCTATTTTATTTTAATTGCACAGACATACTGTTCAATCACTCTCTCAAGTGCTAACATAAAACAATCTAAAGCAAGGTCATTCACAACGCGGAAAGAAGAGGAAGATTCCGCGTTATGGGCTAGGTTGTGATATTAAAGGCTCTCTTTTTATCATGTTTCGTGGCGCAGCCAGTGAACTACGTGGAAAAGAACTGGATGGAGGAGGAGTATAGTGGGGGCTGCTACATGGGGGCCACGCCCCCAGGGGTCCTCTCCATCTACGGCAAGTGAGTAGCCAGGGAGATATAGCATACAAATATTGACTGCCATCAGAGCTATGGTTAAAACTATATCCGCGAGAGGATCTCGAAACCATGTATGGTCACGAGGCGAAACCAAGGCTCATTTTGTTTATAAAGATGGGCACATAGGTCTAGTTCAAGCACGTTTTAAATATTTTTTCGATCTTTCAAACATTAACATGATTTCTGTTTTCACATCATCATTGATTGACATCACAAGCTGTCGATTCTACTCTATTCAAGGAACATAATTATACTATTGACCGGTCTATAGCACTTCTTTTTAGGTTATATACACTGCTTCACGATGGATGCCACGACTTTCGACATGAAGGATTCTTGAAGTGAAGTATTCAATCATTTGTACATCCTACTGTTCGCTTATAAGCTATTTGACCCTATGGGTATCAAGGACAGAATATAAATCACATCTGTAACCCATTGTCTCTCGATTATGTCGGGATAAAAGTCATGTCGTCTACTCTTTCTGGCAGGGTGATGAGAAAGCCGTTTGGAAAGGTGTACTTCGCCGGGACAGAGACGGCCAACCACTGGTCTGGATACATGGAAGGGGGCGTGCAGGCAGGGGAACGGGCTGCTAGAGAGGTGAGAGGCAAGGGTGGGTGGGGTGCGGTGGAAGGGGTGGGGGAGGTATAGAGTTAAAGGAGATGGTTGCTAGGGAAGTGGGAGGAGCAGGAGTGTAGGGGGATGGTACAGGGGTAAAAAAAGACGGGCAGGTGAATGGGTTTCTGGGGGTTGAAAGGGAAGGAGGTCGGAGGGGTTGGAAGGGGGCACATATGATAGGAGACTACCAATCGCTGGTCTGGCTAAAAGGAGGCGCATGCCGACAGGGTTGTGGGGGAGAAAAGGGAGTAAAGACAGCCAACCTACAGGGATGGAACGAAGAGGAAGTTAAACAGGCTGCGAAGAAGTTGAGAGGGTCGAGGAGAATGAAAAAAAAAATCAAAGGGGTGACAAAATACAGTAGCATGATCCGATCGAATAAATGAAACTTAGACACGGTTGTCTCCTTGCTTAATGGTGTCCCACTCTGTTGTTATATGTTTCAGGTTCTCTGTGCTCAGGGGAAGATACGGCAGAGTGAGGTCTGGCAAGAGGAGCCAGATAACCCTGTAAGTCATTGACACATCCTGTTTCATCTGACTGTTTCACTATTACACTCATGTCTGCTTCGTCACAACATAGCTTGCATGGTATGAGCATCACGTGATCACTCTTGACCAATAGATGATGATTTAATACACGATCCTTACAGATGTATGAGAAGTTGGAGAGGAGGAGGAGGAGGTGAGGTCTGAGAACAACAAGTCGAAGAAGGTAGAGGAGCAGGAGGAGATGAAGAAGAAGAAAACGAAAGAAACGCAAAGAAGGCTTCGAAAAAAATGAAAAGGAGAAAAGCAAGAATAATAAACAGAAAGAGATAAGGGGAAGAGATGGTAGGTTTTTTGTGTGAGGGGGCGGTATTTTTTTTATGATTGACATTGAGAAGACTGTATTGCGTGTGATGGTCAGTTTGCTTTCTCGAAGAGGCAAGAGAGACTGTGGGCAACGCCCCCACCCCTGTCTATTCCTCCTAGGTCTCCTCGCCACTGCGCTAATGGATCCGTGCGGATGTTAATTGAAAGAGTGAAATTGAATACAAGCAAAGAATGTTTATCCAAAATACCCGAATCCTGGGAAAAGAACCTTACACCTTAAACAGATTTACTATACTCAATGTGTTCACTCATCTTCGCCTTACCCCTGCACTAAACCTTTGCTCAATGCTCGAACTTACAGACTTTATGAAATGTATAAAAAAAAAACATAAAAGAACCCGAATACGAAGTGAATGACGAACATGACTTAAGGCCATCACAGATGACACGACTCTGCCACGATTCTGCAGTTGTAAGGGCCCACGACTAGAAATATGACGTCACCTTCTTGCACAAATCCAATGACCGGGTCCTGTGATTCAGCCAGTCGCAGAGTCGTACGATTGATCGGATCGTGTCGTTTGCGGTGGCCATAAAGACAAGTCGCCAATACTCAGTGTTTTTCCCCCGAAACCCGAGCCTTAACGAAAAATAAAAGTCTACATTAGGTCCGATGTAAACAAATCGAGACTGGGACAGTGTTTGGAAGCCGGAGCTAAATTAACAAGATCGGAACCCATCTGAAATCCCCTACACCTGACTTTCCAATCCCTTTTCCAGCTTCCCCCTTCAAATCGGGTCCTTAGAGCTCCCCTGACCCTATATCTGGGACCCTTATTTGGAACACCGGGAAGGTTTCGCGAGTGCCAGGCGTTTCAAGTTTTCGTACAAGGTGCACACATATCAACAACGGGTCCAAACTGCAAACCGCTTTTAATAACTGCATGTGATTGTAATTCAACAATTTATTGTAAAGAGCTGTTAGCAAAACTTTGTATTGATAACACGCTAATATGAGAAGCAATAAAATATTGTATCATTATTAGCTCTACAAGTACTGCTATTATTATTATTACCATACAAACGACGATTTATCCAAAGGAAGGGTAATGTCGTTAGGAAGAATCAATCCGAAATTATACACGATTATAATCATTCAATGGTTTACAAAATGCCCCGATCACTGTCAAAAAACAACAACAATATTCTGTGTTGTAAAGAAAACAACAACAGCACTATGATCATGATATGTTGTCAAAATTTAAAACCTTTTGAAAATCTGGAGAATGTCGCAATATCATTTTATGGTATAGATCTTTTAGGATTTTTATTTCGGTGTGTCTTCATTATGGAAGTATCCATCAAAGAGTACTTCTACCTAAGCAATCATTTCATTGTGGCATTAATTGTGAATCACACAATCATTTTAAAAACATGAATGCAGTATCTAAACTAATTAGTAGAGCACAGTAGTCACATCGATGTCACATCATACATTGAAATAATTCATAAAATACAGTCGATTTCTTTGAAATCTACACTGTAAAAAATAACTGTAAATTAACAACATTTTCGACTTGTAAAATTACAAGTTTTGGTTGTTTTTCCATTATTACGGTATTTTTCTTGTAAAATTGCAGGGGAATCGTTTTTGTCTACGAAGTCGGCTTAAATTAACGGTTAGAAGTACATGTAACTGTTAATAAACAGGAATCGCTTATTCATACAGGCCATCCTGTTTATTCACGAATTGTTCCCATAGTTCCATTTTCAGCAACGAGAATTTTCCTGTCAAAAATTCCTTAATTAAACAACATAAAACAAATAATACTGTTGATCGACATGTTTCTCGTATATCAATGGCCTTCCTTGTTCACTAACAGGAAGTTCTCGCATAGTTCTGGACACTGTAAAACTAACTGTAAATTAACAGTCTTAGTTTGACTTGTAACATTACAAGTTTGGTTTGTTTTTCCATTATTATGGCATTTTTCTTGTAAAATGGCACGGAAATCGGTTTTTTTTTTAGGAAGTCGGCTTGAATTAACGATTACCAGCTCGTGTAAATGTTGATAAACAGGAATCGCGTATTCATACAGGCCATCCTGTTTATTTATGAATTGTTCCCATAGTTCCATTTTCAGCAACGAGAATTTTCCTGTCAAAAAACAACAAATTTCATAATTAATCTACATAAAACAAATATTATTGTTGATCAACATGTTTCTCTTATATCTATGGGCTTCCTTGTTCACTAACAGGAAGTTCTCGTATAGTTCTGCACAATTTAAAAAAATAACTGCAAATTAACAGTCTTTTTGACTTGTAAAATTACAAGTTTTGGTTGTTTTTCCATTATTACGGTATGTTTCTTGTAAAATGGCAAGGAAATTGTTTTTTTCTATACACTGTAAAAAATAACAACAAAACTATAGGATTGTTTTGCCTGTGAAATTACAAGATACTGCCGTTGCATTAAATTTACTGTCTTTTCCATGTGAAATAACAGTAAGTTTGTTTCTCTACAGGAAGTCAGCATATGTTCTGGTATTTTAACGAGCTACTTTGTTAAATTACAACTTGTTACGTCATTTTAGTTTTCAATGAATATTCATTAGCATAATTCTGTTAGCAAGGCATTTAGAAAATAATAATTATCAATGAAATTGATTGCTATTTTATAGACTATTACAATTGTGAATGCAATGGCATAGTAATAGAAAATGTTTAATCTATAAAGGATCGCTAATTGAATTGAAAGTACTATCAAAATGTTAATTTATCTGTCTAATTAGTGCATCTTTCCGCAAGTACTAACCATAACGAAAGTATGTATAAATAGGATGCCCTATATAAGAATGTCCAAGCAAGTTAATGATAGTTAGTGATAATAGGTGTAGGTTAGATTAGGCTTATTGTTAGATTAGGAGTAGGCTAGGATTAGGATTAGGCTATCCAAGTATATATTAATTAATTAATAGGATTTGATTAAACGGGCATTCCCGTTAAAAAGCGGAAACATTTTTTACAGTGATAGGAAGTCGGCTTGAATTAACGGTTACCTTAATTAAGTCAATGTCAAAGAACAGGAATTCCATTAATTTAACAACATTTTATTACATGATAAATACAGGAAAGGACTGTCAATTTACAGAGCACTTATTAACGGGAACCTGTATTTTAATAAGGCTGTATAAAAACGGGAATGCGACACTGTTAAATAACAAGGTGGTCAATAATGGGAACCTGTATTTTAATGAGGCTGTATAATAACGGGAATGCGAAACTGTTCAATAACAAGGTGGTCAATAACGGGAACCTGTAAATTTACACTGACTGTAAAAACACTGTAAGAGGATGTGAAAAAACGGGAGTTCCTGGCGTCCCGGACTGCCAGGAAATTTCCAGTAAAAAAACGGTAATATTTTTTACAGTGTACTCGCAAATAAAATGGTAATGTGTTCAACCTCTTACTAGAGTATAATTGTGAGGATGCACGATGATGAAAACTATATATGTCCTGGTAATCAAGCAATCTGAAAGCTAGATTCTTGAAATGAGGTACATAATGTAAACTATGGCGTGGACTAAATTGCCAGATATCAAGGCTTCATCTTCCGTGGACAAGTATTGAGGGGGGTCTTTTTGTGCAATAGTTTCCATCCCCAAATTACGGACGCTGATATATTTATCTTGAACGATTTCCGTATCATCCGCAAAGTTGTGACACGGTCCGTGGTCATGGTGATGATTGCTATCCAAAGCCGCGTCCAGTTTCCGATTCCTCTGGCTCTCGCCGATGACAACCGCTAGACCGCGAGGCTTGGGCTAAGTCTGAAGATTTGGTTTGGATTAAGCTCGGGGTAGGGGTAAGGGAAGGGGGAGAAGATGCGAAACGGCCCTGGATGGATGGGGAGTGTTGATTGAACCATGGGGGGACCGGTGTTCCCCCTCCCGCGTTCCAATTGGAAGAGTCACTCGTGTTGAAGCGAATTAAGGACTTGTTATGTGGATAAAGGGTGTTTTCTTAAGTTTGGTTTGTGACGGGGCTCCGTCACCATTTATAATCCTAGCCAGAATAAATAGAAAATATGCATATATATGTATGTATGTATCTAGGTGTCACGTGTCAGGATAAAGTGGATCCTAGAAAAAAGATATTGCCAGCTTTCTGCCAGTCACAAGATGTGGAGAAAAAGGGGATTGTCCGAATTTCATTCTAATATTCTTTCCGATTTATCGACTTTTTCAACCACATATTTTTAACTTGTTTGAATACTTCTCTATTGGGTGTTAAGTTCTGCTGAGAATAATCCAGTTAGACACACGGAGCCTTCCATTAATGTCCAGGGTCTCTGCATTGCTCTGCGTTATATCTTCTTTTCGCATAGCAAGCTCTTTAACATCAACAAAGGGCCCTATCGTAGATTTCTTCAAAGGTGGAGGAAATGTGGAAATATCCTAGGGTTTATGTAACTAGACTTGAAACAGATTTAAGGACTGAAGCAAAATTTTGACCGGTTCAGCTGAGGTTTATTGTCGCAAGGGGTCAGAATTGTCACTCAATTCTTGCATCAGAGCGAAGTGTATTCACTTCAATAAGTATCTTTCACTTTATGCGGGTTTTATTTTTTTTTATTTTTTCACTCTCTTAGTTATTGTATATCTCTGTAGTGTAATGAAAGCTGTATTTAAAGGGTTACTAAATTAGAAAAATAAGCTCCCTTGATCCATGTAAAATTATCCACTAAAGACGAATTTCACATTCGTTTGCCGCAATAAAGTCTCATTTTGACGAAATTTAAAAAAAAAAAATCCGCACGCCTTCAGTGACGTCAGAGAAGTCCCATTGGCATGAATGCCAATGGCGTCGAGTAGCAACAACCAATAGTTTCAAAGTGCATTCCATCCATTGAATCTGAATGGCAAGATACAGGTGAATGCAATAACGCGTTACTACGCAGTTAAGGGGAAAGAAAATGGTCTATTGTTGACTTCCGTACAATGTATGGCATTTTGACTTCGCTGACGTCACTGGAGGCGTGCGGGTTTTTTCTCAAATTTTCGTTAAAATGAGACTTTATTGCGGCAAACAAATGTGAAATTCGTTTTTCGTGGATAACTTTGCATCAATTAGTGGGAACTTATTTTTCTAATAAAGTAACCTTTAATTATTTATGTGCCATGAGTACATTCTCCAATAATGAATACAAATCCCGTAGAAGTGCATTGTGTCTGCTACGAGATTACTTCATCAATGCCGTAAATACCTTTGGTTAACGTATCATGTTCAATGTAATCAATAATTCGGACGTATTTTCTTTTTTTTTATTCTTTATTTAAAATTAACCTTCTTGGTACCAAGACTTCTAACGCTCATTGGTTTACTACATAATACTGGCACCTATTTTACTGAGAGAGTTAACGTTTTTTCGTCCCTACAAGTAACGTGATGACGGTGTTCTTCCCTATGTTTCCTCACAGGACTGGCCCTACACGAATGTCCAGATGAACTTATTGGAGCGCATGGCGCCCTCTGTTGGCTGTTTTCTGAAATTCTTCGTTCTGGGCTCAGTTGCTGCGGGCGTCGCTGCCATGACAACGACTTGCCCAGAGTTCCTCTCAGCCTTCCTCAAGAAATAGAGCCGGCAAAGCATGTTTTTTCATCCATACTAAGCTCATTAATATTGTTATCGCAGTGCTCTGAAATGTGAGATCATGAAAATTAGTTCAATCGCCATATTGATTGGATCAGGGCCATGTTGCATATACGTGTAGGTTTTCAATGATTGTAACTTACCACCAATGGTTACTACCATGACAACAGCCAATGTGCACTCATCATTGCACCTGCTGACATGGTAGTTACCATTGATGGCAAGTTGCAATAATTGACAACATAATTCAACTTGGCCTTGTACGATGAAACATAACGCATACCACTACGCGTACACTATGAGTGGTGTTCGTGGTAGCATGTTTATGATTATTTTTTTTATTTTGTCGGAGTGGCTTGATTCCCCCTATGTTTTTTTCTGCTTTTTGCATATCTACATCCTTTGGCGGGGGAGAAATCATGTTGTTTAACTTCAATTTACGTGCCATTTTGTGTTACATTTAGGAACTTTGGAAGTTTATTCGCTATAAGGTGTAGAAGACACTTCCAAACATTATTCATAGTTAGGTCAATGTTTTAACCATGTACCATGCCTATCGTTTCGCTTTTCCTCAAGTTTCGTCTTATTGTTTACATCTTTGTTTAGAAGAAAACCCTGTTCATGTAAATGCTTGCATTTTAAGTGTTAGTGATGGTATTTTCTCTCTGTTTCAAAGAAGCTGGTTTCCCTTTACATGTCTCGACATTCATATGTGCCTATGTCTAAGTTGGTCATGCTTCATGTATCGTAAATCGCAAATATTTTGTATTCAATTGCTTTCGCTATTATTGCATTTATGATTAGGTTCATACTAGGTGTTTGAAAAAATTGTTGACTCTTTGAAAAAGATTTTAAAATAAATTATGACTGGAATCAAGCCGAAATTGACACAACATAAATCAAGGAATGTCAAATGTTTTAGAATCTGGTTTTGTGACATTTCATCAATTATTTTTTTTCAATAATTTAGCAAATTTTGATTTAACTAAGATTTTAACTTATGACAAATTTTGATTCAGAATTTTTTGTATCAAAATTAATTCAAACACCAAAATGTCCATTGTGCGTCTGACATGTAAATCCACCATTTACTTTTCTACTAGAAGCATCATACATTATGAATGACACTGAGGTGGCAGTTGCTAGCGGATTGATATGTATGATACACATCAAACACAAACATGCATATTGCATAATGGACTTATTATTCAGCTTTATCACCATACTTTATCGTTAGAGTTGTTTGGTTTAAAGATAAATCACATCAATCATGTTGAAAATGATTTGCTAAAACTAAATTTTATGCCGCTTTCTTTATATTTGTATTCATTACGTCCGATTCTTTGTTTATCCCCGTTATCCTGATGTAATGTGCTTATTGGTTGTATTATACTGCTGTTGTGAATGTTGTTAGTATAAATGAATGAATAATTTTACAAATTATTACTTTTTATATGGCAATGAATAGCTTTCGTGACATAAATTTGTTTTATTGATAACTCATACATACCTTTTACCATACATTTTCTTTTCAAGCATGATCATAGTGATTGCGTGTTAAGCATGTTAAGTGTGGACATGTAATTCTGCCTTCCTTTGCGTTTTTTTTTTCTTTTAGTGGTTTACCTGTAGCTCTCTCGAGTAAACTTTAACATTCGTAAGGAACGTGGTTCGTACGACATAGCTGTGTCTGGAAAAATTTTATACAAATGTCGTGTTCCATATCATTATAAACGCAATTATGACTGCTTTACACCATAACGAGAATATAACATGACGGGCACGAAGTGTATATTTCGAAATATCTCTGTTATCATGGTTACCTTTAAAAGATGGTTTTATGTTTGCCAGAAATACTATAGTTTTTGCCAGCATTGGCTGGTATAGCTTACTCTCGAGTTGGCGTTGGCAAGGCGCAACGCAACGCAACGTAACGCAATGCAATGCAACGCATAGAGAGTCATCCTCTCGCAAGTACTACGCAAAGCTTGAAAAATGTCTTCTGTCTAAATCTTAACTTAAGTCTTAACGTACATGTTGCAGTCATTCACAATTACCTTTTCAGTACTCTCTTGCTGTGTCTGTGCGAAAATAAACTTTAAAGAAAGATGAGTCACCTCGTTTATCATTTTGATGATGGTGATGATGGTGATAATGGTGATGGTGGTGATGATAGTGATCGTGCTAATGGTGGTGATAATAATTGCGGTGATGGTAATGATGATGGTGATGGTGATGATGTTGGTGAAGATGGAGATGGTGGTGATGATGATGATGGAAGCTTTGATGATGGTGATGGTGGTGGTGATGATGATGGTGGTGATGGTGATGATGTTGGTGAAGATGGAGATGGTAATGGTGGTGGTGATGACGGTGGTGGTGATGATGATGATCATGATGATGATGATGATGATGATGATGATGATGATGATGAAAGCCTTGATGATGGTGATGGTGGTGGTGATGATGATGGTCGTGATGGTAATGATGATTCTGATGGTGATGGTGGTGACGATGATGAAAGCTTTGATGATGGTGATGGTGTTTATGGTGATGATGGTGATGACGGTGATAGCGGTTAAGATGGTGATGGTATTGGTGCTGATGGTGATGGTGGTGATGATGGTAATGGTGATTGTGGTGGTGATGGTGATGGTGGTGGTGGTGATGGTGATGGTGATGATGTTGGTGAAGATGGAAATGGTGGTGATGGTGGTGACGATGATGAAAGCTTTAATGATGGTGATGGTGTTTATGTTGATGATGGTGATGACAGTCATAGCGGTTAAGATTGTGATGGTATTGGTGCTGATGGTGATCGTGGTGATGATGGTGATGGTGGTGATGGTGATTGTGGTGCTGATGGTGATGATGGTGGTGGTGGTGATGGTGGCGATGGTGATGGTGATGGGGATGGTGGTGATGATGGTGATGGTGATGATGGTGATGGTGGTGATGGTTGTAGTGATGGTGACGATGGTGATGGTGGTAGCAATGGTGATAGCAGTGATGATAATGAATGGGGCATTAATGATGGTGATTATGGTGATGTTGGTGCTGATGGTCAAGGTTGTTTTGGTGATAGCAGTAATGTTGGTAATTATAATGATAACAATGATGGCCGTCGTGGGGATGATGACAGGGCGGTGATGGGGGTTGTGGTGGTTATGATGGCGACGTGAATAATAGGGATTGTGATGATACTGATCTTTTGTGATATGTTATCCTCCCACTCCACCCCTCTCTTTCTCCTGCTGTCTCTCCCATTTTTACTCTCTTCCTACAGTGTTTTGCTTAATATCCTCCTTTATCCTCCCCATGTCAGCGCCCCCACCCCCATGTGCCCTTTTCGTAGTAGATCCATCCCATCCCACCGTTATTCACACCTCACAACATAGCAATGCATCACTCTCCTTATACACCCCACCAGCCCTTACCGACACCACCACTTACGATTCCCTCACCCCATACCGACCCCACATCCACGCCACCCCATGTCCATCTCCCAAACCATCAGAGCGGGTCCATCGGCCTTCTGTGCAGGCCGGTCCCCGGGGCGGGCTGGGCCGAGTGACGATCAACGGTACCTATCATCGCCTTGTAATCGCCCCATGCCCAGGCCCCCTCACCGGGCCCGCTACACGGGAGTAGAGTGCTGAGTTATGTTTCCTCACAAAAATAGTCTCCATATAAATATATATATATATATATATATATATATATATATATATATATATACTCCAATTCTCGTGGTCTTTTTACAATTTACAGTATATTTTATTTCACCCCTTTTTACTTCTACAGATATACTGCCGAGAAGTTCGAGTGCATGAATCTAACTGAATTGATAAGACAGCTTAACAAAAACCCACACCACGTCAATACATTTCTTGACCACTTTTTTTTTTTATATATTATCAGTCAAGAATGCTACGAAACTAGTCATGTGGACGGAATAAGCCATTTTCTTAAGTATTCACAACTTGACCCCAAATTGCCTGGTGACTAGTTATTTCATTCACCTGTATTTCGTTATTGAGTTTCAATGGATGGAACGCATCCTGAATCGTTTATTTGTTGTTAAACAGACAAATCTCGGACAAGCGTTGCGGTTACCATACCTAACGTATTGTTGGAACGACGTGAATTAATTGTCATAACGAAAATGGTCTATTTATACGTGTCTGAGAGGGAACTTAAAATGGAGAAATGGAGGGATGTACACCGATTGATCGGAAGAACAAAATGTACTCAAAATCTAGCGATCACCAAATAATTCCGCTCATAGTCAATTTCCAGCTCTATCGTTGCAAGAATGTTAAAGCACATGGAGTGCCAGCAGCCATTTAATTAATGCAGATTCATTGTACTCTGTTTCTAGTCACAAAAGAACGCTTACAGAGATTTTCTCTTTCATCTCCCATGTTCGAAGCCGCTGATTCTCTGGCTGATTTTTGCTGTCAGCGCATTTATTCTAGCACAGTAGTCTATAGGGGAAAATAGTATCATAGATGTTCTGGGCCATTCTTGCCACATATGTTTTTTTCACTCTATGAAGCAATTAATGATATTTTGAAGTAAAACATTTTCAGTGCTTAATTTCTGCACCTTACCAAAGACCTTGATACCATTTAGGAACATACAGTTCAGATTTGTTTCAAGTGAAAAGTTTTATTGACAAAGGGTATGAATAATTTTGAGCAAGTCGAAATAAAAAAAAAAGCAGTGTGCCCTCTGTTATGCAAATGAGCTTATACAAAAAACATTCACGATTTTTACCTTTCAACTATATAAATGTATGCAACTACGGCCAAAATACTCTGTGTCCACTTGTCGTTTTTCAGAAAAACATAGAAAACCCCCCTGAAATTTCAGTAGGGGTATGAATATTTCTGTTGTTAACTGTACATGTACTCATGAAGTGAGAGAGAGCAATTCTATTTCAGCAACCACGCTGTGTTTTGAAGAGGGTTAGTGGAGGGATGACTTACTAGCGCTCAGACATGGCCATAACAGCCCCCACCCCACCTCGTCCTTCCCCACCCGAAACACACACACACTCAGACACATACATCAGTGTCATGTGACAGCGCCCTTATGTTATCACATGACATACTGAGGCAACATTGACATAGCCCTGTTATGTCTCGCCCTGAAAGTTACACTTTTAGCTTCCTAGCCCAATGTAAGTCTTGCGCGTTGTCATGAAAAAAATATCAGAACATTGCAGTGTCAATAGCCGTAAAGTCAGGCTGCGCACGACCACTTACGAGCACAAATATCTGGCGGCGATCATTTTTATGAGAGGGATGTGGGGATGGGGGTGGGGTGGGTGAATGCGAGGATGAGAAGGAGGGGAAGAGGGCGGGGTGAGGTGGCTTATGATCATGGTGATATAGCACGTATGGGTGAATATAATGAGAGAGAGAGAGAGAGAGAGAGAGAGTGTGTGTGTGTTTGTGTGTGTGCGTGTGAGTGTGTGTGTTTGTGGGAGATAAAGAGATAGATAGACAGAGAGAGAGAGAGATGGGGGGGGGGGGGAGAGAAAATAAGAATAATGTGTCTGACTGGCAGTTTGGTATTTGGACATGTCAGTGTACATTAGAGAGAATGAGAGAGAGAGAGAGAGAGAGAGAGAGAGAGAGAGAGAGAGAGAGAGAGAGAGAGAGAGAGAGAGAGAGAGAGGGGGGGGGCTTAGAGAAAGAAAGACAGAGAGTAGGAGAGAGCAAATAGAAGTACACGAAACGACGATAAAGAGAGAGAGGGGATTCAAATACCCAACCCTGCTCGTTGCTTTCGCAGCGCATCAACAACCTGATTAGCTAAATGAGGGCGCGTTTAAAATTAGATCAGAGAGGGACGCGACTTGCTCTCGGCTGGAGAACAAAAGTCGTTCTATGTCTCGGGTCGTCGATCTAGGTCCTTGGCTCACCAAAACAAATTGCCAAAGAGGGGGAACTGTCAAAGATGACTTCTAAGTCGTGATCCTCTGTTCGTGTTTACAGTAAACATGAACCCACCTTTACTCGTACTAGATTCACGCAATAAACAGCCAACATGCCCGAAAGGATGCATGTGGTTTATTTCATTTCCGTATGTATGTATGCATGTGTGTATGTACGTATAGATGGATGTATGGATGAATGTATGACTATGAAGGATTTGATTTAATTATTGTGCGTGTTCTTATTATAAGACGTTGTAGCTTTGGCAATCAAGGAGACATAACATGAAACATCATCATGAATGTCATGAAAAGGAAAATGCCCTTGATTAAAAATATACGTATATTTCTGGGCGCCGAGTCCTTAGCGTAAGTCGGTAATGTCTTCTGACAGAGAAATGATATCAAGGTCAAAGGTGAAGAAAAGTTCACGGGGTGGCTCTCTATATACTCCACGCGATGACAACAAACGAGGACAATGTCGTCTTTACGCACGGGCCTTGTGGCCGGGAGAAGAAGCGATGCACAGTGGTACGATTCATCGGCCACCGCTGGCCGAGTTAAACCACTGACCAGATATTAAATGCCACCTTGTTAAAGATGTCTTTTTCTGGCGCGTTTTTTCTCCATCAATCCCCACATCTGCTATTCTCTGCACGAGTTCTTGGCCTGCGGAGTTGCAGGTTGGTAGCCGTAGAACGGGTAGGCCTACATCTTTTGTAGTAGCGGCATAACAATATTTCAGTCAATTGATTTAAATCGTGCGAAAATATCACTATAAAAGGTATCTTCCCCTTCCCCCTCCAAACATACACACACATCATCATCATCGCTCTCTCTCTCTCTCTCTCTCTCTCTCTCTCTTTTCTCTCTCTCTCTCTCCACCCCCTCTCTCTCTCTCTCTCTCTCTCTCTCTCTCCCTCTCTCTGTCTCTTCTACCGATCTACCTACCTACCTCTCTCTGCATCACTCTCTCTCGATTTTGTTTTCATTTGTTCTCTTTTTTTCATTATTATCATTTCTTCGTATTTTTCTTATTGTTGATAAAATGTAAAATGTTCCATGTCTCCAACTTACTGAATAACCATATAACAAACTATTTATTTGATCAATCAAGAAACAAATGTCATAGAAGCGCTCTAGGACAAACTGTAGCTACAGCTATTGTCATCAATTACTTCTTCAAATTATTCATTTCAGTATTATATCAGTAGCGACCCCGGTATGGCATATTTTTTGCAATCAATGGTAGCCAATCGAAAGAGAAAGGACAGAGAGAGTGTGAGAGAGAGAGAGAGAGAGAGAGAGAGAGAGAGAGAGAGAGAGAGAGAGAGAGAAAGGGCGATAGAGGGAAGATGGAGTGAGGGAGAAAGGGGGGGAGAGAGGGGGGGGGGGGTAGAAATGAAGGTGAATGCGGTTTTACCTCAAAACGATAGTTATCACAAACCGTGTATTAGCGATCAGCGTGATGTCACATGAAACATGCTCCAATCGACATCTATTCAGTTTTTATACGTGTAACCATATTTCAACTAAAGAAGTATAGATAATTATCTCGAAATATGGAAACGTTACTTCGTGCAACATGGGGGTGACGATTTCATGTTTCATGTTTCACAAGATGTTTTATATTAGGAGTCACAAATACACATAGAAGAAGGAGAAGAGCTAATCTAGCCTGGCTGACAGGTTATTTGATATCTTAATCCGAACTGAAAAATAGTGCCTAATATTCTAAGACGAGTCAATTTAAACATTTTTATCTTTTCTTAGGCCGTTTAGGAGCAGGAAAATGAAATGAGAACGATTAGTCTACTGCTGCCAGGCCCCTTTATTGAATAGTTCGATTTAAAAATGCCCAACAGCCTTGATGCCAGACTAATCGCACCTTTCAACGAAATCATAAACTTTAAATTAGCATTTTTTTCTCCTCCCTTGGTGAGTCTACTCGCCCATACTCGTAATTTATCAGGGAATCGCTTCTATAGAAATACACGTAGTTGTCGCAACTGTGAGTTTTTTATTCATGTTTGTATCCTCTATGTTATTTGGATTTCACAAATAAAGAAGCTTGTGTATGATCATCTCGTGTGGGTTTTACATTTAAAAAATCACACATGTTGTTAGAATACGCAGTTATTCTGGCGTTTTGCCAGCAATCCAAACAGTCGCGAAATGCAGACATCGGTCCTGAGTTTTGTACGATCACAAATCAGTTCTAGATTCACAATTCTTTCTAGAACAAACGGAAATATAGCACATTTTTCTAGACTTTTGCAATCTTAGTTTAAAGACTATTGCGAGGAAAGCTACAAACAAAACAAAACAATGCCAGAACAAGGCTTTCTGTGAAATTAGTACTTTGATTTATCTTACAGAATATTAAGTGATATTTCAGATGTATCGCCAAGTTCACGTAAGACTACGGAATAGTTGATATGGGGTGAAAATAACAAAATATAGCATGCCTCGGTAACAAACCTGACTAAGTATTCCCCGAGGTATTTTACGGGAAGGACTTCCATGCATCTATCTGAGAACACATCCTGTCCGAGAAGATCTACCGATTTGTTACTAAAAAATATATATATTAATTTCCTAAACATCATGAATATATTGAGCGTGAGAACGAAACAGAAGCAGCAACACTTATAAAGTACATCCCGTAACATATATAATTGAATACACAACACGGAAATCATATTAGTAGAGTATAAGTATTACAAACATTGAACAAATGGGGAGAAAGGTTTCCTCTTCATTTTGTTATTACTTTGAAATGTTCAAAGCTCATGAAAACTCATGAATGTTCAGAATAATCAATAATTGTAATGCCAATAAATCTACTCCAATATCATCTACAAGCACAGATTTCAAATCAAACCCGAAACCTCACCCGTATAGTCTTAATTATAATCATAATAGTGCCCCTAAGTGTTAATCATATCTATGAACCATAATTTTTGATATTACAAAACCCTAAATCTACCCCGGCTTCCAGGTGTGTTTTTTTTTTCTAGTCAAGACAAGTCACTTTATTATTTGCTCTTTTCTCCGTCCCGAAGAAGAAAAATAAATCGAGAATGATTAGTCTACTGCGGCCAGACCCCTTCATTGAATGATTCAGATTAGAAATGTCCGACCGCCTAGAAGTCAGGCTATCCTAGTAGTTGCTGGTAGACCAAAAGGTCGTCGGAGTGCATTGGAGGTTAATGACCCCTGTTTTTTAAGGAAAGTCCTACAGAGATTGTGATACAGGTGGCTCGATGAAACAGAAGGAAGTTGGAAGGCGAGAAGAAATAAACATAGTCTAGAGCCTAGCCTAGATGGAGTGCAGCTCGCCAAAACCATATCCATGATACACAAGGTTCTAAGCTGTACGTTGTCGCGTGTTTCTTCCTCATGCACAGTTACAATCGCAAAAAAGTCTGCACTCGTAGACTAATTACCCTTCCCTCTTCCCTCGCACACATGTGAAAGAGGTGGGGAACATTAGCCTGTGTACCCAGACGTAGTTGTGATTGCAGTGTAGGGGGGGGGGGGGGGGAGGGGGAAGAGGCAGCTAGCGGCCTAGCACTAAGGCTAGTCAGACCGCGCTGCCGTGTGTTATCTTCCCTCGCACACGTAGAAGCCGACGAGCACACAGGAAGTAACCTCTGACCCCATGCGGGGTGTCGTGCAAGGTGATGTATCAAGGTGCGACAGATGCCCTAATCAGCGGCAGAAACCAGGTACGCCTAATGTCTGTCACAGAAGCGCAGACTCGGCTGATAGGGATGATATCAACTATGCTTTCCGCTGAAATTCCCGAAATTCATATCTAATAAATTTTCCAGACTTGTTGTGAAATAGTCAGGACTATTGGTATTCAGAAAAAGGTTCGAGATGTTTACAGCGGGAATAATCCAAATGTACGTGAATAGAGGGATAAACAGCAATATACAGATAAAAATCATAAATGAAGAGAGGAGAGAGGAAGAGAGAGAGAGAAAGCCAAGGTGCATTTATTCATCTTTCAATTTGTCGATTTACGAGTCATGCTGTATTTGAGTACGTTTAGAAAAGTGGAGAAGTAGAGAATGGAGAGAGAGAGACAGACAGGCAGAGACAGAGAGACAGATAAAGAAAGAGAGGGGGCAGATGAATGGGATAAGTAAGGGGATTGAAGGGGGGTGGAGAGAGAGAGAGAGAGAGAGAGAGAGAGAGAGAGAGAAAGGTGCAGATAGATGAGGAAAGTGTAGGGGGAGCAAGATGCAGAAAGAGGGTTGCTTCCCTTTAACTTGATACTTTTCCGTTTTCTTTTCCCCGAAGGAAAGTTGAATTATTGCTTTGAAGACAGATCTGATTTCACTCGGGAAAAAGCTAATAGTCATTATTGCTTTTAAGTTTGTCCAGTTTTAAGAAGTAAATATAACAATGAAGGCGAATTGTATCTAACACGTCTGAGGTATCTATCTCACGATATATATATATATATATCTCCCTCTCTCACTTTTCGGTTTCTCAAATGAAGATGAAAAAATATTCTAGAAAGCGTGTTTAACGAATACTTAGTCAGCAAAAGGGGCCAGTGTTCTGTTCGCTGCCCCCCCCCCCCCCCCTCTGCCTTATGCCTGAATGTCATCTAGATTTGATAGTAAATAGCTGGTGAACGCAGCATTCACGGATTAGTGTAATCATAAAATCAAAATGAAGCAACAGTTTCGCTCACTCTAGATCATTAAATTTCGACCTACTGCTACTGCTGTCATATACTGCGAACGCTAATCGGCACCCGTGTAATTGACTGCCCTTCATAACGTAGACCTTGAATCTTTGTAAAAAAAAAAAAAAAAAAAAAAAAAACCTGGGTTGAGGATCTCCCCTTCCGAATCCTTTGTAAAACATTGCATAAACCACACACTTAAGAGAAGAGGCTAGTGTGTCTACGGCATACGCAGACTTGACAGGCTTGTGAAACTGAGGAGTGGTTCAGTGTGGCTCTGGTGCTAAAAGGAAAATTGACAGTGCCAGGGACTTCAAGTGAAACGCTCTACCTTAACCTAAAGACAACCAGACAATTATCAAATGTTAGGTGTAGCTGATTTTTGTTAATAGTTTTTTTTTAATTTTTGAGGGGAGAATCTCAATCATTAGTTTCTCCTATGTTCCGTTGCCATGGTGACATCCCAGAAGGTAGATGGGGAAAGGAGTCCAGCAAATACAGAACCTCGGGACAGAGAGTTGCGGCACTGCATGATCGCCTGATCGCCTATCGATTTGACACTTCGATAGACCGTGGTATTTACACGGCTTCCTATTTTGATACCTGCAGACGGGATGCACTCCTTTAACTTAGCTTGGTTTCCAGGCTTTTGGGTATTTTTAATCCAAACTACAAACTTCAAACTTCATGATAAGATGGAATTAGATTTCAATTTTACCTTTTGGTCCGTCTCGATTCCATTAATTTAAATTACCTCTGAAAACGTGAAATGTCGAAGAGCTATATTTTGAGAATATACTTTTAGTAAAATCTAAGCGAATCAAATGGGTTAAAACAAGAACGGAAGAAAGAAAACAAAAGGAAGATGTTACACGTTCGTCCCTTGTCATTAGAGAGGAAAACAACAAATTAGAGAAGTTTAAAAAAAACAAGAGGCTAAGTGATGGTTGCCAGGAGTTCAGGTGTCGTGACTTCGGGCTTCCGCCCTTACCGACTACCATTAGTTCCCTTCTGGTATGGCGACCGGCCCGTTCGCACATCCCTCCTTACGCTCCTAGAAACTGGTTTCGAACCTGTGCGAGCTAGCACGAGTGTGAGGTAGTCCCGGTTCTTACCGCTAGGCTATAAGACGTCGGTGCTGAAGCTGGGGATTTTTAACGTATAGACTGTTAGTTCCAAATTAACGCGAGAATACCAAAAGGAATTCTAGCGCCGGGTCTCAGATTTGAACTCTCGCCCTTCGCTGCCTCAGCCCGAGGCTCTATCCACTGAGCTAACTGACCGATTGTTGACGTGGTAGGTTTTTCAAAGCTTATGTAACACTCGCATCACTCTGCTCAGCTGTGGCAGCAAAGACCATGAATAATGCATATTAAATTGCTGATTTACTTTAACTATTAATGATTTCCAATCCGTCCTTGAAATGAAACATACTGAAATAACATAATATTCAATATCATTTGCAATAGGCCGTTAATCGTAGCTATTGATAAACGATCGGTAAGGGAATCCTGCATTTCTTCGAGAGGGAACTGTGACCCCTTGACTTATAGAAAGCGGCGTTGGTAAGTTCAACCCGCAAGTGTATTGGGAGCAATAATGAAAACGGCCAAAAAGCCGTTTTCGTTAAGTATGCACAATATTCCCCTGAAATGCCTAGTGACGCGTTTTTTCTTTCTTCACCTGTATTTCGTGATTTAGTTTCAATGGATGGAAAGCACTCTGAATATATTAGTTGTTGCTTCTATTGTTTGATCGATGTCAATAAGATTTGCATGTATAGCGAGAATTGTCTATTAAGTGAAATGCGTTGCTTGAAATACAATGTAGAATGCACAGAATACGGCAGCCTCCAAGAGGCAACATGGATTCATGTAGTACTACAGACGTTTCAATAATAATTCATGATGCTTCCGCAGCAGATAACACAAAGATATGTGCCACGTTGTTGTCATCAGAAAAAAATGCAGAACACAACGATGACCATTGTGTATCACACCTGTCCATCCTTTAGCAACTGGCTTCAGAGTTTCATTAATAATTCATTATGCTTCTGGTAGAAAAGAGGTTGTGAGTTGACACGTGTGATGCACAATGGCCATTGTTGTGTTCAGTTTGGCCAACTCGGTTTGAAAAGGTAAGAACGCGGTTCTTGTTGCTTTGTTGGGCAAGCAGATAACAAAAAGACATGTGCCACGTTGTTGTTTGTACTAATATACCATTTTCGTAATGTATGCACATTTTATGCACGTCTGTCAAACAATGCGTTACTGATGGTGACCCCAAAGCGTGTCCGAGTAGCAACACATTATAGATTCAGAGTGCATCCATCCAATGAAACTAAATTACGAAATATAGATGAATGTAGCAGGGCGTCACTAGGCAGTTATGAGGAAAGTTGTGAATAAATTACGAAAATGGATTATTATCTCCCTTTCTTGATTAGACGTATCGAATTCCTATTATAAAGCCAAGACAACAGCGCTTCATATGAGTGTCAATATGATCGATCATTATACACAGATAAACCTAGTTCGTGTTATTCAGAATCTTATTCTATGCCGACATAATTGTGCCACATACTTCATAAACATTTATCAAACATGAATATTTCATAAAGGTGATATTTGGATACATCAAACTTGGAAATACTTAATTCATGTAAGTGAGAATAAGTGAACTGGTCAGTGTAAAATTTTTCAAGGTCATGGCATGACCTTGACGTCATCTACGAGCAATTCAATGAAAATCTATTATCTATTCCTCAAGATCTGATCATCTATAGCTAATGAAATTTGACGTGCATAAAGTTAATGAAAAGACAATTAATTTCAATGAAAAAAAAACGCGCGCGTTATTGTATATTAGTGCATTGACGCGCGCGCACTTTTTTAATGCTCTAAATCAATTGCATGTTTCAGGCCATTTAAAGCATTTCAAACAAAAACGCAACGTCAAAATTCCGTTCTCTTACTGAAATAATGATTCTGACACTGCACACATTATATCCTTTCATTTTGAGCCGTGTTCATGCAGTAATAAGGCCGTGCGGGTGCGTCAAAGTTGAAAGTCCGCATCTATGCATTATTGTGTGCAAATATTGTAAAAAAAAAAAACATGGCTATCTTCAATCGGACATCGCTCCTCAGAATGGTTGGTGACCCCAATGATATTTAAGTACATGGATATCCAGCTGCCGCTTAAATAATGTAGATTAATTGTACTCTCCTTCTCGTAACAAAAGAGCGCTTTACAACGATTTTCTCTTTAATCACCCATGTTCGAAGCCGCCGATTCTCTGGATGATTTTTGCCTGGATTTGACGTATAAACAAAATCGCATGCGCAGAAGAGTTTGGGGAAATATCCTCACCCCATAGGCCTATGCTTGCGCAGTTGTGACATGTAATACCTACGATGAATCTCTGAAGATTCAATCGAGGAATATTGTTACAATATGAGGTAAAAAGGCTCTAAACGTGATATCAAGTTACAGTATAAAAGTCTCAAATTCACAATGTTCCACATCACATTCCATTAAAAAATTGCAATGAACGTTACTTTCAGATATTTTCCTTTCAGACAAGTAACACGAAAAACGTACCCAGCCGCGCCTGAGGTAGTATTTCCATCTCAAAAAGTACAAAATTTGCTATTCGCTTGTCCTCATTAACTACATAACTAACACTTACTGACAAAACTTAAAAGTTCACCAGCAAAAGCTGAAATGTATGCATGTATAGGAATGCGTATGACCTATTACAAAATCCAGGTGAACGTGACGCAATCGCGTATGCATCATATTGTTGAGAGCAGCTGCTAGTCATGAATATTGAGTAGCGGAATCAAACCTTGTTCAAAGGGATGGGTTGCCTTCAATTTTCAAATTGATGACGTCATCATGGTATAAACCTTGATTATGGGCATTAATGTAAAAATGTGACGTATGTACGGGTTATGTCAATGGAAGAGACACTTATTTGCAATCATGAAATGGCATGACGATCTTCCACGAGCTGTATCTCTCTCATGTTTAAATCTTTTACTCTGAAATTGTAGTATGTAATAGCTGAGTCTACTAGCTATCGCCCTTGTGATCGTTGCGTTTTATCATATGTCGGAATCATGACGACATTTTAGCTTGAATATTGATTTTGAAATTATTCTACGCCGTGCTGTACATTACGTGATAAGTGAGTGGAAAGATTTGTGCATGAATTGGTTGAGACGCTGTTTTAAGAACGCGCGACCCCGGTTCGAGTCCTGATGTGGGTACGGTCATTACTTCATTCCTTTTGCCCTGTGATTTTTGTCACCGTCTTCTGTTCTTTCCATCACTTTGTCTTTCTCTTTTCTTTCCCATTTGTTTTCTCTCGCCCCTTTATCTGAAATGAATATTAATGACATTTTGTGAGCAGATTCATGTGACCATTCAAGTTTCTGAAATGTTAGTATGTTGTACGTGCGCTATGAGCTTTCTTGAGAGTTACCTCTGATTTCTAATGCATAGATGGTGTCACCGTGTATTTACCAGCCCACGTCTTTGCATGAATTTGCCAATACAGACCATATTATACTAATCCACAAGTATGTCTCTTTTTGTGATTTTTTTTGTTTCAAGTTTTAAGTAGAAATGTTCAAAAGCTTGGCATCTATGCTCCCTTTAACCAAGCGGTCTACTCTTAACTGTCGCAAAAAGTTGACAGTTGGCGCGTGTCACTCCGAATCAACATTCATTCTTGCGGCCCCAAAAACTCTCCCATCATCGACCAATTCCTGCGGCTGACCTACAAGGTCATTCTTTCCCCCCACTCCATTACCCCCCCCCCCCCTTATTCCTTTCGTAGTGGTCTTTGGACGTCAAATTGATGGCTGCAATCACGTCATTGCCACAATCATTAAATGACCTGCAACTAGGACATTTTGAGATCTGGAAAAACTGCAGGAGAAATAATCAACAGTGTCAGCCGCACACAGTGGTTGGACAAAGAAGTGGCCTAACTTCCAACTGTTGGGCATTTTCAATGCAAAATACAATGTCCAATAAACCGGTCTGGATGCAGTAAGACTACTAGACCTTTCTGATTTCTTTCTCCGGCTAGCCCAACCACGGAGCGTAAAAAGAGTTACAACGAAAGAGTGGCTCAAAACTCTTCACCCTGAAATTGAAATTGAAATGTTCTGACAACGGAATTATTTTTTTTTTCATACAGATATGAGTGTAAAAGCGTATTTCGAATGATGTATTAAATGCACTGGTAAAAGGATGCATATATGTTTGAGAAAATGCACAGTTTCGAATATATGGGAGAGCACCTCACACGTGACGTCACAAAATCCAAACTTTTAAAGATCATGACTTTCTTATCCTGTACATTTTCGTCAAACCTTCACTGATATGTTTCTTTCATGTGTTTGCTTTCAGGTTAGAATATCCCTTTAAAGTTGATATCAGTCAAGGCCTAGAAGCCACGCTAACAAAGAGGGAGCCATACAGAGCTCCATGTGTGAATTCGATGTGGATGTAAAGTCGCTGCCTAACACTGTCTCATTTTTGCACCAGCTATAAACGCGAATCCCAAAGACAAGCACATTGCCTGATACAGAAGGAGTTAAGATTGCCAAATTCTCCAAATTTAAAAATCAAATCTAATTTTAAAGAAATTGCATTGCATAAACTTACTAGTTTGTGCCAATCACGCAGCAACTCGAAAGGGAGGAGGCACAAAATAATATTTTCATGTATCATAATGATAGTTACAATGGGGACTTATCCACAAAAAGGTTTGAAACATGTTTTTCGAAACATTTAGAAAGTTAAAACTTGAAATCTTTCAAAGTTCCCCCTAATCTGAAGAGGGAAGTTATTTGCCCCCTGATCCCGGGTAATTAAGCTACCTGTGAAATACAATGAACACGTGTCTACTGATCTCCAGGAAAACCATCATTATGTGTATGAAAACTTGAGCTGCAAACCTGAAAACATCTTGACGTCTAAGAACACAGAAAATGTTTTACTCGCTCAGCCGATAACACGTGATGCAGCAGACATGGAATATATTTGAGGAATATTAGGATTTCTAGCGAGAAAATGTTTTGTGTAGTTTTCAAAGCATTCAAAAATAGAAACATCAACATGATCACCGACGAGCAATGGGCAGAGAGAAATAAGGAGAGATAGGGAGGAAGAGAGAGAGAGAGAGAGAGAGAGAGAGAGAGAGAGAGAGAGAGAGAGAGAGAGTTGTTTTACAACCTCGAAAGTTCAATGACATCGAGGCAGTTGCTCTTTGATAATGAAGTTTGCCTTTTAGATGGTGTCATCTTTCACTCTCACTTACAATCTCACATGTGTTATGTGCATTTACTGTAGTTTTCAATCTATACCATAGACAGATGGTTGTCTATGCATCTATATATCTGTGATGCTGATGATAAGGTAGGTGATGATGATGGTGATGATGATGATGATGATAATAATGACGAAGACAATGACGATGATAGTGATGATTATAGTGATGATTGTGATGATGATGATCATCATCATCATCGTAATGAGATCGATGATGATGATTATGATGACGACGACGATGATGATACTGACGATTGTCTATGTGGTGATGATGATGATATTTGTGGTGTCGTGATAGTGGTGATGCTAATGATAATGATGAGGAGGAGATGGAGGACGGTGAGAAGGGTAAGGAGGAGGCGGAGGAGGAAGATTGGAAGTCGACGGCGAAAGGATCAATAAGAAGCAAGTCTCGTTACGAATATGATGAAGAACAGAAAAACATTTGCATGGCGTGCATGGGGAAATTTCTCTTGATGACTATTTCGATAAAGAGGCAATCAATAACAACCATTATTTCGTGTTTATACACATTATAACAAAGATTATTGTAGCTATAAGGGGTAAATGTGTAAAAATACATCAATGCGAAGCAATGTGGCAAATGTGTCTTTACAATTATTTTTTCGGAAAAGTAATTACAAGAAAATCAAGAAAATTCTAAAAAGAACTTAAACCGTTTATGTGAACCCATCACGACGGACTACGTGATGAGAAACAAAGAAAAAAGTAGCAGAAAATGACACGAAGAGGGATGGGGGTGGGGCTGGGGTGGGAAGGGCTGAAAACAGATAACACGAAAGAAGTACAAGGTGATGAAAGCGAAGAAATGGCAGCATAAGGTCGGGGGGACTGGGAATCGTCAACATTGAAACACTGGCTAGGATGGGCAGAAGGGACGTAAAGATGCTGGTGAATTTGTTAATCAAGTTTTGAGTCAGTGGGTGTAGGGCGGTAGGGAGAGCACCCCCTCCCCCGCACCCCTTAGTCAACACCAGTCTATTGTTCTACAGCAGGTACAAAGACAGGGGTAGAGGTTTTCAAGATAGAGGTGTTAGATGGGTCATGAGAGGGGTATGTTTGTTCATGAAACTGGCAAGTAAGATAATTTTTCCTTTCAAACAGGTTGTCTCGCTCATATTTACCAAGCTGGTTTGTGTGTGTGTATGTGTGTGTGTGTGCGAGAGAGAGAGAGAGAGAGAGAGAGAGAGAGAGAGAGAGTGTATGTGTGTGTGTGTGTGTGTGTGTGTGTGTGTGTGTGTGTGTGTGTGCGAGAGAGAGAGAGGGAGAGAGGGAGAGAGAGAGAGAGAGAGAGAGAAAGAGAAAGAGAGAGAGAGAGAGAGAGTGTGTGTGTGTGTGTGTGTGTGTGTGTGTGTGTGTGTATGTGTGTGTGCGTGTGTATGTGTGTGTATTTTCGACGTGCATCCGACCACAATATAAGCGGGGATAGGCTTGGTAAAGAAATGGGTTTAATCATTGGAGCACATATGTTCAAAAGACGTGCATGGCGATGGGCCTATTAATCGATTTTTTAATTTGCCTTTCGTTGGATTCGCTTGGTACGCCAAGCATTGAGGCAAATCTTCCAGATGTTCGGTATAGTATGTATAGTTTGACGGAAATGTCAGAGTTATGACATAAAATAACGAACGACTGTAACAATTTCGATTCAACAGATGTACTTTTGCACATTTTTAAATTGTACGTTGTAAAAGTTACGGGCGTGTTCTTTAAGAAAAATGTCAATCATAAAGAAACTTTGATTTTATTGATTGGGAGAAATTGAGCTCTCTGAAGAAGATCATATTTCATGATCATGATGATCAGCATCCTTAATATCGTAATTCTTATCGCCATCACGTTTACCATGTTTACTGTCATAATCGACAGCACCATCAATACCTTTATCATTATTGTTATCGTCATAATCATCATCATTTCCTTCATCATCACGATCATCACCACCATTATTATTATTATTATCATCAGCATCATCATTATCATCATCATCATCATCATCGTCGTAGTCATCATCATCATCATCCTATCCTTCACCACCGGAATCATGATAATCATCGGCAACATAGTAATCGTGTTTGTCATCGTCATCATCACCATCATCATTAGCAGCAGCATCTTCATCATCTTTTCGCCAGCTTCGTTGTCATCATCATCGTCATCATTGTCGTCACCATACTTATCCTCATCGTCATATTAAGTAATTCAACACAGTATTGTAACTACAAGTGTTTCAGTAAAATATATATCCTTTTATTTCATTTCTTTAAGCTGGTAATATTTACAAATGTATGGAATGATACAAGATAATATTTACAGCTTTTCATTTTTTCTTAATTACAACATTAACACTTACCGTCTATAAAAAAAAAATAACATTGAACATATATTACACATATCACTCAACTTGCAGAATTGGTAAGAAACATATAATCATTCACGAGCGAATTGTTATGTCTGTCAAAGAAGTTACGATTCAAACAAATTGTGCAAAAAATGAAATTGAAAATTTGCCGGCAATGCGTTGGTATCTTCAACCATAATTACCACACACTAAGAACGAAACGGGGCTCGTCAAGTTACTAATGAACATACGGGGGTACAAAAACAAATCGTCAGACACAATAAATATGGCGAATACCTTATACTGTTTTGTGTGATCATTGTGATTGAATGATTCAGTTGATATCGTATTTCAAGCATAGATAGGATGTGGAAGACGTTATCAGTACACAACGATTAAATAGCCTCAAATAGACTCTGATTTGCTATGATACTTTACAAAAGAATTGGTGACGTTTATCTTGCTCACAAAAATATTACAGAATACACGACTTGGACGAAGAAGAAGTCCATGAGGAATAAAACGATCACGCAGATTGAGGTAAAAGAAGAATGTATGAATTGAAATGTCCAACTATTAAGTACTTCACATATTTATTAGTAAAGTCACAAGTTTCAAGGATTTTCATGTATTCAAGGTGGTTTGCATGGGCTTAGTTATATTAAGTTGACAACACAATGATGGCAAGGTCACGGCTACTGTAGCTTAACTTATCTATATGCACAACATGTCGTGACGAATTTCTTTATACAAAGGTTGTACTAAGAAAGTAGTGGACTTGCTAGAATGTATTTTTATGTTTGTGTGTTTGATATGTATTTGAGGGAAATGTACAAAACCACATGAATACATATAATTGCGCCCACACAAACGAAGGTAGTTGTACGTACGTAATTGACAATGGTACAAAAATATACACAAGTACACATATTTCACAGAGCTGCTTTTGTTCGATAAGGCAACGAGAAAAAAAGGCAAGTTTGTGGCATAGATTCGTTTCCCCTCGTGAAGTCACATTGAAAAGAAGCACTACCTTTTCATAAGTATGTGGGGTTTTTTTTTCAATACATGAGCGTAGACTGAATGACAGAAACACATTATTTTCTGCGCATGCGCCGTCACTTGCAGGCAGAATAGTGGTTTCTCGACACCGAGCGAGCGTGTTTACTAGCAAGAACTATTTCTATCCATTTCTATCGATGAACTCTTATATGTTGATGTAGGACTTTGCATCCCTCGAAAACAGTGAATAGCCTCCTTGCAACCTCTCCACGAGATGCCTGAAGCAAGAGGAAATGCCTCGAAATAGACCTTTCCTCAGACGTCGAGTCGATTTGTTATGACCTCAAGGAGGAGGAGGGGGATGGGAGAGAAACGAAAGGAGGGAGACCCCCCCCCCCACCCCCCACCCCAACCCTACCCTAAGCCCTACCCCGACACCTACCCCTTGCCTCCTTCTATCTCCATCCCGTTTCCCCCGTGCTCACGGGATAGTATTACCATCTGTCGCGCAAGCCGGTTGTTTTTTCGCGTTCCGGGTTGTCTGATGAGGCAGGCACCCCCTCGAGTTACCTTGCGTGTGCGGCGCGCGGCCGGCACGTGGCACTCTATCCCCGAGGCCGCAGGAGAGCGAGGGGAGAAGGGCGGAATGAGTATCGGGGCAGGGCAGGGGAGTGGAGGAAAGACGAAGGAAGGGGTAGGAAGGGGCTCCTGACGGTGTATGGGGAGGGGGTTGGAAAAGGGGGGTAAGTGGGGTGATGCCAGATAGAAGGCATGGAGGATGAGGCATGGATGGGTGGGGAAGTGGGGAAGGGATAGGGGGAAGGAAAGATAGACTAGAGAGGGGGAGAAAGAGGGGAGAGGGAGAGACATACACATCCATAGGCGGGATGGAGAGAAACATTAAATGATAGGCAGAAACAGGGGAACATACATGAACAAAGCGCTAACAAGAATAACTGGGGAAAATGTAAAGTACAGGAGGAGGAATATTATCAACGAAAATATATGAGAGAGTATGGAATCACATGTATGGAATGGTTGAGTCAAAAAGGGAGCGAGGAATGTGATAATAAGTGAACACTCCGACTGGTAGGTTGTATTTGAATGGAATTTATATCCTCCCCAATAACATCTTCCCCAGACTAATGGCCTGCGCATGGAGAGAGTTCGTACGAGACTACGTCAGCGGCATGCGGGAAGGTGGTTGGTTGAACGGGCTCGCCGGTGGTGGCTCCATTACAACAGAGGCACGCCGTGCCACGCGCCGTCTGTCTCAGAGGAGAGGAGAGAAGGAGAGAGAGAGAGAGAAAGGGACAGGGGGAGAGAGAGAGGGGTAAAGGGAGGGAGAGCGAGGGCGAGTGGAGAGAGGAACAGTGGGTAAGAAGCATAGGGAGTTTTGGCGAGAGAAAGAAAGGGAAATAGAGAGAAGGGAAGAGACGGGGAAGAGAGAGAGAGAAAGAAAGAGAGGGGGAGAGAGGCTGTGTGTATGTGTGTGAGAGAGAATGGGTGGGGGCAGGCAGTCAGGCAGGCGAGCAGACAGCCACTGCTATTACACCGCTCGAGGCAAGACGGGCTCACGGGCTGGGTGACCGGCCGGGGTCAGGGGTCGAGGTCAAGTTGAGATCAGCGCCGAGAGGAGCGGAGTCTGGCTTGGCTGGGCTGGGCTGCAACTCAACCCACGGCACGCTACAAACACGCGAACGCCGCTGGCTACATCATGCTCTGCGCGCGCCACTCGGGGCCCGCGGAGAAATCAGGAAATGTCAAAGGCCTCCTTAGTCTATGCACTTTCTCCTTTCAATGGTCCTCTCGGTCTTTCTCCTTCCACCCAAATGAAAATACATAGACATGTAGGGGAATGTTTGTGAGCGGGAGGCATTATTGGGGTACATCATGGACGCAGAATCGCAGGGCTAAGTTTGCTACGTCCCTTTGCATCTGTTCGTTCTCTCTCTGTTCGCGTTCGACTGTGCGCCTGAGCTTCGTGCGTCGATTCTGGAACCAGATTTTGACTTGTCGCTCGGTGAGTTCGAGAACTTGCGAGAGCCAGGCTCGTCGCTCACGACCCGGGTACATGCTCCGCTTGAACTCGTCTTCGAGATGGATAAGCTGCAGCTTGGAGTACGGTCGTCGCTTGGCTCGACACCCGTCGCTGCCGAGGTCTTTCGTCAGATTTTCTGATGCACGAAATGAAAAGGAAAGAGATGGAATAGATTGGGCACGGTGAGAGGAGAGCAGATAGGAGAGTCAGAGGGAAAGAGAGCAAAGTAGAATGATAGCAAGGAAAAGAGAGAGTGGTGGGAGGAAAGGGCGTGAGAAAGAAATATGTTAGTGATGGGTATTCATGGAAAAGAAATACACAACTTAAGTCGATACAACAGTCCTTACTCCCTCTTTATCTTTGAACATATCGACATCCCAACATATTAATGAATGCCTAATTAAAAAACGTATACATGCGTGATAGTACAAAATGTATAAAGGACCATGTGAAATAGCTTGCTCTCAAATGACAAGGTATCTGTTGAATGTCACGTCGATGACGTTGGATAATTACGGCAGATTCCACTAGCCGATAATAGAGCGCATCGTCGCCTCTGATTGGTCGAGGTGGATCGTTTGGTGTCTGTTTGGACGCGTCTACGTCATCGCATCAGATGGGGGGTTCGGGAGACTGGGCGGGGTACCGTCGGAACACTTACGCAGCGAAATCCTCATATTTTATTTCTTAACCGCCACATACCACAAATATACAATTATTGTTTGCAGAGAGAACATTTGACATCTTACACATTAATGTTTTTGCAACGTGTACATCAATTTGGGTTTGTTATTGTTTTACTAAAATATGCAAATTCCAAAATGGTGTGTATTAGTCACTGAACTGTACATGTTATTTGTTTGTATTTATGTAAACCATTTTGTGTTAAATGGTAAAATGGAAAAGCAGATTTCCTAGTAGAACACTGTTTAAGCACTGAAGAGGCAACCCAGGGTAAATAATATCTATACATAAATAAATAAATAAATTGTGCTAGATAATCATAATTTTTTTCCTCGCTTAAAATTTGAACGAAAAAGGTAAGCATAAATGAAGACATGGCGTTTCATACAAATGTTTAGATTTGATAGAACATCAGATAAATAGTTATGACTTAGTAAACGAGTTATACATTCTATAATAAATAAGAGCAATAGCAAGTGGTTTCATTGTCAAATGTCACTCTCTCCCATGGTCTATCTTGATTTCGATTCAAGCTGCTTGAAAAGCGTTTGTCACGAAAATACGTTCAAAGTTACTTATCTGAAACAAACTGATTTCAACATTTGTTCTTCACAGCATCGTGTCTATTACAACTGAATATTTATTGACAATTTTGGTTGTCATGTTTCGAGACAATAAGATACCACCGACTTGGTAGCGGTAGTCAAGAAGCATGACGAGCTTTCGTCAAGAGAGGAAACTTAACGAAAGGTGGGAGAAACCTGAGCGATCACAGATGGGGCCACTTTAGTCGAGAAATATTTCACTCACTCAAGACTATTAACGCGCGGGGAAGAAAAATATGAGAATCGTAATAGGAATCAACAGCACTTATTGAAAGAAATTCACCACACGTTTGCTCCCGTTTGATCAAAGCTTTATGAGACTGACATACAGACAGAGAGGGGAAGAGAGAAAAAAGACAGAGAGAGAGGGCGGGACAGGCAGGCAGAGAAAGAGAGAATGGGAGAAAAGCAAATGTGTAGAGAAAAATTGCAATATCTTTGTCGTATAATGGATGAAATAGTTGCCTGATGAGGACTACCTATAGCCCTGGGGGACTAGTTTTAGGGGAATGTTTGGCACGAGTGAGAATTTGGGACGGATCGAGAGCTCGTAATTCGCCGCGCGAGCCGGGGATTAAGGCCCGCTAGCTGATCTGAGCGGCCATTATCAACATCTCTCCCTCCCCCGCAAAAGCGAAACGGTGGGATGACGAAGATTACAAGCATCATCCCCGCCGCTCGTCGCTCGCCGGGCACGCGCCCGAGAGCGCGCCGGGGGAGGCCTCATTAGCTGACTCGTGGTCGCAGGACGGGACGATGTCAAAGAGGAGCTTAGAAATCCCTAATCGGGGAATAACGAACCGATGAAAGACATTTTCGGAAGCAAAATAAATTGAATCATTTTTTTCTCCCTCCCTCACTTCCCGGAATGTCGATGAAAGTTGATACAAGTATTTCAGATCTTATCAAGAAAATGAATGTCAGTCTGGTAGTAAAATAACAAGAAAAACTGACGATGGATTTATAGTCAAATAAAACAAGCATATTCATTCTAGCATTACCTAACTTAGATAAAGTATTAAAAGGGACCTTCGCATACAATTCGATCAGCCACTTACAAAAAAAATGGTATTTTTTTTTAATATGAATTAATTTTATTACCGACAACATTTTAAAATGAAAATGTATCGAAAAGCAAATATTTCAGAAATGACTTGGCGAGAAGCATTATTCTTACCTGATTTTTCTGGCGTGGACTCGTTGGACGAGCTGGTGTACGGTCTGATACTACTCGTCTCAGAGGACGGAGATAAATCTTCCTGGACACTCATCCGCTCACACTGCACGGGGATATCCGAAAACGAGTCAAACGTCGACGGGGACGTCGACTGAACCGGCGAGCGCTGCTGGTACGAGGTCGGAGTCGACGCATTCCTAGGCGAGGGCACGTAAAGAGGCGAGCAAGTGGTCGGCGAGGAGGCGAGCGGCCCGGCGAACGGGGGGCACGGATACGGCCGCTGCTCGACGGGCCCGCGATCGGCCGCGAAAATGCTGGTGGTGTTGGTGTACCAGCTCGCCGGCCCTAGCCGCTCAAAGACGTCGTAATCGGGGCAGGGGATGAGCGAGGTAGCATCGAGAGAACCCCGATAGACATCGCGATAACATGCCGACTCGCTTGACACACAGTGCTGCTGCATATCCATGATTGTAAAAGCACTGCTCTGCCTGACGCGACTTGCTCGGCGGCTGGACACGGACTGCGGCCTGCACACCAGCGCGAGTCGGTTATACTTTTGCGTCTGGTTGGATACGCGTAAACACTCCTAGTTGCTAGCATCCACCAATCAATCACTGCTCACTTGCTCAAGGGGCAGTATAAAAATCTAATGACAATTCAAATCACTTGCTCGGACAGTACGCATTTTGCGCGCCGCTTCAGCTGTACGGCCTCGAAGTATAATATGCGATGATGAACGCTCTACTTGATCCGCTCTTTGCCAAAATTATAGACAACCATTTGGAGAAATAATTTAGACATTTTGATGAGAAATCACAAATATTTTCCTTCCTTATGAGAGTATTATATCATAATCAATCAATACAGACCCATAATTCATCGGTACCCCTACTATATAGACATAAATAACAATGTCATACATGTGGCCTCCATTTCACGCTTACCAGTGATACATCAACCGTCTCCAGTGCGTTTCAGACGAACTTTAATGATTTTTATGTGTGAAAAATCATGAGATGATCCCTGAATTTTCGCCAAAGTGCACATCTGCCTTTCACTAAACAGTAAATTCGTCATCCAAGGCGGGGCATTTGAACACAGTCGAGCCCAGACGCTCTAGGCCCATGGATCGTCGTCGCTTGGTTGTCACATGTTCTCACAAGTTTGACGATCGAAATTTTCCCTTTAAAAGCAATTTCTGGTATAATTTTTGAAATTTTCTCATTGAAGAATCCTCAAACTTTCCCAGAATGCCAAAAAGTTGGGAGAAAATGGGCAAAAATTTCGAGAAAAACGCGACAAAGTTGGCCGAGACGATCTGTGTCGGCAAGGGTGCCGAAGTGCTATATGGGTGGATGACGCCGCATTTTGCTCGCAGTTGTCTTGTTTCTCGGCTCTAGGTGGCGCTGACATGTTCTACAATTCACCAGAAATTGCATGAGGCATAGAATTCTTCGATTTTCTTTGAATTTCTTCCAAACTTTTGGGGCAAAACTAACTGAAAATCAGTATTCCTCTAAACTATGCGGTGTCGATTGATAGGAAAGTTTGTGGCATAGGGGTAGGCCTGGCTCCAACATTTGGGGAGTATTCTTCATATACATGAGCTGTGTTATGAGTCTGTGTGGTTTGTGCTTTATTTTGTTTAAATGCGTAGATTTTCTGAAAGAAATAAGCAAGAACTTCAGCGATGAAAGTGTTTAGAAACAATAATGGAGCATGAGAATATATCGAGGGCAATAGGGATACCCCTACATCGCATCGGAGCAGATGCAAACGGCGAGTATGCCTCAAAACCAAGCAGGCGTCTTTAGCTCGTGCTTCAGACGTCTCAGTGCCGCTCATTCGAGCTGAATTTTTGTAAAATTCACACTGTTATTTCCACTTTTCTTGATAGGATTTCACTCAGACACCACTTGAAGGCGTCTGGGCTTCTGAGACCCTCCCTAACACCCCTACAGGCAGGCTAGCTGAGCAAAGTTTGCTCTCATCAGGAGAGTAAAGGCCGCTCAACACACAAACACTTACTTTTTAGGCTCGTTCAATACTATTCTTTTTAAATTCAAACAGAAAAATTACAATTCATAGCATAATTTTGTAAAATCTCAAAACAAAATAATTTATGTGTGTTAAATGTTTTTGTTATGTTTATTCTGAACTTGTTTTAAGTTTAAAGATTAATTAGTTAATTAATTATGTAATGACATGCTTAATAGCAGCTGTGAAGCGTGGCTTGGTTTGGTATAAATGCTGAGAAACTCTGGTGACGGCATCATTTGGCCGACTGATGTTCAACAGGCGAGCGTCTTGCAGCGTGCTGGAAGTTGACATTTTCTCGCGGAAATTTCAGTGATTTGTGCCTTAATCTGGAATACTAGCCGTAGATTATGTTCCCCAGATCTCATGTTGCCTAGAAACTAGAAGTGTGGAGTCATATTAACAGCGAAATGTCTTGATCGCTCAGGTAGACGCAGCCGGGCTTGCGTCGATGCCAGCCCAAGTTTGAGGCGGCTCACAGCGTCGGCAGACAGTTGTGTTGCTGCGTTAGCGTGCGGTAAGTGATTGGATGGACTCTTGTCGTCTGCTAATGCTTTGCAGGCAGTTCGCTGACCTATCTTGCATGATCTTATTTTCTAGCTTTCCATTCTATGTCCTAACAATTTCGCATGATATTTTTGAAACATGATTTTGTTTTGTGCTGAATGGTCAACTTTGACAGTGTTTTTGATGTGATATGATAAACAGATGATTGTTGAAGTGAAAGGAGCTTTTTGAAGGCAGCGTATCGAGAACGTTGTTCAACAGGTGGGTGAGGGGGTGGGGTGGTGTGGGTGAATGTGGGAGGGAGGAGGGAGGAGGGAGGGGATGCCAGGAGGGGTGGAGTGATGCCAGGAAGGGGGAGTGGGGTGAAAGGAAACACTAGGTTTACATCAGTACCAACAAAGACGACCACTTCACAGCCCCATGATGCTGAAAGTAAGATGACTGCGAATTCTAGACAGCTTGCTAGTGACAATTTTGTTACACTGTATATACAAAGCAAATATAAATGACATTGCCGTACGCGATGTAGAGTAAAATATACTATTCATTAAAATCATGTTCTTTGCATAATTTGCTTAACAGTCACCATTCTCGTAAATTATCAATTTCAGCTCTTCACCACCATGTCTCCGAAGACCATGATAACATAAGTGCAGTGGCCATGTACCTCATTCTCCATTCGATGACGAAAATGCTGTTCAGTATTTTATGTCTAGTTAATGCATATATGGAGAAATTAAAGTGATAATATCATATCTGTATTTATTCCTCGTTGAGCTAAACATGTGTCCTATCAATACTGTTGCATCGTTTGCTGTTAACGTGATGTAATCCGTTTGTTTAAGTATAAAGTAGTGCAAGAAATATTACCCCTTTCTCAAACATTTGTCCACATGGATCCACGCGGAAACGCTCCGAAAATTAATCGTGAAATCACCTTTTTCCTGTTTATGGATAGAAAGTAGAGTTTGTATTTCCAGCTTGAAATTCATGCTGTCGACATCGAGAAAATGTTGCCAGAAGTTCACCGGACAGAAAATCTCAAGTTCTTGCCCATTTTACGGAGGATATTTTTTTCTGATAATGTACGTTGCACTTATAAAAAAAGAAAAAGGTGACTTTGTGATTTAGCTTTTTCAATAAACGACAGATCAGAAACGTTTCTAAAACACATCACGTCAATGTTCGTTGCGAAATGATCACTCCTTTTCCATACACCTGGAAGATGGATCTTGCTTTACTTTCGGGGTTGCCATGGTTTTCAGTCGTTCGAAGCAATGAATGGTACCTGTTTTCAATTTAGCCGGTGCAGCTAAAATTCTCAGTGGCTATCTCCACTGTCAGTAATCGGTTAAAAACCACCCAGTTTTGTTTTTATTCGAATCATGCCTTCGCGTCCCACCTCCACCCGTTTTCACAATTACAAGTTCGCTGTACTCTCACTCAGACGAAGAATGTGATCTCAGAGACCTTCGTGGTGATACAGTTTTTAACCCCTTTAAAACAGGCCAAGCGAACTTTACATTAACATGGCCACATATTCATTTTACTACCATTTACAAACACTTGAGAAACGTTTTGGTGAGGCCTTCAGGTTAGCACTCAATCATTAATGAAGAAAACATGCATCGCCTTTTTTCTGTTTTTGTTTCTAACCTACTCTCGTTAAGCCACATGATATCGCCTTCACGCGGATTGATAAATATTATCCTCCCTAGATAAATATTGAACCCTACCCTGACCTTTGCCCACCTCTCCCTGATCGAGAATAGAGTGGATACGTCCCGACACCGTCTAGGTCAAAGGTCACGGCGGCCCCTACATGACACCCATCTTCATGACAAAGGTAGCATCATGGTCGGCGGCGTGGTTGGCCGACGCGTCTTCCTAACAAACAACTCTTTATGCCCGGCGCTTGTCGCCACTTTCTAGATATTTAGACACCAATATGATTCTCCCCTTCCTCTCTGTTTATACCACCCCCCCCCCCCCGCCTCCCCCTCGCCCCACCCCCCCCCCTCTCTCTCTCTCTCTCTCTCTGTCTGTCTCTCTCTCTCTGCCTATCTCTCTCTTTTTCTCTCTATCTCTCTGTCTCTGTCTATATTATCCCTGTCCATGTCCCCATCCCCAGTGTTCTATTTCTTTTAAAACATGTAAAAGAAGGGCAATGTCAATTTGATCCGGTGTTTTTGAGCACATGCGTTGGCTTCTTCTCAGAAATCTATCACTTTGAGAAGTTCGATGAAGAAAGGTCGCGTCAGGAAAAAAAAGTAATATGCACACACATCTCGCTTACTGTTTTTCTCAGTGGTTCGTGTTCTTATTCAAAAATGTTTACCATCTGGATTCTCATCGTGGCTTATCAGGAAAAGGCATTATGTTTCATTTAAGGTCCTTTATCATCGCAAGAATATATATTTGTGACTGGCGTAATATGTATCTCACTTCCTTGTTCGCTCGTCTGTAGTATGTACCATGCGTTGCATGATTGCTGCACCAATCACTAGGTGGTCTACGTAGGGACATTGATACTACACAATCATGGCGAGGAATAATCGTGTCATTTATTTGACCGTGGCTCTGTTGTACATGTTTTCTTTTTCTTTTTCGGGGAGGGGTGGAGTTAAATTTGGGGCACGGGTACCCCCATAGGACTGTCGCGAACCAAGGGGTGGAAAATAATCTTGGTAGCAGGTTGCCCCCCTCCCCCCCTGTGGTACGCCTGCCTGGTCTGGCATCCAATCGGGCTTGGAATCGCACCTGTGCGAGGTATATTAATGCACTTATTACCCCCCACCCCCATCCCCTCTCCCGAGTGCAGTTTGGTGAGACTTTTTGTCTCTCTACTCTGGGCGGATCTGCACTAGACCCACGCTTTGCCTCCATGTTTATGATTTGAATTATGAATAAGGGTCACATGCCACTTTTGTTTTTGTCGAACGGAAACTTTGCTCAGGAAAAGGAGGGAGGCAGTGAGGGAGAGAGCGAAGGGGGGGGGAGGAATGAAAGAGGAGAGGGGAGGGAGAAGGAAAGAAGGAGAAAGAGAGAGGGAGAGAGAGAGAGAGAGAGAGAGAGAGAGAGAGAGAGAGAGAGAGAGAAATGAGAGGGTTTATTCTTTTCTATGAAAGGATTTGTGTAACGGGGAAAAATACCAGAAGGAAGATACTAACTGTGACTGTTTAAATCCGATTGGTTTATTCAGAAACAGTTTTTGGCAGAGGCAAACCAGTATGCATATATCCTTTTCTTATTCAAATCACGATCATGAGGGAATTAAGGGCGATTGATCCAGCTTTGGGGAAATTCTAACAAAACATAGAAGCTCATTGAAAGTTGGAATGGCAAAAACTATCCTAGAAACAATTGTGTATCAATTAAACACGTTAAGTGCAAAAACAAGTAGACCACAGCCACTGAGCGCGGTCGGCAAGCGCCCCTTTCGTCAAAAGCCCTTTCAAACAATCTCCGAAAACCGCGTCTCATCATGTCAAGGCTTTCATGACGTTAGTTATTATGACGCCTATTAGTTTAGCAATGCAAATTGTCTATGAAAGGCAAAAGTATCATCATTTTAATTGGCATGCCGGACTGACCAATCACGATCCATGTTGGTTTTCGAGCCTATCGACAACCATGTAGAGCGGGGTTTTCCCCAGAGCGCTGTATCACGCTGTATGTACACGGAGTCGCCACTTCAGACCCATACTGCTTAAGTTGTACGAGGTATTGTAGCTGGGCGCAGTGCTAATACACGTTATGCAGTCCGGCACGTACAATGTTCCGTCTATTACGTGTACGTCTAGACGGCGAAAATCAACAGGTCTTAAAAGCAGCCATAAAACTATATGTGATATATGCTCAAAGACAAAAAATGGTAACGCATGCATCTGTTGAAGTGATTTCCAAAACCATGCACTGCTCTCATTTTTCTCTCGTTATTTTTCTGTCGCATATGTTATTATTATTGTGTCTTCTTTTGTTCTTGGTGGATGGGCCGGTTGCGGGGGGGGGGGGGGGGGGGGTGTTCGCCGGTCTTTGCTCGTAAAACTGAAGGCATGGCATGATTGACACATATAAGGAAACTAAACATGACTCAAGACCTTGCCGTTGTAGCAGCGGCTTCGCCTGAGGACTTCGTACTTTCTGCAGTCCGTGGACATGATGGGAGAAATATGAATGGAGTCTGGCGCCATTTAGGCCTATATTTCCTCATGTATACCGTATCATTCTGTATCAATCTTAGCCATATCTGTGCTTAGTCGTGTGCAACTTATGCTTCATTTCCCAATGTCCTTTTTGTTCTTCTTCTCTTGTATTCAGCTGGTCAGTAGTCTGGGTGTGTTACCCCTTTATTTTTACTTTATTTCGTCGCCCATTCCCCACACGTTATTACGTTTATGTATTCTATTTAGGGAAGGACTGTCGTTTCAGCAAATGCTGATTTTCAAATGAGTCCATAGCAACCTTCCTCTCTCCATTGATTTTACTTACTCATGTCAACATGTGAGAAGGATAGTCGTTTCAGCAAATGCTGATTCTCAAATCAGTCCATAGCAAACTTTCTCTCTCCATCTTCACCAAAATCTGTTTATATCTCTTTCTCTTCTTTCCTTAAATCACCCTTTCTTCTGCTGATTTCTCCACGTTTTGATTTCCTCGCATTTTCATCTTTCATCGTCACCCAGTTACGAGAACGCGTCAGTTGTAAATCACTGCTGGTCTGTAGACATCGATTGCAGAATATTGCTGGATATAAATCTATATAATATATTATGTACTCACGTCTATCGCCTTTACCCTTTGTATTTTTCGTCAATTATTTCCAATCTCTTGTGAATATATGAGTGTTCTTTATTTGGTTCAATTAAACGTATAGAGGTAGACAAAAGGTTGTTTGGCATGGATTTCTATCGAAACATACCTTTGTGCAGTCACGTGTTGAAAACAGAAAAACAATGTATTAGATCTCTTAGAATGCCTATAACTTGTATTGTTGCACCATGGACCCTACCACGGGGTAGGGTCCATGGTTGCATTCATCGCATTTTGAAGCCCTAAACAATAAATAAAATTTGATTTCTAAATTAGCTTTAAGAAGTTCGTCAAAGCTATGTCCAAAATGAATATGGACATACTGTCCCCTGCCCCATGTACGAGGAATTTACACTTCTCTACATAACGTGATTAGTGAATTATGATGTGTTACGATGATTTTGCGATAACAATATACTGCATACGCTGTTGAGACAAAGGCCATTGTTGTACCATCAAGAGGCTCGTGAGGGTCGTTTTCATGTTGTGTGGGTTTCATTCAGGCTAACAAGTCTCCATTTTCTTCATTCATAGGGACCACCTCAACAAACATTTTTGTTTATAAATGTTCCATTCGGTTGATTCAAAATGCGACGCAAGGGTGTGCAGTTCTGAAAGAATACTTTCTACTTAGTGGTTTGTAAACACCTTTGTTTAATTGGACTGCAATAGGGATGCACCACCTTCTAGAGCCGTTCACATGGACACGAGTTTCCTATGCCGCTTGCCAAGAAGTTGAACCGCCGTGGTATTTACATGTTAGTGACTTCAGTTAAAATGTCGTTATGCCACAGCTGGAAAGCACCGGCGGCAAACTGGAAGCGGCGAGCGTCAGCAACATATCGCGTCCATGTGAACGTGCCTTTCATAAGAAGTGGCGAGAGAACTAACTCTCTCTCTCTCTCTCTCTCTCTCTCTCTCTCTCTCTCTCTCTCTCTCTCTCTCTCTCTCTCTCTCCTCTGAGTTCATCACCTCCCACAGACGGACGCGTCCGCGGCGCTCCACCTGCGCACCATTGCCTTGTTTGGAGCTGTCGCTAGTCGAACCACGACGGAAATTTTTAAGTTCTACACTTGTTTGTCACCTGTTGATATATCTCCCCGACTCACCTCTTTCTCTCTCTCTCTCTCTCTCTCTCTCTCTCTCTCTCTCTCGCTCTCTCTCTCGCTCTCTCTCTTTGCTATGTCCTCCCATGCTTCCCTACATTCATCCATCTCCGTCCAGCCCGCTGGGTTCATGTCATTGCCAATAGATCTCTGATCAGTACATGTCTTTATTTTTATCGATGGACACAGAGGCAACCTGTGCATGCAATCACACCACTGTGTATGCTTACCACGCACTCACATCAAGGGGCTTCACATTGTCGACTTTCCATCCCCCCCCCCCCACACACACACACACCCACATACCGGTAACCAGTCCTGTCCACATTTCCACCCTTAATCCGTCCCTCCATCGACTACTGATTTTCTGCGACTTTCTCATCATTTTGATTTGGTTCCTTAAATGAGCATTCTGTTGACAGGAGAGCTACGATATTGAAGCTGTTCTTCAGGCATTTTAAAGTTAGCGATACATTTTGCAGTCAGAATCGAATTCTTTCAAACATTGCACGAACTACAGGTACAGTTTGTAGATCATAATTGTAAAGAAATGAAAGTGACGTAGGCAGGAAGACATCCAATAAGTTATGATTGCTTTATGTGGTAATTTACATGGTTTAGCTCTCCGTCTCAGCTGCTCGTTCAAATACAACATGGAATATGTTGCTAATAACAATAACTTCCATTGGCCCTTGTAATGATGTCGTATTACAAACGTGGAAGACTATTCCCTGCTGTGAGCAAGAATCTGTTTGAGTCGACCATATTTAGACGATATAAACAGCATTGTCAGTGTAAGGGTATGTAGGTACACAGCAATATTTGTTGACCACCCGCCCCTAAATCGATTTGAAATATAAAGAAAAATGTTCATTAAACCCTATTAAAAGTGCCAACGTGTTCTTAAAAAAATTGTTTCTTTATTATACCATTTGTAAAACTGTACATATGTTTTATGTAAACCATGTGAAAAGCATAGACAACCTATATTAAATAGTACATTTATTCAATTTATCGCACTCGTTAGAGCCAAATAAAATTAAACAGAAAAGCAGACAGAAAATATCTTTTGTCTCAAGTCGCCATTCCTTTACCTGATTATTTTTTAACCCAATTAGTTTTATTTTAAAATCTAACAGCGCCTTTGCGTTTGAGTCCTCTAAAGCCACATTTTAATTTCACTGAAACAGTTCTTCATAGCTGTAATTAAAGAATTAAGCCAAGGGATTATCATGATGAAAGTGGATTTCTTCTCAAGAGAGTCGGACGGGCTTGATGGGTGTTTGTGCGTTTATGGAGGACACGTATCAAGACCAGTTGCAGTAGGGGGTGAGAGAAAACAGATGGTCAAGTCATGAATCTGTGTATTTGACCTTCGTTAATAGAAAAATGTTTAACTTTACTCATGATGGACGCAGCTGGGGAAATCATTTTAACTTGGCCGCACGAGCGGACCTGTTATTACCACGCTCTGATCGTCCCGCAAACTTGTGCAACGGACCTACGTGGCCAAGTCAACTAGTGACTGCCCCCGATTAATTTGGAAAACTGGATCATGCAGCTTGTGGTAAAACGTGCTGTTTATTTTGGGCATTTGCTATATTCGAAACAATCTCACCAGTATTTTAATTATAGAGTGCTGCAGAAAAAATGGCTCTTTTTGCTCTTTGAATAAGAAAATAAATCTGGAAGTATTATAACTTTGCGTATGCCATTAGCATAATTAGAGAAAGAGACGCCAAAGACAAAAATTGATTCACTCGTTCTTGTAGCTGACCCGTAAACTAATCAGATTTTGACCCTTTTTTTAAACGAGACGAAATATGTGCATGCAGGTTGACGAAAGTACCGGCATGGTGCCGAAACTGACTCGTGGGAGACTGATGGGGGGTCACTTTTAGAAAGAGAATGAATGAGTCGAGAGCGAAATAAACATTTTCACTCACAACTTCCTCTCTGGTATCTCCACACGTTGTTATTGTTGGAGGATAATCTATCGTCCTCTTGGGGTGCGTTCGTAAAACAAGAGACTGATATATGAACGAACTAGGTTTCAGTGAACTTGAGTCAAGTTTCCTACGAAGGATTTACGTCTTATCTTTATTTATTCTTTATTACTTATCCTTCTTCCCCTTCTTCTTCTTCTTCTTCTTCTTCTTCATCATCATCATCTCCTTCTTCTTCTCCTTCTTCTTCTGCTCCTTCTTCTCCTTCCTTTTCATATTCTTCTCCTTGTTCTTTCTCTCCTCCTCCTCCTCCTCCTCCTCCTCCTCCTCCTCCCCCCTCCTCCTCCGTCAACTTCTTCTTCTTCTTCTTCTTCTTCTTCTTCTTCTTCTTCTTCTTCTTCTTCTTCTTCTTCTTCTTCTTCTTCTTCTTCTTCTTCTTCTTCATCATCTTCTTCTTCTTCCTCTTCTTCTTCTTCTTCTTCTTCTTCTTCTTCTTCTTCTTCTTCTTCTTCTTCATCATCATCATCATCTCCTTCTTCTTCTCCTTCTTCTTCTGCTTCTTCTTCTCCTTCCTTTTCATATTCTTCTCCTTGTTCTTTCTCTCCTCCTCCTCCTCCTCCTCCTCCTCCTCCTCCCCCCTCCTCCTCCGTCAACTTCTTCTTCTTCTTCTTCTTCTTCTTCTTCTTCTTCTTCTTCTTCTTCTTCTTCTTCTTCTTCTTCTTCTTCTTCATCATCTTCTTCTTCTTCCTCTTCTTCTTCTTCTTCTTCTTCTTCTTCTTCTTCTTCTTCTTCTTCTTCTTCTTCTTCTTCTTCTTCTTCTCCTTCATCTTTTTTTCCTTCTAATCCCACTTCTTTTCCGTCCTCCTTTTCTTCTTCTTCTTCCTCTTCCTCTCTATCTTATTTGTCACATTCTTCTCCTACTCCTCGTTAATCTTTTTCTTTTTCAACTTTTTATCTTTTCGAATCTTCTCTTTGCCAATCTCATTCTTCTGTTTTTTTCCTACCTCTCATTTTTGCCTTCTGTTGTCGTCACGTCTCCTTGTTTCTGTCTTCATCATGTTATCTGAACTCATTCTTATCCCTCATATTTCTTTTTGTCAATATTGTCCTGTCATACGTTTGATTCTTATCCTCATCGTATACGTTCTCTTCAGCCCTCAGTCTTCAATCTTTCCTTTTATGTCACTCTTCCGTATGTGATCCGCTGCCAAAAGCAAGCCGGGAAAACAGATGTGGCCAAACAGACATGGTCGTGTGTGTTTGGACTCTCAGAATATCGATGTCGGGACTCAGATACGTTCCCGGGAGACTAGAGAGACTTGATACGATTGTCCCAGACATAAGTCAAAACATTGTACCATTCATTCCCGTGATTATAGTGATATAGAATAAATTCACAGTGGAGTAAGGATTCACATATATTGTCTTTTTTGTCATAGAGGTCTGTCCCATCGCAGTCAATAGACTGAATTGTTGGGAGCCCTGATAACTTGATAACCGTCACCATCATCTGGTGGTGGTGATGGTGGTGGTGTGGTTGTGTGGTGATGTGGTGGTGGTGGTGGTGGTGGTGGTGGGGGTAGTGGTAGTGGTTGGCGGTGGTAGCGGTAGTGGTGGTGGTGGCGGTGGTGATGGTGATTGTGAAAGTGGTGGTAATGGTGGTGGTGGTGGGGGGTGATGATACTGGTGATAGTGGAGATGGTGGTAGTGGTTGTGATCGTGGTCGTCGTGGTAGTGTTGGTGGTAGTGGTGGCGGCGGTATTGGTGGTATTGGTATTGGTATTGGTGATGGTTGGTGTAAGTGGTGGTTGCTGTGGTAGTGACGGTAATGGTAGTGACTGTGGTGGTGGTAGTAGCTAGCAGTGGTGGTAGTGTTGGTGGTGGTGGTGGTTGCGCTAATGTGGGTGGTGGAAGTGATGTTGGTAGTGGGGGTGATAGTGGTGTAAGTGGTGGTTATGGTGGTTGTGCTGATGATGGTGGTGTAAGTAATGGTTGTTGTGATGATAGTGGCGGATACAGGGATGGTAGTGATGGTGGTAGTGGTGGTTGTGAAGGGGGGAACGGCGGTGGTGATGTGGTGTTGGTCGGGGGGGGGGGGGGGTGATGGTTGTTGTGAGAGTTGTGAGGGTAGTGGTAGTGGTGGTGGTGGTGAGGGTAGTGGTGGTTGTGGTGGTGAGGGTAGTGGTGATAGTGGTGGAAGTAGTAGTGGCAGTGGTAGTATAAATAGAGGGGAGACATGGAAATGGCGGGGCTGTTGTGATACGGATGATATAAGTGTGCTCACTCCACACGTGTACTGACAGTTGGAAGAGAAAATGTCATATCATGACATCGCGGGAGGCAACGAATTGCACTGATGTAAGGGGAGAAGGGAGGACGGGGGGGGGGGGGGGCAGAGGGGGAGGGGGAGGGGGGCGAGGGCGTAAGCATACACTGCTCACGATTGAGGTGACATGTAGCACGATATCTACAGACATTGCCATACAAGATATCATTCCTATATCATATATATATATATATATATAGGTTAGGGATAGCAATGCTAAAGTTGACGAGACCCATAATCATGGTATTGTAGAAGTGTTCTACCATCACCAAGGATCCGGATTTATTTCGATTTTAATGATTTTATTACATTTAGATAATTCATTCGATCCTAATATCAAATACAAAGAGAGTATGCATGTGCTCCCTGCAGGGTGACTATTGTACGGGGCCCCTAATGTCACCCCCTGCTATCCTTCTCTTACCTCTAACCATGATAACATTATCTTTGTGAACCGGTTCTTTCTGGCTCGTAATAACTCGTATCGTATCTATGTTTCAAATATTGTAAAATCACAACTGGAGAAAAGCATTTATCTTCTTATATCTCTCATTATCTATTCCTTTACCGAAGTGTGAAAATGTGAAGAGCAACAAATTCGAATAACATATCTTATCGGTAATGCAACTGTCTAAAGTTAACCAGCATATCCAGGTAGAGATATGTCTACCGGGCATAGGGAATGAAATGGTTAAACCCATTTGGTCGCAGATCAGTGTCAGTTTCAAGGGATTTTTCGAATAAAAACAAAATATGAATGTGGAGTGTTTGTGCCAATAACGAAGACAACAATGTCATGAATGTTTGTGGGGATTTGCGATTTCAGACGAAGGGATTTAGCGAGATTCTTCCCGTGAACCCTCAAAAATGCCAGCTTCAGAAGAATGTGATTACAGAAATCCACTTTTTCGTCTTCCATCTCCCTTCCTCATCCCCCCCCCCCCCCCCTCTCTCTCTCTCTCTCTCTCTCTCTCTCTCTCTCCTCTCTCACTCTCTCCTCTCTCTCTCTCTCTCTCTCTCTCTCTCCTCTCTCACTCTCTCCTCTCTCTCTCTCTCTCTTTCTCTCTCTCTCTCTCTCTCTATATCTTTCTCTTTACTTCCTTCTCTATCTATCTCTCCCTTTCTGTCTGTTTGTCTGTCTGTTTCTCTTTATCTCTCTCTCTCTCTTCTCTCTTTCTTCCTTCTCTATCTATCTCTCCCTTTCTTCTTTCTATTTGTCTGTCTGCCCCTCTTTCTTTCTCTCCCTCTCCTCTCTCTCACCCTCTCCTTCTCTCTCTCTCCCCCTCTCTCTCTTTCTCTCTCTCTCTCACTCTCCCTCTCTCTCTCTCTCTCTCTCTCTCTCGCTTGCCCTCTCTCCATCCCCCTCTCTCCGCCAGTTCTCTCTCTCTCTCCGTCACTCCCCCTCTCACTGTCTCCCTCATATCCACTTCATATCGTTTCAATTTGACAGGTCTGTGATTGATGTCCTTTATCCCCAAAATAAATTCAGTGACAGCTCAAAGAAGACAGACAATGGGGATGTGAAACAAGAGAATATACACGTGAATCCCAACAGAACTCGATCAGAAAAATAACCACAGGAGAGGAATGGTTGAGGTTGACCACGTGGGTAGGTAGAAAGTGAAATATAAGAACTGCAATGACAGAATTATTAAAATGTGTGTCTGGTCAGGGAAAATGATATCGCAAGATAATAAATCAGTGCAAATCACATGAGGTGGGAACAACGGGGAAATCAGAAACGTATTTACCCAATGATAGTGTGCATTTAAGACGTACACGCGGAGCGGTGGTAATGACCACTGTGATATTTGGCTACTCAAAATCGTTTACAAAGCATCGTGAAGTACTATTATGCAATACTTGTGGAATATCGTATAGTGAACTTGAAAGAATCCCTCGAGACGATAGACATAGGGATAGGAGATTCCCTGGATTTGAGGGCAGGGTGTTTTGCAAGTAGTGGTACATTTCTCATTGGGAAGACAAGGTGAGGAAAGTGTCCAGATATGAATATCATTATTTCCAGGCACTCTTTATCGGCAGGGCGTACATTAATTCAGAAACCATGTCGATATTAATCACACAAGTTTAAACCTTGTGTTCGTTATGATCTTATCTGCTCAGAATATAGCTTAAAATATTTCTTCACATTCGCTTTCACGTGTAAGAGAGTATCACGTGACTACAGTATGTCTATATCTTACTTATGCCCCGATCGAATCGCTTATAATGAGATGGAAATTAAAACTAAAACAAATACGGGGCTTTGTTTTTGTTATATCGTGGCAGCCTCATTCTTTGTCTTCTTTGCCGCATTGTCTGTTGAATGAAACGTAATCTACCTCCATCTTAAGGTTTTTGCCGCGAAGTGGTTTTCTTGCACTTCTATCTCCCCCTACATGTTCCCACGTTCAAAACCATCAAACTCTGTTTAAAGATGGCATACCCCTTTTATATATTTTTTTTTAAATATTATATGACGGTATAAAGAAGATAATAAACATTAAAGAACTTCCATTTTTGTCAGGTCCTCTTTGGGTATAAATTCGTTACTGGACATAATTCAATTCAATCTGAAACCTTTATTTCCTCCATAAACATGCTCACATACAAACGAAATAGGTGTATAATCAAACACATCAATATCATTTACATTGAAAGTATTTCAAATAAAAGAGTATGCAATTATCTCTATTCAAGATATATAGGAAAAATCTTGAAGTCGGCACAAATCCGCAAACCAAAGCTTGAGACGGACATGCCTTAAACGAAAGCAAGATACACAGAGCAAAAATACGCTAAAGATGATTGCAAAATATTACGCAAGATACAAAACAGTGACTCAATCGGGTAAGTGCTAATTAGCGATATCAATTTGTTACTTATTGATAATGTTATGATGAAATATATTTGTCGTGGACAGATGAAAGACATCGGCATTAGCTTCAAATTATTTTGTACGGGTGACAGGGAAATCATTATTAGGTTACTAGGTTTTGTTTTAAATATGGTTCATTGTGTATGTCTTAATTCATTCCCAATTATTTTCATAAAGGCTGCCGTAATCACGTGACTCTCTAGGTGAACAGTCCTACGGTTTCCGAATGATATTTTTTCTGTATATGTACACATAGAGGAATCTTGAATGAATAATTGATGAATGAATAAAACCATGAATGTGCGGCGGTCGCACTCTTGCACCTATGGTATTGACATGATCCTAAATAGCTAACCCTTTCAGTCGCACGAGCATTGTTGTATTTGTCAGGGTCTCTCCACTGATTGGTACAGAGAGAGTTAACGAATGACATGAATAAAGCCATCTTCATCATCGAGCGCGTTATCAATAAATCGGTCTCGCGGAGACATGAAATCCAGCTTGGTTCGTTTCGCCAGGGCCTGCCAAATAAGGACATTTCCAACATGTTGTCGCGTCGCTCATAAAAACAACTGAGCGTGCTGCTCGAGACGCGAACAGAAACACAGAGAGAGAGAGAGAGAGAGAGAGAGAGAGAGAGGGGGGGGGGGGAGGGACAAGTATGTTAAATAAATGTATCATGTATCATGATAAATACATCTTCATGATCCAGAAGAGCTTTTTTTTCCCCTTTCTCCCACTGCTTTTGTGGGTCACCCAACGCCAAGCCCACGATTAAGCTGTCATTCTCGGAGTTTTTCCCATCACAAAATCATCTACATCTGATCTAATTTGTATCGTGATATTGCAATGTAAATCGAGCGTGCGACTGGTGTTGTGTTTGGCCCGCAGTTATGTACGGAAGAATCTGTCTCCGAGGATTTGTAACTCTGATCGTTTTAGAAGTACCGATCATAACCACTTAGCTAGGATCACCGCGGTATCGTAAGAGGAATCAAGATTACTTGTGACTTTAGGGGCCTGTATTTTTACCACGTGGGCGAATATCTCAATTGCATTTCTTGGAATGATTTTTTTCATTCGATCGTAAGATTTCTTTTTATATACAAACTCTTCAGATTAAGACTAAGATTACTAAATGTTTACTTTTGGTTGCCTCGACCACCGCTTCTCGTGGTAATAAATCCGTCGACATCATTTCCATTACCATTATCATTGTCGATCGTCATCATCATCATAAGTATCACCTTCGTCGTCGTATTCATCATCATTTGTATTGATCTCACCATCGGCATTATCCCAACCATCGTCATCGGTGCTATCGTCGTCATCATGATTATGATTGATCTTATATTTATTTCCACTTTTATTTATTCAAGGGTACCCTCGTAATTTCAACATTTGGTACCAATGAGGACCCCGACGTCGTCATCATTTCATCATAATGGATATTTCTCTTTCTTTATAGTTGTCCCTATTACTAAGTTACGATTTGAAGGAAGGTTTCATAAACAAATCCAAAGACGATCGACAGTGATATGGCAAGGGAATGAGAATGGGATTGTTATCGACGTCAAAGTTAATGTGGAGGGGAATTAAAGATAAAAACGTCGATACCAGCAACCAATAGAGCTTAAAGTTGTTCTGGGTGGGTCCCGTTTAGGAAACCAGGGACTAGTCTTGTGAGGTGTTGCACTTTTTCTTAGGATATCACATTCGTGTCTCAAACGTGCCATCTTAGTCTTCTTTGCCTAATCTCAATGACTCCTTTAACTTCTCCCTAACCTCGGTCGTAATCGATCGGAAGTTAAATTCCCTCTCGCCAATTAACAGACTTACGATTAGTGCCAATCGCATGACAAGTTGCAATCAATCTCAATGCATTATAAGTCAGCACCTAGGAAGGAATACTCCTACAAGTACAAGAGAAGTTTAAATCGTTGAAATGAAACCAAATCCTGGCCCGATGATGGCAGTAGAAAACACATGCCATGAATACGACCAATCATCATTACCACTTGTACTCTTTACACGTAGATAGTTGTTTTTGCCGTAATTCGTTTTCACTAGTTTTTGTAGTTTTGCTTCCAAACATTGTAAATCTTATAGAAAAAAAAGTATGAAAAGCCAGGCTAGAGGACTCAGAGAGAGAGAGAGAGAGAGAGAGAGAAGGGGGGGGGGGTAATTTCAAATAATGTCAAATTTCACTTCTTCCTGAATCTTGATCATGTCAAACTGATTTCCGATCTCATCCGTCATGTACTTGAGATATATGAAGAGTTATGAGCAGGCGAAGTATGAGGAACTTAAATTATCGAGTCCATGAGCGTCTGTTGTATGCGATCATGATGGTCATATTCAGGACTACAGATTGCACGTATCTCTTTGTACGTATGCATACAAGCCCAGACGCACATTTACCGTGTTCATTAGCCATGTTAGCGAGATGGCTGGCAGGCAACAGATTTCTCTCTATAGAAACACACGCTAATTTGTGTTATCTTAATACCCGATTCTACAAATACAGAGAGTTCGGAAAGAAATGGTGATCCTATGCAAACAGTACGCCACACCTTACAGCAGCGTGCGCGTGCTAGGGCGTTCCCGCAGCTTGCGCGCACCCCATCCCATTTATGTGCTGAGAGAGTCTGACACTGTTTGAACTGCAGGCGTGCACAGTAACCCAAGCTGCGCACATGTATGATAAAGTCACGTAATAGAAAGTGGCCCCGTTGGGTGTGATAATTGTTATTGGTAGGAGGGTGTAGGGCAACAAGTTCATGTATGTATGCTTTTTTTCTCCCTCTTTCTCTTCAACTTAACACACTGCGATATCGCTTTTCCCCGCCCTACAATATAATGCGATCACTTAATTCTGCCGTGCGCAAAGTTTCCACACGCGCGCGTTCGGGTAAAACACGACGATGAAACGGAACAGAGCTCCGTAACAAGCCGACATTCATTCACAGCGCAGTGAGAACTTTGTTTCATTGCTGTCCTGGATCCTTCGAGTCTGAGTTGAAATGGTTTGACGACCAAGTGTCATAGCTCTTTGTGGAGATTGATGGCAAATCTCCGTGCGTGCACCCGGAAAATCACCCCTTTCAAACTCGCGGATCGTGTCAGTTGCCAATTTGATGTAAAATCACTGTAAAATGTCTCAGATTTAAAGCCGGCGGACCAAACTGGCGGACACTGAGAAAAGAAAAGAGATTTGGTTTCTTTAAAGTGTTGGTCTTTGGACAAACTTTGAATTGATATCAAAACAAAATGGTCAGATCCCGACCATTGGCCTTTGGACTTGACTACCACAGGGGGAATGGAGGGGGGGGGGGGGGGGGTACTTTAAGTGGTGAAGCTAATATGACCTGTACTATAGCAAGGGTAGAAAAGAGATGTCGAACACACGATAAGACAACAACAAAAAGCAAACCCTGAAAAATAATAAATGTAAGCTTTTAAAAGGTTATGACCTGTTAAACGTGCCATTGTAATAGCGTGGTATCACGACAATCAAAACGTTTCTCTTACATCAAGCTAACATAGCTGAGGATACGTAACGTGTGTTTTATAGCGTGGTAATTCAAATGAGCAAGTCGCTTGCATACTGTATGGTGTTGCAAAAGAAAGTGAGAAGAGGCATCAAAACAAATACTGAAGAGTTGTCGAACAGCAGACATCAAACGACTTCATATCTCTACCAATCGTCTTTCCCTTATGGAGAAGACCGTTGCCTGGTTCTTTGTCTTTAGGATTAACTCATTAAAGCACCCCCACCCCCCCCCTTCTCCTCCCCCTCCCCCCCCCCCCCCATTTGTTAACTCAAATAACTGGATTTCAAGGAAGTCATTTTTAAAGCCAGTTTCGCGATGCCCTCACATTTATTTTAACTGAACACGCAGAGATTGTATTTCAGTTGGTTTTTGATAAATGTCATCAAAATTGTCCAGTGAATCATGCATTTCAACGCCTGAAGTAAAGACTACAACCGTAAAGTAACTATCGTGAGAAAAAATGTTTTTAAAAGTATATCCCAACTATTTTCTGAGCTCCGCAATTTTTTCATTAAAAAACGCCCCAGAAAATAAACCTCGGAATTCTTTCCCTCATCTGCGATTACCACCATGACCGCAGATTATTTGCACGTTATCGTTCCAATTTCATCCCGAATCTCAGGTAGTCGAAGCCTCGCTTGTCTGCGACGACATTGTTGTGATTCTATCAATATCACCGCGATGACAGGGAGGGTGTAAGGAGAGTGAGATATGAGGCAACGGGAGGGGAAAGAAGACCCTCTAATTCCACCAGAATCCCCCCCCCCCATGCCTGCCGCATCACCCTCCCACGCCGCCGCCTCCCCCTCCCTGCAAAATAATCGTAAAACCACCCGCTCGAGTTTCTCAGAGGGAGAGATATGAAAAACAAAATGATTCGCATTACAAAACGAGCTTTCATCCCGGGGAAGCCAAGCCCGCTGCACATCCTCCCATCCTCCCATCCATTTATCCTTCAACAGACGCCGATGACAACAGCGTCATAAACACACAAAGACCGTGAGCTTGGCTTCCCGGTTCCCACCAGTAGGGGCCTGTGTTGCGCCCCTCTCAACCCCCTTCTTTCTTCGCTGGTTCCCACACTGATCTGTTCTCCACTTGGCATCTTAATGTCTAGTCAGATTGAGGGGGGGGGGGGGGGGGCTGTGTGGTGCGTATAAATAAGAACACGAAACAAGAACCTCATTTCTCGAATTTCCGAACTGAAAATCGTTTTTTAATCTGTGTCATCTATATATTCTTTCTGAGGTCAGCGTTGTTCCTGTCTACTTAATACCTTACACCAAACATAGATCTTGGTAGTCGGATAATACAATAATGAAATGAGTACATGTATCATTTCATGAATAATTCTTGAAATAACACATATGTTATACTAAATATGTAAATGATTAATCCAAGTGGTTTCAACATAATTCACTTCAGGGTGTACAATGACACCACGCCCTTTTAACGATTTGCAAAACCTGCCACCTGACCCTATAACTTGCAATTAACTCAAAATCAAATTACGGTTTTGACGAAATTATTAATTACATCACTTCAATCCATGAGTGGCATTATTGTCTGTTGGGCGTATCATCTTCAATAGGAAGATATATTCCAAAAGAATTTCAACTATTGATACCTTGTAAAATGTGCATACAAAAATACCAACATCACATGCACGTACAGACAAAAACAATCACTAGATCGTTTCTACAGGTCGCCAATGCCTCTCTAAAAGTACAACGAGAAATGAAAAAACAGCAAACATCTTCAAATATTGTAAAAGGAGAAGAAAGAGAACAGAGAAAGAGAGAGAGAGAGAGAGAGAGAGAGAGAGAGAGCATGTCTTCCCGAGCGATGCCAAGCCGTCACTCGTTAGCCCCTTCCTCGCCATAAAAGGCAATCCCCACTGCCTGCCTTATAATTGGCGCGTGGTAGGGTCGCCGGTTCACCCCTCTATCACCTGTGGGGGGACGTTATCTACCCCTCTCTCTTACCCCTCGGTCCCTTCATGGCTCACCTGCGCTGCTCGGGGATCGTGGGGGCTTGCTTGGAACTCGGGGTGGTTGTTTATTTCTGAAAGAAGCCCGTATACATGCTCAAAAATAATTTCATTATCAAAACATTGGAGCAGGTGGATGCCATTCTGTGCTTTGTCTCGACAATGTGCCGCGCACGTGCGTTTCCTTTAAAGGACCCTTGTACCAGCAAGTTGATTCAAATAAAAGCAGACGCATCAGACAAGCGGATCGGTAATGTTGCGGAGAATGTAAAAAGATGAACGAAAAATTATGAATTGACGTTTGTATAAAAAGCCGTATTCATTTAAAGTTGGTAACTTTAAAGTTGTGTAATTTGTAGATGTGGTAGAAATCTCCGTCAATTTTTTGTATTATAATTACAGAAGAGGATTTGTCGGGGATTAATTGTTGTTAATGTTATCATTATCATTAACGAACATTTATAAATATATCAGAATATTATCATAAACATGATATTCTCCAAAGTGTATTCACTTTTCCTTTTAAAAAGATACTCACTTGTTGAATTCGGCATTGGACTTATTGAAAGTCATCAAACCATTTTACAGATAAATCTGATAAGACGCTCGTACTCCAGCCCTCCCATATTGTGTACACTGTAAGTTGCAAATATCAATCGATTATCGTCAAATATTTAATACAAAAATACCGCTAAATGAACCCATACGAGATGAGGTCTATTTTGTTTCTAGGAAGAATTTCAGAGAAACTAAAACCAAGATATCTCCCACGACGTTCCTACTGACGGTAAGTCAAAGTCATATAATTCAGGTCAACACGGAAACCACCATATTTGAACGATATTATTAGATCTCACAATAACTCAAACCAATATCGCTCTTAGATTTGCTTCCTAAATGGCTTATAGGGTCACCATGGTAACCATCACACTGGTACATTTCATGATAGTTTACAATCTAAGGGAGATGTACGATTTATTGTTTATTTTTCCAGCTTTGGTAGGCTGGACGTCGATCAAACAAAAAACAAATTCATATTTTTGAGCCAAACCAGGCAAGATTCGTCTCTGGGAAGAAACGAGTGCGTGTATTCTGATGTGACATCGGGCATGCGAGGGGGTAAGCGAATTTCTCAACGAATTCGTTTTGCTCTTTTGATGTGGAAAATGTGATTTATCTGTCGAGGATCATAACAAGGGGACAAATTTAGAAGAAGGATAACGATGGGGTGTTGTCAGCGCTCTTTCCCCTCTTCTCCGCATTGGAACATGGGGGGAAGTTAACCACCCTCGTAATCCACTTAAAGGTTGTCTTCTGCACCCTCTTAGAGCCATTGGCTTTAATCGGAGCGGGAGATTAATGATGCTCCTTGTTAGTCGGTTATTGGAGAGTAGCACCCTACAGCCCTCCACCATTCGGAACTGTCGTTGACAATGACAACCCCCGCTGGCTCCTCACCACGGTACGGGATCTCGCACGACTCTGCCCAGGCGTCCCCGGTAAACATGGAACATGCATCTCTCGGTCTTTCGTCTCTGCATGCTTTCTTCGATTGTATCAGGGACTCTCCCAAGTCTCTTATATCTCTGATTATACTCGTACTCTCTCCATCACTCGCATTTTGTTGGAGTCCCTCAAGATGAGCGTCCGCCGTCTCTCAGGTCACAGGTCATTGGCAGAGGAAAATAAGAGAGATAGTGAGACAGGGGTAGAGAGAGAGAGAGAGAGAGGCGTAAAGAGAAAGAGAGAAAGGGAGAAAGAGAGACAGGGAGACAGAGAGACACACAGAGAAAGAGAGAGAGAGAGAGAGAGAGAGAGAGAGAGAGAGAGAGAGAGAGAGAGAGAATGTGAGGTGTATCATAACAGGACAGGGAGCATAAAGAAGGGGCAGAGACGTAAAGACAGACAGAAGACAAATGGAAAGGGAGAGAGAATGAGAGACACACATAAACAAGAGAGAGAAAGATTGCAGAGGGATATAACGAGGTAGAAGGAAAGAAAGAAAGAAAGAAAGAAAGAAAGAAAGAAAGAAAGAAAGAAAGAAAGAAAGATTAGGGAGCGAGAAGGGATAGAGACATAGCTAGGCAGAGAGAAAAAAGAAGGGGGAGAGAGAATGAAAGAAGAAACAAACAGAAGAAGAGAGAGAGATTAAGAGGAGGTGAGTGGGCAAAAGAGATAAACAGGGTTGACTTACGACACACAGTTGTACTCAACAGAAGTTATGTTTATTTAAATATGATTGTCAACGATAGACATCGATAAATAAATTGTTTGTATTATATTCCTCAGTATTTTTATTCATTTACAATGTATGTTGATTTCACGGTGGTAGTAGTGCTGGTGTTAACGTAAGTCATAGGAGAAGTGGTAGTCGAAGTAACGGTGGTAGCAGAAGTGTAAGTGTTATGGTAAGAGTAGCAGTAGAGAGAGAAGCAGTAGTTGTAGAAGTAGTGTTGGTGGTAGCAAAATTAGTAGTAGTAACAGTAGTAGTAGTAGTAGTAGTAGTAGTAGTAGTAGTAGTAGTAGTAGTAGTAGTAGTAGTAGTAGTAGTAGTAGTAGAAGTAATAGTAGAAGTAAGAAATAATGATGATCAAAAGGGACGGTTTAAGTGAAATAAATAATAATCCGATAAGTGACTGATATTCCCAAACGAGCCAAATCGCGATAAAGAGATCGGGGCGGGCAAGCCTGAGGTACTGTGGCGAGGGCGGAGCGGGGGGGGGGGGGGGGGGGGTGTGGGGGTTGGGGTGGGGGTGGCACCATATATTAAAGTCACACATCTAGAAGAAAAGCGAGCACCGCAGACCTGTTTGTTTGGAGAAGGGGATAACATGGGAGGGAGGACGATTATAGACATGGTACCGAGATGGTTTTGATGCTGTTACTATGGTTACCCAGTATGTTGTTACCGAGCATTCTCCCAGGATAGATGCCTCGGCCTATTCGTGGATGGTAATAATTGGAAAGAGCCAAACACGGCTTGAAACAAGCATAAGATGTTCGTTATCGTTAGTCTGTCAATTGTGCTCGTCCATCTGCTATTTTGGACTATTTAATGGAAATGGTTAGGATTATGTTATAATGGTTATATTTATTTTTTTTATACAATGCTTCGATAGAAAAATTAATACTAGGCCTCCATCACCATCATCATCGCCATCGATAGTGATCTACTTATGGACAAGATTAGTGACCCTATTATCTTCACAAAGTGATGATTGCATCGGGCATATTTCTAATTAAGAGTATGAAGATTTCACTATACTAGTCGCCACTAATGGTCACTCCGCATCTGTGTAACGAATACATGAAGTAGTGATACAGATTAAGGAAGTAGAAGATGAAATGAGACGAAGGAGAACAGAAATGAGAAGAAAAAAGTACTATAATAATGAGAGCGAAATTGCAATCAATGATGCAATTTCAGTTTTAAACGTATGAAGGATGTTGCAATGTTGCCATAGCAGCCCATTATTATCTTCAGCCGCATCACTTTGCAACCAGGAGGTTCTTGCCGCAGTGGTACTGGCCATCTACCACCTTTGGCTTGTTCACTTGCGGCTCAACTGTGAAAGCAATGCAAGATGTAACAACCTGTTGAAATCGATGCAGACGGTTTATGTGTGCTAGAAAACTCGTAGGGAGATGAGAGACGGAGAGAAGAAATGAGGACGAATCAGAAGGGAAGTGGGAGGAGGAAAGAAGGGAGAAAAGTAGAGGAGGGGTAGGGGAGAAAAAGAGAAAGGGGGGAGTGAGAGAGTGAGAGAGACAGAGACAGGGAGAGAGAGAGAGAATGTGAGAGAGAGAATGCGACGGAGAGAAAGAGAGAGACAGAGAGAGAGAATGCAAGGGAGAGAGAGAGATAAAGAGAAAATATGGGTGAGGAAGAGAGAGGGGGTAAAGTGGGGATGAAAGAGAGGACGAAGGGGTGTGAAGATATAGAGAGGGTGGAGAAAGAGAGTGAGAGGGGGTGAGAATGTAGACGATTATGAAAACGTCATGTTCTGAATGTCATTCATAATTATCGCCCTGAGTAGCATAATGTTCTCGCAACCAACGCGCCAAGCCGACCCATGCACGCGATGATACGCCCAACACTTGGGACATACAAAGAGGAAACGAAAATAAATATGTCTTCCATTCCGAGTAGATCGACAACATGTGGAATTGAACTTTTTCTGTTTGTCCTTGGTAGGGAAAATGTGGCTAGACGAAACATTTTCCACTGGTTTTGTCGATAAAGATCGCTCATTTGGCGTGCACTTGTGGCCTGGTGTTGACATGGTATATAATTGGTCGCGATCGCTCTCACGCATTGTGGGTGTGATTGCAGTTTAATAGCGTTTGCTCCTTCACTGGACCTTGAAGGTAGGATAGCCGTCTTGCAGGTCGACAAATGAAATTGTAGAAATACCACGAAAAGTTAAGGTGAAAAAATACTGGATAAGAGCTAGCCTCACAATGTTAGAACTGGATAATGAATTTAGGCAAGAATTCATCGCTGTCATCACGAACTGGCATGTAGGTAAAATATCAGTTCGTGATGAAAGCGACGAATTATATTGATCATCAGGTTTCGAATTGAGTTTTGGACGGGTCGTCCTGAACTCAGCGGTTCCTGTAGCTTAGAGACCGAGACCGCTATAGAATTCGTCCCGGCTCTCCGCACCCTAGTGGTGCTTTAAAGGGAATATACTGTACTGGGAAGACAAAAAGCCTTCAAAAATGTGATCGTAACCAATCTTCTTGCCGTTGGTCTTAAATTCATGTATTGTCTATTTTAGAAACTTGCTGAAAGTTATTTGGCCTCAAATGATCTACATTTGGAGAAATCAGTGATTAAATAATCAAATCCTAAAAATGTTCGGCCCGAACAGTTTGAGGATTGTCATTTAATCACTAATTATTCCATGAGTGGATCGTTTGAGGTCAAATAACTTTCAACAAGGTTCTTAAATGGACAATACATGAATTTAAGACCACTGGCAAGAAGATTGGTCACGATCACATTTTGAAGGCTTTTTGTCTTCCCAGTACAGTATATGCCCTTTAATAAGAGCAGAGCCCCCGATGACCGACGCACTGGCCGATGCAATGCGTTACATGAAAGTAGGCTATGGTCGCTACGAAACTTGGTGTTTCAAACTTTTCTGAAAAGTTTCATGAAGCTATGACTAATGTTTCATGCATGTTATCTTCATGGTATCTGGTCCATGCTGAGCTCCATGACTTTCAAGAGAGATACGCTTCCACCTGACTACCTAGAATATACATCTCTCCCTCTCTCTCCTAAAATAATTACACCATGGAAGTAGAAGCAAAAGGGCTGCGTCGATGATCGTTAGGTGACGAATATGTACTTCGGATGTCAGCTCTTATTCTGAAAAAAAAAATATTTAAACTAGATTTTCTTAACAGAACTGAAATATGAGTACGAGGGAAAAGAACATCCATATATATGTGAAAGTAGAAGTAGATATATAAATATATTTATATTCCTATTTATAACACATTATGTCTATATATGTCTCCACCTTCTTACTCGTTCACGCGATCTTTCACATCCCCCTCTCGCTATTTTGAGGATATAAACATAATTTAACGCAAAGTATACACAAAGAAAAAAATCACAAACTTCTGATGAACGTGCATTATATGTATACATTTAAAATGTAAGCTGGGCAGTAAAGTTAGTAGACGGGTGGTTTATGTTGAGAAACCAGTTCCTCCATTTCTCTCTAATTACAGAACCCCTCCAATTACAACGAAATAATTTGTGGTATGTTGATGGTAACAAAACAGTGAAATATTGCGAAAGTTTGGGCGTTGGTGTCCTTTAACTATCTATATCCGATGGTCATCAGAGACAAAGCTGTGATTGGTCCACAGCTCGTTACGTCATAATACGAATACAAATCCCATAAGGCAGCAGATAATCTGGCACACAAAAGGTCAATGTCTCTTTTGCACACGAAACTTTGCATCAACCACTAGAATTAATACAGATCAATTTTGTGAAATGTGATGTAACGTTCACGTAGGATTCAAAATATGCGTGAAAAACAAACTCTGTAGCCTACCCTTCAGACTCACCTTCTTCTGAAAATTCAATTAAATGTGTAGTTTAACAACGATACCTCCTTGCTGCCTACATATCATATGATGTTTTGAACGAGTCGCTTTGAATATGTTGTTACGAAACTACAACGAAACTTGAATTTTGGATTATCCGTCCAACATTCCATGTTTTGTTAAATGGTCAAGTTAATTTCAGTAAAAGTACGTTTTCAGATCATACATTTTGAAAGGAGTTCTTAAAGTTCTTCGATATATCCTGGTATTTATACTAGAAATACAGTCCGTGAAGTTCATAAGAAGTTTAACATAACATGCTACACATCTATGAATGAGATGTTATCAATAAACATGCATATAATGATACATCAAAAAAAATATCACAGAACGATGGATGATAGACATAGGGTATTCATGTTTCCCGAACTTTGCTTCCGTACATTAGCGTTCCGGCTGAAAGGGATAGTTCACCTTGAAATCAAATCGGTTTCAATAAAAGCCGACGCTTAAAAGAAACATTAAGTCAAGTTCTGGTGAAAATCCAGCAAAGGATAAGAAAGTTATGATCTTTAAAAGTTTTGATTTTGTGACGTCACGTGCGAGGTGCTCTCCCATATGTTGTGTAGATCTTCTTTTTTAAAGTGTCAATTTTCTCGAAACGATATGCATTCTTTTACCTGTGCATTTGATACATTATTAGAAACACGTTTTTTACACACATATGAAAAATATTTATTCTGTTGTCAAAAACAGACAAATAGCAAATTATGGAATCATACAGCTCACAACATATGGGAGAGCACCTCGCACGTGACGTCACGAAATTTAAATTTCAAAAGATCTTAATTTCCTAATCGGATTTTCGTCAAACCATCACTATGTTTATTTCATGTTTCTTATTTTATTGAAACCAACTTATCTTCAGGGTGAAATATCCCTTTAATGTACGTCTTGATAACCGTGTATCCCTTTAATGTACGTTTTAAAAACCGTGAGAGAAATGAAGGATACCTGTATCTCTGCTGTCTACCAGGGATTACGAGGAAGGAAACTCTGTAGTGGAAAGGGAAGCATAACATCGAAAGGGGTCTGTCAAGAACAAGAAACTCGACATCTATCTCAATGGGCTCAGACCTTTTTCCTTTCTTCCCTTCACGCTTGGGAAAGGGGAAATGGTCTTGAATTTGGCAAGCACGGAAGATCTTTTGCCGGAGGAACGTCTATTTTCTTAGGAATCGAACACTGAAGAGAAAAAAAAAATCAGTCACTGCTCCGTCCTATGTTTAGTGTGATCAAATAAAAGCATGGTTAGTTTCTCTGTTTATTTTGAGACATCGAGACCGGGAAAACTGAGTTCTAATCCGTGTACCATTTGTTTGTTTGTTTTCTCTTAGTTTCTATATCTATATCTTTCTCCTCACCCTGCTCCACCCCCCCCCCCCCCCCTATAAGTCTCTGTCTGTCTCTCTCTCTCTCTTTCTTTCTCTCTATCTCTAAGAAAACATTTTAAAGGGGAGATAATGATAATACGTCACAGTGTTACCATCCTTCATTATCATGATATGTCAACCGCAAAGTTTACGACATCGGTCTAAAATTACACCACACGCAAGTATCTTTTTTTCGGTTTAAATATTGATTTAAAAAGACAAATTAACAATGAAAACATAGACCGGAAATTCAGGGACCAAAATGCTAATTGATATCACGTTGGATGCCCGAGAAGGGCGATGGATGAAGCTTGGTAAAAGCACGCCGGAAAAAAAAAAATCCTCGACACCAATACGGTACGCCTTTACTGAGTCCGGCCCGGTGTAGAGTAAGCCGAGTTAATTATTTCCCCATATCCCTGGAGGAACATAATGCCAGAGTCTTAATCGAATAATAGAGCCACAATGGCAGCGGCTCCCTTTGTTTTTACGGTGCGGTTTCGCCGCACAAACACTATCTGGATATAAATATGGTGTACGTGTTTTTTCCCTCAGCTTTACAGACTAGATGGCAGTGGTTTAAGAGGAATGTTTTGAGATAATGACAAATGTTTGCCCAAACATTTATGTTTTGTTGAGTACAGCGGGAAAGGTGGCACGTAGGGTTTCATCAGAAACTTTGGTGCACAACAGGCACTGTACTTTTCACACACCATGATTATAACACTTCCGTATTTATTGTGTTTTTTCATGATTACTTGAGGATATTGTATCGTTATATATTGAATAACCTTCCTTATAATCTATGAACTCGAACGTGACCAACAATAGATTAACAGTGACATTGACATTTAATTTTGATTTTTTTTTTCTTTGGTTGGGCGTATGAAATGTAGTTTAGTTCCCGCATACCCATATCGACATCACAGCTGAATCACAATCACGAGATAAACATCCTCATCTTAGCGTCTCAAGCAGAGCAAAGCTATTATTTGGCGAGCTTCTAGTCACCTTGGAGAAAATATAATTACGAAGAAAGAATTAAAGATTGCGTTGAAACTTCATGCTGTCGTCTCCTCGGTACTGGTAGTTGAAACGATGTACATGTTGTTGGCTAGCTACTGAGATACCCGCTGATGAACAAGAGTGAGTGAAATCCAAAGTAGATACCAAAACATTATGCGTGAAAGAATGCTAGGTGTATACTTCATGCATTGTTCAAGTTGGTAGAAACAGAAGGAAAATGAAGAAAAAAAAAACCCAGGGATAACCGAAGAACAGAAAGGTGAAGGAAAAGGAGGAAAGAAATGATCTTGAAGAAGTAAAACAGATGAAGAAGAAAATGAAGAAGAAGAGTACAGAAAGATGAAGAGGGAAAGGTTGAGGCCGACAAGCAGCAGAAGAGAAGGAAGTATAAGGGAAGCAATAAAACGATAGATTGTGAGATTGTGGGAATTTCCCACCAATCATATTTCCTCTGCTCTGACCTATCATAGTAAGTTTGACCCATGATTTACACACAGCAGGACTCTCTCTCTCTTTCTCTCTCTCTCTCTCTCTCTCTCTCTCTCTCTCTCTGTCTGTCTGCCTCTCTCTCTGTCCCTCTCTCTGTCTCTCTCTCTGTCTGTCTGTTTGTCTGTCTGTCTGTCTCTCTCTCTCTCTCTCTCTCTCTCTCTCTCTCTCTCTCTCTCTCTCTCCCTCCCTCTCTCTCTCCCCCACTCGTACAACTCTCCATTCGGTGATGGGCCCTCGCGGATTTATCATACTCAAGCTTTTCCCAGGGTAATAAATCCAGCCAACAGTGGCATGATTGGGTAAATATTGTTGTTGCAAAAACAAAATTCCACAATGGGAACGAGAAGCGTATATTCTTCGACCTTTTTCAGAAATACCGTAAGCATTAAACTTGAACGAGAGAATTGCGTCGAAACTAAATCATCATGCATTACAGTCATCAGAGAATAAGATGTATATCATGTTGTATATAATACATGTATGTTTGTAAGTAGAACTATTTTGTGGTGATATTGTATTTGTGTAAATCGTTTCTACTAACGTTACATTTTGCCTCCTTAAAGGGTTACTAAATGAGTAAAATGAGTTCCCACTAATCTATGTAAAATTATCCACTAAAAACGAATTTCACAGTCGTTTTGCAGCAATAAAGTCTCATTTTGACGAAAATTCAAAAACAAAAAACGCACACCTCCAGTGACGTCAGAAAAGTCAAAATGTCATAAATGCCGACGGCGTGAATAATTTTTTTTATTCACGCCGTTCAAACAATACGTTACCAATGGGAACCCCAAAGCTTGCCCGAGGTTTGTATGAGTAGCAACAACTAATAAATTCAAAGTGCATTCCATCCATTGAATATGAATGACAAGAAAAAGGTGAATGCAATAACGCGACTACGCAGTTAGGGGGAAAGTTGTGAATACATTACGAAAATGATATATTGTTCACTTACGCACACGCCGTTGGCACTTATGGCATTTTGACTTCTCTGACGTCACTGGAGGCGTGCGTGTTTTTTTTTTAAATTTCGTCAAAATGAGACTTTATTGCAGCAAACGAATGTGAAATTCGTTTTCAGGGGATAATTTTACATAGATTAGTGGGGACTTATTTTTCTAATTTAGTAACCCTTTAAGGCTATCAAAATGAAACACTCGAGTAGAATGATTTTATTTTTAACAAAACGAAAAATCAATAAATGGTGAGAAAAAAATGTGCACTGCCATTCTACCTACCACCAGCACCCTCCTTTTTCAGGGGGGGGGGGATGCAAAACCCAAGCTTTTTCCAAAATGCCGAGTAGCATAACATTTCTTATTGACTCCTACACGTTGCAATTTCAGGTGATCTGCGCGTCCCTTTGTCGGTGTTACGTCATCAGTGAGTCGGGGAATAGGGATAGTTCACCCTGGAGCGAAGTTGGTGTCAATAAAATAAGAAACATGAAAGAAAAAACATATTAGTGATGGTTTGCCGAAAATCCGATGAGGAAATTAAGATCTTTTGAAATTTCAATTTTGTGACGTCACTTGCGAGGTGCTTTCCCATATGTTGTGTGCTGTATGCATCCATAATCGTAGGGAGAATGTCATAAGTACAATATCTGAATCGCTACAATTCGCCCCCCCCCCCTTCCCACCCCACCCCACCCTCCTTCCTCCCCGCTTTTCACTCTACGGCCATGATAATATGAATGCCAGAAGCGGATTTTAATTATCTAGACGCCGCTTTGCTGGGAAATCAAGCATTCCTGGCTGTCTGAATCCCACGTATAGGGACCGACCCAGCCGCATTGTGCCCGCCCAGGGTCCGGGGGCTAGCTAGGCCGGGGGCTTGGGAAGATATTTTGGCCACCGGGCCCTTATCGAACATCACATCGGGAGTGGGGCCGAAGCTAGTTTGTCAGCGGTTTAAGTAGACGGACCTCGATGGGGAAAGTATTTTTCCAGATAGAGCCATCTGTATGATAGGTTAATGAGCCAACTGTCGGGTGGTATTATTTTTAGCGTATGAATGGAAAACATATCTATTTGCGTGATTTGTGAGACGCCATTCCGCTTAACTGTACTCAATGGTTTAGTAAATGATTCAGACTCTTTATATCTTATAATCCTGACATTTTACCGTACATGCATCTGACGCCAATACTTCTGATTCGTGAAGAAAGTGAGCGCACATTTCTGAGTAGCAATTATACACAATGAAAACGTTTAACATGTAGAAATCACATTACATTCTTAATATGTTGATATTTCACCCCCAAAATGCCGAAAATAATGCAGTTTTTGAACTTGGTCATGATTTGACAAAAAAAACACACTCTTAGTCTTAGGCCTCGAAGTAACTGCCATAACAGTTACAGTCAAATAAAACACAGGAAATTATAAAAGTTTATAAAGTGCCAGTACAGAAAATATCAACCAGTGTTTCCAAGTTGCATCGATTCCACCGTCAAAAAAATCAATATATGCGAAACTCTTTCCTTTTATTCTACGAATGTATGAAATTACGCTGTAAAATAAAAAGATTTGTTTTTATCATCATTTCCAAGGTCTGCATTGTGCTTAAAGTTTTAAACGGAAGCAAATTAATCGGTGTCTTTGATGAGATGCCCGTGACCACATACCACTACGTCGACGTTTCCTGGAAAACTATCCAAATTAACAGGTAACAATAATCGTGTTTTGATGATTATTTTGATTATAACTTGAAAGGCTTCCAGTATTATAGGCTTGTACACCCTAATGAAATATTATGTAATGTTATACAATGGTATGTAAACTAAGCACTGGTTTGGGACGTCATGAGAAGACTGGAATAGATCTCTAATTCCGGAGGGGGGGGGGGGGGGGGTATTCTGAAAACGATGTTCTGACCCAACCCCTACAATACGTGACTTTGATTGGCCTGTTAGCACGGTTCCCGTGTAGCGTGGGGGGGGGGGGGGGGCGGTGGGGGCGTGACTAGGGGATGGGGATGGCTCCTCTGATGGGGTTTGACATGCGTTCTCTGCTGGCGTGTGTTGTAGATTGGAGGCAGCACGCCCCGGACCTTGTAGGTTGATTGGGCTTGGCAGGTCTGGGTCACACCACGGCGAGATACGCGGATCAGGTGTTAATGAAATGATTGCACCCTCGTGTGTGTATCTCTTTCACATTCCCTCTCTCTTCTTTCTCTCATTCTCTCTTTCTCCCTCTCTCTCTCTCTCTCTCTCTCTCTCTCTCTCTTTCTCTCTCTTTCCCTCTTCCTCCCTCCCCCTCTCTCTCTTTCTTTCTCTCTCTCTTTCTCTCCTTATTGATTGATAAGTATATACGACACTTTAATGTGTTGAAGAAAACGTGGTCAACACAAGGAAATACCTGTTATATACTTAGATTTGTGACAATGTCAAATTTGTCTAGATATACGTATTTTATTAGGGAATAGTATCCTCGCTAGACGAAGATCCATTACCACGATGGTATGATGCCCTCAAGCCAGTCTTGATGCTGCACCCATGATCATCATAAATGTGCAAAATCAAAACGATTCACAAAAATCACAAGCAATCGAGTCTTATAGGTAGTAATAGAGCACCGAAATAATAACGTAGTCAAGAAGACATGTTTATAACGCCGTCACGATCATCATTCATGGGATATCATGTCCCCTTTTAAATGAATTTCAATCTCCTTGTTTCATTTCCTCGTCGCCGTGTTGGTCAATCGGTCACCTGTTGGTTGATGGAGGGGTGCGGGGTGCCGCAGAGGCCGGGAGAGGTGGCGGTTGGGGAGGTGGTTTATCTAACACGCCCTTGATTGGAATAATGGTTCGATGGGAGCGGTCACGCTGTGACCGAGTCGGAAAGTGTGAGAAAGCCGCGGACAGCGGCAGGGTAGGCGAGGATTTGAGACAAGAGATGGAGATGGAAGATGACGGCTTGATGCGGGTTGGTGTGGATGATGGAGGTGTGTTAAGGGGAGAGAGGGCAGGTGCGAGGGACAGATAGTATATGTGTGTGCGTGTTTGTGTGTATGGGTTTTATATGCATAGACATATGGAGGGTGTTTTATGTATGTGTATATACATACATATTAGCGGAAGAGGAAAAGAGAGAGAGAGAGGAGGGGGGTCGATGTAGCTAGGGCATGGGGGGGGGGGGTGCTTGGAAGAAAGAGAGAAGGGGGGTATTATGATACAACGCCTGCCTGTGAAATATGACAAGAAAGTTGGAGAGGGAGAGAGAAAGGGGTGGAGGTGGGTGGTATGCGTGTGTGGGCGTGTGTGTGCTGGGGGGGGGGGGGGGGCGTGGTGGTGGAGTAATGCAGAATAATGAGGAGATAGATGGATAAACTGGTGGGGGTAATGATACGTTTTTAATCAAAACCTGAACATACAGAGATACGCACTAGCTGTGCTTGCATTGTTTTCTTTACGTTCCGACTTCTGTGACGAAAACGAAATAATGGACGAAATAATGGACTGATGAGGAAATAAGAGCATCGATTTTTGATTTTGAAAGGCAATTTATTATCATTTAACCACCTGGCATGAGAAAGCTTTCGTTCTTAGATAAACATAGTCGAAAAACAATGAACTTCAAAATTGCAACTAAGTCTGCCTGCAGTGGTTAACCTATCTCAAAAACTACCCTTTTAAAAAAAATGTTCAAGTATTTCAGAGGCTACAAAAACACTTACGCTAATAAATAGGCCTACAGGGCCTACAATGAATAATCAATCAGGAGTTAATGAACGAGGAAAAAAACATTCTACCGTGAGAGCATAACTTCTCAGAATCAAATTAGTTTCGCTTTTCGCCTAACGCTTTCTTTGTTTTTACTTCTCCATTTCTATGTTTTCATTGTTTGGTTGTGGTGTGATATTTCATTTCTTATGCACGTCGACCATCGGAAGTATTCGTGTTCGAATGATAAAGCATTACCACCTGGTCTGGATATCAAACAGATGAGAGAAAGGGTGAGATTTGTACAGGGCTGGGTGTCTAGCCACGGATATTCAACACGCACATGTCCAATGATCAACTCACGTGACAAAGAGTACACTTGAGGTACTGCTAGCCTTGCTTCTAGTCGGTGGAGTCGGTTTCTTCATAGTACCCGGCTGAGCCACGACTATGCCTGGGCACGTAGAATAATTCCGTCCCATTGGTTTTCCTCACGATGAGTGAAAAAAAAAAGGAAGAAAGAAAATGAATAGTCTACATATCCAGACCTGGGTGTGGTTGTAGCGGTGTATCAGAGAGAAACAGAGGCTACCGCCTAGTCCGGAGGCTACGACATGATACGCCGGTGATGGTAACATTAACAGGACGCAAAACTTGATTATTTTTACAACTTTCTGGGCAGGAAAATGAAAGTGAAAATGGCGTTTCTTGAACAAGAAGCACGGCAGCCCCGTGGGAAAACCAAAATGAAATCTGTTATATTTGCCTTTGCAGCTGTGGCAGATACAATGTACTACTAAATGATCATCATTTCTATCTCTCGTTTTATCTTTCTGTTAGCGAACATATAATTCTTGTCCACTGTTCCAGTACACAAGTTTTGAAATATAAAATATAATAATGTATATTATAACATATAATCTTGTTAATAATCACTCTATTTGAATGAGGATATACAACCAAGGTAATACTTTAGTATAATTACAAACATGATAGCACAACCAAGGTATTGGCCTAATGAAATGAAAGGGCTAGAGAAAATGAGGATGTTACGTTCTCAGCTTTTAGGTCGTTGCCCACATGTACGTGAACACAAAAAATGATGCAATCTAAAAGGCAAAATCAATCTAGACAAATGTAGGTTAATTATGATATTATGATAAGAAACTACAGAAACAGTAATGTGACCGATTATGCAAATTGTGCACAGTTAAATAAATTTCACCATCGTGACCATACGTTATTTTGTTTGGCACTTACACAGTATTCCTGCTATGCAAGGAAATTGTCTCACAAAAGTCACTCTTGCAGTTTTGCAATACTGCAGGTTTAGATAATTAGTTGTTGCATGCATTGCTCGTAATGATATGAATATTAAGCGTTCGGTAGGATTAATTTCTGCTAATATTATTTTGATATCAAACGAACAGTATCACGAACAGTGAGTTGCAATGTATAGGCAACTTTGCAATTGATTGTAGCTGTGGGCCTCGTCTTATAAAGAGTTGCGATTGTTCTCAATCGATCGCAAGTCCGAACCCTACCTCTAATGTACAGAGTTACGATTGATTTCAATCGCGTGTCTAGTTGCGATCAAATCTCAAATCTTTATACGACAGGGCCCCGGTCTCCTTCAGCAGGCGAGATACTCGGAATGGAATTTCGAAGTCATCGAAAATTGGATATGAAAAACAGCCCGTATAGCCAACATAGGACTGGGTGAGACCTGGCCTAATTCTGTGTGTGAGTGTGGAGTGTAAGCAGTACCAAATGTATCCGTTTCTATACAGACTGGCATAACTATGTTCGACGTTTTGTGTGTGTTGATGTTATTGGTCTTTGAGTAGAGATACCCCATATATTCTCTATTTTGTCTACAGGCATATGTTCATTTCGCTTTCTCATTACAATACATGAGGTTTTGATATGAATAGACAAATAACCAAAAATAATAATACTGATATCGAGAAATCAATACAGAATAGATTAATGATGAAGAAATATGAATTATTTTTATTTAATGGATTACAACAAATTTTTGAAGAAATGTGATGTTCGCTCTCCATACTTTGTATAAAATCTTAGTTAGTCGTTGTTTAACACGGTTTAAAGAATACGGTCCCACACAGGACGAGCGTAGCTACCCAGTGAAAGTTTTTTTTTTCTATGGCGGCCTCTTTGACTTTGTTTTGACAATATTGGTGAGTTTGGAATAAAGGCTCCAATATTCTTTCTTCTCATTATACAGATTAAATACACCAATTGTGTATATGATTCCGCAAGTTTTTGACACAGGTTTTCTTTTAATCTACTTTTGTAAACATGTTTTGCTCTAAAGCTTCCATTAACCCTAAAAATGGTACCCTCATTTTTCCTCAGTTCCATTTGTATTAAATGAACCATGGTTACTGTATTCGCGCATGAAGAGTTAACCACTGTTCTTTTTTCATTTCATTATTTAATATAACATAAATACTATAAGCAAGATAAAGGAGTCGAACTATTTTCTTAGTTGCTGCTTGCTTTAAGATATCACACAGATTGCACACCATGTGACCAAACCGGATATTGGTCCATACGTGATAGTGAATCGCTGTGAAGACGTTTATTTAGGTTTCAGTTTCTATTAAATAACACCACGACGTTGTCAAGAGGATTCTTTATTTCAAGAAGAACTTGTCTGTGCTCCCCTCTTCCAGGAAATTCTTTCAAACTGGTCCAGATCCGCTACGGCAGTCTCCTTCGTTATATATCGATCTTACAATTCGAATGAGTTTGACAAAGGAGATATCATCCTTATATATGCACGGTTCAATGTTCAACACGCCTCCTTTGATCTCTATGCCAGTTATGCTTTCGTCCATTCTTGTATTGTATTGTTGATCTTGTTGTTCTTGTTGGTTCGTCCTTCCCCTTCCATCATTAAAACGTGCAATGACGTCGGCCCATCCATCGTCAACCATCGTTCATCTCACTAATCGGTATTAAATTCTCTGGTTTGGCTCACCTATCGCGAACTGCACGATCGGTGCAACCAAGGATGTAACAGGCTAGCTTCATACTTCCTCGGAGCAACTCGATCATGTTTAAGATTCAAAGAACATGAAGAAGAAAAAAAGCTAGAGGCACGAGTCCTTAGCTAACCTCTGTGCCCTCATGTTACCGGAGCTGCTCACGACAAATGCGTCAATATAGAACGAAGAAAGAAATGAGCTCCGTCATGTGACCACAGCGTTCAGTACCCTTCACATCTCGCCCCATCCCCACTTCGTCACAATCTTTCAGAGTGGATAACGCTGATTTACGATTACAAAACGACTTCAAAAAGGCAAACTATAAACATTTAATGAAGGCTTTAAAATATGATTCGTGAAAGGGGCTTATGTTCATGATTAGTATGATCCCGTCGACCAGAATGACATAGATGCCGATTAAATAAGATTTATTCCATGTTGTACAGGATTATGAGAAAAGCATAGCGCAAGGGGGAAACAAGGGTAGTTGCCTCGATTCAAAATGTCCTTAACATAAAGCTAAGGCGTAACGAGGCAATTGCTAATGTTGCCGCCTCTAAATCACATTAAAATCAGATAGGGGGCATTTTTACTTCTTCCCACCCATAACTAAGCACTCAATCATGATGTCGTTGCTTTTCTCTATTCTCGTGCAATCAGTTCATTTCAGCTTAAATCTAACTGCTCTTATATATATTTCCATGGTACTTGATTCGGTTCGTCTACGCTTCTGCAGGCAGTACTTTGTCGCACGCTAGTTCATGGGCCAGCCAAGTATTACCTCTCATGGTTTTATCAAACGAGCGTTAGGACATTTCATCACCAACTTGTGTAAAACAAAGAAGAATTAAACATCCTCCCCATAAAGATAATTACATGTATACTCAAATATCTGCTGAATGGTCTGTAATTAGCAACATCCTCTGTTTAAGTCTGTGTGTGCCGTTAGTGCGTGCTGACACACAAATTACACATAACAGTTTATTGCCTGGCACTCAAAGGGTTAAAATATTGGCTCGTTGTGTTTACAGTTCCAATGTAAACCTCCAACAAAATCTTAGATCTTATGGAGTTCTGTGCCCGCCCTGACAACACACAGGGGCGTGACCCATTGTTAGCTCATACATTTGTGCTCCTCCGGGACTAACCAATCACGGCGGACTACTCGATCAAATGGGATCATGTGAGAGCATACTGCGGATTTGTTTTCCCGAAATGGATTCTAAATCAAACAAGAAATAACCAAGTCAAGTTGGATTAGTATTGTAGTCATTGTTTAAAAATAAGGAATATAATCATTTTAAAGAAATTGAAAAAAAAAAAAAGAAGGAGAATCTGGAAAATAGAGCACAGTTCATTAGCCTTCTTCGGTTACAATAAATCATTTCTGACGATATGGCACGTGCCATTCTTTCTGACTGTAAACCTATACACATGTGCATTTCTTTGTGGCGTATTTCTCAACCCCTCGTTCTTGATTCCAGTGGCCTTTCTCTAAAAAGAGAGGTTTTTATTTACCTAGCGTTATTATATATAATAATTGAAATACGTTCTAGTATGTCAGGAAGACAAAGCATGTGCCATTATTCTTTTTGTCATTTTTTTTGCTTCCTTTCTCCTTTGCTCTTCTATCTATTATAATTCTTTTCTTCTTCTCCTCCTCTGCCATCCTTTCTTCTTTTGTCTTCTTGAAGTTGCTCCTCCCGTCCTCCTCTTCCCTCTTTCCCATCATCCCTCCTCAGACACTTCAGTATCATCATTGCCACCACTACCACTACCACCACCACCACCTTCATCATCATCATCATCATCATCACCATCATCATCATCATCATCATCATCATCGTCATCATCATCATACGTTCCCTGGTCGTGTCTCGTCCCATTGGCTTATGTGCTTATAAAATCTCCCCCTCCCCCCCCCCCCCCTATCAGGTTGGCATGTCTGAAAGAACAACCCCGTGCCAGCTGCACGAGGCTCTCATCATACTCATCATGATCATAGAGGGGGTAATGTGCACCCATCTTTAAGTTATAGCCGAGAGGTCAAGTCCATGTCAGGGTCGATTCTACTCCGCGTGCTCATGTAGACAGAGGGTGTGTTTTTCAGTCCAAACAGAAGGGGTATCAATAGTTGCGTGGCTGGGGCGAGAGTGGGGTGGGGTGGGATGGGGTGAAATGAGTTTGTCAGATGGACAGGGTGTGGTTGATAAAATGATGATTGTAAACGCTCATGTATTTGTGTTGTGTGTGTGTGTGTGTGTGTGTGTGTGTGTGTGTGTGTGTTCATGAGTGTGTCATTTCATTGTATATCTTTGTCCTGTTGGTGTCACACTGGCAATGTGCTAGTAAAACGTTCATCTTACAAATAATTATGATAAGTAAACTTGTATCACATGTCGAAACAGTGGTAAAAATATTATGGTATATTTTATTTTAGCCATTGCATCGATTCCTCCACCGTTTATGATGTAACAGCATTGCCACTATCATCATTACTGACACTAATCATGATACTTCCACTACTACTTAAAGATTGTCCGTCCCTTTTGCAAGCTTAAAATTTAAAATCGTCTATCACGATCGTAAATTGAAGAAAGTGTGATTCAAGACCATTTCTAAGAATATAGCATGTTGAAGCTTTCTGTATATGTCAAAAAATTCAGCCGTTAAATTTCAAACCGACCTTTTTTCGTACTACGAAAAAAGTATTAGTCTTTGTTACAGTATCTATGTCGTTATTATGCATGTGTGAAATCCTAATTTTATGAGTAACTACCAAACTTTGGAGATGATTCCTTCCGTAGAACCATTTTTTTCATAATGCGTTTTTTTATTAAATAAACAGATATATCAATAAAGCAGATATTTCAACAAAAACTGCTAAGAGCCTGAGGTAAAGACTATTAATCAGACGTTGTTTACATGCATTATTTGAATTTTACACTACGTATCAGTTTCAAATTGTGAATACAGAGCTTGCTAACACTTCTCTATATGTTTTGCCAATGTTTTGATGGTTTTGTGGTGATCTGAAAAAGGGACTAGCTGTCTTTAAACTACTACTGCTTTTGATACTTCTACTACTACTACAACTATACTACTACTACTACTACTACTACTACTACTACTACTACTACTGCTGCTGCTGCTGCTGCTGCTACTACTGCTACTACTACTACTACTACTACTACTACTACTACTATTGCTACTACTACTACTGCTACTACGTCTACTACTACTACTACTACTGCTACTACTACTACAACTACTACTACTGCTGCTACTACTCCTCCTCCTCCTACTTCTACTACTACCACTACTACTATTACTACTATTCCTACTACTATTGATAATACTACTACTATTGATACTACTACTACTACTACTACTTCTACTACTACTACCATTACTGCTGCTGAATTGATACTTCCTAGTATACTACCTAGTGCTATCGTGGACCCTACTCCTCGCATTTCACTTGTATAAAGTAATCTCCAAGTGTCACCACACCGTCCTCAGTTATTTTCAAGCTCGCAGATCTTATTTCTTGAATGATGAGGATGCTGATTGCGAATGAAAGGTTGGCTTGGGATACGCAAAACGTCCACACCCAATGGGAACGCATACCTTGCCCCGATCGTTTCTCTATCCCCATACACGTGTTGGTGCCAATTGTTAGTGGTCACTCGAATAACTATTGGCTTGTACTTTCAGGGGTTTGAGTGACTGACCTATGATATATTATACGTGTATAAATATGTGTTATGGGAATAGGCCGAGTTGAAGTTTGGTTCGCGGATATGGCCCATTGGCCTATATTCATGACTATGATAATATAATCTAACGTTTACCATACTATATGTATATCTACAGAAAAAAAACACGTTTCCTTCCATGAAAAAAGGTGTTCCTCAAATGTTCCCATGTTTATGGTGTATTAAACAATACTATTTAAAAACAAAACTTTTCGGTAACACCATATGGTTGTATTCTTTCAGGACATTCTTGCAAACATTACATTCGTTAAATATCGCTCAAAGAATTCAATTCAAAGTACTTCTTCTCACATACAAGGTAATTCATGATCTTGCACCATCATACCTTATCGATCTTATTGCACAAAGATAGTCTACATCCATGTCTCTCCGCATATCATCAAAACTGCAACTTGCACTTGGCCCTCGCGCTCGTACCCGTTATGGTGATCGTACTTTCACGGTGTTTGCCCCTGCGCTCTGGAATGATCTCCCTGCCCACATTCTCCAACTGTCGATGTATTTAAAAATCAACTCAAAACCCATCTATTCAATCAACAAAGCAAGTAGGCTGTTGCAATGACCAGTTATTTGCTATCTTGCCATTTCATTTATTGATTTGTTGTTATATAATTTATATTTCATTACCTCTTAATTTTTTACACTAGTAATTACCAGTTACTGTATCTGTTATTATCTTGCTATTTCAAGTAATGAGTTGTTGTTATAGGATTGATGTTTAATCACCTCTTAATGTCGTACACTTATAATTCATACTTTGTTGCCATTTATATCTATTATGTTGTACTTGTTTTATTACTTTCTGTTTAAATTGTAAAGCGCGTAGAAACTCTATTGTATCAAGTGCTATATAAAAGCTCTGTATCATTATGATTATTTGACTCACTTTTAAGGTAAAAAAATACGAACATTTTAAGCTTTTAAAAGTGGAAATGCATTTAAAAATGCTATGAAAGAAAGGAATGGATTGATAGAAATGGGGTGCGGGGCAGAGGGAGGAGCGGGGAAGATGAATAACGATTTTTGCCAACTTAGCTACTTTCCGAAAGAAATCCTGTAATGTCTAATGCCCGCAATGTCTAGTTATTTATTTTATGACGGTACTCCAAGCAAAGTTTATATCGTAACTCACCTAATTATAGAATTTACGATAAATCAACTTACAATTGGCACTTTAATTATGGTTGGATATTTGCAGACAACAGGTATGAACTCTGAAATAAAAAGTCATAACTACGACATAACGTTATGAGACTGTGTAGCGGTATGGTGAAATGTCACATGTTCTTTTTTGTGAGAGAATGGTTAAGTTTTACGTCATGATACGATAGATTAGCATTAGTTTGCACAACCTGTTGTCAGTCAGTCAGTGTGAAGCAATGGGTCTGAAAATGCAGAGACTACTAAATTTGGACAGGCTTTCAGGCGCAACCGGCGCGTCAGGGTGTAACCGCAAATCCAGGGACGTATATATTTTGAGGTGTCCCAATAGAAGCTCTGCCTGTAACCTATATGGAGTCGAAACTCATGTATATTTAAGAAGCTGACCGTCAAATCAAATGTTATCTACAAGATATTTTACAAATACCTAAGTAAAATAGATTATTAGTTTACTAACTGCGAGGACAAACATTCAGGACAGACTATTCGTTTCTAGCGAGCAACATAAGTATGCATAGAGAAAGTAGAAAGCTCACCTCAGAAGGGCCTGTGTTATTTCTATTTAAAAAGCTTTCAAAAACACACATAACCTATTACCTTTATATAAATGAATGAATTTACACATAATGATCGATATTTACTATATCGACGTGCAAACACAAGCAAGCCTTTATGAATAACAAAAATACCACGTGTTAATGCATGTCTACATCCTTCCCGTGCACGCACCTACGCCGTCACTACCGGTGTGCCGTGGAGACAGGTTACCATGGAAACGGCGTGCGAGAGGAGAGTTGAGATCTAGTTTGTTGGTCGAGATCGGACTGCTCCCTTGTCGTGACGGGTTCGGCGCGTCCATAAATCAGCAGAAATTGCGAAAATTACTACCATTGTTTGTTACCTGGGGTCACAGTGTTAAAAGAATTCGGCGAACGTAAGTATTTTCTGTGACGAGCAGTCAACCTGTCCGAAGCGGTGAGAAACAGCGCTTCTCAGAGCTATCCTTCAGACAATAGAAGTCTTCTCTTTATTCATGAACCCTTTGTATTGCAGACGAACTGCTGCTCAATGTGTTTTACGTGTAGGTATCGTGCAATAAATCATCAATGTTGCATACAGAGTTAACTCTCTATTTGACCAGGGATGTGCTATGGAAGGATATGAAGCAACTCTCTTTCTTTGAACCCATGCGTGGCACCGCCGAATAATTATGTGGCCTCAGCGTGTGCTTTTTCATGCATTTTAACAACAACGAACAGGATTGCGTAGCAACAGTTTCTCAGGGAGGACAAAAGAAATATAGAGTCTTATTTCGCTTGTCCAGTTCTGTTGGATTGCATCAATACTTTTGTGAGGAAAAGAGATATCAGAGAACAAAAACAAACATTTTTTTCTAGTAAAATATCTCAGCTGCACGCAGATGCATGCAAACTCTATTAATGAAAATAAACAGCTTTAAGATATAATTTTGATGATGATTGAATCCCACATTTCCGGAAATTGCCGGAAAGTGAAGAAATTTGTTAATTGTGTAAGTAAGAATATTACCTTATTTCTCCGATTGTGCATCATTTAACAATTATTTAGAAGAAAGCCGGGTGCGGGATCTTTAGTGCAGTGTTGCACTTAACTTTCTTGAAAATTGCAAGAAAATGTGATAACAAACACTGCTTCAAGAGACAAAACAGGGTATTAAAGATATTGCTTTCCAAGTAGCTAAATGTCTGTGCCGCGCATGGGACATCAAAGCATTGTAGTGATTGTGGAATTCTTTTGACATTCATTAGCACGCTTTAGTATCCATACAGATGTTTGCATATTATTATGCTTGAGTTGTATCTCCTTCCTAACACATCCCTGATAAGACCGAGCCTATCGGATCGGAAGGGTTAAATCTATCTTATTTCTTATTTTGCTCCCATTTTAAAGACTACACAATCATGGTAGACCGTGAAAACTCCGCTCATTTATAGAAAGTATGTTTTTATTACCGCTAAGGATAATATCCATGTCGTATGTTTGGCGGCGGCCACTTGGTAAAACAGTACAATGCATAGAATGTGCTAACGTTGTAAGGACGTGACCAAATGGGCATTAGGAACATAAGTTTAAATTCGCGACTTCTTTCTGGGATTTTGGACCGCGTTTAATGAAATAGGTAAGGAGAGTCGTGGGAAAGGCAGAATTACCTCATACCAGACATAGGCCTTCATGGCAGCAGTATCGGCTGCACTAGACTCTAACTTTCAAAAACATATTATGATTTTAAAAATCGCCATCCTTTTTTTTTCATGATAATTAATCTACTTCCAAACTAGACTTTCATTGATTTACTGTAAATCTCTCTTTTCCATTGGCATGAAAATGTGTAGTAGGTCCTAAGCCAATGGGGTTTCAAAGTTAAAGGTTTTGAGTATGCCCACGATAGTATGATCGCAAAGAAGCCTAGGGAGGGGCGTACAAGAACAAAAACACATTTTGTCTTGGTTCACCTGGTGACAGATGCGTATGCATAAAAATAAAAACATGTGATTCTACACGACAAAATATGAATGATGGCGCTGGCGGAGACCAGACAACCCGTGATGCTACGAGGTGAAGTACATACCAAGCCGTGACAGTGACAGCTAACTTGATATACGGCACTGTTGTCTTGGCACCCGGCCAAGAATGCTTCACGGGCTTTTCCCAGTCATGATTTCAGTCCGGCAAATTTGTCGTTGACCTTTGACCGCTGCTCGCGTGTCACACCTGTAAAACGCGCAAGGGTTAACCAATGCCGTGCGTCTATTCTTCGCTCGATCGTCCACGCACGCACACGAAGACGTCATGTTATTTGATGGCGATGTCTCGCTAGTCTTGTCCTTTTCAGACTGTAAGACATTAGTTCTTTCCCTTTTTGTGCACCCAATGGATAGTTTGTTTATATAGTTCTCCTTTTGTGGATTTCATTTCTGTATCAATATGTAATGAAGTTAGCAAGCGATCGTTGTATTGACACTTGTAATGCTTTAATTGGCCACGTTTATTTTGTCAGCCCGAAACTGCTTAAAATGATATCTCATCGAATACAGTAAACTGATCATCTTTGAAGGAAATTATAAATTCAGTAGAAATATTAATTGTTCTTGCATTCTGTTTACAATGTGCGTTTTTATTATATCGGTTATCTGACGGCCTATCTGTGAGCGATTTTCCAATCTCCGAACTACATTCGAGCAACATCCGGGTATCTAGTTGCGCGATGAACGGCTTATAGCTCAAAGTGGTTTGGTTTCTTATTGATTAGGAACGAAAGCTACTTTGACAGGTTAACGTGAAATTTGTTTTCTGGGATATGTACCTAAGATCTCTTAAACGGATAGTCCAACCTCAAATTAAGTTGATTTCAATAAAGGCAGAACCATGGAAGAGACGTTTAAGTGAAGGTGTTATGAAAATCTGTCAAAGGATAAGAAAGTTATGATCTTTTAAGATTTTGATTTCGTGACGTCACGTGCTACCATATGTTGTCTACATGTTTTTAATGTCAATTTCTTCTCAAAAAGATTTGCAAAATTTTACCTGTGCATTTGATGCATAATTAGAAACACGTTTTTTACAAACATGCCTCTATGAAAAAGAACTATTCCTTCATCAACAACAGACTAAGGGCAATTTATGGAATCGTTTTGCACACATCATTATGGGAGAACACCTCGCACGTGTTGTTACAAAATTGAAATTTCTAAAGATCATGATTTTCCTATCCTTTGACGGATTTTCATCAAACCTTCACTGATATGTTTCTTTAATATTTCTGCTTTTATTGAAACCAAATTAATTTCAGGGTGAACCATCCCTTTAAGATGATCAGGTCCTTCGTTTATGCAGTTTGAATACATGACAGAGAAGTCCTGTTTTCGTTGTTGTCCTTCCGTCTCTCTGTGATTCTCTTTCTTTCGTTTTTAATTTCTGAGTATATCTCATTTCCTCGCGGTGTTATTGTTCTGAAACAAGTGCCCAATCTTCAAAAACCTTATGGACCAATTTGAGGTACAGGTTTGTAAACGAAAAATAGGACGCCTTGTTAGCGTAGTTGGATGATCTGGCTGTGATCGCGGAGGGGCCCAGAAGTATAAAGGGCTAAAAGACAGACATGATTTAGGGCAGAGCGCGAGTGATTATGGTGTTTATGTCAATCATGGTCACAACTACCCACAATCCCACGGTGGTTTCAGCGTGTGGTGACGCAAACAAAGACATTGACTCTCTCTCTCTCTCTCTCTCTCTCTCTCTCTCTCTCTCTCTCTCTCTCCCTTCCTCGGTCTCCATTTCTGTCTGCCTGTCTGTTTCGATATTGTGCTCGCTATCTCTCTTTCCTGCTCAAAATCTCGTTCTTACTTTCAAACCAGCTCAGTATCTTTCTCCCTTTCTCCTTTTCTCCACCGTTCACATCCCTGCATCTCTTATTTTGTCGACATGTTGAGCACCAAGGCGTGTGGAGATGGATTCCTTTGTTTCCCATAGCTGAAAGGAGTATATATCTGAATGGCGAACGCATGCGAACGAAGTGAAGTTGTAATTTCGCCAGGGTTCGTGAAGTGTTCGTAAAATGATGCAAGAAAGTTCACCGCTAGAAAGTTCGCAAATAGTTTTTCTTGTCGAAAGAAATTTTTGAAAAAGCTCCAAATGTTTTAACCGCAAACGGTTGCAAGTTTGAAAAACAGTCGTAAGCCTTTAAAAACGATTGGAAGGCGATGTCGCTGAAGTTTCTTTTGATTCGCAAATGCTAAGCGAACCACTTGCTAAGCCAAAGAGTCTTTCTTTTCTTCTTTCTTTCCATTTTTTTTATTCATGTTCACAAGACGTTGTGCCTCTTCCTGGCAGAAATTCACTTCCATTTTCCTTGAAATCCATCTTGAAATAAAACACTTGACTGCGATCAGAAGATATCAGAACGCTGATTTATAGGGTTTGATCCATATATTCCCTTGATACTTTTCCAGGAGTTAGCAAATGTCCCAAACATTCATATATCATGACAAAGGATTGGCAAATACATATTATTCAAATGACAAATAGTTGCTACTTTTCACAAAACTGTTGCTAACTTAATTGCTTACAGTCGCCAATAGTCGCCTTCCGTAAATATTTTTGCAAACACTCGCTCCAAATGTTGCTAATTGTTGCTAAATATCGCTTAAAGCCGCTAAAGGCAGAGGAAAACTCTGATTTTTGCAAACGTTCAGAATAACTCAGAAAAGTTGGCGGATCCAAAATTCGTAACTTTCGTGGGAATTCGCAACTAGTTGTTGGGTAAAACCACAGACCATGGTTTAGAACATTAGATAATCGTGCATGCCTCGCTTATTCTAGCGAGAAGAATATAGTATGAGAGAAAACAACTTTAAAAAAATCTTTTCTTAGTCAATACTAGCCCTAACTGTTGTCATACGTGAGTCGGTTTTTCGTACGTTACTAACAAGCTATTGTAAACTTCGCATCAACAACCCCCCCCCCAACACACATACATTCACGCATACCTTTATCTAAATCATTGTCATCGTCATCATCGTGTCATCATCTCCATCATCACTTTATTCATTACAATCATGATGATCAAATCACGTCATTGTCACTATTATCAAAATCATGAGTATTATCAGCAGCAGCATCTTCATCACTTCTCTCAACTCCCACCAATGCCATTAGCACCGGAATCGTCAACATCAACATCATCACAATCATCATCGCCATCACCATCATTACCTTTATCATCAACATCATTTGCACTACCATCATCATCATCATCATCATCATCATCATCATCATCACACGCATCTTCAATATTATCCTTCCTTGCCACAGTGGAGCTTCGAGCTTCACTAAGTTACGGGCCTCTCGACTGATAACCAGCACGACAGGCATAAAGTTGCGATAACCTACCATGTTACCATGGAAACTTCACCGCAGAGCAGCAAGTTCTCACATTCGTGGCCAGAATACTATAATTCGATTCTACATAGAAGTCAATGATATGCGCTATTGTCACAACTGTTAGAGTGATAATCATGATTTTTTTTTAGGAATGGAGATAATAAATAGAGAGAAGAGAGAGAAAAGAGAAGACGGCGGAAAAGAAGAAGGAAGAGTGATGAGGGAAAAATAAAAGTAACTTTATGAAGTTAAGTGCGATCCTATAAACACATACCTAAACTGGTATACAGATAGACGGACTTCAACACATGCACACACCCCTACATACATATTAAACACACATATACAGACGCTTCCTTCCTCTCCTTCTCTTTTCTTTTCCATCGTTCCCCCCCCCCCCTCTTTCTATCGCCCCCCCCCCCCCCACCACCACCACCCCACCCCTCCCTCCCTCCCTCTCTCTCTCTTTCTCTCTCTCCCGCTCTCTCGTTCACTCCTTTTCCCTCTGTCCCTCCGGGGAGCCGCACGCTTCTCAGTCATAAATTACGCCATGTTATCACCGTTTCATTCACTGCCAAGGAGCTTATGACCATATTTGGTCAAAGTGACATTGAACCAAGCAGACCGATTCCTCATCAGCATACATACACGCAGCTAAACATGTTATCCCACGACTGAAGTTAGAGACAGCATGTCTCCAAGTTGCCACTTTATTTAAACATATTCAGTTTGATTTACAATTTGTTGAATTGCATTCTCCGGGAAACATTTTGAGATATAAATGGCATCACTGTGTTACCCTCAAAATGATGTTGCTTTGATTTGCCTCTTCCTCGTAGAATGGATGGAGTTCTTTATACTCACATCAGCTGATGAATTAGAAACCCTCGAATAAATACAAAGAGACACGTCAATCATCCAAACAACCGTGATGAATGAACCAACAAAATAAGAGTGGTCAGATGTTATTAAAGATGTTCAAAGGATTGCATCAATTTGTCATAGCTCCTGGGAAAGAATGTTTCTAGGGACGCGCATCTCCTCAACTCTGTGCGTGACGCCGAACAAAACTCACTTTTCGCACACTCGAGAAAGGTCCCAAACGGGTGGTTGAATTCTCGTTGATCCTGCATATCTTTTGAGAAATATGCTCTCCTTTATTGTGTGCTTGTTCTTCTTCGATTGGTTGGTTGGTTGGTTTGGGAGTTACTAGTTAGTTATTTTGGATGAGTGGTCTGTTACTGATTAGTTTGTAACCTAGCCAATTTATGGAGTAGTACTGTTGGTTATTTATTTCAAATAGCTGATTGAACTTTGGTTGCTGGGCTGGGAAGTCAGTTGTTTGAATTCAGTAATTACATCTTGGGCCAGATAGGTCAACGCTAAAAGGTTATAGGTCAATGTCAAATTCTAGAATGATACTTTCTACATGATAACTCGAGAAATAATTTATCAAACTTTGTACAATTACAGGACAAATAACTGATTAGATTTGAGTCATATCGTTCAAAGGTCACAGGTCAAGATTAAATCCTGCAATGACACTTTTACATGACAACTCGAGAAATAATACACTGAATATCATCACTGAACTTGGTATATGACAAGACAATTAAGTGATTCTAATGTGGGACAGAAAGGTCACATGTTCATGTCAAATTGTGAAATGTTGCTGTTTATGTGATAGATTGCGAAATAGGCCTACATGTATATGACCAAGTGTCACCAAACGTGGTGCAATAATGATAATTATATGACAGGTCTCTCTCAATTAAGTTGCATTTCGTAGCCAAATGACGAGTTCTCCATGCATTAGAAGATAAATTTGATAAATATTTAAGATATTGGCAATACTTCAGTGTCTGCGCCTGAGGCATACCAGTCGACTGTCGCAATCGGATTTCTCTAGTTTGACCTGCCAAATGGCTACCCTCTCTTTAAGGGCAAATAGGCAGCTCGATCATCCCGTTTTTACAATTTGTTGTTTCGGAATTCTCACGACTTCAGTCCGATTTCAAAGGAAACAAAAGGCGGTGAAGTCAATCGCTTGCACTCGTATTAAACACGTACGCCAGATCTCTTGGGCAGGAAAAATAATCCCCATCATTGCAACATTAAAAATGAAATCCAAATCAACCTCAATCCTGCTCTCTAGAGAGCATGGTCATGGACGGCCTCTCTTTTAACTATGTTTGTCAAAACGTGTTTTTATTGTTATTATTTTCATGTGTATTTATTCCACCAGTTTTGGAGGCAGACATAAGATAAACGAGTCTGGGAAACTCGACCTGTCATGTCCTACATCAAGTCTGGGAGCGCTGGGAATCATTCAGAATATTTCGGTGACTTTCACATCCGACTAGTCAATCATTCTTGTGATCAGAAGTCAATTTTCCTTATTATGTTGCCCCGTTGGGTTCATATATCAACCGTGATCGTGTCTTTGATCCTGATATCAATACGTTACCATGGTTACCCTTGTCATGTAATTGATCGTCTTGTCTACTTATTACGTGGCTATTTTCATGAGTATTGTTATAGTGTCCAATCTGTTTTGTCCCCTTCTTCGTCTTCCACTTTATCATCTGATTCCCCCCTTTTTTCTTGTCAATCCCTCTTTTATGTAACTGTTACATTTCCTAACTTAATCTATATTTCTTTTAGTGTCTATCAGTAAATATCTATCTTTCTTTTCGTTTTCTCATTATTTTGTACTTGAAGCTCATAACTAGTAAACAAAAAAACACAACTTAATACGAGCCGTCATAATCTAAGATGAACAACGGTCATAATTATGAAGAAAAAAAGGGAAACCCAGGATATCAAAACAGTCACACATCTTGCTTGAGAGCATTTCGTTCTCTTATTTTCCTTGTTCCTTACTATTCTTTAACCCCTTCTCTACCAGACTCCGTAGTGTACCATGGGCCGAATGATATGTATTACCAATGCGAAAATACCCCCATGGCGCATCGAGTGTTAAGACGTTACCTTCAAATATAAAACGTTGACAATCTTCCTCTTGAGTTCTCTCACATCACATGTCATTTCTATAATTTGCTTGTTTTTTGTTTTCTGCTCCCATCCCAGGTTCTACCGACGCGGTCCGTTCCTGGGAATGAGGTCAGGTCACTGGTTTCTGCCACTGGACTAGGTATCCCTCACTCTCTTTTTTAAAACTCCAATAATCACCCCCTCCACCACCACTACCACTACCACTCCTACCATATACCAAATCCACACCTTCTCTCTCTCACTCTCTCTCCCCCCCCCCCCCATCTCTCTCTCTCTCTCTCTCTCTCTCTCTCTCTCTCTCTCTCTCTCTCTCTCTCTCTCACTACCCCCCCTCTCTGTCTCTCTGTCTCCCTCTGTCTCTGTCTCTGTCTCTGTCTCTCTGTCTCTCTGTCTCTCTCTCTTTGTCTGTATGTCTGTCTGTCTCTCTCTGTCTCTCTCTCTCTCTCTCTCTCTCTCTCTCTCTCTCTCTCTCTCTCCTTCTTTCTTCCCCTTCCCTCTCATCACCATCCCTTCTCGTTTTCCTCCCATGGCTCCGGACATACCGGACCGACGTGGTGCCATCATCCAGACTTACCAACCGTCGGTCGCCTCCTCCCGTTGCCCTGGGTTACAGCGCATTGCCTTCTCTGCACCCAAGACATGATTGGAGTTTAATAGACGGTTTCGGTAAGAAGATCGCTCATCAGTGGACTTCTGTCCGTCAAGATGCAAAAGTGGGACACTTTCAAGGGAAGACTTTGTATATCTGTCCTTGTTAGGTGGTACATTATTATATTTTATTAACAAAACAAACGTCGTTGTTTATACCAACGAAGGCATAAAATATCGTTCTAAGATGCGTGATTATCCTTGTGAAAAAACAGTCGCTGTTGTTTATGTTTTTACATGAAGACATGAAGAACGTTATTCGTCAAACTTCAGCTTTGTTTATGTTTTTACATGAAGACATAAAGAACGTTATTCGTCAAACTTCAGCTTTTTAACATGCACAATTATGAATAAAATTAGTAAACAATTTGCCTGTGATCATAACTCTACTATTATCATCATTACATGTACTATCACTATAAAGACAAAAGTTGTGCGTCCTGTAATAAATAAGCTGAAATATGAAAAAATATCAGCACGTATAACCTAATCCAATTCAAACTGTCAACTCTCTTTGAACTTTAATAAGTTCACCAAAATAACATACTTAATTCGATCAGCAGATAGACCCACGACAACAATCAGGCGCACGCTACACGGTAATGCTCTGATAACCGCAAATTTGACCGATTTTTTCTTGACCTATTTCTCGCAGACCAACCACTGGGCCACGCAACGTTTAAACATGGACGCCAAAATATACTCGTCGCAGTTTGTGGAAACCATGCCTCACACTCGTCTTCACCCCCCCCCCCCCCCCAACCCGCTTTTTCAACACCAAAATTGTATTTCTATTTTACTTTTACCCCCTCCACTTTTACACAATCCTGCACCCATTCAAGTATCCCCCCCCCCCCGAAAAACAAAAACAAAACAAAACAAAACAAAACAAAAACAATTTTGATTTTTTAAGCCCTGTTGGCGATTCGAATCTCTCAAAGTTAATAGACTAGTTTCTCACACATGTTCTGCACCTTTGAATTGTTCCTCTTCCCCGTTCGTTGATAGGAAAGAGTATCTGAATACGTTTCTTCTTTCTCGTTATTATGCCCTTAATCTTAATAGTGCTTTGCAATATTTTATCCTATAAATCTTCTTTTTTTAAGACGCGATCCCTATGACACACTTGTTATCCTTAAATTTATGTACTGTACAAATAGTTCCCACATTTCTGTGCGCATTTATCATGCATGCCATAAGTTTGAGGGACGTTCGTCATCGTGTTGAGGTATACAGTGGGTGGGGTAGGGTTTGTGTGTGTGCGTGAGGGGGGGGGGGGGGTAGGAGCAGCATATTTATAAGCCTGTTAACAAACAGTTAACATGAAGCAAATAATCAACGTTGGTGAAGGTGATGGGACGAACTATCACTTCCGAGGCGATCTGGATGTAGCTATCTTTACGAAGCGCAGCTGAGGAAAGATAGCGTATCCATTCAGATCGTCGAGGAAGTGAAAGTTCGTTTCATTGCCTGAAACCAAAAGTTGATTATTTGCTTTATATTCCACATCTGAAACCTACTATCTATGCCAAAAAAAAAGACAATTTAACGTACAAAAGTAATGTTTTCTTCTCTACCTAACCCCGAGCCGCTGCCACGGGGACCACGCGTTCGGACGCGCATTAATTAGGACGCGCCTTAGGACGCGCGTTAGGAAGCGTTATCTACTGTTGATAGTCCGAGTGTAACGCACTTTTGTTTCGCGCGTACTCAAAATATTGATCATGCGTCAACTGTGAGGAATGAAGAGATCAGCGAAACCAACATGTACTATCACCTAGAGTGTAACGTACTTTTCTTCTCAGGTGATCAGATGGGCAAAACTACGCTTTATCACGTGATCAACCCTTGACCAATCATATAGCAATATTCTTAGTATTTGGAATATAAATATGAATAACACTTTCAATAATTAATCCTTTGTGGGCTACAAATTTACTGCTCTGTGTGATTTTGTAAATACACTGAAATACATAAAAACTGCTCGAAGGAGTCAATAAAATTAATGTGGTCTTTGTAAACAGGTGTGTTTTTTATATATGTTTCAATGAGAAACATTGTACAAGGGACACAACAAATGTGGTCTTTCTATACAGGTAGTCGCTAGAGCAGGTTGGACTTTATTACTATCGATAAATTGCATCAATAGCACATATATTAATGTTGATGGTTTAATAACGTTATAAAAAAATGAACATGTAAATCATGCGTGCTCTCTATTTCTGTTCCCATTCATATCGTTTCCTTCCGTGCCCCTGCCAGGGTGGTGTCCGTCGTGTAGTTGACGCTCCGACCAGGCTCTCGACCGCTGGGGTGGACAGGGGTCAACGACTGGACTCCAAGCAAGCCGGATCAGTCCATCGCCAAGCCCTGGTGACGACGGGGGTATAACTGCTACACTGCTGGCCTGGCTTCGGGCGTCAAGCCGGGGGAGCCGGGGTCATTCGCCTCCCCCCCCCCCCCCCCCTTCGAGATAATTATATTTTCGCTTTATCTTATACCTCACAACAGCATCAATTAGCACACGAGCGTATTATGTTGTCTTATATTGTGGACATAAGGTGTGGCATAGTTTGGAGAAGGCACGGCAACCAATAGTTACCACCAACATCACATCCCACCCTACCTCGCACCGGGTATTGAAATAGTGGTTCCTGCCCTTGCTGACTCTTTCAATACCATCGGGCGTTCACAAATCAAGACAGTGCAACAGTTTAATGTACTATTTGTCGGTCAAGCGGTGGAGAGGATGATGGGATTTACCCTTATAACTGTCTGCTCTGTGGGAATGTTGTGTGGTATTACTTGTGAACGAAGTCACATTGCAAGCAAAGAGTTAGGGCTGAGAGCTCCCCATGTGAATACAAGAAAACTCTGGAACGCATTGTACGAACTAGAAGAATACTGCGTAGATAATGTAGGTCCAATGCGTAAAATGTGATCCACGAAAAGTGTGTGTTTTTTATAGCTTACCCGCCTAGCTCCTCTTCCTGTTTAAGCGAAGTGAAAGTTGATGTTAGCAATGATAACAATATTGTATATCATTATACTTTCATTTCAGATATAATGCTTGTTTAAGATATGATATTTGTTTGAGATATAAACGGACAAGACGTCCAGGTGCCCGTAGCATAAAGGTTTGCGATCTATCGCAAAATGGCAATGGCCAATCAACATCATTGCTGCTTGCGCTTTTTGTTCAAATGACTGACCAGTAACTAATCAGAATTGGTCTTTCAAATTTGTAATTGATTGCAAACCTTTATGTTACGGGGCCCAGGAATGAGTATTAACCAAGACCCTTCCTCTATTCAATACAATAGCAAATATGACTGACAATCAATTGTTTTATGCGTATGTTGCGTAACATGTTTTAAAGGGAACTGTGTGGCTTCAATAATGGGCCGCCTTCTGACTTGTTCTTATAAAAGAAACTAAGGGCATTTTGGAAACCATAATCTGTAATTCAAACCGTACCTTCTTTTAAAAGTGCAATTCTTTATTAGCAATTCAGGACTGATGCATGTAATGATTGTGTTCCTCTGAAGGGCATAATTTCTGGATATTCTGAAGCTTGAAATGGAGATTGGTCAAAGAATCGTTATTAAGGCAACTCTGCTTCGTTGCTACCCCCCCCCCCACCCCCCACCCCCCCCCCCCCCAAACCCACGTGTTCGTCCCTATATGAAGAGAGGGGATTTTTTTTTTTTTTCTTTATTTATATATCTCTTTTTTTTTGGGGGGGGGGGTATCCATTTTTCTCCCAACGTACTTTTAAGAGCATGCAAGCTAACAGCGAAGTATATCCTGTTTTCTGCTAAATGTATCATGTCGTTCGTTTACTCAAAATGTGTTTGGCATTTCCAAATCGGTTGGAGGAGGCGGATGGAACCGGATATTATGGAGTGATTAGTGTATAGAGAGATAATTACACTTCAGAGAAAAATAAAGAAAGACGAAAAACAACAAATAAATGCACCTCTTTTTGAGGAAATTTAGTGACAAACAAAGCAGTTATCAATATCATGCTACTGGTCGTTTTTTTTTTGTCAAGCTTTTTCATCTTTTTGAAAATGAATCTCTGCTCTAAAATGTGTATCTAACTTTCTACTCTTTCTCTCTCTCTCTCTCTCTCTCTCGCTCAGTCCCTACTCTCTTTCTCTCTCACTCTTTTCTTCTCTCCCTCCCCCATCTGTCTTTCAATATATCTCCCCTTAATCTACCCCCCCCCCCACTCTCTATCTCTCTCTCTCTCTATCTCTCTCTCTTTCTCTTTCTACCACAATTTCTTCAATCTCTCAATTCCTCTCTTACTCTCATTAATCTCTCTTCTCTTCTTCCTTTCTGCCTATATTCCTCTTTCTCGCTCTTCCGGTACATTCTTGATGTTCTCTTTCTCTTCCTCCCCCTTTCTATATCTCTCTCATTTCGTTCCTCCGCTTTTCTCTCTCTCTCTCTCTCTCTCTCTCTCTCTCTCTCTTTCTATATCTGTCTGTCTGTCTGTCTCTCCTCCCCCTCTCTCTTTCTCCCTCCCTCCCCCCCCCCTCTCTCTCTCTCTCTCTCTCTCTTTCTATCTCTGTCTGTCTGTCTGTCTCTCCTCCCCCCCCTCTCCCCCCCCCTCTCTCTCTCTCTCTCTCTCTCTCTCTCTCTCTCTCTCTCACACGCTCTTCCTCTACCTCCACCTCTACCTCCTGAAGCAGATAAGGACGCCCCTGGGAAATACTCTGACGAGGTAGATTTCTAAAAGTTCCCGGGTAGAGTGGAGACTGGAGACCGCTGGGAAAAATCTCGGCGTGAAGAGGGACGCTTCTTTCGAGGGTCCACGCTTGGACTCACGCCGGATACCAGGCGGATGTTGGCTGGATACAGGAGGGTGGTACGAGCGAGATAAACCCCGTCCTGTGAGAACAGAACGACGAGTTACAAACAGCGATCATAAAACATCAATGAGCGAAAGGTGATGTGACATAATCCATTCATAAACACAAAGCGGTAGTTATCGTGAGAAAGATGACGCCGAGCAGTATTGATGAAGCGTGTCTTTCCTCTGATTGCATGAGTTGTGATAAAGGATTTCCGCAACTTGTTAGCATAACATAACCAAGCAAAAAGATAACGAACATAGTGATCATTCACAGATTTTACAAATGATATTGATTTGAAATATATATTGAAATCGGTACGGGTAAAAGATACATCCGTGTGTTTGACTTCTGTTCATATATTGTATAGTTTAGATAAGGTAAGAGTTGAATGTCGATGAAATCAAGCTCCAGCCACCAAGAACCGCGGAAGCAAAAGAGGAAACATAAAACAAAGAGGAATGAGAAAACGCAAGCAGAAAGGGAGGGGGGGGGTCGAAAAAGATGATGAATTTATGATTAAACGTGGGATAAAACGGGTGAACTGCTTTCCGAAACTCTACAAGGAGGGATAGAAGCAACAGAGCATGAGCAAGACTATAAGCACATGTCTTAATATCATCCTAGGCATATCGAATTCATACACAGTCGGGTTTAAATGAAACCGTGTGTATTTAAGGGAGTTAATATGTTGCATGTTAGTCATAAGATGTGATAAGTAGCATTGTAAGTGTTAAGATATATCCAATCATTGCCTAAAGAAAACTTGTGTTTTGACGGGCAGATTATTTTGAGTTGCAACCTCATTATTCTCTGTCCAACATGTCCAGTTTGAACCATTTATTGCCGCACATCCTGGAAGTTTCTCAACCGAGTCTACCAAAGACATTATTTGATGTCAAGGATAAAAGGAAATGATATTACATCACTCCATCATTCTACATCAATGATATTCGATATCATATTTGGTGTCGTTATTCGTTGATCTGGCGTATAAGCATGCAGTCGAATGGCAGAAAACTAATTACCGTAGTTTGGGCTGGTGGTGGAGTAAGGGAGGGCCGGTAGCAAAGCAGAGGGGATTGATCCGTGGCCGGTCAGGCCCCACCTGTTCCCCTCGTCAGCCTGTTTGACTCCACTCTTCTCCCCTTCCTCCTCCTTCTCCTTCTCCTTCTCCTCCCCTCCCCCTTTGAAGTCGGGGAAAGACACCGACACTTCTGTTAAAGGAAGAGCTGAGGCGCGGTAGCTGCTGCGAACAAGGCGGATGGGGATGTTGTTGTCTTCTAATTTACGTACAGATGAAAGGACTTCCTTGTAAGTAACCTTACGATAAGACGGATGTAAAGCTTTGGAGACCTCAAGAAACTGCATGAAATTTAAAAAAAAGAATAGACAAGGTATGAAATAGTAAGTGCGCAATACTTTCCCTTAAAGTGAACCCTCGTAAAACGTTGACCCGTGACTTCAATGATAATACACGAATGTCGATAAGTCAGTTAAAACAACAAACGTAGGACCATACGAATGCTCATAGTTTGCATGAAGCCGGCTTCAATGCAACTTGACCTGTACTTGACCGTTCATTACCCCAGCCCACACGGACAGTTCGGCCATCACATTGGAAAAGGCACAAAAAGGTCACAACATTGAACACTTTCTATCCATACCAACATTTTCTCATCATCTAAAACTGCGTTCAATATCATAAATTGTTGTTTCGTAATCGAAATTCAAATGCAAAAATATGATGATGTAGTTACGGCGAGATTTTACTCTTGAAATGCACGTGAAATTTTGAAAAAGTACAAATGAATATAGTTTAAAAAGAAGTTTTAGGCAAACACCCAGTGGTAAGGATAGCGGGAAGCACTCGAGGTGTAGGCAATTTACGTGTTTCGGAATTACGAACCTTCGGAATAATGAGCCTTCGGAATAACGAACCTTCGGAATATCGAACTGGAACCAGGATAGCGTGCTCCATTGTGTAGAGAATTGCAAATCTATCTGATTGACTACTGAATAATATTGCATCACAATTATTTTTTCCTATGTCATCGAGTATTTTCTATTGAACACAAATGGCCTGGTCGCTAGTCGATAAGCAGTTGATGTAGGTTCGAATCCCTCTGGTTGAAAAATGTGTTTCTTCTGACTTGATGTGCTTTATTTGCAGGATGCAGGCCTAACTGGGTGTATACATACAATTGCTTTTCAAATTGAAATTTCCCCAGAAAGCCCATTCACTGTAATGGTTATATAGTTTTGTAGATTGTGATCTCCGATGAAACTTCTCCAGTTTGTTTTAACCTGAGAAAACATATGATTGTAGACTGAGATGGTTGGGGTATAAAAGAAATTCGAAAAAATACTACTATTCATTATGTTTTTAATAAATCACCACTAGTTGTCCATTTTTATGAGCTATGAAAACGTGATTTCAAATGGGTTCACTTGAATAGATCATGTTAAATAATTTTAATGTAAATGACTAGTTTAAAAAGCAGCAAAATAGATTATGCTGCTCCGATAAATAATATTACAATCACCTTTGCTGTTTCATGCAATACCCCAAAGAGACATGACGATGATTGTTTTCGAGATCACTCTTAGTGGTCCTAATTATTGTTATTATAATGTTTCTAGATATATACAGTATCTCCTTAAAAGTGTTAAGTCACACGCAATTTGGCCTGCGAGCCGCGAAGTTTTTCTAATTTTGTACTGTTGTTTTTTTTTAATCCTCATAAACCATTATGTGTCTCTATATGTATCAGTAGCTTCTCACAATCATTGTTCTCGTATTCCGCTTAGATATTGCAATGCAGTTAGCACGAGTAGAGCAATTAGGTCTCATTCACGGCAAGTATTCGTTTGGAAGGTAATATTACTAAAAAAAAAAAACCTCTTTAATCATGGCAACGGTGAGGAAAACCATCAGTTGTGTGCGGGCCAAGCAAAGAGCGATTTCATTAATAAGTTTCGTTTGGGTTATCATTTCATTACAGTCTATCGGGCGTTTTCAAGCTATAAAATCAGCGCTTGAGAATTAAAATGGATGACTGAACAGAAAGAGGTATTCTGTCACCTTTACAGATACATGTACTTTTTTACCATCTCAGTGCCAACCATTGGAAGTCATATGTCAGTTATAACACAATTTAGTGCTTGTGGGACTGAAAGAGTTTCCGTACTCTCTCATGTTTGACCGATATCATACGTCTGGTGAACATAGCGCTCCATTCTACAGGGACCACCCACTAACACTACATACCCCGAAATGTGATGAAAAATTGCACAATCACTTGGCGTTGAAAGGTGCCGGGCAGATAGCGATGTTCGCGTTCGTGTTGCCTGCGACTCGCTGAGGATCGGGATGTCGCGTCATCATTTCGCAAGATTTACTCCCTGTATTATTTCTTATAATCGTGATGTCATTCTATTGCCGTGATTGTAACGGGTGTTTATTGGTGCACTAAAATGGCTGATTTGATAAACGGAGTGTGGGATCTTTACCGTGTGGTATGTATGTGTGGTCCCGCGTCAGGAAGGCACGATAACGCCAGAACAATATCAGAAGCTACAAATCAAATCGCATACTGCAGACATATACATGGGTAAAATATGTGTTGACGGACGGAGTTCTAAGGGGGGGGGGAGAGAGAGGGGGGTGGCGAGGGAGAGAGAGAACGTAGAAAAGGAGAATGGGGGAGGCAGACAGAGAAGGACAGATACAGACTCACAGACAGATAGACATGTGTAAACAGACATACAGACACGAAGAGTGGAAGATAATAACTGAGAAAGACATAATAAACGGAATAGGTGTGCATGTGTGTGTGTGTGTGTGTGTGTGTGTGTGTGTGTGTGTACGTGAATAAAAAGAGGGGGAGGGAAAGAGAACGTGTGCATGTGTGTGTGTGCGTGTGTGTGTGTGAGAGAGAGAGTGAGAGAGAGAGAGAGAGAGAGAGAGAGAGGAGAAAGGGTGCAAAGGAAACGAAACAAAAGATTGAACGAACGAGGATGGGAGGGGAAAGGCAAGAAAAGAAACGTAGCTGGCGGTATTTCACATGATCACCACTCCCCCATCAAGGTTTAATTTCCATGAATTGGAACAAACCTTGAACTGCTGGCTAACAAGAAAGCTTTCATGAATTGGTAGAGTTCGTGTTATGAAAACTCTTGTTTCATGCCTCAACTAATATATCTCTCCTCTGTTCTTGCTATTTTATTACCTTGTTCTTTCTTTAAAATTGTGAACAACGTGTTATCAAATCACATGTATTTGGAATGGAGGTAAGGAAGAAAGATAATGTGTGACTGTATGGTCGGTAATCGTTCAGTTTGCAAAATATATGTAAGTCAGCTTCTGGCCTCAAAGATAATTCCACACAATTAGTCCATCTCAACGCACACATACACACACAGGCCGACATGTACAAACACACACGCGCGCGCGCACATTTACACGCACACACACATAAACTACTTTAAACATCTGGCACGCATTTCAAGAAGAAGACACACAAATTATAAGTATCCATAACCGCGGCAATCTCTGAACAAGAGAAGATGCCTATGCCACTTTTAACTCTAACCCACAACAGTACATTTACATCCGAAACGTTCGGTAATCGTTCTAGTTTCTCACTGTTGAAACTACCTCAATGGTGGTAAGCAGTTGGCCAGGAACCCCCCCCCCCCCCCCCCCCCCCAAAAAAAAAAAAAAAAAAAAAAAAGCCACTAGGTATCTTTGTGTATACACATAATGCAATGTGGCCATCGTAGGGATATTTGCTTGAAATACAGGCTAATGATTGTCTTTGTGCCCCCCCCCCCCAACCACCACCTACCCCGCCACCTCCCCGCAGTATGATGGGGTCAAACTTTGTTTATACATAGAACAGATACAAAATGCACTGAACAAAACAAAAGATTCCAAAGTCGTTTGCTCTTTATTTCTGAAGAATAAGAAGTTATATCTTAATAATGTTAGGCCCTCTTATAATTATCACGTGTAATTAAATATATGAACAGGAGAATGCTCTAACGAGTAAATCTATCAGTTATCCTACCGTACCCCCCTTTTTTTTATGTTGTTTTATACATGTTACAATGTTGATTGTGACATTTGTAATAATCTGAATGTGTATACGAGTATTCTGATACTTTGTATGTATTATATTTCATATGTGAATCATATTAATTATTATGTATATTTAACTGAATGTTAAATGATAACATATCATAGTTTTTTAATAGTTCACCGGAAGTTTAGAGGTTACTGTAACAAGGGTAATGAGAGGTGGGTTCTGTACTCAGTGGATTGGAATGTTGTAAACATCACCTTTTCTTAGAAGATGCCTTGCATCATCCACTGACGTGCATCATGACTCACTCACTTTCTCATCATTTGGTGTATGACGTCACCAAAACTTTCACTGTTTGGGCCTGTGTTAAAAGGAGGAAAACTTGCCTCTGTCTAATCAGAGCAAGAATATCCACCGTCGTGAGAAGACTTATTTTGCTGTGTTCAGAAAATAGCTCTTGCAATTTTCCCCAAACACAGGTAAGACTGAATTCAACTTGTTTATGCTACTTGATCTAGTGCAGTAAGCTAGGTTACTATTTCAGCCTTGTTATTAAGTATTCTGTAGAGATTTTTGTCATAATTTTGTTGTCATTACTCTGAAGTATTTAGGACATACATGTACTTGTTGAGATAAGATGTAGGAGGAATTGTAAGAATGTAAATTATATTTTTTATCAGTTGCTATTCAGATATGTTATGGAGTTAATAGAGAAGAGAGAAACACTCTTTCTCACCCTTATAAGTCATTTCGCTGTTATTGAGAGAAAACTTTGGACTTCTCCAAAGACTATCCTCTCACCGCACTTACAAGGCTACACTCCGAACGAGCCGAGTGACGTAGCACGATACAGGCTAAGATGCTGTGTGTGTTAAAGGACACATTGTTCCTTGAATATAAATGAGGATAAATGAATTGATGAAGATAGAACTGGTTTAAATTAGATGGAAGTTAAAACTGTGAATACATGTCGTAATCCTGAATAATGATATGATTTCATTAACCTCATGTCTACCAATGTACATGGTCAGGTATTGATTGTTCGGTATGCTTACGCTGCGCGTGGACCAATATTTGATAGGAATTGCGAGCCAAGTCTCTTTAATAGACTTAATGCAAATTGTTCTGGACTTCTAACTTATGGTATTGTTGAGTCGATCGGATAGTGAAGCTCTCTATCCGTGGCATCAATACTGGACGAGCTCCAATGTTAGACACAAAACCATCACTGAACTACATCAATGTTTTACCGTCAAGACTTGCATGCGTTTATGTATTTGATTACTAACAATATAAGCTCATTGTAATAGATCTTTATAAAGTAATTAGTAATGAATAATTACAAGAGCGCATTTACATGATGCCAACTTGATAAGAATATTTGAATAAGTCTCATCTTAGACTGCAACTACACGTTCAGACTATAGAGAGTCTATACAGAGACTATACAGAGCATAGAGAGTATCCCTTTAATGCACTGTGCATGAAGCGTGACCTTAAAGCTCAAGTCCCAAGAGATCTATAATGTCAACAGTGAGTAGACTGGACATATTTTAGTGAATGGTCAGTACTCAGAACCTCCTTTTATTCTCAGTAAAAGTGAACTGTTTTGTACCAGAAGAACACTAAATAAATTCCTGAATATGATGTTATGTCAGTTGATTAAATAATTTAGAGAAAGAAATTATTAGAGAGCAAGAATATCCACCGTCGTGAGAAGACGTATTTTGCTGTGTTCAGAAAATAACTTAGAGCTCTCAACGATTGGTGTGATTTTCCCCAAACACAGATGTTCCCCTGCTACATCCAACTGCAAAGAGTTTCTCTGGTCGTCAAGGCAACGACACAGCTCTCCGTCTGCCTAACTAGACGTCAACGACAACGCGCTTGGTTCATCTGAAGACACCCTATCCCCCAAATTGTTAAATATCCCTTTATTAAGAATTGTTTGATTATATTGTAACGAATGAAGGTTACAGTTAATTATTAAGTTGATCTATGTTAAGATTATAGACGTCCTTAGAATAATTTCGATACTGTGTAATTGTTATATTGTGTTGCCGATACATAACAGTGGTTTAATTCTTTGACAAAGCTCAATGAAGTTGAGGTAATAAATTGTCTTAAGAATTTAAATCGTATGAATACACTGTGTTTGACTGATTATTCAGATGATCCCTGTATAAATATCTCCTGTTCGATAATAAACACCGAACTGGGCGCAGGCTACTGTGAGTTCTTTAGACCTGTGACAACAATAATAAAACATTTAAAAAGTACTAAACTCATATTAAGGTATACTTTTTCAAAGTAATATAAACATATTCATTAAGCTGCACTTCAAAGAATATAGAAATACTGATTAAGAACAGAGGGAAAATTAGATGTACATTAGAGTAACCTCGTTTATAGTTAACAAGGGTACAAAAAGAACTCAACTATCAAAAAAATATATTATGATTTTACTGTATAACAGTAATATAATCCAATTGTTTATCACCTGCTTAAATGCTAAAATCTCCTCTTTTATAAGGCACATAATTCAACTGACATACCAGATATCGAGTGTTGCTTCACACTATCGCCTTGTGTTGCATGGGTTCAAGAAAGAACGGTAAGTTCAACACAAATTGGTAATAGATGTATACAAGAGGGAATGCAGCATGAACACATCAACATAATTCGCAGCAAACACTACAATAACGACACTCTACTTCTATTCTGCTTCTTTTCAGGGCTATGTGTGAGCAATGGTTTGCTCCATGTGATAATCATTTATGTTGCTTTGAATAATATTTTAGATTAAATCATTTTTAAGTAAACATACAAGGTGAATTTGGTATGGCTTCCGACAGATTATGATTTCACTGTTTAACAGTGATATAATACTATGTCTTATTTTATATTTCTTGAAGTTGTATCTTGATGTATCTTCAGGGCATGCTGAGCAGGCTTGTGCTTGGCTGTCTTTTGCTTTATTTTTCAAAACAGCAACGAAACATAATGATTTTTTGTAATTTATTATGTTGTCTTTTTCTTTTTCTTCCCCCCTTTTTTTTTTACAAAGATTACCAATGTAATGTACATCTAGCGTCTGTAGTATGAGTTTACAGGATACACTATGTATGCATTTTGTGCGATGTTAAATTTGAGCACTTATATAGGCATGAACCTGTTTGAACGTAGATGAAAATGGAAATTATTCATTCGTATATTTCTACAATACTCTTGTAATTCAAAATTGATGGTAAGAACCACGACTTCAGGTGCAGTTCTCTGAACGGATATGTTGTTTCTGTGGCAGTTATAATCAGTTGTGAATGACAACAATATATTTTGTAGGGCGTGTTCGCAAATAGGTCGAACGTTAGTTAGAGCAGGGTTTCTGCGCAATCACGGCGTCCCAATCATTGTTGAAGAGGACCTGGCCGTCTGGCTTGCGCTCCGAGCACGACTCTGACCCGAGGTAATCGACAACCTCCCGATACAGCTCCGGCGGCGCCGTGCCGCGGAGGTCGACGGTGTGGGCGAGGAAGTCGACCACCAGGTTGCCGTCTTCGGACTTGGGGTCGAAGCACTCAGTGATGTCGACGCGGGACTCCTGGCGGTGGTCGCTGAAGGTGATGGAGTTCGCGTTGAAACCATCGCGGAGGTGCCGGGTGCAGTAGTAGCGGCTCACCGTATCCTGGAAGCGAGTGAACCGATCCCACAGCCGCCAGAAACCGCTCACATCTAGATTCAGGAAAAAGGATCAGTTTAGTCATTCATTAAAACAAACAAGATAAATATAGAATCATCAAATGTCTTAACATGTAAACAGTAATTCATTTTTTATCATCTGAATTATGTGATCATGTTTGATTCCTAATAAAAATACACAGATGTATATATACTTTTGTTAATGTTTGTTTATTCATAATACAACTATTACAACTATTTACCGAGAGCCTGTAATCAGGCTCATACATACACTCCAGCTCAAAGGAATTGGCATAGGGAAAGGGAAGAAAGGGAAAGAGCCGCAGTTTTTTTTAAAAAAAAGTATATTTTGTCCACTTCAGCATGAAACAAGATGCTTTAGCCTAAAAAGCATTATGTCTCATGCTGATCTGGACAAAATATACTGCGGTTTAAAACTGTGGGTCCTTCCCTTTCTTCCCTTTCCCTTTCCCTATGCCAATTCCTTTAAGCTGTAGTGAACATGGATACAACGATTCCCCTTTCCCTTCCCACAATCCTCAAAATGAACATAGTAAACAAAAATAAATCAGTTAACTGGGAAAAATGGTTATTGTCAACATTTCCAGACTGATGTAATACCTTTAACTTCCTAGTCTTCCACTTGTTTTATTAGCACGTTTCGTAGAGTATTCACAACTATCCCCTTAAGTGCGTAGTAACGCGTTAACACTTCGTGATGACGTTTTAGTGAGTGCAATGCCCCCTAAATAAAGTGGTCGTTGCTAGTCAGACAAACCTCGGACAAGCTTTGAGGTTACCAATAGTAACGTACTATTTGAACATGGAGCTACAATCACCCCATGGTTTGAACGTCGTGCGCAGCATTTGCATACACAACGAAACAAGACTATTGATTGAATGATATTAAGAAAGAAAATTATAGAGTACCGACGGTTGACGTCATTGGAGTTCATCTGGTTCTAGATCACAGCGGGGACTCTACTAGTAATTGGGAGTGCCGACACTAGCCCGCTTGAGGGTAAATGACCGTTAACCTCTCACTGGAGTGATTTTGTTTACAACCAGATATCTTGACAACATGCTCGTATGACGACACCACTTCGGTAATCTATACATTCCACACGGGGTTCCGCACCTGACACGCAGATGATCATCAGTACACCGCCCTCCTCCAGGCTGTCGTAGAGGTACTTGATGCTGTCGTTGAGGTCGTCCACGTAGTACAAGGAGTGGATGGCGCTGATGAAGTGGTATTTCTGTGTGGCACCCTGCAGCTTCTCGCGGTAGCCGTCCATGGTGTCTTGCCGGAGATCGAACTCGATGCCTTGCAAGTCAGCCTTCTTTCTCTCGATCAGGCCTCGGTAGAGCTCCAGCTGAGCAGCGGCTGGCTCCAGCACTGTGTTGTGCACCGACTTGAAGCGAGATTTGATAGATGCAGCCATCTTGCTATCCATCTCACCTAAACACAATATTTGAAAAGAAAACACCCATCATTGGACAACAATCATAATACGTGTGATTCTAATTAGCACTTGAATTTTATTTGCAAGTCATAAGTGAACATAAAACCGACAACAAGTTTCGAGGTAGTGTCCTATCCTTTTTACAGAAACGGTGTAGTCACATATCGTAAAGTCGACAAGTAATCGAGAGTTTAATTGAGGTTCTTTGATTGTGGCGTTCGAGATAAAAATTGGTCTGCCAGTGCTAGACATGACCGGTAAATGAGTTCAAGTCAGAAAGTGAAAGGTCAACAGAATTCTAGGGATTGTTTTTCTACGTATCTATATTCAGATGGGAATGTGCAACAATTCTCTTCTAATAATGATAATAATAATTAACAGCATTTATATAGCGCTTACCACAGAGAATGTCTCTAAGAGCTTAAGGAAAAAAATAATAGAAAGACAAGGAATTCAGCTAAAATTAAATTATGCAAGTCATGTTGACAGTTGACCGTAGACAGTTGAAGCTGCTTATGCTAAGGAAAGTCTATTTAACGAAAAGGTAGGTTTTTAACATAGATTTAAATTTGTCTGTTGAGTCTGCTTGTTTAATGCTCCGAGGTTGATTGTTCCAAAGTTGAGGGGATGCTGAATAAAAAAATCGGAAACCATAAGACTGGGTATTGGAGGCAGGAACTACTAAGAGCGATTTCTTTTTTCTATAAAACTTAAAGGTGATACATGTATTTATAGGAAATAAAATCAAATAAATATAGTTTGTTTCATAATTGAATGAGTTATTAAAGCAAATTATGCAGCTAACATGACATAAAAGTGATCAGTTTTGTGTTTTATGAAAACCAAATTTCACTATATAAACTCTCTCCTGACCTACGAAATCGCCTAAGGGAAAGTGGCTTTGTGTGTACGTCACAGCCGGGATATGCTTCACGCAGCTATAGAGACTAACTGCAATCTACACAAAATGTTTACAATGGCCATTGTGTATCACACCTGCTAATCCATTAGCAACTGCCATCACAGTTTCATTAATAATGCACGATGCTTCTGGCGGAAAAGAAGCTGCGGATTGGCATGTGTGATGCACAATAACGCCTCCCGTTTCTTACGTCAAACCTGAAGGCCGTTTCGGATGACAGTAGTGCACATTTGTCCAAGAAAATAGGGTGATTGTTTTCACCCTAAGTTCGCTTTTTCGGAGGTGATATATTGTTTGAATGTCACCCAAGCTCATTGTATGGCTTATAAGCTTTCTGTAGATGAATACCTTCTTATTTAGAGATTTTTCTATGAATATCACCTTTAAGGGATACACTTCATTTAAAGACAGGGTGTCAAGCTTCTCAAGACCGGCACAGTCTATCTAATGAAAATCCCACACATGCTAATCATGTTAATCATCCACATCGCATCGAAATCATATCTTGCCATGAATCAATCACAATACGGACTTATTCGCCTGTTGATTAACAGAGAACACTGCCGAAATATGGAGACTGATTCTCCCTCTTTACATTCAGATAAGACTCGAAGGGAAAAAATCAATTCAAAATTTTCGGGGGCTACTTTTTGACCATATTGGCCGATTTGGCTACAAGATTACATTATGTCTATGGGAATTTGGGGGGCTCTTTTAAAATTTTCCAGGACTCTTTTAACCATTTCGAGGGCAAAATCGCCCCGTGCCCCCGTGTATTTTATTCCCTGGACAACAGTTTGTTGTAAAGGTTAATATCCACAGCTAATATCTATCGCCTTATTGGTTTTCCTTGAACAACTATAAAGGGGAATAAAACCCTGATAAAAAAGAAAAGTTGAACCATATGAAAGTGCAGAAATTTGCGAAATAAATGACTACCATAGATGGGAAACAGGTGGGAAACTAGTCTCAGCCACAGACACAGTAGTGACACAGTCTCCAAAAATGCATATGACAGTCAAGGTCTGATGTCGGGAGGCATGTACGAACAAAATGGCAAATTGGCAACTAAATGTGTCACTAACTTCAGACTCGTCTGATTCCGGCTTGTCATGGCCGACCTGTCATGGGTTTATGCATGCAGACTAGCTGTTCCGTTGGGAAGTAAGGATGACCTATTTTATACATATTATTGTTTGATCGATACTGCCTAGCCAGGGATGTGTTAGGAAGGAGAAACAACTCGAGCCTAATATATTCAAACATCTGTATGGATACTAAACCGTGCTAATGAATGTCAAAAGCATTCCACAAACACTGTACAATGCTTTGATGTTCCATGTGCGGCACCTACATTTAGCTGCTGTCAACTTGGAAAGCAATATATTCAGTTCACTGTTTTGTCTCTGGAAGCTATTTTTCTTATCACATTTTTGTGCAATTTTCAAGAAAGTTACGGGCAACACCACTAAAGATCGTGTACTCGGTTTTCTTCTAAATAATTGTTGAATGATGCACAAACGGAGATGTAAGATAATATTCTTACTTACACAATTAACAAATTTCTTCACTTTCCGCAGATTTCCGCAAATGTGGGATTCAATCATTATCAAAATTATATCTTAAGCTGTTCATTTTCATTGAGTTTGCGTGCATTTGCGTGCAACTGAGATATAGTAGAAAAAAAATGTTTACTTTTGTTCGCTGATATCTCTTTTCTTAACAAAAGTATTGATGCAATCCAACAGAACTGGACAAGCGAAATAAGACTCCACATTTCTTTTATTCTATCTGAGAAACCGTTGCTACGCAATCCTGTTCGTTATTATTAAAACACCTGAAAAGCACATGCTGAGAAGACATTTTTTTTCGGCGGTGCCACGCATGGGTTCAAAGAAAGAAAATTGTTTCATATCCTTCCATAACACATCCCTGCATGGCCTAACTGTAGTCTCCTCTTGTTGGAGTAGTCCGCTGTATGAAGTTGAAACATGGTCGCGGATTGTACGCTTCGAAGTTCGAAATGTCGTGTGTAAAGACAGGATAACCCCTTTTCATGTTAAAAAATAAACTTTTCTACAACTGTATAAGAACTTGCCTCCCAATGATACATGGTGAGTCAAAACTATCCTATCGTTTTAAAGTTTTGAAGACCACGCAGAAAAGAAAGCTATTATGCTGAACATATCATAAGAAAAGGGGCGCAAAAGAAGCTGTTACTTGAAGGAGTGATAGAAGGAAAACGAGAGGGAGGAAAGAAGTGGATAGCACTGTTTGATAACACCAAACAGTGGACAAGACAATGTTATGTCATCATCAGAACAAGAACTGAAGATAGAAGAAGGTCGAGGTGCATAGACACCTACCCTCGAAGTCAGGAAGGTACCTGATAAGTCTCCGGTACTTTTGTTTTTAATATTATTTCCGTTACTTCAAAATCATTGATTCTGTTTACTATATGTCGACTTGCCATCTGTCTATGCATACTAACTTTCCCCGAGGGAGAGTTACGATCATGGCCCATTTTAGATCGATATAACAACTAAAAACTTCGCTAGTGATAATCGTTTGTCTTGCAATATATGGTCAACAAGGGATACCAAATTGTAGCGTTTACAATAAAAACTAAAAAAACTTTCTACTCAAATTAAGCCAAAAATAAGACACTGCAATATGTCAAATGTGACAGGGATTATGTCTTCTCTAAAAATCCTTACAATCCTAATGTTGTGTGCTATATAGTTATTAACCACAAATCTGTAATATTCCTTACGTTTTCATAAAATATTTATGTCCGCAAAGCGACAATCATCATGACCATGGTTCTCGAGGGTATATGGTTAATCTGCCTCACTACATTCAACTTTATTTCATGAAATGAATTTCAATGAATGAGTAAATTGGTCTAACTATGTGCTTAAACTCACAGACTTTCCAATGAGTGGTTAGGCATGTGAAAAGTCTCGTCGAAAAAATGTAATGTCCGTAACAGTGAACATTATAGGCATACTTAGCTACCAGACGATGTGGTGAAATGGGCTGTAACTTTCCCTGTTTAGAATACAGGATCATGCGTTTATGATTCCATTTCATTAGTTCAGAATTAAAAAAAAATGTTTTTAATCATATCAATCTTTTGAAGTTGCGAAAAAATGTATGAAATTTAATGTACGTTATTGTCCAAAAATTATTTCTTCTAACTTTCGCATTATTTGTTTTTATTAAAAGGATTTGATTTATACACCTGACAGTCCACTACATCTCATCAGTATAAAAAGTTCCACAATTATGTTCATTACTTGATTGAGTAAAGAAAGCTTTCAATGTTCGTGCACTATGAAGAAAAGAATGTCTCTTTTTGTGTCACTGCGTTTACGGTAGGTATCAATTGATCGTAATTCTAAGTTCGAATGTTGTTTATCTTCACAACTGCATCTTGTGGAAGTTATAAAACTTTCATATAAGAGGTTGGTGTAAAGGTTTACACTTTGTCTTGTTATCTTTGCTTGAGACATCAAAATTTGTCGAAAAGTGTCACGTAGTTATCATGGACTTGCCATGTATAATTTTTACCTTTTACCATTCCGTATAAGTGTCACGCGAGTCACGCATGCTGTGGCTTACGAGTCATATGTCAGGGTATACAGGTATAGAATGAACTTGATCGAGTAATTGATTCAGCTTCAATATTTTCTCAGTTTTTGTGTAGTCCCTTGTTTGCGAATTGTTGACTTGAAGTATGTGTGACTCGCGTGACATTTACGTGGGTGTTTTTACACACACACTACTATGGAAGAGATTCATTCTTTCATCAAAAAACAGAAACGGGGAAACGTGTGGAATAATACAACACACACCATATTGGTAACCATCTCGCACGTGACGTCACAAAGTTAAACTTTAGAGCAATCATAACTTTCTACTTCCTTGACTGATTTTCGTCCAACTTTCACTCAATATATGTTTCTCTTGTGTTTTTGCTGTTAATTAAAATCAACTTAACTGCGGGGTGGACTTTCCCTTGAAAAAGTTAAGCATTAAATGAGGTGTACCCCCTTTCATGCAGGGCTCCAGTTTGTCATGCTTGCACACGTCGCATGTTCACATGCAGTCGAGCAAGGACATAATGTCTGAGCACATGAATTACAGCTTTGGTATTAAAGCAAACTATTTATTTATTTTCAGTTTTATTTAAGCAGGGTGGACTCTTCAGTTATAAAACTGCTGTCACTGATGTCCCTGACAGTTAAAAAATACGTCACAATACATTACATTACAATATAATAACAATGATAAAAATAGATAAATACAATACATATCAACATTTTAACAAATTCGACGAAAAAGACAAAACGCAGTTAAATCAACAGTAACATTAAAAAATAAAAACTCCATATTATGTCATGAAGATGGGAGTCTTCTATGATAAAGTATTGTACAAATTATTGCCCAGAGCTAAATACACATGACATCATAGTTAAATAATCTCATCAAAATCTGATGTTGAACATTATGACCATGCATTTAATATACCACTACATGAACATACAAAAAGAAGACTGGTACTCGTCCGCACACCATCCGAGCCCAGGTAAAGGTTAATGACATTTGTGATAACAGCAAACCTGTAATATCTTACCCTAGATAATTTTGACAGGCGCATAGTTATTCAACAGAATATTGCTAGATTTCAAGTTAGGTAACTGCATAAGTTTGGGTTTGGCGATAATTACTATTATAACTTGTCATTATGTTATCAACCATTTCTGCCTCAGATCAGAAGCCAACAGCATAAAACGGAGGGATGTATACGCTCTATACATCCATGAATGTGCATTTATCACAAGCATATGTCTAAACACAGAAAGTGATCAAGCTACCATGCATGGCAACATCCAGTGAAAGATAATTAGAATGGAATTATGACTCGAGTTGGAGGTAAAATCTCACACAAATCAGGAACTTCATGAACTATATTTACTGACCTAGTAACTAGGCTACATGCTGGTCGATCTCCCTAAAAGGTCAATACAAAGTCACGTAAAAATCAGACTATGTACGTTACTTTAGATAGCGAACATTCCTTATCTCACACAAGTACACACAACCCGTAGCAGAACATACACACAGACACACAATATTGCTACACTCCTCCATGCTAAACTGTATGCAGTGCATTTGAAATAAGTTCCCAGGGACGTTATTTCCACCATCGGACAACTGTCACTCTCACATCCCTGTTTTTAATTCAACATTCCAATGCATATGCATGTACACACTCTACACAACCTTTCCGGACATGCCCGGCAGACACGATGAATATATATTTCATTCCCTAGAAGTTGCGAAAAAAGGACTTACAGCTCAATCGCGAAATAAACCACGTGTTAAAACAAGTATGAGGCTTTCGTGCGGGAGTCAATGGTGATATATGGTACACTGAAGCAGGGTATCGTCTATCGATCGTCTGCATTACTCATTAGCCTGGAGAAACTGACAACTTACGTGTAACACGAGAATGAAACTAAGTATTGTGAGATGTTGTACACACATTTACATCTTAACATTTTAAACTTTAAAAAAAAAATGAATACCGGACTCAAAGTACACACTAATAGTAGCTAGGCAGTGAAGTGACTGCATGTTACGTACCCGAGCCGCTGCCAACGCCGAGCAGCTTGATGGCGGTCTCTGCCGGGAAACTTGCGGCGAGCCGATCGACGACTAGAGGGGGAAAAGTCGTGTCGCCCCACTTCGCCAGGACTTCGTACTTCGCTGATCTCTTGGCGTAGACTTGGAAGGTTTTGGTGTAGTAGTCCGGGTCGTGCATTAGCGTCTTTAAATTAGCCGTTTCCATGGTTTTGCTTGAGTTTAATTGCTAAACAATGAAAGAACAAGTCAGTATAATTTCGCACGGTATCGCGCTAAATGTTAGTGGGCTGCCGTACGTATAGCTGAAGTGCGGCACACACCGTAGAATTCACCGAACTTTGAATGCGGCATCTATTTCAACAATGAACAAACATACTGACACCTTTGACCTGTGTGCACAGCAACGAACCAAACCTATTGTATGAATGGTACGCTGAGTGGGTTTCTCGTAGACGACTCTAAACTGAGCTCAAAATCCGATGGGGCATACGTGTTTTTTTTAAAGCAGTGAGGCGTTTCTATAATATGAGCTATTATACAACGATCGATATCAAACAATAGGTGCGCCATGGTCCAATTTCCGAGGTCCAGCACGTTGGAGTTAAGTAAGAGCTTCGAGAATTACCTCCTAGTGCTAGATAGTATAGGATTTAGAACTCAGTTTAGTGGTGAAATTGTTTCGAGAAACCGCCCACCGAGTTCGCACTCCACTCAGGTTCGATCGCTCCACGAAGTTCACCCTGAAATTATTTTGGTTTCAATAAAAAGAGACAAATGAAAGAAACATATGAGTGAAGGTTTGACGAAAATCGGTCAAAGGAAAAGAAAGTAATTTGATTTTAAAGTTGTGATTTTGTGACGTCACATGCGAGGTGCTCTTCCATATGTTGTGTACAATTTTTTTCGAAAATGTGCATTTCCTCACAAACATGTGCATCCTTATACTTGTGCATTTGGTACATTATTAGAAATACGTTTTTACACACATACCTGTACGAAAAAAAATAATTCCGTTGTCAAAAACAGAAAAAAGGCAATTCATCGACTTTTTTTGTACACAACATATGGGAGAGCACCTCGCACGTGACGTCACAAAATCAAAACTTAAAAATCAAATAACTTTCTTTTCCTTTGACCGATTTTCGTCAAACCTTCACTCACATGTTTCTTTCATTCGTCTCTTTTTATTGAAACTCAAATAATTTCAGGGTGAACTTCCCCTTTAATAATCCCATGATCGTCCCATATGCTTTGGGGTCGGTATCATAAGAGCTTCAAGATGGCGGAGAGGTAAAATGTCCCCTTCATAACTGCCCCGCAATGCATGCCGACTCCTGTTCTTGCCAATAGTGTGTACTTTACAATTTCACATGCTTTTCAATGCCGGTAAATATGCACCATAGCTGGCCTCTAAGAGTGAAACATTTTTTTTTATGTTTTCTCAGAACTGCTAAGCCCCGCCGTCAAAAAATCCTCCAGATCGTGATTCCCTCTTTGACATCATTAAAAGGAGAAAAAGATGAATAAGAATTATGCTCATAACTAGTTATTGCGATGACTTTACCTCCACTTGCTCACATAGCAGCACATGTCTTCTCATAATATACTACATGGATGTACCTTAGAACCTATAAATGGAAATATTCGTTGATAAGTCAGAAATGTCCCAGCTGTGCTCAGGAAGAAAGATTAAGTTTGCAATGTCTATCGAATATGTGATTCTAATTGAAAGCGATTGCAGGTAGTCACCTGCAGCGAAAAGTGATTCACATCTCTGTGTATGATGTTCGGGTTATTTCTACCTTTGTTGATGCCACGAAGGAACGCTTGTATTGGCAGATCTTTGTGATAGGGGCGGGGGTGGTGGTCAACACTGCTCAAATTGACACATTATAAAGTCAAGGTATCCACTGACAGGTATCTAGAGACAGGTTTTGTGACATTTAATCAATTACTATTTTTGTAATAAACTTTGGAATATTTAATAAGATTTTCAATTTTGGACGAGTTTGGACCTCGCAATATGTGTGTATCAGATTATTAATTCAGAACAGATCGAACAATGACCATTGTGTATCACACCCATTTATCCACTAGCAACTGCCATCACACTGTCATGAAATTACACGAAGATTTTCGACTAGCTGTAGGCCTATCTCACTTATGTTTGGATCTTTTACTGCAAAATTTGAGTATTTTGTAGCTGAGTCTAGTAGCAATCACGAGTGCGGTCTCCGTTTTTTAATCAAATGTCGGGAACATGGCGAAATTTTAGCTGGAATATTGATTTATAAATCATTATACCCGCTTTTCTGCATTACGTGTTAAGAAAATGGGAAGATTTCTGGATGACTTGGTTAAGCGCTGTTTGAAAGACCAAGGGCCTAGCATGGATGGACTGCGCTCGGATAGACCTCCCTTGATCTATGATGACCGCCACCTCATAAAAATTCAAGACATTTAAGGGTTTCAAACAATACGCTGTATTTCTAATTAGGCAGTGCCTTCCTCTGAATAACAAAAAAAAAATCTGTTTTGGGAAATGTGTCCACCGTTCAGCCTTCGCTGGGAGTTCATAGCTGATCTTTTTACACACACTGTAAATAAGTTTTGGGGTGAGCGAATAAAAATTTTGATAAAATTGGAGAAAGAATTTAGTCCGAAACTTTTTTCGGACATCTCCGGACACGAAATTGAGGCTGTTTTCATGAAAGGTGAAACACTCAATAAACGATTTACAAGATATTTTTAAGGAAATATGATTGCCCAATGTGCGATATGGAGGCATTTCTCTGACATGTTTTCTACAGTATTCTCCTTTTATCACAAAAACGAAGCAACAATATAATCTGAAATTCACAGAATCGTATCGTCATAAAATGTACTACACTGCACATGCATCTCAGTTCATGAAGTGGTTCTGAAATCTTCTGCGCATACAGAACATATATTCCTCTAAATGCATCCAAAATTCGTTTTGCATATTTGGTGGCGGTCGTCACTGGATCAAAGAACCAAATGCGTCAAATATTCTATTGTGCTATCAATGATCGCGACTGGTGTAGGAATAAATCATTCTTCGTGCTGACTCCAGTTCTAACACCTTCCTGGTAAGACCATGCGACTCCGCCTCGAATCGTGGCTCATTCCTTCTTCCTTTAATTTGCAATGTGATTTTTTTTGTCACCTTCTTCTATGATATCATTCACTGCGTCCTTCTCTTTGAGCCTTTCATTCCCAACCTCTCGCCATGGGCGGATATCCCGGTGGGGACGTGGGGGGGGGGGGACTGGGCAGCATTGAAATAAAAAAAAAAATGGGGACCCCCCCCCCCCCCCAAAAAAAAAAAAAAAAAATATATATATATATATATACATTTTTTTAAAGTAAATTTCCGTAGTACTATATACACACAACAAAAAAGTAAGTCCCCCACACCCCCTAAGCAAAATAGCATGACTTTTTATTGGAGAGGTTTTGGGCAAAATAATTTAACAGGATTGTTCCTTAACTCATTGACTAACTTCTGTGTGAAAATCACGTCAATCCAGTGAGTCATGCATGAGTGGGCAAATTTTAAAGACAAAAATGTCACTTTTCAAAAGTCACAAGGGTAATTGTTTCTGCCGTTTTAACAATTAATTTTGGTATTTATTGTGCGATTTTTATTTTTTTCACTCAACCATGGCCCGAAATGACTCTATGTTTACATACCAGGTCATATTCCATCTTTGTCAAAATATCCCGAGTTTTGTTTTTTCACCAAAATAAATGGTTTTTAAAAGTTTCAAACTTAAGAGGGATAAGCATTTGTTAAACGGTGCTCATTCAACCAGAGCAATGGGTTGAGTGTCGGGATAGGTGTTAGTACATCGAGAGATGGATGATAAACATTGAAAGGAAATAAATTATGCACCAGAAATGGAATAAATCAAAAATTCATATGAAAGAATCCACAAATTCCGGTTAAAATTACAAAATGTACTGTTAAAACGGCATAAACAATTACCCTTGTGGCTTTTGAAAAGTGACATTTTTGCCTTTAAAAATTTGCCCACTCATGCATGACTAATTTGATTAATTTAGTTTTGACACATAAGTTAGTCAATAAGTTAAGGAACATTCCTGCCAAATTATTTTGCCCAAAACCTCCCCGATAAAAAGTTATGCTATTTTGCTTAGGGGGGGGGGGGGGGGAACTTACTTTTTTGTTGTGTTTATATGAAAGTGAGCGTGCTGAGGAATACGATAGGATCGAGTAGGATAGGATGGGATAGGATATGACAATTAAGATAGGAGAGGGTAGGATGGGGACTAGTGTTCGTATGTTGCATGTATACCAGTTTAACAAAGGTTGCCCCTGACAACCAGAAAGCTTGCTCGAGGTCTGCCCGACATAGCAACAATTGATATATGCAAAGTGGATTCCAAGTACTGAAATACCATTGCTAGGTACAGGTGAATGGAATAACTCGTCACTAGGCCCCGAGGGAAGAAACATCCATAAATTTGACTAAACCGGTCTGTTAGCCCTAACTCCGTGGTTAGCTATCTATTTTGCATGTTCAACGTTTGAAGAGATTGAAAAAAAACTGCCGACTTTATTGCAATATAGCTATTAATTAATTAATCCTGACGCGCCCTCTGACGAAACTACCGCTTACTCATGACCATTGATAGAGCCCGCGCCACCATTAAGAATCTACCAACTAATTGTACTATTAGAATCCGCGCCGATTTAAGCAAATTGCTGATTTACTTTAACTATTAATGATTTCCGATCCGTCCTTGAAATGAAATATACCCATATAACATGTCATTCAATAAAATCAGGCCTATCATTTGAAATATGCATTTAATCGTATCCATTGATAAAAGATAGATAAGGGAATCCTTTATGTCTTCGAGAGGGAACTTTGACCCCTTGACAAAAAAACAACCTATGGTATAGAAAGCGGCGTTGGTAAGATCAACCCGAGTATGGCTTGCTAGCGCGTTGTCAGGACAATGTTGGACAACAGCCAAATGGCAGGCACCGGGAAATACGCTTATTTTATTTTCAGCGAGGTAGTCGTGACCTTCACTTGACCTCTCGAACCGCGGAAAACGTCTCCTGTTTAAACTGCGATATCTTCATGAATAACCCATATTTTCGTACGCTTTCTTTTGTAACTGTATGTTGGAGGTCGAAATTTACCAAATGTGGAAAAACATTTCATTAAAACAGGCAGAAAAATATTGCAAATTCGAAATAAATAAAAAAGTGGTTCTAATAAAAAATTTAAAAATGAAAATAAACTCTATATTTCAATTTCAATCGCTTTTGAGCCCCTAATATTTAATTGTCATCTGAAGCGGAATTTATTGTACTTTATGGAGATACCGTTATTTTTCAACCTCCCGGCCCCCCATAGAAGGGTCAGGATCCAGCAAAACATCAACCATGTTCAAATTCAAAATGAACGAGATATGACGAAGTTGTGAACGATCCTAACCAGCCAATCATAGTCCACGAATATAACGAAATGCCACAGGCGATTTAAGGGTCGCAGACTATGATTGGCTGGTTAGGATCGCTCACAACTTCGTCATGTCTCATGCAGTTTGGATTTGAACATGGTTGATATTTTGCTGGATCCTTACCCTTCTACAAGGAGAGGTTGAAAAAAATGGTATGTTCACAAAGTACCATAGATTCCGCTTCAGATGATCTACAAGTAATGGGGGCTCAAAAGCGATTGACATTGAAATATAGAGTTTATTTTCATTTTTCTTTATTTAATTAGAACCACATATTTATCTCGAATTTGCAATATTTTTCTGCCTGTTTTAATTGATTTTTTTTCATACTTGGTAAATTTCACCCTCCGACATACAGTTGCAAAGAAAGTGTACAAAAATATGGTTTATTCATGGAGATATCGCAGTTTGAAAGGGAGACCTTTTTCGCGGTTCGAGAGGTCAAGTAAAGGTCACAACTACCAAGCTGAAAATAAAATCGCGTGTTTTCTGCTGCCTGCGGACGAACATCGGTTGCGAAGTCCGTATGATTTCTGAAAATTCGCGTCACTTTGAAGACGAATAGCACAAATGAAGGTCGTGGCGTTATCAATGTTTCAACCTATAACCATACCAACCAATATTACCCTTTCCTCATGGAACAGAATACACCACGCCCACGCTTTGATTATTCGAGTATATCCCAATCTTCCTTCTCTCTCTCTCTTTCTCTCTCTCTCTCTCTCTCTCTCCCCCTTTCTCTCTCTCTCCCCCTCTTTCTTTGTCTTTCTCTCTCTCCCCCCCCTCTTTCTTTCTCTCTCTCTACATTAATCACACACATACACACACACATACACAAACCTCATAAACTTCTACAAGCAATGTGTACACACACTCGTACGTAAGATCCAGTAACTTGCGAAATTAACAGGTTTAAAACGCATTGTTTGAGTAAGGGTGAGCTTACTGTAATTATGTGTGTCACCTATCATGTAGTAATCCATTTTAAAGCAAACGTGTGCACCTATACATGTCAATCTAACCTTGCATGACGAACACGTACCAATCGTAGGCCTAACTCCAACGATGGTGACTTTTCTCGCTGCTACATACCGCACGACACAAATCAACCGTCGCCTGCAAGCATGTAGGCAATCACCACTCTCTGCATGATTGACGTCAGTATTTTTTAAAACTCATTCAGTAATTTTGGGTTAAATAGAACTAACGAAGGTCTCATTACTCCATATGATGAAAGTTTATTTTACCATGTTTGTTTTAAGAAAAGCAAATTATCATGAGAATCGTCAGCGGTCGTTTGTATTCGTCTTTGTCCCTATTTAATAAATTATGTAGACCGGACATTACACTTTGACTGAACTTGATTGGATGATCAGGTATTGAATCACAAGTTGTTGCTTTTCTTAAATATATTAAAGAAACAGGAACGACAACCAAACAAAACTACAACTACAATCGTGATCAGAACATTGGCTTGCATTAAAACAGTTGGGCTTACATAGCAGAAGAAAGAGAATATTACAAATTATATCAACATTCCTACGTACAAACACAGTTAACACAATATCAGGAAACAGTGTGATATTTCCAAACAGTGCGTTTTAAAAATTTGCTAAAATTATGTATTTTGAATATGAAATGTTGCAAGATGTCTTGCTGATGGGATGTGAAAGAAATAACAACTCTTGAAATGTCTAGTCTGTAGCATCAGGAAAAATGGAGATATGATGAAGCAAAAAGGGGTCTTAAAAATACAAAATAGCAGCTAGATGAACAACATCCAAATGGTTGGCAAAGGAGGAAACAGCTTACCTATCGATCGTATCATTTTAATGGAGATTTTGATAACACAGTTAGAAAGTTACGTACGCCTCAAAATGCCTCAAAATTTTAGGCCGGTAGTGTTAAGATTAATTCTTTTCACTATTCGAATTATCAAATATCTCCATTTTTCAAAAATGATTAGGATCCACGATGTTTGATTACTAAATCAAATAAAAGATGCTTGATCTTACAGAGATATTATGAAAAAAAGAATACCGACAAAACATAAGCAGATTCAAAACAGCAACAAGAACCAAAGTTAACAATAGGACATACTGTATTCAATTAAATTATTAATACACAAGCCAATACCGATTCAAGAGCGCAAGCAATGCGCCTACTTTTATGACGTCACAATATGCTAGGCGTATGGTACGCCTATATTTCAACGTTCAGCGCTGAGATTGGTCAACAGTTTGGGTTGTGACGTCAGCTCCCTGGAAACTAACCTGTGCAAAAAAATACGACTCTAACTACACATTGCCCATCTATGGAGCTTTGGAGAACACCTAACTTTTAGTGGTTCTTGCCGCAACGAATTTGCAACGAAAAATTAGCGATTCTTTTGCGTTTTCTTCACGCCGACAGTACCGTGAGTAGCACTTGCCACTTCTTGAGTGCTAAAAAATGTGAATATGAATGAATATTATTCATAAAATACGGCGGCATGTGGGAGATTTTATTTGCAGTTGACATTGAACGCGTAGTCACGCTAACTTTCAGATCGAATTACCAAGAAAAGTTGTTCACCTGTAAACAAATGATATTTCATTGTTTTATTTGTCACTATTGACTTCCCAGATTAATGTTCCTCTTCCCTTTATCTTTGTGCATGTCGATGGAAATTTGAAAGAAAAAGCATTCAGGATAATTAAATATTGTTACAGTACGGTGACAAGCTCGAATTTTTCATACATTGTGTTTCTGCAGATGTCAGACATCCCGACTAAGTTCGAAATGTCAGTCCAAATGAAAGCCATATCAGCAGACATCCAAGGACTACCATTCGAACCGGTGGTCGACCACGAGGCTTCAATCCCCGAAGCAATGGAGATCACAATGATTACTCATCCCAGTGGTGATTCCGCCCTCCCTGACCCAGATAACCATTCCAATGTGCAAGACCTATCGCCCCAGAAAAGAGTGGGGCGAGCACAAAGAATGGCCCGCCGCCGCCAACGGCTTGCCCGCGGCCCGGCGTCTGACCACAAGGCCGAAATAAGCCAAGCTTTGGCAAAATATGCCGAAGCCAACTCGGATCCAGCCGCCTTCGCCCCTAAGCCACCATTGTCCAATGGTGAGACAGATCCGACAGATATCTTCCTTGGACTTTCACCCCAAAGTTCAACAACGGGAAGCGCCCTTTCCGAACAGGTGAATTCATAGATTTATTTTCTTATTGGTGTTTAGAAACAGGGTAGGCGATTTACTCTGTAAATGGTTCTGATGGTAAAGGTAGTCATTCTAAATGCATTGACATAACTTGAAAAAATTACGCAGGGCTTAATGACGAAGATTTGTCCCTCCAAAGAACTTAATAATTAGAACGCCCATTCATTCAAGAAAGTTTTGAAACAATACTATCTGCATAAGAGTCGAACTAAAAATGGTTAATCAAAATCCTGTATTTTCTTCATGTTGTTTTGACAGAGTTGTTCTGGCCCTTCAATTCAAATGGCTGACATGTCAGTTGAGCGGAATAACTTTGAACCAGACATCCAACGACATCCTCCTGGGCCAGAGGTCGGCCAAGGAGTCGATATGGAGGTTACTGGAGGAACAAAGGTCACGGTGTCCGCTCAGCCGAGAGATGATTCCGCCTGCCTTTCCGACGTGCCTCAGAGAAAGAAGCGAACACAGAGGTTCGCGCGCGGCCGTGCGTCTGACCACCACCTGGAGATTGCTGAAGCTCTGGCACGATTCACCAAGGTTAGTTTGAGTTTAGCTGAGTCTGCATCATCATCCATTGGACTTTCTTCTCCGGGAGATATGTCATCCGGCCAGGAGAATGTCTCCGAGGTCGTGGACGAGGAGTCGTCCTTCTCAACAGAGACCATGGTAAGGAACCACAAACTTTTCTGTACAAACTGACTTAAGAGAGTGATAGTGACAGACAGACAGAGTTTCCTTCCAGTAGGTATAAAATAAGTTTATTTTGTTGATTTCTATGTATTTCGAATTTACACATAGTTCCCTCACTATCTTTCAAAGTTGATAAAGGACTCCGTATATGCTACTTATCTTGACTTTGACAAAGTATGTTTTCTGACTAATGACTAGTCAAAATGAAGTGCTTTTCCATTTAGTTATCAATGCATGTTCTTAAATTTTTTTTCCAGGTTACCATCGGATCTGATGGAGTATCTCCGGCCGGAGATCTCCCAACTAATGGACCAGAGGATGCAGGTATCGCCTCTATTGAGAGGCGAGCACGGAGGATGGCGCGCGGCCGTGCGTCTGACCACCACCTGGAGATTGATAAAGCTCTGGCAAAATTGACCAAGGTCAATTTAAGTCGATCTAAATCCACATCGTCATCTATTGGACTTCAGTCTCCGGGAAATGTGTCATCTGGCCAGGAGAATGTCTCCGGGATCGTGGACGAAGAGTCGTCTTGCACAACAGACACCATGGTAAGAAACCATAAACCTCTCTCTACACTAAAGAGAGTGATAGTGACAGAGAGAGAGAGAGACAGAGTTTTCTTCCAATATGTCCATATTTTAAAATTGAATTGACGGAACATAAAATGAAGTACTTTTTTATCATCTAATCAATGTATGTCCTCATTTTTTTGCCAGGTTACCATTGGACCTGATGGAGTATCTCCGGCCGGAGATCTCCCTACTCATGGGCCAGAGGATGCAAGCATCGCCTCTATTGAGAGGCCAGCACAGAGGATGGCGCGCGGCCGTGCGTCTGACCATCAGATTGAGATTGCTGAAGCTCTGGCAAGATTTACCAAGGTCAGTTTGAGTTCAGCTGATTCAGCATCACCATCCATCGGACTTCTGTCTCCGGGAGATGTGCCATCCAATCAGGAGAATGTGGAGGAGACGCCTTGCCCAACAGAGACCATGGTAAGGAATCCCAAACCTTTCTGTACAATAAAGAGAGTAATAGTGACAGACAGGCAGAGTTTCATTCCAATAGGTACTTAAACTAGTTTGTCTATCTTTCAAAGTTGATAAAGGATTCCCCAATTGATACTGATCGTGACATTCACGAAATATATTTTCTGACTTAGGACTACCAGAATGAAGTGCTTTTTTTATCATGTAATCAATGCATTTCCTCATTTTGTTGCCAGGTTACCAGTGGAGCTGATGGAGTATCTCCGGCCGGAGATCTCCCTACTGATGGGCCAGAGGATGCGGGCCGCGCCTCTATTGAGAGGTACCTTCGCTTTTCTTTGTTCTCAATACCTGTACAAAATAATTGACATGATACGCCTTATGATAACTGACGAGGCCTGTGGATGTATTATTTAGAAGAACAGTAGCAATTTGAGGGTTTTACTTGTCATCCAAAAAACCAAAATGCACCACGCTGATTGGTTGCTGTCGGGGCATTTTCAATAAACAATAATATACTTTTGATGCAAACCGACGCTGAAGGTTAATTGTAACTGCTTTCTTAATTATATTTTATGCCCTTAATACTAATCAGCGAATAATGAATACTTCTATGTTTTATGTATGAAAGGGTGGAAACAGAAGAAATCATCCATCACTCTGGTTTCTCAGGTTCATTGTGACTTTTAGCAAGAGGTTTATTAAGGGAAGAACCTCTAACAGTGACGACCCATTTCCCAAGACCCATATATTAGTATGCCTCATTCAGAAGTATTTCGCAACAGGAAAGAGCATCATTTTTTCCTTGCACGAAAATACAAATATATAACAAAATAATAGATACAAAATAACAAAATACAAACGTGTTGAAGATAACTGCATGGTACCAACATATTTATCACGATAATAATGTGTTTCACACTTTCATCTACAGCTGTCCAAAAACCAGTCCCGACTGTCCATCACATTGGTCATGTCCAGCTGACCACCAGGATAAAGCCGTGATCAAAAGGCTTCGTCATCTGAAGATCACGTGTCCAACGCTCAACTTAAAGGACCTCACAACGTTTGACATGGGTCGGAAAGTAAAGGTGAGTTACTCTATTCATCTTGATATTCTACAAGAAAGGGGATATATAAACCTATGTGAATGATTCTAGTCGTGCTATATAAAGAAAGAGAAGATTCAGTAGAACGATCCATATGGACCCGTACTAACATAATACGAACAAAGCTTCCAAATCGCAAGATGTACGATATCAGCATATTCGATGCCTTTAAACCATATACAATGCAGAAATCGAAATCAAACAAAATCGAGAAGGGGAAACTGCAAAGAAAAAAAACAACTGAAATCAATGTTCAATTTTCGTATCGCAATACTTGATTTCTGCTCCAGGGCATGAATGATCTGTTGGAGATCGGGCGAGGGAGTTACGGGCGGGTTCTTCTTGCCCGCCACGCAGAGTCAGCTATGCCCGTGGCCATTAAACAACCGTCGCGGAGTAATGACTTCACCTCACCCGGTGAGCTGATTGACCACCTCAAATCGACCAGGACTAGGGCGACAAAGGAAGCTATGGTGCACGAGATACTGTCCTCCAGCTCATTCTTCCCACGCTCCTTCGGAACTATAGACGCCGAGAATGACCTGTGTCTCGCCATCGAATTCGTAGGAGATGAGAAGACAGAGGAGGGGTTTCCTCTCTTCGCACCTCCACCGCTGTCGGCTGCGGACGGACTGGCAATAGCAGAGGATGTTGTGAGAGGGATGATGGAGCTCCATGACCACGGGCTTCTGCATAACGACCTAAAATCAGACAACGTCCTACTCAAGCGGCATGGGGATCGTCATGGCGCCGTGATCATAGACTTCGGTCTCGTAAGCACGATTACCGCGCCAATGCAGATGACAGGGGTGCCGGAAGCCTTCAAGAATGCATACATATTCGGACAAGAAGGGAACTATCTCTCACCCGAGGTCATCATAGACGAGGAACCGACATCCATCTACTCCGACATCTTTTCAGTCGGACGATTGCTTCTCGACATAACCCAAGTTGTTAAAGGTACCTACTTTTCTTCAATGCATTGTCTTTGCCTTAAACGAAATCATAAAGAACTAGGCCCTTCTTTCACTTTGCAGAACAGAGTAAGCATTTCGTTACACATGGTCGTGCCAAAGATATATAGGATAAATACCATCTTGATTATCAGTATAACTGTGATAATGCTTTTGATATAAATGATGTGTTATTTTTTCTAGTACCAACATATCTGAATGATGTAATGAAGATCTGAGGTCTCCTTTTCATTCTCCTTCTCTTTTTTTCTTCTCAATTGACATTTCCCCTTCCGCTTTGTTTCTCTTCCCATCTCCTTTGACATTCGTTCTTAGTTTTTTTCTTAGTTTAATTTTGTCTCCTCTTTCTTTACACTCGCAATCCTCACTTTCTACCCTCTCTCCTCATATATATGTTCATCTCTCCATTCTCCTTTCTCTTTCTCGCCTCCAGATCGTCGATCTCCGGTCCTTCATAGTATTTCAGAACTAGCCATTAAGTGCATGCACAGATTCCCAAACTCACGACCAAGTCTCGAAGACGTTCTCAACCAGCTTATCAATATGAAGGCTCAAGTAAAGAAGCTCTCGTTGTGGAGACGATTTCTTAACAAATTTGTGTGTGCAAATGCAATGTAAACACCAGATATTCTAACAAATTGAACTAAATATTTCACTATTTGCATTCGTTTGTAATGTGCACTTAAGAATACAATAAAAAAAAATATATGACATCAATGTGTTATGCATTAGCACAGGAAAATATATGGATTAGCTAATAAGCACAGTGATAGTGATAATCCACTGTGAAGGCTAGACAAACTGGGAAAACATAACTTGAAAATAACAATTCATCGACGTAGAACCAAGTACAGCACTTATGAAGCAAAAAAGCTTGTCTTTGAACACTTCAGTACAGCTTAATACAGCATTACAACAAGGATTATTATATGGCTTTAACTAAGGGGGGGGGGGGGTAAATATCGCACACATGCAACTATCAAAATATATTTTGATTTTAAGAAAAGCAGATGAATCAGAGAAGCAGATTGGTGAAAGTTTGCGAATTATAAGCAAGTTATAAATGTTTTCAATCCCTTATCACTTACCATGAATACCGTTTTGGGCAACTCCTTTCGTCCCACAGCGTCACGTATTATGAGCTCTATGAGCTTGCTGCGTGTACCGTATTGTCCGGATTACGTCCTGGTTTGGTGAAGACAATACAGGTTTCTGGGTTTAGTGATGAACATTTAATGAAGACTCGTGACTTTCTTATAATTCGCCTGATTTCCTCAAACTTTCATTAGTTTGCTTCGCTGATTTGTCTGCTTTTAACATTTCTTAAATTCAAATTACTATTACCGTTATATTTTCTTGATAAAATGGGGTTTCAATAAAAATTACTAAAAACAAAATTCAATGACTACCGCGTTCATATTGTTGTAAGACTGTGCTTTGCCAAATATTAGGCCAATGGATGCCAAGTATCTACCTCTGTGTGTATCTTAAAAACACCATTGGAAATATTTTGCACAATTTTTTTAGACGATTACCACCCTCTGCATGATTGACGTCAGTATTTTAAAACTCATTCAGTGGATTTGGAAGGTCTCATTACTCCATAAAATGAAAGTTTATTTTACCTCGTTTGTTATAAGAAAAGCAAATTATCATGAAATTCACCAGCGGTCGTTCGTCTTTGTCCCTGTCGAATGATATGTAGTCCGGACATTGCACTTTGACATAAATTGATCGGATAATCAGATATCGAGTCAGAGGCTGTTTTAAATAACACATGATACCAAAAGGAACAAACGACAACAAAACAAAACTAGAACTGCAAACGTAATTACAACGTTTGCTCGCCTTGACGCAATCGGTTTTACATTTTCACGGATAATGTCAACATGCTTACATACCTTTTTAAAATAGATATGATACAAGGGGAAAAAAAAGTGTGACTTAAAAAAAAAAAAAAATGCGTTTTAGGAATTTGCTAAAATTATGAATTTCAAATGTAGGGATGCGAAAGAAATAACTCTTGTGAGCTATCTATACAATTTGTAGAAGAGTGTAGCATCAAGAGAAATGGAGCTGTGATTAATCAAAAAGGGGTCATAAAATTACAAAATTAGCAGCTAATTGAACAACATTCAAATCAATAATGCTAAATATGTTACTCATTGCGGATAATTGGCTAGTGATAATCGTTTGACGAAGTGTTGCAGCGGTGTACAAAATGTCGTGATCCTTTTCGATTCCGTTGACCATACATTGCGAGACAAACTAATATTCAAATTGTTGGCAAGAAGGAAAGAGCACATCGATTGTATCATAATGGGGATGTCGATGTTGGTAACACAGAAAGTTTGGTATGCCTCAAAATTCTAAGTCGGTAATGAACAGATTTTTTGATCTTCTCACAGATAGATATAAAGAACAAAATACAACACCGACAAAACAAAATTTTACAACAAAAAAAATCATCAAATCTAATTCAGCAACAACAACCATAGTAACAGCATAGTACAACGAGACATACTTGGGGACAAGACATAGGTAGTCTGCACTGGCAAATTCATGCACAGGCATGGGCTGATAAATGCACAGTGACACTATGGACCTTCCATGGTGACACCATCTATTCATTAGCAATCAGAGGCACGCTCAAAAAAGTTCTTAGCGCACCTTCAACATACTGACATTTCAGAGACTTGCCTAAATGGTCACAGCGCCTTACCCATTGAGCCACAAATCTTCCCATTCACTTAACACGTAATGCCCAGCAGGGGCTAGAATGATCAAGAAATCGATATTCAAGCTGAAATTTCGCCATGATCCCGACATCTGATTAAAAAAATGGAGGCGACACTCCCGAAAGGTAGTAGACTCAGCTACAACATACAAAAATTTCAGAGGAGCAGAATTGAACATAAGCCATATACAGCTCCTCGACGCTCGTCATGTCATTTCATAAAACCCCTTCCATTGACATAACACGTACATAGTCCGATTTTGCCATTAATGTCTATAATCAAATTTACACCATATAGATGGAATCCCATTAAAAAAATTAAGGCTAGTTTTTCATAGAGCAATGTCTCAGCTACCACATACTGAAATTTGGAAGAAAATTGATCAAGGATTACTGAGATACGCAAAAACGAGTACAAAAGTTCATGACGTCATACATGAAAATTCATTTATTTAATTCATATGGCAATATGACGTCACCATGTATTTAACGACCAAATGATACATGAAATATCATCTACAGTTCCCACTTTTTCAAAATATGAACACCAGCCATTCTATATGGCCGATTGAAGATTATTTTTTGCAATATTTGCAACACGAAAACGTATTGACGCACGCGCGGACTTTAAACTTTGATGCACCCGCACGACCTAATTATTGCATGGAAATGGTTCAAAATGACAAGATGTGTTTTTTGTAGTGTAAAAAACATGAATCCAGTGAAAAAAAAAAAAAACGTTTTCTGACGTTCCGTTTGCTTAACGCGCGGAAAAATGCGCGCGCGCGTACGCGCGGAAATGTATAAAATGCTGGAAATGGCGTAAAACATATGCAAAACAATTTTAAGTTGATTTGGAGCATTTTTAAATTTTGCGCGCGCGTTTATGCACTTAAGTACGCGTATGCGCGCGGTTTTTTTTTTCATTTAAATTAATTGCTCTGTCATTAATTTTATACATGCCAAATTTCATTACACAAAGATGACTAGTTTTAGAGCTACATGAAATAATAGATTTTCAGTAAATTACTCGTGCATGACGTCACGATTATGTAATGACCTTGAAAAATATTATTTGACAAGTTTACATATATACCTATACATGGTAACAATTTGATAAAATATGACACATGCATTATTGAGATTTGAACGAAACAAAAAAGTGGGGGCATGGAATGAAAATAAATAAATAAATAAGAAAAATCGGACAAAACTAAGAGGTGATCTTTCATTTCATGACAGACCACCTAATAATAACAATGACAAAAACAAAGGCAATGCTCTCAATAATTCTCTTTTCTCAAGTCATCCGTAAAGGGGATGGGAGAAAAAACACATCAGGGAGGGAATTCCGAAAAAGGACATTTTTTTATTACACCTGAAGGACTTAGGAAAACAATTCTCTTTTGGTATGTCGAAAAACTAACATAGGATAAACGATACATTTTTAGACAAATTAGCTAGAGATAAAATCTGTATGTAAATGAGCCTCAGAGATATTTTTTTATGCAAATGAGCTGAGGTATTCTGAAACGCAATTAAGAAGAAAAGATAGGATAAAAGTTAAAAACTGTTCCCGAGCAGTTTTATATCCTGGGGCGGTATTCAATTCAATACTTTAGTATAAAAAAATAAGACAAATACTTAGTATTTGGCTTAAATAAAATACTTCGCCAAAAATGGTATTCAAAGGACGATTTTTTACTTAAGTATTTGGCTATGTATAAGTAAAAATATTGCTTCAATCAAGTAAATGCTTAAGTATATTTTGTACTTAAGTATGCTTGCTATTAAAGGGAATCAGACCCGGCGCTCAAGAGGGCGTTATTCCATGTAAGCGCATGAGCGGACAGTACGTGTTGTCCAATGACGGCAATGTTATTCGATAATTTCACCGGTTACGCAAATGCCATGTTCCGAATGCCCGAAGAATGTCGATTCTCAATCTAGGTATGCCGAAATACAGTTCGGCTCATGATTCGGCGGCTGTTCCCTGCTGGCTCCGCCCACTTGCATACGGTACTTCCAGCTAGCACTCACGTACGTAGACTAGTACTAGTAGTAGTACTCGTATGTGCTTGCATGCGTATGTAGCTAGCTGGCTGTGCATGAGCATCAACGTCTAGCGAAACAAGTACACTCTTCTTACTTTGAATCTTAGTCTTACCCTCGAACTTAGTAACTTACGTACATGTACATTACGCCGTTTACGGTATGCACAAACGTGTACTGGCATAGCTCGCTCGGCTAGCGCTCACAACGTACGTGAAAGGGCAAGCAACGCATATCCGCAATCTACCAGTTTGATTGACAGCGTTACTCGTCAAACTTCGGAACTAAGATGGCGATGATTGTGACGTCATCCAACAGCGCCCTCTTGAGCTCCGGGTCGAAATTCCTTTAAAATGAGTATTTTTTACTAAGTATTTTGCCTACTCTTGATAGGACACGATAGGCCTATCCATTCATAGTTGAAAGTTCATTGCTACGTGTTTTGAGAAATGGCTGCATTCATCTTCACAATCACCATCAAGAAATTCGCCAACATCTTTCTTATCATCAGCGTGTACGTCCTCTTCAAAAATACATTGACACTGAATTAGTCAAACGGTATCGATAAATGGTAACGGGATTGGTCGCATAACTGAACTCGTAGCACAAGACATCACCAAAGAGCAACACAAATCATTAACTTAGGCCATAAAGCATACACAGATTGCAGATTTTGCCTGTGCGGCTACGCTACGCTACGGCACGGTACCTGTACCTATACACTGCCATTCGTCGGCTCAGAGTGGACGAACGAAAGGACCAAAGCAGGGGTCATTATATCGAAGTTCTGAACGGAATAAAATACGCACCCTTTAGTAAAATCTTGTGTGACTTCATTTCGAATGCTGGTAATTGATGTCCAACACGTATTCTTGCTCCACGGAAAGACTGAGAGTCTGTTAATGCTATTTTAGTACTAAACTAGACCATCTAAAGCGCTGCGCGTACAATATTGGTATTGCGAAGCAGCGCTGCGCTGCATGCTGCATGCGCTTCGGAGCGCTCTTCGTCTTTGTTTAGACTACCATACCGTTGCGGTACACCAATGTATGTACACAAAACCTATGGAAATTCACCGCACAAAATGATTGTGCGATTGTTCTTTTAACACGCAAAGGGCCGTAGAGAATTTTCGCACAAAACTGTTCGCCAGCTGTGATGAATCAGCTGATGTGCGTGACGTCACTATATTGCTTAGTACTTTACTTAGCTGTGGTCTACATAAGTAAAGATCTAAGAACTGTCTTGAATATGGAATAAGCCAAATAATTAGCTGAGCCAAATACTATGTATTTTTTGTACTTTTCTTAATTATTGAATTGAATACCGGCCCAGATGCCTTTCCATTGCATTACGTTCATTCAACTTTTTGCACATACACGCATTAAATGTAATAAGACGCGCTGATAGACATTGATGCGCAATGGAACTTCAGTGACATCACACCATCAGCTTAATGGTGTTAATGTATGCAAAAGACATGAAAGGACGTTTATTACTAGCTGTCTCTGGGATAAGAGCGCAAGGCTTTCGCTCATTAATATTGGTTAAAATCTTCCTAAGATATTTTTGGGAATACCAAAGATAAAATATTTCAGGGACAATTTATCTTAGGGGAGATAAAATTGTTATCTCTGTGGATTTTCAGAATACCCCTTTGGTACACGGACGATAAGGAAAACAAATGTTAAAGAAGAAGATGAAGGCATATTCGATGATAATTATTGACACACATCAGCCAATACCGATTCAAGAGCGTAAGCGAAGCGCCCTTCATTATGACGTCACAATATGCTAGGCGTATGGTACGCCTATATTTCAATGTTCAGCGCTGCGATTGGTTAACAGTTTGGGTTGTGACGTCAACTCCCTGGAAACTAAACCCTGCAAACAAATACGACTCTAACCACACATTGCCCATCTATGGAGCTTTGGAGAACACCTAAAATTTAGTGGTTCTTGTCGCAACGAATTAGCATCGAGAAATTGACGATTCGGTTGCGTTTTCTTCACGCTGACAGTACCGTGAGTACCCCTTGCCGTTTCTTCACTGCTAAATAATGTGAATGTGAATAAAAATGTTAATCAAACATTGTAGGATTTAAGAACTATTATTTTGTTTTTAACCTGAAGAACGAATTACCCAGAAAATGTGTTCATCTGTATACATATCTTATTTGATTGTTGTATCTGTCGTTATCCATTGAGTTGTCAGATATAGGTTTCTGTTCCCTTATCATTGTGCATGTGGATAGAAATGTGAAAGAAAAAGTATCGAAGAAACATTGTTGTTGCAGTACGGTGACAGTTTCAATGTTCATGCATTGTATTTCTGCAGATGTCAGACATCCCGACTAAGTTCGAAATGTCAGTCCAGATGAGAGCCACATCATCCGAAACCCAGGGACTTCCATTCGAACCGGTGGTCGACCACGAGGCTTCAATCCCAGAAGCAATGGAGATCACAATGATTACTCTTCCCAGTGGTGATTCCGCCCTCCCTGACCCAGATAACCATTCCGATGTGCAGGACCTATCGCCCCAGCAAAGAGTGGGACGAGCACAAAGAATGGCCCGCCGCCGCCAACGGCTTGCCCGCGGCCCGGCGTCCGACCACAAGGCCGAAATAAGCCAAGCTTTGGCAAAATATACCGAAAACAATTCGGATCCAGCCGCCGTCGCCACTAAGCCACCATCGTCCAATGGTGAGGCTGATGCCACAGATATCTTCCTTGGACTCCCATCCCAGAGTTCATCAACGGGAAGTGCCCTTTCCGAACAGGTGAATTCATTTATTTATTTTATTTATTGGTGTTTGGAAAGAGGCTAGTCTGTTTACTCTGTAGACAATGGTCACGATGGTAGAGGTGGTCTTTCGCCAAAATTTACATAGCTTGAAGAAATAACGTATGACGAGGATTTGTCCTACCAAAAACACTTAATGATAGGAACATTATTATGATCTTTTCGCCCATTCATTCAAGGAAGTTTGGATACATTTATATGACTATCTGCATATCAGTCAAACTAAAAAGCGTAGATCAACAACCAAATCCTGTATTTCCTGCATCTTGTTTTGACAGATCAAGTCTGGCACTTCAGTTCAAATGGCCGACGCCGGCATGTCAGTTGAGTGGAATAACTTTCAACCAGACACCCAACGATATCCTCCTGGGCCACAGGTTGAACAAGGAGTCGATGTGGAGATCACTGGAGGAACGGAGCTCACGGTGTCTGCTCAGCCGAGCGGTGATTCAGCCGGCCTTTCCGACGTGCCTCAGAGAAAGAAGCGAGCACAGAGGTTGGCGCGTGGTCGTGCGTCTGACCACCACCTGGAGATTGCTGAAGCTCTGCACGATTCACCAAGGTCAGTTTGAGTTCAGTTGAGTCTGCATCATCATCCATTGGACTTTCTTCTCCGGGAGATATGTCATCTGGCCAGGAGAATGTCTCCGAGATCGTGGACGAGGAGTCGCCCTTCTCAACAGAGACCATGGTAAGGTACCACAAACTTTTCTGTACAAAATGACTAAAGAGAGTGATAGTGACAGACAGACAGAGTTTCCTTCCAATAGGTAATAAGTTTATTTTGTTCATTTCTATGTTATTTCGCTTTTACACACAGTTCCCTCACTATCTTTCAAAGTTGATAAAGGACTCCTCATATGCTACTTATCTTGACTTTGACCAAGTAGGTTTTCTGACTAATGACTAGTCAGAATGAAGTGCTTTTCCATTTAGTTTTCAATGCATGTTCTTAAATTTTTTCCAGGTTACCATTGGACCTGATTGAGTATATCCGGCCGGAGATCTCCCAACTAATGGACCAGAGGATGCAGGTATCGCCTCTATTGAGAGGCGAGCACGGAGGATGGCGCGCGGCCGTGCGTCTGACCACCACCTGGAGATTGATGAAGCTCTGGCAAGATTGACCAAGGTCAGTTTGAGTCCATCTAATTCCACATCACCATCTATTGGACTTCCGTCTCCAGGAGATGCGTCATCTGGCCAGGAAAATGTCTCCTGGATAGTGGACGAAGAGTCGTCTTGCCCAACAGAGACCATGGTAAGAAACCGTAAACTTCTCTGTACACTAAAGAGAGTGATATATAGTGATAGAGATAGGGAGACAGAGTTTTCTTCCAATAAGTCTATCTTTTAAAGTTGAATTGACGAAACATAAAATGAAGTACTTTTTTATCATCTAATCAATGTATGTCCTCATTTTTTTCCAGGTTACCATTGGACCTGATGGAGTATCTCCGGCCGGAGATCTCCCTACTCATGGGCCAGAGGATACAGGTATCGCCTCTATTGAGAGGCGAGCACGGAGGATGGCGCGCGGCCGTGCGTCTGACCACCACCTGGAGATTGATGAAGCTCTGGCAAGATTGACCAAGGTCAATTTGAGTCCATCTAATTCCACATCACCATCTATTGGACTTCCGTCTCCGGGAGATGAGTCATCTGGCCAGGAGAATGTCTCCTGGATAGTGGAGGAGAAGTCGTCCTTCCCAACAGAGACCATGGTAAGGAACTTCAAACCTTTTAGTAGAATAAAGAGAGTGATAGAGACAGACAGGCAGAGTCTCCTTGCAGTTGGTACTTACACATAATTTCCAAACTATCTTTCAAAGTTGATAGCGGACTCCCCATATGCTGCTGATCTTGACATTGACAAAGTAAGTTTTCAGACTGAAGATCAGTAAGAATGAAGTGCTTTTCTAACATCTTATCTATGCATTTTCTCATTTTTTGCCAGGTTACCATCGGATCTGATGGAGTATCTCCGGCAGGAGATCTCCCTACTCATGGGCCAGAGGATGCAGGCCGCGCCTCTATTGAGAGACCAGCACAGAGGATGGCGCGCGGCCGTGCGTCTGGCTACCGGAATGAGATTGATGAAGCTTTGGCAAGATTGACCAAGGTCAGTTTGTGTCCATCTAATTCCACATCACCATCCATCGGAATTCCGTCTTCGGGAGATGTGTCATCTGGCCAAGAGAATGTCTCCGGGATCGTGGACGAAGAATCGTCTTGCCCAACAGAGACCATGGTAAGAAACCATAAACTTCTCTACACTAAAGAGAGTGATAGTGACAGAGAGAGACAGAGTTTCCTTCCAATAGGTACTTAGACTATTTTTTTCTACCTTTCAAAGTTGATAAACTACTCATCTTATCTATGCATTTTCTCATTTTGTTGCCAGGTTACCAGTGGAGCTGATGGAGTATCTCCGGCCGGAGATCTCCCTACTCATGGGCCAGAGGACGCAGGCCGCGCCTCTAATGAGAGACGAGCACGGAGGATGGCGCGCGGCCGTTCGTCTGACCACCACCTGGAGATTGATGAAGCTCTGGCACGATTGACCAAGGTCAATTTGAGTCCAGATGATTCAGCATCACCATCCATCGGACTTTTGTCTACTGGGGTTCCATCCAACCAGGAGAATGACTCTGGGATCGTGGACGAGGAGTCGTCTTGCCCCACAGAGAAAATGGTAAGGTACTGCAAACCATTCTGTACCATAAAGAGTGTCATAGAAACAGACAGGCAAAGTTCTCTTCTTATAGGTACTAAATTTAATTTGTTGATTCCTTTGTACAGTATTTCGATTATACACATTATTTACGAAATATCTTTCAAAGTTAATAAAGGATTCCCATATGGTACTGAACTCGATATTGAAAAAGTATGTGTTCTGAATAATCTGGCCAATCATCTAATGTCCCCATCTCCTCAATTTGTTGCTAGGTGACCATTGGACCTGATGGAATATCTCCGGCCGAGGATCTCCTAACTCATGGGCCAGAGGATACAGGCCGTGCTTTAATTGAGAGGTATCTTCGTTTTCGTTCAGTCTTGACACATTGCATGATGCTCCTGATGACAACTAACAAGGACCGTGGGTGTTATTGTGTCATTATAACGTTATAAAGATCCATAAAGGACAACAGTTCGAGGGTTGTATTTGTCATACCGAGAGCACAGCACTGATTGGTTGTTGCAGGGTATTTTCAATTAACAATCATAGTCTTGAAGTAAAACAACTTCTATGTTCTATGTATGGAAGGGTTGAAACAGAAGAAAGCATTCATCAATCTTGTTCTTCACATTCATTGTCATTTTGAGCAAGAGGTTCATTAAGAGAAGTACTCCTTACAGTGACGACCCATTCCCCAATATATTATAGTGTAACAATTCGACATTCGACATTTTTCTCACTAGGAAAGAACATAATTTTGCCTCGCACGGAAAGGACAAATAAAAGACAAATATATTGAAGAAAACCGCTTGGTAGCAACATGCTTATGATGAAAATATAATTTATACTTTCATCTACAGCTGCCCAAAACCTAGTCCCGACTGTCCGTCACAGTGGTCCTGTCCAGCTGACTACCAGGATAAAGCCGTCATCAAAAGGCTTCGTCATCTGAAGATCACGTGTCCAACGCTGAACTTAAAGGACCTGACAACATTCAACATTGGTCGGAAAGTTACAGTGAGTTACTCTATTCCTTTCAATATTCTACAAGAAAGAGGATAACTAAATCTATGTGAATGATTCTAGCGGTGCAATATCAAGAAAGAGGAGATTAAATAGAATGATCCTTTTGAGGCGTACTAACATAGTACGAACAAATCTTCCAAGTCACAAGATGTACGATATCAACATATTCGATGGCTTCAAACCATATAAAATACCGAAACCGAAATCAAATAAAATCGAGAAGGGGGAAGCTGCGGAGAAAAAAAAATCTGAAATCAGTGCTCAGTTTTCGTATCTTGATTTCTGTTTCAGGGCATGAATGATCTTTTGGAGATCGGGCGAGGGAGTTACGGGCGGGTTCTTCTTGCCCGCCATGCCGAGTCAGCTATGCCCTTTGCCATTAAACAACCGTCGCGAAGTAATGACTTCACCTCGCCCGGTGAGCTGATTGATCACATCAAATCGACCAGGACTAGAGCGACAAAGGAAGCGATGGTGCACGAGTTACTGTCCTCCAGCTCATTCTTCCCACGCTCCTTCGGAACTATAGACGCTGAGAATGACCTATGCCTCGCTATCGAATTCGTAGGAGACGAGAAGACAGGAAAGGGGTTTCCTCTCTTCGCACCTCCACCGCTGTCGGCTGCGGACGGACTGGCCATAGCAGAGGATGTTGTGAGAGGGATGATGGAGCTCCATGACCACGGGCTTCTGCATAACGACCTAAAATCAGACAACGTCCTACTCAAGCGGCATGGGGATCGTCATGGCGCCGTGATCATAGACTTTGGTCTCGTAAGCACGATTACCGCGCCAATGCAGATGACAGGGGTGCCGGAAGCCTTCAAGAATGCATACATATTCGGACAAGAAGGGAACTATCTCGCACCCGAGGTCATCATAGACGAGGAACCGACATCCATCCACTCCGACATCTTTTCAGTCGGACGATTGCTTCTCGACATAACCCAAGTTGTTGAAGGTACCTACTTTCTTTAACACATTGTCTTTACATTAAACGAAATCATAATGAACTAGGCCCTACATACATTTTGCAGAACAGAGCAAGCATTTCGTTACACATGGTCGTGCCAAAGATTTATAGGATGAATACCATCTTGATTATCAGTATAACTGTGATAATGCTTTTAATATAAATGATGTGTGATTTTTCACAGTGATCGTTAGAAATGTACGAGTTTTTGACTGAAAAACCTAAAGTAAAATCATCTAGTACCAACATATCTGAATGATGTAATGAAGATCTGAGGTATCCTTTTCATTCTCCTTCTCTTTTTTTTCCTTTTCAATTGATATTTCCACTCCTGCTTCCTTTCTCTTCACATCTCCTTTGATATTCTTTCTTAGTTTTTTTCTTAGTTTAATTTTGTCTCCTCTCTCTTCCCGCTTGCAATCCTCACTTTCTACCCTCTCCTCTCCTCATATATATGTTCATCTTTCCATTCTCCTTTCTCTCTCTCGCCTCCAGATCTTCGATCTCCGGTCCTTCATAGTATTTCAGAACTAGCCATTAAGTGCATGCACAGATTCCCAAACTCACGACCAAGTCTCGAAGACGTTCTCAACCAGCTTATTAATATGAAGGCTCAAGTAAAGAAGCCCTCGTTGTGGAGACGATTTCTTAAGAAATTTGTGTGTGCAAATGCAATGTAAATACCAGATAGTCTGACAAATTGAACTAAATATTTCACTATTTGCATTCGTTTGCAATGTTCACTTAAGAATACAACAAAAAATGTACGACATCAATATGTTATGCATTAGCACAGGAAAATATATAAATTACCTAATAAGCACAGTGTTACTGACAATCCACTGTGAAGGCTAAGATATTCTGGAGAAACATAATTTGAAAATAACAACAAGTACAACACCTATGAAGCAAAAATACTTTTCTTTGAACACTTCAGTACAGCTTGATACAGCATTACAACGAGGATTATTATATGGCTTTAACTAAATATAAGAGGGCTAAATATTGCACACTTGCAACTATCAAAATATATTTTGATTTTCAGAAAAGCAGATGAATCAGAGAAGCAGATTGATGAAAGTTTGCGAATTATAAGCAAGTTATAAATGTTTTCAATCACTGACCCTGAATACCGTTTTGGGCAACTCCTTTCGTCCCAGAGCGTCACGTATTATGAGCTCTATGAGCTTGCTGCGTGTACCGTATTGTCCGGACTACGTCCTGGTTTGGTGAAGACAATATAGGTTTCTGGGTTTAGTGATGAACATTTAATGAAAGCTCGTGACTTTCTTATAATTCGCCTGGTTTCCCCAAGCTATCATTAGTTTGCTTCTCTGATTTTTCTGCTTTTAACATTCCTTAAAATCAAATTACTATTAAAATTATATTGATAAAATGGGGTTTCACTAAAATTATTAAAACAAAATCCAATGACTACGCGTTGTTATTGTTGTACGATATATTTTACAGAACGCTATAACGCCAAAAATTATGGCAATGGATGCCAGGTATATACTTCTATGTGTATCTCCGAAACACCATTGTAAATATTTTGCACAAACTATTGTTTCACTACGTAAGAGAGATTGATTAGTGACGAGGGAAGAAGGGGAAAACAAAGAGGAGGAGAGTCGGAGAGATACAGTGAGAGAACGAGAGAGTGATTGGGGCATAGGTCAGAAGACAGGAGGAAAGAGATAACGAGAGAGACATGAGAGATATGAAGAATGATTCAGCAACTTTGTATGCATTAAGTGTTCACACATTTCATATGAAAGTGCAAGTAGTGTCTGCTGTACTTTTGCAATATTAAGTGCTACTCTAATAGCTCATTTTGGGGCGGCACAAACAAATAGTGATGAAATGCACTAAATAATTTAGTTGTCTACGCACGTAAAGTGTCATTTGCTATGAAAAGCAATTTGTAAATGAGCCCTCCCGTGCGATAAAGACACACCCTTCTGACGTCATAATGCTGTTTGCAGGAGCGTGACGGATTGACGCCGTGATGATCACGAGATCTCTCATTATTTATTCATTCACACATTCAGTCATGCATATTCATCATACTCACCTTCATCGACTATACACATACTGTATAATCATGCAAAACAAAACAAAACAGGTCAACATGAATATGTCCATCAAAAACAATAATGCAATAAACTGTTTTAATCAACCTAATCCATTCGACTCATAAATCATTTTTAAAATTGTAAACAGCATTTCTTTAAACATCATAAAAACACGAGTAGCCTACAAATAGGCCTACAGACCGCAAATCACAACACAAAGCGGAACGTGAAAGGCAGATTAAAGTGCGCATGCGTTTATTAAAGATATAGCCAATTTTTTCTTATCATTTTCTCTTATCAGTGTAATCTGGATTTTATGCACATTTCGGCAGGTATTGGAAACACTTGCCTTACTGCATCTTCATGAAAATTGGCAGTGAAAATTGCACGTCAATGACTAAGTACGGCAAAGGAAGATATTAAAAAATAGATGTGCGGCTACAATACTTCATTAGTCTGAATAATTTCAGCTGTAACAAGGTATTCATGGTCGTGAAATCTTGTGTGTATGAGATAATTAATTCAGGGCACAACAACCCTCATTGTGCACCACACATGTGAGCCCACGTGATATTTCTTCCAAAAGCGTCATGTATTATTATTATTATCATTTACACTTTTCCAGGAGGATGTTGCATATAGGTTTTCAATGATTGTAACTTAAATGTAGTGGTAGCTACCAAGAAAACATATTATCTCCAACATGGCCCTGATCTCTGATATCATCCAAACTTTCTATTCGTAAGCATCTGAAGTTATGCATATGCATCTGAACAAAAGCATTAGATCTAATGTCTCGCAAGCGTGACGATCTTGCCACCATTCTGTAAAAATTAGACGTGTTTTCAGTCCTTCATATTTTTTCCAAAACCATAAGGACTATCAACTTCACCCCTTCTCCTACGAGGTTTGATGTGACAGGGTTGTGCTTTATTCATCATTTTGCAACTACATGCACCATTTTTGATCATTAGATGATATAGTGCTTCTCTTTCCCCGTTTTTTCTTCAATTTTATTTTTGCTTTTATGATTTTTTTTCTTTCCATACATGTGCAGTAACTGACATTTTTTCTTTGAATGAATCATAAAAATGAATATTCCCGTAGCAGCATCTACCTGTCACAGCCCGTGTTAGTTGGTAGATTGGCTGCTCCATCTATCCATTGATTGATTCTATCCACTTTTGCTGTGGTCTGCCCTTCCTTCGCTTGCCTACCCGGTACGGTATGGTGGCCAGCTGTATGTACCGTATAGGGAGAGAGAAAGTAAGAGGAATATGTAGTGGGAGAGAAAGTAAGAGAGATACACTGAACTCCAAAAGTTTAGGAACACCTGCATTCATTGTGTTTTTCTATAATTGGTAGGCTTTATTGATATTCAGGCTCATAGCATAGTTCAAGTTTTGTTTTAAAGTGAATAGTATATAAGAATGTACATTTTATCCTTGATTCAAACAAAGTTATACTCTATTAAATGGCTGCCTACCAGTCAATATGGCATTTTCTCAAACCTTTTTATTACATTCGCGTAATCTAGATATCCAGAGCTTTTCACTCTTATACAAGGTTGAATGCGTAACTTTTCCGAGATAGAAGTCAAACACACATAAAATTAAACAATACTTAGTGTTTCACTTGTATGGAAACCTCTTTTTTATTTAATTCAAAAACATAAACGACAAGAAAGGGGATAGAAATCTGTAGACTGGGGCGGCCAATCCATGATTGCCAGGACTTGTGTCTCTTCCTTTTTCTTCAAGTAGCCTTTGCATATTCTTTGAATAGTCTTGACGTGTGCTTTGGATCATTGTCCTACTGGAAAACGAACCCTCCTCCGATCAGGCGTTTCCCTGAAAGGAAGGCCTTCCGCTGTAGGATTGAATGATAGCCTTGCTGGTTGAGGATACCCTATACTCTGTGCAAATAAGAAAGATTGGATGATATCAGAGATCAGGGCCATGTTGCAGATAGGTTTTCTTGGTAGCTACCATTGATGGTAAGGTAGAATAATTTAAAACCTATATGTAACATGCTCCAGGAAAGTGTAGAAAATCAATGGACAAAAAACGGGCAGAAAAATAAGAGGAATATGGAATAATGAAAAACGGAACAACAAAGATGATAAGGCTCAATTAAAGTCAATATTTCAACAACAACAAAATAAAAGGTTAAGCGATGGTAATGCCAGGAGTTCAGGTGTCGTGACTTCGGGCTTCCGCAATTAAGCTCATCACCCTTACCGACTACCATTAGTTCCCTTCTGGTATGGCGACCGGCCCATTCGCGTATCCCTTCCTACCTCCTAAAAACTATAGCCTATAAAAACTATAGACCCCAGGTCGAAATTCCCATAGAAACCAGTAGAAACCAGTAGAGAGCGTCTACTGGTTTCTACTGGTTTTTCATAAACCAGTAGAGTCTACGGGTCTAAGGAGGAACTGGAAAATTAAACCAGTAGAAACCAGTAGAAACCAGTAGAGACCAGTGAAATCTACTGGTATTGGAGACCAGTAGAAACCAATAGAAACCAGTGAGACCTAATGGTTTGAAAAGGAGTGTGAATAATACTAAGTCAAACCAGTAGAAACCATTAGAGACCAGTGATTCTACTGGTATTAGAGACCAGTAGAAACCAATAGTTGAAAAGGAATGTGAAAAATCAAAGTCAAACCAGTAGAAAGCAGTAGAAACCAGTGAGATCTAATGGTTTGAAAAGGGGTGTGAAAAATACAAAGTTAAACCAGTAGAAACCATTAGAGACCAGTGAATTCTACTGGTATCGGAGACCAGTAGAAACCAATAGACACCAGTGAGACCTAATGGTTTAAAAATTAGTGTGAAAAATACAAAGTCAAACCAGTAGAAACCATTAGAGACCAGTGAATTCTACTGGTATCGGAGACCAGTAGAAACCAATAGACACCAGTGAGACCTAATGGTTAGAAAAGGAGTGTGAATAATACGAAATCAAACCAATAGAAACCATTAGAGACCAGTGATTCTACTGGTATTAGAGACCAAGGAATGTGAAAAATCAAAGTCAAACCAGTAGAAACGAGTGATCTAATGGTTTGAAAAGGGGTGTGAAAAATACAAAGTTAAACCAGTAGAAACCATTAGAGACCAGTGAATTCTACTGGTATTGGAGACCAGTAGAAACCAGTAGACACCAGTGAGACCTAATGGTTTAAAAATTAGTGTGAAAAATACAAAGTCAAACCAGTAGAAACCATTAGAGACCAGTGAATTCGACTGGTATCGGAGACCAGTAGAAACCAATAGACACCAGTGAGACATAATGGTTAGAAAAGGTGTGTGAAAAAATTCAAAGTCAAACTAGTAGAAACCAGTGAGATCTGATGGTTTGAAAAGAAGTGTGAAAAATACAAAGTCAAACCAGTAGAAACCATTAGAGACCAGTGAAATCTACTGGTATTGGAGACCAGTAGAAACCAGTAGAAACCAATAGAAACCAGTGAGACCTCATGAATATTCATGAGCATTCACGTGTCACAATTTTTTACTTTTAACTAGATAACTTCCACATAACCAGATAATAGGAATATTAAAGTATTTATACCAATACATGATTTGAAGTTTAAACATAAATTAGTGAATGTCACCTCCTGAAGTGAAGACAATAATGATAAAAGCAATGAAAAATGATATTATTATGTAAGTTGTACTAACCAATATCTTTTGAACCTCATAACTGTACCACTATATAAAAAAAAGTGTGTGAAGGCAAGAGTAGGTAATAGGATAGGAATAGGATAGGATAAGATTAGGTATAGGGTAGAATAGGAATAGGTAAGATCATAATAAATAGGCCATAATTTGGATTAGTTCAGGATAAATTAAAATTATCATATGCTCAATATTTTTGGTATTGGATTAACATTTTGATTCTACTGGTTTCTACTGGTATTGTACTGGTATTGTACTGGTATTGTACTGGTATTCTACTGGTATTCTACTGGTATTCTACTGGTCTTCTATTGGTCTTCTATTGCATCCAGTAGAAATTCCTACTGGTTTCTACTGGTATTCTACTGATATTTTTCTAATGGTTTCTACTGGAAATCATTTCACTTTCCATATTGAAACCAGTAGAAAATTTCCAGTAGAAACCAGTAGGAATCTCTACTGGACCAAAAGAGAAACCAGTAGGAATCTCTACTGGACCAGTAGAGAAACTGGAAGGAATCTCTACTGGACCAGTAGAGATTCCTACTGGTTTCTACTGGTCTTCAACTGATATTTTTCTAATGGTTTCTACTGGAAATCATTTCACTTTCCATATTGAAACCAGTAGAAAATTTCCAGTAGAAACCAGTAGGAATCTCTACTGGACCAAAAGAGAAACCAGTAGGAATCTCTACTGGACCAGTAGAGAAACTGGAAGGAATCTCTACTGGACCAGTAGAGATTCCTACTGGTTTCTACTGGTCTTCAACTGGTCTTCTACTGGATCCAGTAGAGATTCCTACTGGTTTCTACTTGTATTCTACTGGTATTTTTCTAATGGTTTCTACTGGAAATCATTTCACTTTCCATATTCAAACCAGTAGAAAATTTCCAGTAGAAACCAGTAGAAATTCTAATGGTTTTTCTCCACTGGTTTCTACTGGTTTTTCGTCCTGGGACTCTAACTCTTTAGGGGAGGAACAAGGGTGATCCCAATAACCCCGTTCATATACACCGCCTATCCGCGAAAAAGGCGCAACATTTGCGGCAATTTTGCCGATGCATTACCGATAGCTGCGTATATGAACATGAATCGCTCAAATAATGCGGTATTTGCTTCCTCCTTTTTTTGCGCTTATTTTGCGGCTTTTTCGCGGATCGAGACCTAGTAATAATACCGCAATATTGCGGTAAGCGAATCTTATAAACTGCGTCCGCAAAATAGGCGTAAATGTTGCGCATTTTGCATCGCGCTCTGGAATGTGGGTCGCTAATCCTACAGCTCGTATGGCTGAGCGGAGCATGTCACCATTGGTTTGGAGAGAGTCCAGCTGTCCAAAACACCGCAACATTTCGGATTTTGGGGGTGTATATGAACGGTGCTTTTGCGGCTCGCTGGAAACTTGCTTACCGATGTGCATCGGTAATAATAGCGGTATATGGTATATGAACGGGGCTAATGCCTTTGCCGGGCCATCCGACAATCCTTGAACCTTGGTTTTGCAACCTTGGAGTTAGCGGGTTTCGAACCCGTGTTCGCTAGCACGAGTGTGAGGTAGTTCCGGCGCTTACCCTACCACTAGGCTATAAGACGTCGGTGGTTTTGCTTGGTGATTTTAGCGTATAGACTATTATTTTCAAATCAACGAGAAAAAAAACAAAAGAGCATCTATGTCAGGAATCGAACTCACGACCTTCAGGTTATCAGTCTGACGCTCTACCAACTGAGCCAACAGACCGATTGCTGATGTTGGTACATTTTCAAAGAGTATTAAACATATATACTTGCAGATTTGTCAAAAAGTTTCTATCTATTAATTATCTATTATCTATCTATCAATATTCTTTTTGATATAAATAAATGTGCAATTTATGAAAATATCACATGGGGGAGGGGGGATTTGTTGCCCAAATGTATCCTGAAAGTGACCCGAGAGCCCTCTAAATCTGATGCAATCTTGTAGTAACATGAACTATGATATGACATCTTATATGCCGTGAGATAATTAGAATAATTGAAATGTTACTTTTCCATGGCGCTCGCTTTTCTCTCCGTCTCTCTCTCTCTCCCAACCTCCTCTCTCCACCTCTCTCTCACTCCCTCCTCCTCCTCTCTCTCTCTACCCCCCCCCCCTCTCTTTCTCTAAAGCCATCTTCGTTGTTCTTTTCTTTTCCGATGCAAGCATTCTTTCATATGGAGTACCAAAGTGGTGTCGTCATATGAACATGTTGTCAAGACAAATTGGCTCTAAACAAACTCACTCCACCGAGAGGTTTACCTGTACGATATTGTATATCGGGCTAGTTTCCGGCATTCTCAATTACATTCCCCGTTGTAATCATCGATGCTTGTCTGCCCGTATTGTTTAGAGCCATTCGTCTTGACAATAATGCTCAAATGACGTCACACTTCGGTACTCTATATTCAGATAAGCAGACGTAGACGGTTGCTTATTTTCCCCCACAAATATATTTTTTTATTCTTGAATGCATCAACATTTTCAAATTCATGACATATATCAATAGGGTAATGATGAAACTGATCCATGTATAATCATGTAAATGCTCATTGTTTTGATGAAGGAAACACTGAGATATCTATATTGTGGATGCAGGGAATTGTCCTAGTCAAAACTCAATTCAAACAGTGATGCAACACTTTGGCAATTGTCGACAAAAACTCTCCTGAATATAAAAAATGCCATGTTTTCTTACATATTATTTGCTGGCTGAGCCTCCCCCCCCCCTCCCAACAACAATAAAACTAAAATCAGAGTAAAAAAGTAAAATGATTTATTACAATATAAAATTGAAAATGAGAATAAGGGATATTAGGTGGGATGTGACAAACATACATTTTATTTCAAGAAGTAAAAATTATAAATATATACCTGTTCTTTTAGAATGCTGTCTTTATTAAATGCTTAGAAGTATAACTCATTAAGCTTATGCCATGGTCACAACCGGCCGGCCGTGTTTTTCTACGTGGAGTTGGCAGCTTGCTTGCCAACTTCTAAGATCCTTCCCTGCGTCGTCCTTGCGTCCGACGCAAGGAGTTTCATCGAAACCCGACGCAGATCACAATAAGCAGAGAGAAGCATATATGTTTATGTGAAGGAACATCTCAGGGGGAATCAAGAAAAACTGAGCTGTACACTCTAAAATGCGAAGAACCTAAGCCTTTTGAATCACCAATTACGGTAGATAATTTACCACGCCAACACTGATTCTGGTAACATGAATATATAGATATACAATGTACATGATGGATAACTTATACTGTTGGAGATTCATATGCAATGGAATGTCATTTGAGAGAGAAATAGTTTGTTCAAACATTGCTTTCCTCAATTAAATACAACCACAATTATTCTGCTTCTTATGGAGAATGAATTCCATATCGTGTTCCTGCATCAATACTGTGCACTTCACATGCTATTACTTGCATCACGGGCGTGTGTGTGACGGGGATTTGTGTCGAAGAATGATCCATGGCGCCGGTCTCTTACACTACTACATCATGGGATGACTTTCCCTTATATGTGCAGTATTGAGAATTCAACGTGCTTCACATAATCCTTTAATCTTAATACTCAGGGGGGTGCATTAGTCCCCCATCCCCGTCAATTTTTTGTCGGTACTTCCGAACACCTCAATATTTCGAAACGAACATGGATTTTTTTTCTGATCCTTTCCGCACATTTTGATACCAAATTTATGACGATCGGACCTACCGTGCCGATATCAGATTACGTTTACCAAACACATGTCACTGAAATTTCGCTATTTTTGCTATATGACTGAGCACAACCATATGGACAAAATCATGCAGATTTCCCATTTCATGTAAATACTTTTCTAATAGGTAGTGTAAATAATTACAACACACAAAAACCCACATACACCCACATTCACACACACTTACACCCAAATCGCAAAATGCGCTTGACGAAAAACAACATACGTGAGAAATAGTTACCACAACCTATCCTTTTTTCAGGACTTGATGAGGGATTTTTGAAAGACATTTGTACCAGAAACTAATATTCCTGAGGCTTTATCTAGTGATTTCTTGCATAAATGAGCATACATTGTTGAATTTAAAAAATAAAGGCACTTCCGTAAATTTAGCTATACAACTTGTAGAGTACATAATTCTTGACCCTTAGAAAAAAAATGAGGGAATCGGGCGGCCCATGGCCATGATGACCCCCTCCCCCCACCCTAACAACATGCTTTGAAATACCCCGGTAGTATTAGGGTTAAGAGATGGTGTCATTCTTTGTTCAAAAGTATTCATGCATGCAATCCAACTTTTCGTGAAATAATTCAACGACCATGATTTGCCCTGTGGTCTGTCCAAGCTATGTTGATAGTTAATATGACTGCTTGATATACTATCTCTCTCTCTCTCTCTCTCTCTCTGGGTGCTTTGTCGTGTGACGTAGGCGATCATGGAGTGCCACACTGTTCTCTGTACTGAGCTCTTTGTATCATGGTAAACCAGTCAGTCAGGATGCTTATCAACTTAATAATCCTTCTTTCCATGCCCCATACCCCTGGTTCTTTTTCATCAATCCAAACTCTTTCAAATCAACTTTACACATTATACGACGTACAAAATCTCAACCTTCAGATTCTTGGCTCACATATCAGTTTCATAATATACATACATGATAATGAAACATTCTTCTTTGTGTGACATAACATACAGCTATGACTTGAGTCATATGTCACAAGTTAGGTAAATACTCGTTGTAGGCATATCTGAGTATGATTACGGTGAACATGTCAATACTGACTGTCCAATGGGTGGATACAAAATACCTTTTGTTCCCCTGCATCAGTTTATAAACTAATGCTCAATACCCCAAAGGAGATGCAGTCCGCTGGTTCAATAATGATGTGCGACTTTCAGCATGTAAACAATTAAGACTGTCGGTTATTTCTGACCAGTCAATCCTGAAGCTCGCAGCTTAATCAAGAGAGATGTGTCACTGATATTTATATAGAACATGTGTGGAGTTACCCCGGTGTTCCACTGTGGGAAAGTCCACCCTTCAATGACCTCTCCTTAAGGAGAGATGTAGCGTTGATAATTTGAGCTACCTCTGCGCGTTCTCTTCAAATCATTCCAAAGCCCATCCGTTAATTCATCGTGACCTTTATTTTAGGGAAGATTTAGAGTGATTTGTTGTGCTAGCTCAGCGGGCTCTCTCACTCCCTTACCATTTTGTCAAGTTTCGCAAATGTCCATCCTATGATGGCATCTCTGGTAGGAGAGATCTATTGTTTATTTGTCAAGCTGGCTGCGCGGATTAATTATCTCCCTCACTCATCCTTCGTTAAGTCGTGCCAAAGTCCATCCTACAGACTATATAGACCACTCCTTTGGGAAGATTAAGCCTAGTGTTCATCTGTTGAGCTCCGCGAGTTCTCGACAATCTCCCTCACTCATTCTACTTTAATTCGGCCTGCTTTGGCGCTTCCTACAGTAGCGTCCCCGCCGACGACGGAATTCTTATGGAATTCTCGCTTTCCTTCATACATTAATGAATCATTATGAATTATGATTCCCCAAGATGTAAATTACTGCTGAGTTTCTCTAACTGGAACGTGCGGCAGTGTCAGCTTGCCCATAAAGCCGTAGATGCTCTATTCCTACTCGTCACTGTGCTTCGCAAAGTGGGGAGCTCTGCAACACTTGACGTCAAGGTCGCTCTCCAGATGCTTGCGCCACTGCTCGACCAACTCGTCGTTTTCCTTGGCAGTGGCGATCGGGTCATCGCGAGAGAAGAGGTTCAGGGCGGGCGCCTTGACCGGGCGGCCAGTGAAGATGCATTCACCTGAAGGACAATGCAGAATAGGACCGTTAATAAACTCTGCTTTGTTTCTTTGGAAATTCTTATGGAATTCTCGCTTTCCTTCATACATTAATGAATCATTATGAATTATGATTCCCCAAGATATAAATTACTGCTGAGTTTATGCCTTATAAAATGTTAAAAATATGTGGCTTGTTTGACACCGAGTCTCCGCGAGACTAGACGGGTCTCCGAGAAGTCATCGTGAATTCAAATGTGTTTTGATTTTTTTTTTCAAGTCTCCTGTAAGTCTCAGTAACGTATCTATGCTGTCCTTGCGACATCTCCACTAATTAGACGGACCTTTAATTCTTACCATTCCCTGAAAACCACATTGGCTTACTACACATCTTTACGCCAATGCTCACGAGAGAGTTCACCCTTCAAGCTCACCTTGATGATGCTATCCATGGTGTACTTGTTGGTCAGCCAATAATAGGTCGGCCTGCGAGTAGATACCCTCGTAGCTATCCCTGGAGAGAATAAAACTGTACAGGATCTGATCAACGACGCATAGTCCTAACGGCTACTCCGCTCCGCAGACGCGCGCTTCTTCTCCCTCTGATGCATCCATCAGGTCGAGCATCTCGGCGTACACGTGGCTGCTGACGGAGAAGGCCTGGACCAGGAGAGGGCGTGTGTCGCCGTCCGTGACATAATCCAGGATCTCCCGCGCGATCTCCTTGGCATTGGCGGGCCAGGCGATGTTGATGGGTCGCGTCTTGACCACCAGTACATCGAATCTAGAACTAAAGATAATATACAACATTGAAACATGTATTACATCAACATATGACTTAACATAGGAAAATATAAATAGTGACTGATCGGCAATAGCGACGATTAATAAAAAGTGGCGCAACATGAGTATTGCAGAAATGTAAGTATAAACAATGATTGATTGATTGATTGATTGATTGATTGATTGATTGATAAGAAGTTAACGACACTACTAACACTTTAGTGTCATGTAAGTGTCGAACAGTTTCCCTAATGTGATTTACAGAATTTGAGCAGGACTATAAATCAGAAATAAATCAATATGCTAACTACTTCGTCGGGATAACTTCCCGACTCTTTATGAAAAGAGAAGCAGGTTCTTTAACGTGCCAATTGTGTGACTCTCCTTTACATGGGACCGACGGTTTAGAGTCTCCTCCGAAAGACTAGGCAATTGGAATAAAATACCTAGGTATACCTGTTGTGATTGGGACACGAGCAGTTTCACATTTAAAATCTAGTGTAAAGATTGATCTTCATTAGAAAGTTTATAACACACAGTCGCAAAATATCTCTAAATAATGTCTTGAGGTCAGAACAACCAAAAAGTTAATACGAATATTTGCAAGTTCAGCACATTCAAGGAGAATGTGTTTAATTGTTAGTGTATAAATACATGATATGCATTGAGGTGGATTTTCTACTGCAAATAAGTATGCATGAGTCAAATGAGAATGTCCAATACAAGCACGAGTCAAGTATAATCAATGTAGAAAAAGATTTACCCGTAAAAGCCTCAGTGGCTTGATAAATTGGGTACACCTGTGTAAAAAGAACATGCAGATAAATAAAATAATTACACCATGGAGCTCAAGCTGTTAACTTATTATATTCTATGTTGCGCCAGGTAAAGAGTATTTAGAGAGGAGGAATGCTGTTTGTCACACTGTGGGGTTCTTCATAAATAAAATAAATAAGGAATAGAAATCGGAACTAATCTATGTAGTTTCAAAATGAAACTTTAATTTTAAGGAATGCATGGAATAATCAGATTATAATGAAACGCAATAACATACACATAGCAATTGAATTGAACAGTGAAATACATTAATCTTTGAATAGGAATTAGGATGGATAAACAATCAAATATTTTTCGATTGGCTCTGTCTACTAGTCATATATATATCAAAAAGCAATGAATTAAATTAAGGGTTTACATCAAACTATCTTCGGTACAGATATCAAAACCTGGATATGGCCGGCTGATAATGTTCAGCGCAGTGTGCAGCGTCAATACAACCCGGTTGCCTTGACGACGCGATCGCGATAACATTGATTTTTGAAGCGCGAGTTCATCAAAAGACCCGCTGTAGAGGTTACACGGTAGGACGTCGATGCCCGAACTGAGGTGGTTGTAGTTGCGATCCTCGATGCTCGGCGACGTCGATGAGGGAGACCAGGAAACCGAACAGTCACCGCCCGGTCTGGGTGCATGGGCACGTGATGGCTGCACCCTTGATTACGACTGAAATATAGTTATCCGCATCATAAATATATATTCAACCCTGTACGCTTTAACTTTATATCATGTAAAGCACACGAGCTCTTAAAAGGACAATGTAATCACACCATTTGGTTTACCAAATAGACTTCGCAAAAAAACCAGCAACTGGATATCTCCTCGATATCTCCAATTAGCATAATAGCCATTTACTAGCATAATAATGCCCAGTGCTAGAATGATTCGTATCCCTGCTATGTACAATACTTCCATTTAACCAGCAACCATTACTTATTACCGCTTGTTAACAAAATGCGTAAGTTGCATAAACCATTGATTATCAAAACATATAGCCACGCTAAAGTAGTTCTCATTTTCATCCCAATATAAATGTATGCCGTAAATACACGGTGGTACCTATCAATGAGAAATACACAACAATATAGGCTTCCTCAAAGTTCGACATGGCTGACATAAAATGGCCGACTTTTGTTACTTGCCAAAAGAGGGCGCTTATGACATTTGACTACTAATTAGACACATTTCAGTTTTTGTTGAAAAATACATACGTTCAGTTTCCGAACTAGAAGAAATTATTCAATTTGAAATGGTAATTTTCGTGTCAGAAATTGTTTGCATTTAAAATGTTCACTTCAGTTAAAAGCACTGATTTTTTAGAAAGCCCAACTTCAATCTGAAAGACTTGCCTACACAGAAATTAAACAGTTGTAGAACACCAACACCCCCCCCCCCCCCCCCCCCCGCAAACTGGCATGTTTCAGACTTACAGTTGTTTTTAAGAATTGAAGACAATGTTGCCTGCCTCCCGGAGGAATGTGTGTCCACACGACGGCCGTCTGCACTTCCCGCTCATGACAGCAAAAACAGTGGCAGGTAGAGTTGGGGCGGATACACTCACTCTCATGCAGCAAGTCCCCAGACTTCCCCGACTCTCTCCCGCACACAGGACTCCCCCCCCCCCCCCCCCCCCCCGTGGGTGACAAAACAGGTCTTTCGTCAATCACGACACCATTACCTCAAACTCGTACTCTCTGACTCTCGTTCCATCATACCAAAACAAAATCTGCCAATCATGTTCTCCCATATGAGCTCACGTCACTTACTATTACATAATACCCTTAGGGCAAAATCAGGCAAGCCGAAAAAACGCGGGTAACAATAAATTAGGCACAGCTCCTAGCTGCGAAAAGGATAGACAAAAGAATTAAGAATGCGATGCATCCAGTGCGCCACAGAGCCTAGGTTACCTGTATTATAAAACATATGGTATGAGGGCTTTTAGAAGATGAGTCGAATTAACTCGGCCATGTGGTGTTTAAAGCTATTACAAAAGAAACACATTACTGAGCAACGTGGCTTCATTGCCAGTCAGTTAACCTTTGTAATTTGGCTTACATTTTATTTTGACACTGTTTACAAGTTGATTTTAAAAGAATTACGAAACTAAGCATTCTGAATGTGGACTGGTAATGAATTCGAGGTTACTGGACCTAAACAATGGGCTGATTTGAAAAGAGTATTTTGTATTTACACGTGTGGAATTTAACAGGTTGAAGGTATTGTACTGATGAATTTCAGCATTCAATGAAAACATGTGCATGAGATAAGGTTTGAAAAGTATCTACGCATTAGAACAGGCAATTTGCATCGTATTTATATCAACAACATTAAGCAACGTTCGAACAGGGGTAACGAAGATCCAAGGTAATGAGAACTGACACATAATACGGAGGATTCTGTTCTGTACGATGAAGTCTGACTATTTTAGAAGGATGCAACGAACCCCATAACGCATTGCAATTAGCGATGTGAGGCACCATGAATGCATTGTAAATCAACAAGGATTTACGTGGAATAGTGAGTTTCAGATTATTCATGACACCAATGTTACGTGATATTTTTCGGCAAACAAAATTTATATGTAAATCCCAACATAAATACATATCTACAAGCACTCCAAGATATGTAACCACAGAACATTGCTTAATTCTAGTGCTGTTGATGTATAAGGGATCATCATTATAACAAGAATTTAGGTCTTGCCTATGCCTGAAAACAACAAATGGAGTGTTTACAATGTTTAGAGATAATCTATTGCACAAAGCTAATTGTGAATATGCATTAAATGAACATTCACTTTATTGATCAAAATGTAAATGCTTTCCTCAGAGGCAACTAAAGCAGTGTCGACTGCAAAAAGAACGTAGTCAAAAGGATGTGGGGAATTTATTATATCATTGATATATATTAGAAACAATAAAGGACCAAGTAGTGAACCCTGTGGTACACCAGGTGTAAGAAACATAAAATCAGAAGTATATGAGTTATAGACAGTGTATTATTTTCTGTCAGCTAGATAGCCTTGAAACCAAAGAAGTGATTTTGCTAATACAGTCAAACCTGTCTATAGCGGCCGCTCAAGGGAAGCGCCAGATGTGACCACTATAGACAGGTGACCATTATAGACAGGTCGGCGGCCATTTTGAAATTTCACACACATGCATTTAGTGCCATGAAAAGTACATGTACCTGTACACCTGTAGTATGTGAATTATTGTACATGTAAGTGTATAGATATAAATGATTTTTTTTTTTAATCTCCGCTTTCCATGTTTGTACATGTAATTTGACCATTTAATGCAGATATCAAGTTGAATATGTGTACATTGCAATTTTTTGTGTGAGACTAAGCTACGCTGGGCCCAGACTAATGCATTACCGACACCACGACGGGGACGTTTCTCACTCGGTGTCATGTGGGCCCTGAAAAGGGCCGTTGGGGTATGGTTGGCCCTGAAAAGTGCCGCTGGGGTAATGGTTGGTGTTTCACGCCTTCTTGAAAAAAGTCAAACATCGAAGTTTGCTTTGCCTTCTACCGCTGCCGTTGAGAGTGTGTCATCAAAGCCTCGTGCATGTCGTCGCACCTCTGTAGTAGATCGTCGAGCCCTTTGCTAATGGCGAACGCTCGGATTTCGCTGCGGCGCTTACTTCGGCTATATAGCAGCCAAGAATTCTACGATGGCCCCGAACACCGCGTCTGCAGGTCGTCATCCTCTTTCTATAGAGAAGAAGATAGAGGTTATTAAGCTACACGACCAGAACAAGATGAGCGCCCGTTCGATAGCAACAAAGCTGAGCACCCAAGGTCTTCGCTGCGGGAGGACTCAAATTAGCAACATCATCCAGAGGAAGCACGAATGGTTCGAGAGCAACTCGCCTCTCGATCGGAAGAGGAAGACTAGGAAGACCAACAATGTCGAGCTAAACGCCATTCGATCTCTACGAATGGTTCAAGGATGTCACAGCTAGGATGCTTCCCGTGAGTGGACCAATTCTTCAGGAAAAAGCACGTGAGGTAGCCACCCAGCTGAATCTCAAAGAATTCAAGGCTTCGAACCCCCACCCCCTTGCCACTTATGACCACACATTTGAACAAGGAAATGTCCCTATTACCTAAGGATGATTCCTATCAAGGCTTTTTTTTTTCAAGTCCGGCGGCGCGTTTTCGTAAAGAATGCAAATTACATTGTAATTATATTTTGATTATTTTGTGATTTATTTTCAATGGATGGAACGCACTCTGGATATATTCGTTGTTGCTTCTCGGACAGAACTCAGACAAGCTTTGGAGGAAACCATTAGTAACGTATTGTTTGATCGATGTAAATAAGATTTGCATATACAACAAGAATTGTCTATTAAGTGAAAGGCGTTGCTTGAAATACAATGGACAATGCACAGATAACGGCAGCCTCCAAGAGGCACCGTGGGTGGATGTAGTACTGCAGCCGCACACGGTGCCTCTTGGTGAAAGAAAATAAGAAAGTAGTCTGATTTGTACTTGCATTAATATCATCATATAGAATGTTTTCAAGCATAATTTGAAAAATTAAATGAAAAAAAGAAATCATTTGGAATCCAAAATGTTTCACCGTATATCTAGCAAAACTTTTCAGCACATAGGCTACTAATGATAAAAACGTGAAAATGAAAAATGACAATGATTTCTATAGTGTCGACCCATGCAGCTATGAACACAATGTATTACTTTGAGCAGGGATGTGTTAGGAAGGAGGGACAACTCAACCATAATATATTCAAACATCTGTATGGATACTAAAGCGTGCTAATGAATGTCAAAAGCATTCCACAATCACTGCAATGCTTTGAAGTCCCATGCGCGGCACCGTCATTTTGCTATCGTCAACTTGGAAAGCAGTATCTTTAATTGCCTGTTTTGTTTCTCGAAGCTGTGTTTCTTATCACATTTTTTTGCAATTTTCAAGAAAGTTAAGGGGTAACACCTCTAAAGATCCTGTATTCGTTTTTCTTCTAAATAATTGTTGAATGATGCACAAACGGAGATATAAGATAATATTCTTACTTACGTAATTAACAAATTTCTTCACTTTCCGGAGATTTCCGGAAATGTCGGATTCAATCATTATCAAAATCATATATTAAGCTGCTTACTTTCATTAACAGAGTTTGCGTGAATTTGCGTGCAAATGAGATATTTTACTTTAAAAAACTGTTAATTTTTGTTCGCTGATATCTCTTTTCCTCACAAAAGTATTGATGCAATCCAACAGAAGTGGACAAGCGAAATAAGACTCTACATTTCTTTTGTTCTCTCTGAGAAACCGTTGCTAGGCAATCGTGTTCGTTATTGTTAAAACACGTGAAAAGCACATGCTGAGACCACGCAATTTTTCGGCGGTGCCACGCATGGGCTCAAAGAAAGAATGTTGTTTCATATCCTTTCCTAACACATCCCTGCTTTGAGGACAACTTTGCGGTATTTGCGCAGCATGATTACCCATCATAGTTATAATCATCAGTTTCAAAATCATCACTTCCTTTAACCAGCGATGTGTAATAGCTGGGGTAAGCACGGGAGTAAAAATCTTTGTGACACTTCTGAGAAATAATAAGAAATAGGTTACAGCTCAAATGAGCTGAAATTGCTGAAAAAGCTGAAATTGACACACCATAAAGTCAAATGTTGTCACATTTTCTCGGAGCAGGCTTCGTGATTATTTAGTCTTGTGATAATGAGATTTTCACTTTTGGACAAATTTGGACGTACAACGTTTTGTGTATCAGATAACCAATTCAGAACACAACGATGGCTATTGTGTATCACACCTGTCCATCTACTAGCAACTGGCTTCAGAATGTCATTAATAATTAATGATGCTTCTGATAGAAAAGAGGTTGTGAGTTGACACGTGTGATGCACAATGGCCATTGTTGTGTTCTATTTGGCCAAATCGGTTTGAAAAGGTAAGGACGTGGCGCTTGTTGCTTTGTTGGGCAATCAGATAACACAAAGATATGTGCCACGTTGTTGTCCAATACTGCTGGCCAAACTCTGTGTCTGAGACCAGTTTCGTAATGTATGCACATTTTCACGAAATGCAGGTGAATGTAAGCAGCGCGTCACTAGGGGAAAGTGGGGAAAGTTGTGAATAAAATTCGAAAATGGATTATTATGTCCCTTTCTTGATAAGTCGTATCGAATGCTTATTATAAAACCAAGACAACAGCGCTTCATTTGAGTGTCAATATGATTGATCATTATACACGATTAAACTAATTAATTCATGTTATTCAGAATCTACTTCTATACCGACATAATTGTGAAACATACCTCATAAACATTATCAAACATGAATATTTTCTACAGATGAAATTTTGATAAATCAAACTTGGATATACCTAATTCATGTAAGTGAGAATAAGTGAACCGGTCAGTGTAAAAAATTCCAAGGTCATGGCATGACCTTGACGTCATCTACGAACAATTAAATGAAAGTCTATTATCTATTCTTCAAGATCCGATCATCTAAAGCTAATGAAATTTATCATTTATTCCTCAAGATCTGATCATCTATAGCTAATGAAATTCGACATTCATACAAATATTTTCTCTTTGATCTCCCATGCTCGAAGCCGCGGCGATTCTCTGGATGATTTTTACCTGGATTTAACGTATAAAACAAATCGGATGCGCAGGAGAATTTGGGGAAATATCCTAGCCCCATGTGGTTGCGCAGTTGTGACATGTAATACCTACGATGCATCTATGAAGATTCAATCGAGGAATATTTTTACAATGATGGCAAAAAGGCTCTAAACGTTATATCAAATTGCTGTATAAAAGTCTAAATTTCACAATGTTCCGCATCATATTTCATTAAAAAGTTGCATGAAACGTTACTTTCAGATATGTTCCTTTCAGACAAGTAACATGAAAAACGTGCCCAGCCGCGCCCAAGCTAGTATTTCCATCTCAAAAAGTATGAAATTTCGTATTCGCTTGTCCTTATTACCTACATAAAAAAAAACACTTACTGACAAAATTAAAAGTTCAGCATTGTAAGCTGAAATGTATGCATGTATAGGAATACGTATGACGTATAAAATCCAGGTGAACGTGATATGCAATCGCGTATGCATCATATTGTTTAGATCGAGCAGCTGCTAGTCATGAATATTAAGTGGTGATCGAATCAAAACTTGTTCAAAGGGATGGATGTCCATGCGCTTAAACACCCTTGGTGACCCCCATTATTCTGAAAGAGTGCAAATGTGTAGATGTTATGTCATGTCTCAATTTGTCGCTAAGTACATCGTGACGTTGTATTGCCATATGAATCGAAAAAAAATGAATTTTCATGCATGACATGAAATTCTGTGAGCGTATCTGAGTAATCCTGTATCATTTTCTTCCAAATTTCAGTATGTTGCAGCTGATCTATTGCTCTATGGGCTAAGTTGCCTTCATTTTTCAATTTGATAACGTCGTCATGGTATAAACCTTGATTATGGGCAATGGAAGAGGCACTTATTTCCAATCATGAAATGGCATGACGATCTTCCACGAGCTGTATCTCTCTCATGTTTAAATCTTTTACTGAAATTTGAGTATGTTATAGCTGAATCTACTAGCTATCGCCTCTGTGTTTTTTGCGTTTTATCACATGTCAGTATCATGGCGATATTTTAGCTTGAATATTGATTTCGAAATAATTCTAGCTCCTGCTGTGCATTACGTGTTAAATGAATGGAAAAATTTGTACATGAATTGGTTGCGACGCTGTATTAAGAACGCGCCAACCCGGTTCGAATCCTGGTGTGGGTATGGTCATTACTTCATTCCTTTTGCGCTGTGATTTTTGCCACCGTGTGTGTGTGTGTGTGTGTGTGTGTGTGTGTGTGTGTGTGTGTGTGTGTGTGTGTGTGTGTGTGTGTGTGTGTATGTCTGTGTGTGTGTGTTTATGAGTGTGTGTGTGTGTGTGTATCTGTGTATGGTGTATGATGTGTCACAATACATGTACTACAATATCACAATAATGACTAAATGTACAAAGAAATTACTGTCACAAGACAACTGGTCGCAAGGCTTGAAACGTGTCTTTGAATATTTTAATAAATTAAGAAGGCCAAGGTGACAATTACAGGTGTACAAATGATTTTCTATACAGGCAATGTACATTATATACAAGCAGGAAGGTGTTAGAACTGGAGTCGGAACGAAGAGTAATTTATTCATACACCAGTCGCGATCATTGATACCACAATAGAATATTTTACGCGTTTGGTTCTTTGATCCAGTGATGACCGCCGCCAAATATGCAAGACAAATTTTGGATGCATTTAGAGGAATATACAATCTGCATGCGCAGAAGATTTCAGAACCACTTCATGTACTGAAGTACATGTGCAGTAGTAGTACATCTTATAATGATACGAATCTGTGAATTTCAGATTATATTGTTGCGTCGTTTTTGTGATAAATCAAGAATACGGTAGAAAACATGTCAGAAAAATGCCTCAATATCGCACATTGGGCAATCATATTTTCTTACAAATATCTTGTAAATCGTTTATTGAGTGTTTCACCTTCCATGGAAACAACGTCGATTTCGTGTCCGGAGATGTCCGAAAACGTTACGGACCAAATTCTTTCTACAATTTTATCAAAATTTCCCTTCGCTCACCTCCAAACTAATTCCCAGTGTGTGTAATAAGATCAGCTATGAACTCCCAGCGAAGGCTGAACGGTTGACATATTTCTCAAAACAGATTTTCTTTTGTTATTCAGAGGAAGGCACTGCCTCATTAGAAATACAGCGTATTGTTTAAAACACCTGAATGTCTTGAATTTTTATGAGGCGGTGGTCATCATAGATCAAAGGAAGTCTATCCGAGCGCAGTCCATCCATGATAGGTCCATGATACAAGTATAGTATTTACACAATTATGAAAGCAGAAATGATTCTATGTATTTATAACCACTTGATGCATTGTGTAAAGCTTGTATAAATTATATTTACAATAAGGTGAAACTTAGACTGGAAACCGACATGAAGGTTAAACCTCAATGTAGAATATGGGTCAAAGATAGTGAGGAAACTTCTACCCTCTGATGTGGCGGTGGGGGGGGGGGGTGTATGATGGCTTAAGGAACCTAGGTTGGGCTCTTTAACTTTGCTTCCAGGAACACAACAAATCTCACTGAAACTTAGTAATGAAATGCAGTGCTGTTATTTGAACATAAAAGATTTTCCCAATATACTAAACCAAAGGAATACCATTTACCAATTAAATTAAAAGCGTAACCATTTTCCTGCCATGAACAATCTTTATTAATACATCTATCAGGGATATCACTTGTCCAGGGTCTGTGAATCCTCTTATAAGTAGTCATATCAACACAATACACAGTCAGCAATACAGTCCAAATGTAAGCAAAGGTAAGGAATCAGGATTTCACCTTAACCCTCGCAGGAACCAACTGTCCATTGATAGTATTGCCTATGGGACTGTGAGAGTTAACCCCCATTATATCCCTCATTTAATATATTCCAGTTCGTCGATTGGTTGAAAGGGTGTCACATGACCACAAATAGATGAACTATTTGAAAGAAGAGATCTCAGAGGGAAGAAAAGTACTATTTCGTGATGTCAGAGGGGAAAAAAGTATGATTTCGTGACGTCATGTGAAAAATAGGCCTTTTTTTTCCCTCTGGACTATCGATATCCGGGCTATCTGTGATCGATACAATTTTCATCGATTCATCCCAGGTAAATGCGCGACACACCAAATCTACGTGATACATTTCTTTCCAGCTGGTTTTTGGCATTTTAGCGGAAAATCATTGGGTGCGCTGCCGGAACTCCCGCGGTGTTGCGGAAGAGGTGCAACTTGAATTTCCGTTAATTTCTTCAAGCCACAGTAAATATCAAAACATCTTCATTGGGCGCCTGAGTTCAGAGCTTAGATCGTGGGCACTCTATTACGAGGTCCATGGTAAGGATTTAATTAATGAACAAAGAATATATTAATGACAAATATAAAACAAATATTTCATGATCTTTATTTGGGAACTTTGTGGAATCTAATGGTCCCCTCGGTGAAGTGGAGGGCGTGCAGTACCATTTTCCCTCGACCTCTCAGGAAAATAGTACCACACGCCCTCCACTTAACCTCGATGCAAATAAATTCCACAAGATCCCTCATGGTCATGAAATATTTGTACATTGTGCCACAATATACTGCCCTATAAGATTTTGAATGTATTATCGATGCCAACATGCAACAGTGGCACTTGAACGGTTTGACCTTGTTATCCCTGCTCAATTAATCTGGACAGGCTTGAATCATGTTCAGGGTCAAAATACGGCATGTCGCACTGCACCATACCGGCCCTTGTGACCAATAACGCACCGTCCGTAGAGTACAGACCATTACCTCTGAGGCTCACTTCAGATAGTGTACCTCAATGGCACCATGTCCCTTTCGTGCATTCAAGCAGCCATTGAGGTACTATACGCTCTCAACCACATCGCTATGTGTCATGTCAAGGTACGCTTCTGGACCACTTTGCACCACTTTAGACCACTTTGGTACGGCAAGCTGCAGCACAACCTGGACACATCCGACAGTGGTGTTCCGATGTACGCTTCTGGAATACATTGGTACGGTACACATAATCCAAACCTGGGCTCCAGATATCCTCTGAAATGCTACAGTCCATGTAAGGTATGGTACAAAATTGATTCTTAACAGAGCGTCAATCAGAAGGACATACACTTTCCCTTCATCTTTAGGTGAAGTGGTTCTTGTAGGTGGGCGGGGCAGGGATGGTGACAATGGTGTTGACAATCTGGTTCTCAAAGACAAAGGTTTTGACGCGTTCCATGAGGAAGATGAAGATGAGGAGGATGGAGAGGTACTGGATCCAGCCATGTTTGATTGTCTGCCAGAAGCCAGGGATGTAGGTGCACTGGAGTCAAGGTCAAATAGCATGATTGACATGGGTATTAACCCCATCAGTACCAGAGGGGCAGGAAACATGTAATGAGTCAATAGGCTTTTCGTGGCTTGGTCTTAAGAGGGTTAATCAAGATTGGAATTTAGTGGGTCATGCTGTGTCAGTCTCCTCTTCTTGTAATTATTTTCATGTAATTGGTAGAAAATATACAAATGCTAAAAAAAAACTTCATGGGCATAAAAATAAAATGAGCCAAATATTGCCATGTAATATTAATTTGATCTTTGCTGATCTGGACTGATTCAAATGTGTGTCACTATATTATTCTGATTAACATGTCAAGCAAGGCTTCAGATCGTCAGTTAGTCTAACCCTATACAAATAGGAAAAGCAAACAGTTTGAATGCCATCGAAGAAATTACATTGAAACCGAAACTGGTAAATTGTTGACAGAAATTTGTTTTGAATGCCTGAAGCATCATGAAAGTTTGGGATTGTCACGGTGTGATGTGATATTCTAAACACAACAAAAATAGTAAGTCCCCCCCTAAGCAAAATAAAATAACTTTTTACCGCAGAGGTTTTGAGGAACAAACTTGGCAGGATTGTACCTTCACTTATCGACTAACTACCATGTGAAAATCACATTAATCCACTCAGTCATGCATGAGTGAGCACATATTAAACGCAAAATTGTCACTTTTCAAAAGTCACAAGGGTAATTGTTTATGCCGATTTAGCAGTCCATTTTGGCATTTCTTCTGCGTTTTTTAAAATGTATTCACTCAAGTATGACATGAAAATGACCTTCAATGTTCACATAACACGTCATGTTACATCTTTGTCAAAACATCCAGAATTTTATTTGTTCACAAAAATAAAGGTTTCAAATTCAAGAAGGATGAATATTTTTTAAACTGTGCTCAATCAACCAGAACAATGGGTTTAGTGTCGGGATAGGTGTAAGTGCGTCGAGGGATGGATGATAAACAATGAAAAGACATAAATTATGCACCAAAAATGGAATTCATTAAAAAATTCATATGACAGAATCCCAAAATTACCCTTGTGACTTTTGAAAAGTGACAATTTTGCCTTTAATGTGTGCTCACTCATGCATGACTGAGTGTATTAATGTGATTTTCACATGGAAGTTAGTCAATAAGGGAAGGTAGAATCCTGCTAGTTTATTTTGCTCAAAACCTCTTCAATAAAAAGTTATTCTATTTTGCTTAAGGGGGGACTTACTTTTTGGTAATATAATTGTAAATTTACCATTGTAAATTGTGAATATGAAGTTCACAAAGCTTTCAAGTCTGGACTGAGCATGTTATCTAAACAATGCTTGCTTTTAGCATTTTAAACACGGCACATAAACATAACAACAATAGATGTAGATGGAATAGATATGGAGGACAGAGGACAAACCTAGAGGAAATATTCCAAACAAAAATTACTACCGGTATAGACTAGACAAGATAGGTATGACAAATAATAGAAAGAGGTGGAGAGAATTAGCCACCAATGTCAGTATCTGATGAGGCATTTAGTGGGTGAATCACATTGTTCTCTCTCATTTCAATGGATATAATACAAAAGGAGTACAACAAAAATGACCACCGTGGTAGACTAGACAAAATAAGTATGACAAATTATAGCAAGAGAGAAAAAGCAGCCAAGGTAGTCTGACAAGGCATTCAATAGTTAAAGGGCCCCTGTCATCAAAATGTATGTTGACTTCTATTGATGCAACTTAATATGTATATAACAAAATCATCAACTGTTCAATGGAAATATGTGTCCTATATTTTAAAATAATTTTTCTATATTTTTTCTTAGCACTGATAAGCCCCGACTCCAAAATATCCTCCAACTCAAGATTCCCCCTGTGACATCATCAAAGGTAGAAATTAGCAGGATAATAGACATAATTTATGCACAAACTAAACATCGCAATGACTACCTGAAAGTGCTTATAATCGCATCTCATAGCTAGCATATTTCTGACATAAGGAAACGATTATTCCCACATGAAAGGTTGTTAGATGGTATTGTGTGAAGACATGTGATGCTCTTGTGGGCAGGTGAAAGAAGTCAGTGCAATGTTTATTTTGTGCATAAATTCTGCTTATTATCCTGCTAATTTCTACCTTTGATGATGTCACAGGGGGAATCTTGAGCTGGAGGGTATTTTGGAGGTGGGGCTTATCAGTGCTGAGAAAAAATATAGAAAAATTATTTTAAAATATAGGACACCTATTTTCATTGAACAGTTAGTGATTTTGTTATGTACATATTATGTTGCATCAACATAAGTCGACATACATTTTGATGACAGGGGACTTTTAAGTAATCTTGTCTTGTCTAGTCTAGTTATTTCTGTATGTATCTCCTCCAGGTGTGTCCATGAATGTCATGATTTCAAAGGATATACAATGGTTTCCTCAGGGTAGTAGATGGTTCCTTGGATGATGAGGGGCTGGCCAGACCCCCTGCCCGTCAACCAGATAGGGTAGTCACACTCAAAACGGGTGGAAACTGGACACGGGAGGACACATACATAAAAAAAAAAATAATTGTTATTGCGGTTCATACTACGTTTCTTAAGCCCTAGGGTGCTATTCTCCTTGCAGCTTTTAGAAATTTCATGATCCTTGCAATATTAGAAGGCCAGGACAAAAGCACCACTTGATACAAATTGCAAAGTTTCAGTAAATTGTCCTTAGCAAAATACAAAACATATGAAAATGCATAATTTATTTAACTTAAATAACAGAGAAGGTACGAGTGCAAGAGGAGAGTTCATCTGTTACTCAGAATAAAAATGGTTGGCCTATTACCAAGATTTGAAAAAGAGGATTTTCAGCATAGTTTTGGAGGTGAGTAAGGATGGAGCATCTACGATTTTGGGCAGGAGGCTGTTCCACATCTTGGGAATGGCAACAGAAGATAACAAGGAAGAAAACTGTTGGATACATTGGGGAAAGTCCAACATCACATGCATTACATGCTTGAGATTTTCATAACACTTTGAGAGACTCACTTTGATTTAAGGAGACCTCTGTTTCCAAAATACATTGCTCTCAATTTTCCCAGATTTTTTTTTCTCTGCTTCTCAGATCTGTCTGCTCCTACTGAGTAACTTTTTGGGGCGACTGGAAAACCCCTTTAACCGATTGGATTTATTAAGGTATCTAGATTGTACAAAATAGCCGTCATGAAAAGTGTAGCCCTACAGTTAGGTAAGAATTAACATGATTAAATGGTATATTGAATTAATAGAAACTGAGATTCAGTTCCCCATCACATATCTGCACTATTAAATTCCAATTTACAGTGTGCAGTCAGGTTGCAAAGAGTCTTGAGGCCAAGGTCATAATATCATTGCATTGGAGCCTGGATAATTGAACAGACAGACAGACAAACAGAGAGACAGACAACATAAACATATCATAATCTTTGTGGTGGAGGAAAAAAGAGAGCAAACTTACCATTTCTCTGTTGGTAGGATGAAAAGATATTGCTGAACGAGTAATCAGCTGCAAACACGCTACTTGAATCAATGATTGGAACCTAGGAAAAAAGAGAAAGGTTTGTGGGGGGAAAAAAAATCAGACCATATAAGCTTCTAAGCAGAATCATAGTACCTTCATATTTTATACTATGGATACAATCAGTAGAGTTGTCCACAATTAAATAGATATGTATCAGCTATGTATTCTTTAACGAGGCTTCCTGGAGGAATTTCATTTCAAAACTGATTTGGTGCTGATGCCCAGTATTAAGAATAGCATGCTCCATCCTGTAAATTAATTAAAAACCAGTCAGAAATCACCCCAGGACACCTCTTTCAACAAAATCTAGCCAAAACTCATGTCGACAAATTACAAAATGGATAAACTTAACCCTATCTAGCCCGGGGGGGGGGGGGGGGCAAAAACAGCCCCCCCCTCGACATTTTTCGCAATAAATTTGTAACGCGAAAAGATGACGCCGCGACGTTTCATGACTTTTTCCCTTCAAATCTCACGCAACTTTTGAGACCAAATTTGCGTCGCGGGGGTACGCGGTTCCGAAGTTACGTAACATTTTGTACGTGCATGTCAGACCAAAAATTGCTCAAAAACGTGATTTCATGTACAAATCCAATGCAAATTCTGTATCTAGCCAAAATTCATAAATGTATCATTATTTCTAGTTTTACTGATGAAAAACAATAAATTTCATGTTATTTATGACTGAAATAGTGTTGCCAATGATTTCCATCGAAAAAACAATGGAAAACATAAAGTCGAAAAAACAAAGAAATACATAAGAAATTAAAAAAAACAATAAAATACATAAGAAAAACTTTGATATTGCAATTTTTTTAAATCCCAATTTGATAATAATCCTAAGAAGAGTGTCTGGACTGAAATCTAGCAGTTTTGGGGCTATGTTTAAAGATTTACAACCAAATTATGATTTTATGCATCTAATTAGCATAATTAATTAATTAAAAATAAATTTGAATAATTTTGGTGCAATTGACAATTGAATTGTGGAGATTACGTCATCTGTGACGTACGTGCCAATTTTCATCGCGATCGCGCGATCAACGGTCGAGATCTTAGGGGGGGGGCTGTTTTTGCCCCCCCCCCGGGCTATGCGATTTCAAAATAGCCCGGGCTATATAGGGTTAAGACTGCACTTTGAAATGTCCTTGTCCTGAGCTCTCACAACAAGAAAGAAGGCGGTTTCTAAGTTGGAATTAACAATGTAACAGCTCTGTAACTCACATAATAATACATACTTACATCATATGAAAATCACATACAAAATCGTCCTTGTGAACCTAATTTCTAGGAGTTTGTCACTGCTCTGTAGGGTACTCACATCATATCTGGTGTCCAGTCCCTTGTGCGCTAGTGGCTGTTTGAGCCTCAGTCTGAGGTCTCCCACTAGATTCAGCTCCGCTCCAGACGTGGCTGAGGAGTGACTGACATACGCCATGGTCTCCATCCGTAGGTCACTAAACCTCTGCAAGGGGGTATGGGTATAATGATACATAAAGGCGAGATATGGTTTTGTCTGCACATGTCAAACTAGTAAAAGATCTTATCACAATTTCACAAAAACTTGAAAAATTATAAGCCAGTTTCTTTCTTCTACGTACAGATTCCTATCAAAGTTTCACAAGCAAAAACCTGTAGCCATTGAGATCAAATAACTGAAATATCTACTTTTTCTCGGGGCTATATGAGAGATATAAAGGAAATCAGACTTGACAACAGTTTCTGCAAACACAGACAAATTCATGGACTCTCCTTCTTTATAAAATACTTTTCTAATGAAATTTGAAATCATGTATTGGACATCCTGGATGTGATTCTGTCACACTGATGTATTGTGCTTCACTGCTTTGTAACAGAAAATAACTGGGTCATTCCATGGGGTTAGGGCAAATTTTCATGCAATGTCCATGTAATGTAGGTATCAACCTTTGAAGTTCACCATGAAGATCAATTCAGATGTGGTTAAGTTTTGAGCTGTCAATGAAAAATTGCTCTCTTTTCTCAGTAATAGACGTTAAAATTGGAAATCTTTTATGGATTTGACGCAACAGGCATACAAAAATCTACCACTGTTACATGGACATCATATTGTGTTTACATGGACAAGAAATTTTCACAAGTCAAACTGCAACATGCCATGGTCTTTGAAAAAATAAAACTGGATGGGACCCCATTTATTTGCTCATGCCATTATTGGACTATATTTGCCTGATTTGAAAAAGATATGGATTTGGAGTATTGGTATGTCACAAAAATTGCCCAACTACAATTCAATTGGTCTCATAATGCACCCTGCGGTGACATCTACATTATCTTCGCAGTCATGTCTATACAACAGTACACTGGACTGCAAACAGACATGATTGCAAAAAAACACAAAAAAAACATGGTTGCAGGGTGCATTATGGGATGACTTTTCCTGATATGTGGTATGGAGGTATAGACAATTTATTACTGAAAGGGCATATACTGTACTGGGAAGGCAAAAAAAAGCCTTCAAAATGTAATTGTTAGCAATCTTCTTGCCAATGGTCTTAAATTCATGTATTGTCTATTTTAGAAGCTTGCTGAAAGTTATTTGCCCTCAAATGATCTACATTTGGAGTAATGAGTGAATAAATCACAAATCCTCAAAATGTTCGGGCCGAACATTTAGAGGATTTAATCATTAATCACTCCATATGTGGATCATTTAAGGGCAAATAACTTTCAGCAAGCTTCTAAAATAGACAATACATGAATTTAAGGCCATTGGCAAGAAGATTGCTAACAATTACATTTTGAAGGCTTTTTTGCCTTTCCAGTACAGTATATGCCCTTTAAGGCTTTGAAGCATTTATATACTCACATATAACCTGTAGTCGAATATGAAGATGATTTGAACTCCATACACCTTCTCCGAGTCTAAGACAGGAACCTCTATGGAGAACTGGAGATTGTCATTTTTGCCATCCCGGTTAGAATCTTCTTCCCTCGACTAAAGCGGAGACAGAAGTATGCAGAAAAGGGATGAATAATACAGTCAAATATGTACATATGTTATGAATGACTAGTCAGTTGTAGCTCCACATAGCATTACAAATACTATATAACATCACCAAGCAATGGTTTCACATATTTAAGCATCAGAAAAAAATGAATAAGTGGTGCTGTTGTCACATGGTAACAAGGCTTGGAAAGACCTCCAATTCATACATCACAGAATGAGCTCATAATGACAGGTTTGAAGTCCTATTCAAGGAATAGAATGTTTTACTACAGAGAGAGGAGGCACACTAACACATAATGCTGGCTCTTTTTGCAAGGACTTGAATCAGATTCACGCCAAGCACCTCTTCTACAGTTATACGAGAACACTCTAGCAATTGAGCCACACTGCAACAACTTGATTAATTATGATACAAAACATCATTGTAGTGGAGATACATGGCAATACATAAACTAAAAATGACAAACTATGCTATCTCCATTACCTTAACCAGGGGAATCCTGAGATGGGCCTGTTCGAGGAGATTGAAGTTTGGATATGTACTCCAGGTGACGTAGCTGTTCTGTGAACCTGTCTGGACTACCATGAGGATCTGGTGCTTGTACTTTACATCTGGCTGCTCTCGGTAAAACGCCTCCTTGATCCAGAATCCTGTTTCAACATGAAACAAATAATAAGTGCCATACATTGACAAGTAGATCTACTTTCAGGAAGAATCTTATTTTAGGAAAACTTCCTTTTGCAAAAGACACCTAAAGTTGTTCTATTAGTATTACAGCTAACCCTAACCCTATCCCTAATCCTCATCCATCCCGAATCTATTGCTATTAGGAATATCATACATGTTCCCATATTTCATCTTTTCCATTTTGGATAGGAAGTCTATCCCTTTTTTGAAGGTAATATTGATAGGCTGGTGGTGGTCAGTCATACATGTAGCTAAAATCTCACTCTGAAATTGTTATCAGTGACCCGTGTGTTTCTGTTATTCAGTTGATGATAATCTGGAGTTTTGGACCTACTTGTACATATAGATACCAAGACCATATAAACAAACGTAAATTGATTTGGGCACGTTAACTCTGAGAAATCGGTGCTTATGTTATGGCGCCATGGTATGCTAGGACTATGCCACGGATATGGCATGTGGCAATACGGCCGATAACGGGACACTGAAGTTTTGCCTTTCTCAATATCAAATACAGTAGTGGAAGTCTACAATGAAATAATTAATCACGCCTTTTTATTGCACAATGACAGTCAAATGTGATGTAAAAATAATGCTTGCACCTAAATGTACACTGCTAATGTGCTACAGTGTATTATTCTTATGGGGAAAGTTCCAATGCTGCAGAAACAATTTCATATTTGAGTCAGTGTGCTTTTCCAATGTTAATAAAAAAAACATGCATATGCATGTTGTTAAAAACGGTCCTCGTACGGTTACTAGAGGCCCGGCCACACAGTGAACGGGCTGCATAACGGACTAATGCACAGCTTTGAAACAACGGAGTCCACATTAGATTTGTTGTTTTTAACAAAACTATACCTCAGCTCAAACTAATAGTAATAATACACAGATTTACAGAGGATCCATACTTAAATTCAACTGTGGTTCATTTGAAGATGATTTTAAATTTAATCCATGAAATGCATTTTTTTTCTATTGTTTACGAACTAATTTAGTTCAGAGTGGCACAACGTCAGCTGCGATGATATATGGAGATTGAAGTACATGCACATGTGCCAGTTCTCATTTTTATTACAATTCTTGTACATGTATTACATTTTTGAAACAGCCAAGATGGCAGCCTCGACGGACCTTGTTTGTTAGAAAGATGAGGAAATATGTGAGTACGTTGCTCAACATTTTCTAACATTTTGTATACATTCAAAACAGTAAGGCTTAGCCATTCAATGTGATAAATCATTAAATGTACTTGAAATGAGTTATTCATCATTCATGTGCACAGGTCAATTACATTACATCAGTAGTCAGACCCGTCACGCAAGGAAAATTATGACGCCCTCGCTTCACGGGAGCAGTCCAGGGGCAACCGGTTGCGTAGACAGGAATAACCGTCTCATTTGGGGCATTCTTTAATCGAAATTACATTTTTGGACATACACCTCCTGAATAGAGGCGTTCAGAGGAGCCAAATGCAATCTCAGCGGATCCAACGTCCTTGCCTTGGATTTAGTAACACCAATACTAGATACAGGTGGGACCGTGGGACTGTATAATCACACTCTAGATAGGGCGTTCAGAGGAGCCAAATGCAATCTAAGTGGACCCAATGTCCTACAGAGACTGATTTTTTGTCTACCGGACGCGAAAATCTTATCTCGAGACATCAGTTAGTAACGATCCTTGCCTTGGATTTACTAACACCTATAGATACAGGTGGGACTGCATAATTACACTGAACAAACTTGCAACCGCACTTATTCATGTATTCATCTGTAGACGAAACGAACGCTTTAATCTTACTCACCTTCACTTCTATAGGCAATGAGAAGAGGCAAAATCAAAGTAAATAAAAAAGCTATTATGGCGAAAAATGTAGCTTTGGTGCAAATACTAGCTTTGAATCGAGACTGAAGAGGGCTCGAAAACAGCTCAAGAACCGCCATTTTGTATTGGTGAGCGTCGTCGGCTGCTATGGTATTTTGTTGTTGTTTAGGATTGACTTATTATTGGCTAGCTATGTTTCATCCGGTATTCATGCGAAATTCGACGGATGTTTTTTTGTCCATTTTTTATTCGTTTTCGCTTCTATCATTAATTACCTCATTGAACTATTTGATTTTCTACACTATTTTTGTGCAATACTTATGTATGATGAGAAATTTCTCTCATAATTCAGAACACTGTTGTTACCTTTTCAACTTTAATTAAGTCTTTTGAGCGTGAGGTTGGGGTGGTATCAAGATGGAGATAAGTGAATGTGTTAGAGTGAAAGAGAGAGGGAGAGAGAGAGAATACTGGAATCTATGAGTGAGACTAGATTTTGAAAGTGTTATGTATTTCTTTTCCTTTGCCTTGTAGACCGGTCTGGATTTTGGACATCTGTTTTATTCACTGGTTATTGTTATACAATCTCGGTATTGGCTCTGCTCTTGAGGTGCACATATTTATTGCTGGTTCGTTTCTCTGCCTCTTATTGTTGCTGTTGTTTTATCTTGTAATCTTATTTTAATCTTGTTAATCATATGTAAATATTGTGATTTGTGTTGATTTTCAATAAAAACTATAAATATATATATATATAAAAAAAACTTTAATTAAGTCTAGGTTAAGAAATTCGATTTTCATATAGATACTGACTTATTTCTTTCTATCCTTGAAGTATTGTAGAGCCTATAGGCCTACATAGTACATTTCAGAACAAGTTTCCTGCATTTGATCTTTTTAAAGCTTACTTTAAAAATAAGACAGATATAGAATACAGAATTTCCACCAAAAAATGAAATAATAGATGATACTATGTTTTTTTATGGATATATATTTATATAGTCATAAATATCATAGTTCATTGACATTGCAATTTCCTTTCTTTTCTTTTTTTCGCGTCTTCAAATTCCCCTCATCAATTTCTAAAACATAGTTTATTTGGCAAGTAGAGCGGGCAACGGAAAATTCACCGGAAATCTAAATAAAACATATTTAAGAAACATTTAACTGACGCGTAAATAACATTAATCATCCCCATCTAAATATTTTAAGCTAGACAGGGTGTCCCATTTGCAAAAGTCATGAAACTCAGCAAGAATAAGCAGTATGCCCTCACAATAACGTGTATAAATGTTACAGGCATATAGCTTCACTAACATTTTCAGGAACAGTATAAAAATATCCTTGTTTACGTTTGAACCGCAACGAACATATAGTCTACATTCATAATAATCGCATTGTCCCTCTCAACGCGCGATGCGAGCAATTAGCGTGCTTTCGATCTGCGACGGGAGACGTTCGGTACGGGGAAGTCAACAGACCGTGGCGGTACTAGAGCTACGTTCCCGTCCCGCCCAAAAGCCCTTTCGATCGACGGGTACGGGGCCTTACGTACGGTTACGTCAGAGTAGTGCGACTACCCTCAACGTTCAATCAAACTCACTAGAGCCCTATAGGCTATTACATGTACCCTAACTTACTCTCCTTGGTGGACTGGTTCGTGGCTATGGTCTGGTCAACCATGTCCAGATCATACTGCCCATAGCCATGGACCAGTCCATCAAGACTCAGGTAAGTTAGGGTAACTTTCATAGTGATAAGGAACATCACTTACCGATGGCATTACACTCGACTCCATCATCTCCAGGACAGTTTTCACGCTTGTGCAAGGTTCAAAACTTTACTGTTTACACTCTACTTGGATAACACGTGTGGTGGATGCTAGCGCGGCATGTATTATTCGTTACATTCAATCGCACGTAAATCGCGCTCTGCGTTGCAGGTTGGACCGGACGCTATTTTGCTCGATGACCGTCTCAGATTTCGCGGTACGGAGAAATTTCAGGAGGTCGCGCATGCGCAGATCGATTTCCGGCTCAAGCTACCGTACCGAACGTCCTCCGTCGCAGATCGAAAGCACGCTATTATTGAACGCATGCACCGTGGAGAGGATCATAGCGCATAACGGTCTCCCGTCCCTATGCTATAGGTTTCGGACGAACCAGTCCAAGACCTCCTCAAAATTTACTAATCGCTGTGTAATTTCGCTCAAAGTCAGTTTCCAGCTCTATTATTGGGGGGGGGGGGGGGGGGGGGGGGAGTTCTAATACAGTAGGCCTATATTCTTCCACTCCATATTTGTCCGTGGTTTTCCATTATTTATTTTGACCCGAGTCAAAAGGGACACCTTGGCCAGTATTCTGAAGTCGGGTTTACGTCCGGACTAACTAAACTTGAGATTATAGTTTACCCTGAAATTAGTTTGGTTTCAATGAAAGGAACTACACATGAAAGAAACATATTAGTGAAAATTTGACGAAAATCGGACGTCACGTGCGAAATGCTCTCACATATGTTGTGTACAAAATAATTCTATAAATTGTTTTAATTATTTTCTGTTTGTAACAACGGATTGATTTTTGTTCGTACAGGCACAGCGTACTGGTCCAGAGAGAGAGAGAGAGAGAGAGAGAGAGAGTCGGGGGGGGGGGGGGGGGGGAGCCTTGGAGGGGCATCTGTGACCAGGCGCGTATCCAGGATTTTCGTGAAGGGAGGGTTTTGAGCTGAACTTAATCCGAGTCCCCAAAAGTTGATGAGGTCTACCAAACCGACCTCTGGGGACACAAGCAAAAAACAAAAAAACAAAACAAGGACAAATTGTAAAGGGAGGGTTCACAAAAAAGGGGAGGGTTTTAACCAAAAAAAAAAAAACACAAAAGGGGGGGTTGAACCCCCTAAACCCCATTATGTGTGTGTGTGTGTGTTTGTGTGTGTGTGGTTTTTTTTTTTAAGTCTTGCTCTGAACTTGATGATGTAAGAATAAAATAGACCCGCTGTACAATTAGGGTGAGAGAGGGAAAAACAAATGAGGGCGAAAAAAAAAAGATAATATAAACAAAAAGCAGTGGCAGATCTATATAGGGCCGGTAGGGGGATAACCCCCCCCCCCCCTCCCCATTTTGAAATGGATCACACTTCTTCTACGATCAACCGATGACCCGTGCGCCAAAATCTCGTGCCTGTAGCTGGACTCCGTCCTTGTCATCTCTGAACCCCGGCCTCGACCCCCTTCAGCAAAAAGCAAGATCCGCCCTTGAAAAAGCAATGGTTTGACCGACAACCTGTTTCACATTTCCCATGTTTACTTTTGCGCAATTATCATTCTTTAGTTTATCCTTTATTCTCTCTCTCTCTCTCTCTCTCTCTCTCTCTCTCTCTCTCCTTCTCTCTCTCCATTCATTTCTGTATTATAATGTCTTATCTTCCTCTCGCATCTTGCAATCTACGGATCATCAAAATCGGCCATGGGACCTTGAGAGAGATATACAACTCTAATTAAAAATTGACGTAGCACATACATGTAAACAATCATGAGTCGAGTCGAGCAGGCTCGTATGACAACATACGCACATAATTCACGCTTAGGTATACATATAGTCCGCTACCCGTCCGGCCTGTTATTATACGCTATGTACAAAATACTACATGCAGCAAAAAACAGCCATTGTAGAGGTCGGTGAAAAACAGCCCACCCAGCATCCAGGGGTAGCGAATGATGCGTTGAGGCAAATCAAGGCAGACATGTACCGATGATGCGCGCTATACGTACGTGTACGTTGTAACGTACGTACTACGCGCTTGGCTCGTATACGCGCGTGCGCCCAAACCAGTGTTGTTGTTTTTTTTGTATTGAAGACACTAAAGTAGGTCGGTCCCCGGGTGTCGGTCCAAGGTTCATTGATCTGAATGTGTAATCCTTCCAAAGTAGTTTTTAGCTCATCATCAAAACAAATTTCTTCAAAGAGTACATTTTATCCATCAATTGTTTATTTCATGTATTTATACCTACTTGTAAAAAAAAAAAAATTAAAAATATAAACGAAATTAATAAACAAACATTAACTGAGATGGTGGCGCGGAGTTCATGAAGAAAGTTAAGGACACTTTAAAAAGATGACACCGTTTACGCTATTATACAGCGTTAGAAAAACAAAGAACAAAACAACCAACGCGCCCTGATGATATCTGAAATAACACAAAGTTTCATACCTTAAATCTCAGATCACTTAATATATCAAGCCCATAAAATGACAAATAACATCGCTCTCTGAAATAATGTATTGTATCTGACGTAATTTTAATCCTTTGTTATGTCATACGCATTACCATTTTTTCATCATCAAAAGGACAATTGTTGCTTAGTAACACGGTGTTTAAGGGCCGTAGACACGTACGTACACGTGTACATATATGTACGTGCGTGCGTTATGTGTAAAGGCAAATGTTCACAATGACACGTCAATGTCAGAAGAATGTGTACGTATATAAGCGTACGTTATGTTTAATACGTTACCCAACGTGCATTTGACTTGCAAGTGAATTGTTGAGGAATTTATTTTGCCTTGGAAATTGTTTCGTTTTCTTCCGACAACTTTGGAATTGGACAGTTTGCCTTAGCATTGTGGTGATCGCAAACTTCATTGGACAAATTGGACTATATTGATTCTAATTCCATAGACTCTATTGCGAATTAAATCAACTTTTGACATCATGGGACTTAACAAATTAGGATTGTGCTTTTTCTGCCTTGGCCTTTGGATTTGCGCTGTTGAGGGAAAAGTGCAACGCGGCAGCATCCAAACTGGAGAAGAGCTTAAGGTGAGTCATTTTGGTTATTTCTGGTGGATGAATGTGTAGTTGAAAAGAGCTAAAGAGAAAACTTTTGTTTGCTAACTACGAAAAATTACTAAAAGAAGGTAAGTTATATTTTACTGAGCTTGTTACTGCATATAAGTTTGTATGAGGACAACGTATCGGACATGACACTGCCAGAATGTTCACATCTTCCCGAGATGATGACTGCCGATTCAATTGATGTGCATGGAGAGGAAAACAGACTACAGTAAATGGAGTAGAGTGTAAACATTTTTTATTTATACATGTAGACGGTCTAGACTATGTCACATAGGTTAAAATTATATTCAAATACGGGTTTTTTCTTTTGTTAGACTTATGTAGATGATAATGATATAGAGTTAGTCTAGATAGTACACTTTTATAAGGTTATGTTATAAATCTGGCTGCATGAATGTAAGTTCTAACTTAAACTTGAAGTTAAATTTGTATTTTTGTAAGTTAATAGCTGGAGGTCTAGGCTGTAGACAGTCATAGATTTACTTTAAACATAAACATTAATTGATTGTGCGGAGACTCTGTATGAGTCTGACTGTAACATGCGATTCTGACAATCACAAGGCGCTAAAATGTGACCGCTCTAACTTTTAAGTTCTAGAATTTAATGTTAATGAAAAATGTTACGTTCATTAAAACATTGTTAACATTTGAAAAATTGTAGGTCTTTATTATATATTAGATATATAATATAGAGGGATACTATAAATATAATATAATATAGAGGGATATACCCTAATCTAACTTCGAGCCTAAAAAAGATGGATCTAAGTTAACTATTGTGTAAGCAAGCTTGTCCCTCACTCTGAAAGTTTGGACTTTGATAGTTGCTTAAATCTATAGGCTTACTGTAAATACTAGATCAATATTCACAAAAGATGATTTGACTGTGAAACTTATCAGGTCACACTCCCAGTCCCCAGCTCCATTGCTGGACATAAGTCATGTTTGAATATAGATAACATGAAGCTCCAAAATAGTCGTCATTTGTTGTACTCAAAAACTTTGACAAAGTAAGGCAACCATAATGCTTTTTCTTTTCAGAATCTGGTACTCATGGACACGTTTGTCTTTGGGACAAACAATGCCAACCACCTGGAATACGAAATCCATCTGCCTGCTGTAAGAAAATTTAGCGAGTTTCCTTCAGAAATAAATTTGTTCAGTTCCCTTTGCATCAATGCTCTGATATCGTGGCATTATTGCAAATTGAAATACAATGAAGTAATGAGAGAATTAGGTATTGATATGCTCAAGTTGTAGAGACAATTTTTTCATGTTCACACACATTCATCCACTCTTTGGCGTACAGGTGTTGGTTTTAATGTGCCACACTTTCTTTAAGTACTTTTGGTCAAGTTTTCAATCACTTTACATAAATCAAGTACAAAGTATCTTCGATGATATTACCATTCAGATTCTAGTTTGGCATCACAAGGATAAGTCATATCACTGGATATGAAAGCATTTTCCTTTGATACATGTATAGTTTAATATTGGTGTTTGATTAAATTGTTCACACAGAACTCCTCCCACCATGAGATTGATATCTTCTCTGAAGACCAGTGGGCTTCTGTGAGACACAATGACAACTTGGTAAGTCACAAACTTTGTTAGATTCTGCTTGCATGTACGGTATACACATTTTACATGAACTAGATGTCACAAATATAACACAATATGTGGACCTTGTATGAGAGAATGTTTGAGTACAAATGTAGATCTTAACTCTTGGAAATACTATTCTTTGCTACATTATAACATGATAGACACATGTACTTTCTTATGATTAATATCATACTGTTGTTTTCTTGTAGACCTGCTCTGAGAAGGTGGCCAAGATAACTGACCCAAGCCTCAAGATTTCTCTGGCTCCAGACAGTGATATCTGCAATGTTGTTCAGAAAGGTGATGAGAAGGTAGGTAGATTTACAAAATATGTTCAACTCTTGAAAGAAATTCAGAATTAAAAAAAATACTAATTTCAATCAAAAAAGTATTTATCTTTAATATTTTACAAAAACATCCATAAGAAGTTCATACGTATGCAGATACACAAAATGGTAAAGATGATGATTCTTTTTTTTTTCTTCATATTTTTCATTCATGTATCATGTACATGATGAAGTGAATTGTTATGTCATTGATATTCACGTGGCAAAATCTATAGTTACAACAAAAATCATTATTTTGTTTACTCAAACTTTATCTGTTAAACAGTGGCTGGTCTGCAAGGGCTTTAAAGACTTTTCCACTCAGCAGTCGCCCCAACGCTACTTCCTTCACCTCACCAACTGCCATGGCCGTGGGACAAGAGCTGGAATCAGCAATGCAACCTATACCCTGCATATGACTAATGGACTTGGATACTTGAACCGGGAATTCTCCTATGACCAACGATGTAAGCCACTTTTTATTCATTGATACGTTTACTTTCATTCCTCTTTGTGCTTTCAGTCAGTATGCAATTTTTTTTTTTTTTTTTGAGATATATGAACATTCTGTGAAGTACATACATTTCAAGCCACTTTGAATATAATATTTTAATATTTATAATGCCTCAACAGTCATCTTTGGGACTGATCTTGGATTCTTGCTTGGCTATGTGACAATCTTGCTGGTTGGCACTGCTACCCATGGTAGGTCTTAAACACCTAATTTGCTTTTCTTGGTATTAAAAATTATGGTCATGTTTATTCAAATTACTTTATTGACATGAATATCATATGATATATCTTCTAGAAATTAAACAATCAAGTTTCTATTTTCGGATTTTATATCAATGCAATATTACTTTGTACCATTTCAACCACTTTAACTTTGAACATTGTTTTCCTCTTATAGTGATCCTGTCCAAGCAGCATCTTGTGTACATCTCCTACAGACTGTTCTACCTGAGCTTGGTTATCCAGGTGCTCTCCCTCTCCTTTCACTGCCTGGCACTTGGTAACTTTGCCTCAGATGGACATGACTTGCCTTGGATCAGCATACTAGGTGAGGAATTGAGGATAAGTCTTGGGTGCGAGTGTATGAAAAACAAACATAAACACTGCAACAGAAACCCACATATGCAGAAGCAATCAATTATTTCAAGATATTGTCAGTTCACTGCCATATAATTATCCTGAAGGCCCAGTTGTTGATATGTGAAGGTAACTACTGGTATACAAGCTGCACTTTATGAATCTTTTTACGTGTTTTTGATCTTGTAAAACCAAAATGTGTTAAAAACTCCTAGTTTTGGGGCCTTAAAATTGTACCTGTCATATTTATCAATATAGAATTATTTCCCTTTGTCACAGGTTACATCATGTATTCCTTGTCCAGTGTCCTGTTTGTTGCTATGCTCTTGCTGGTATCAAAGGGATACACCATAACCAGGTATACTTAAATCTGAAAACTTGCTACATCTACAAAAAATGCTCCTATTCAAAACAACGATAGCTTCATAGAAATCTTGCAAAATATTTGATTTGTGCTTTCTGAAAAGTGAGAAATGGGCAAGGCATATTTCTTCTGCAAATTTAAGTTGTATACAAACATGTTAAAAAATTACAACCAATACAATATTCTGGTGTACTCCTTAGGGCTCGCCTCAGCCTTGATGGCTTCATCAAGGTGACCTTCTATGCCCTGCTGTATGCTGCCTCCTACCTGGTCTTCTTCACCTTGGAGTACATCCTGTCTGATCCCAACGACATCCTGGACTTGGATGATTACAAGCCTGCTGCAGGATTGATAGCCTGCCACATCACAGGTATAACAATAGTTCAACCAATGTTGAAATATTTCTAGCTACTTACATTTCTTCCTGAATTTCTGTATTCACAAGGAAATTTTGTAATAACTTTATTTGACATAAACTTTTATTTAAGATATACCTCTCACACATGCTACTGTAAAATACTATGTTGGCACACTGTACCTTCTATGAGTCATATGATATCTGAATTATTTTCAGGATTCATCTGGACTCTACACTGTGTCTTCTTCACCATAAAATCCCACCCTGAGAAGGCCATGTTCTACATGCCGTTTGCCCTGGTCTTTGGTGCGTGGTTCCTTGCTGAGCCTGTCACTATCTACTTGGCTTCATCAATTTTCCCAAAGATTGACAGGTAAACACTTTTACATATGTTAATTGAGAAATAAATGTTATGATGAGTCTTTGCATGGAGTGTTGATACTTGGCTGTCAAAAATAGATTGTTGTTGTAAAAATGGTTAATATTGGGCAATTTTGTGAGAAAATTGAACATGGCAGTATGTTTAATCTGCCTTTGACCACAGTGCATGCATCAGTAATGGCCTGCAGTGGCTGACCGCTTTCCTTGGACACATCTGTTTCATGGTCCTAACCATGCCAGTCTCTCTGAACAAGTGCTTCCCCTTCACTCTCCCCATCATAAAGGTATATCCATCTAGTCAATAGCCTGTTATAAAATGCTTATCAACTATCTTGTATTTTTAACATAAAACATCACTCTTGGTATGGTTGGTTCTAATAATGATTTGATCTTTGATAAGCCTTTAAAAGTTATAAATCACTTGTGGGTAAGTGAAAACCTGTGCCTCATGACTATGTGTATTTTGCATGAATATACTGGTAGTTTAATTACTTTGTACATGTATTTTACATGTAATATAATTTTTACATCGTGATTTCATTGCATTGTAATCTATGGAGTCAAAGAATGTGAAAACAAATAAATTAACCACATTTTTCAAATCAGTCATTATTCACTTCATTATCTTTATCTGAATCAAGGTGGACAGCATGAAGACAGCAGATGTTGAGTCCTGCTATGGAGAAGTAAAGGAGTCCAGTGAATTGCCAAAGGTGTTGAATCAAGCACTGAAGGTGGTGAATGAGAAACCAAAGGTGTGCTATGACTTCGGCATCAATGGCAGGCCTATCTCAGCAAGAGGATCAGTCAAATCTGTCAAGGTAACTGAAGTCATCTGTTCATGTTTTCATTTGCCATGTGTCCCTTGTCAGCTGAGCAGTGTATAAAAGATACAATCATACTGTTTGTAGCTAAGTACATCTAAGAATAGTTAAAAAAAAAAAAAAAAAAACCTTTCATCTTAAGCTGTGAGTAATTGTACATATTCTAAACCTGAACTTCTGAAGACACTTCTGAAATCTCAAACATATTTTGTTTGTTTTTCAGTCCTGTGTTTCAAAGCCTATCGTGCTCCCAAGGATCTTTCTCCATGAATTTTCCAAGGATGATTCTGGGAAAGAGGAGGTTACTGGGTGTACTACTCCATCTGAAAGGACTTCCTCACCGCCCTCCCCACTCACCAAGCCCATCACATTCCTGAAGTCTCTTCAGCCTCTTCCTTTGAGTCCAGCACGGCCACAGGTCAGTGATTACTTCCTTCTGTGTACTACTGATGAATGAAGAATTAATCTATACTGTGATACTTTTTTTTTGGTTCGTTCATTGTTGTATGTATATACAATAAGTTAAACAAAAGAATCTTCTATTGCCTTTTTTTTCAGATTACAACATCGCCGCCGAAACGTGACTTCTTCATGCTATTTAAGGGGTCGAATGAGATTCCAAAGATCATGTATGATTGTGGAATCAACGGCAGACCTGTCTCAGCCAGAGGATCAGTCAAATCGGTCAAGGTAACTTGAATCATATGTGTACATTTTATTTGTAAATTTATTCATTTGTCAGGATTGCAGTACTTGGACCTTGCAATTGCATAGTTTAAAAAGAAACATTCAAGCAAGAAAGGAGAGAAGACACAGGATTAAATATGCAGCATTTATGAGCATTCCTTTTATTGGTAAAAGATGAGATCAACAGAAGATATGAACATCCAAAGTGAAATCTTAAACATACTTCTATTTTGTTTCCTATTTTCAGTATTGTGATTCAAAGCCTATCATTCTGCCAAGGATCCTTCTCCATGATTGTTCCGATGCTGATTCTGAGAAAGAGAACAGTACTGAGTCTACTACTCCAGCTGTTCAGCCTGCTGTTCTGACTCAGCCACAGCCACAGGTCAGTAATGATCTTCATAGATTCAGTATCGATGACTAAAGAATAAATGTTTGGAGAACAGGAACAAGAAAAATAATAATCTAAGTCAACAATAAAACATATTTTAGTGAGCTATTTAAACGATATATCTGTATGAATTGCAATATTAGTAATTATTGCTTTGGAATATAGATAGAAAAGAATTCAAGCTTTGATGCCAACATGTTCATGAAATTTAATTTGTTTGTTTTTTAAATGCCTCTATGTTTCAATGTTTAAGGAGAATTAAAGTATAAGTTAACACTTTCTTTCACACTTCTTCTTTTGTATTCTGTCTCTAGAAATCTCCTGTATTTGCTCGAATGACAGTAAGAGAGAAAACCAACAAGCCTGACACAACTTCCTCATGGGTAGGTGAAAGCAGATGAAATAGTGATTTTTTCAGCCGGCACATATGTTTCAAATCATGTACATTCTTCTTTCCATACTGGCTGCACTCCAATTAGTATATGTACTGAAATTCAGTAACTTGATGTTTTGAAATTAATAATAAATAATCAATGCTTAGCAATCAATTCAGTACTGAAACTTGTTTAATGTCCCCAATATGTATTGAGTTCATCAGCTTATGAACATCTCTTTTTTTTTAAATCTTTGTTGAACATGCAGAGTGACAGTACATTTCTGCTGAATGAAGAATTAATATGATAATGTGTTACATTTTGTTTGTTTTTTGTTTGTTCATTGTTTGGATGTATATACAATAACTTAAACAAAAAAATCTTTTATTGCCTTCTCTTCACATTACGACATGCCAGCCTAAACGTGGCTTCCACATGCTATTCAAGGGGTCAAATGAGATTCCAGAGATCAAGTATGATTTTGGAATCAACGGCAGACCTGTCTCTGCCAGAGGATCAGTCAAATCGGTCAAGGTAACTTGAACCATATACTGTGTATATTTTATTTGTAAATTGATTCATTTGTCAGGTTTGCAGTACTTAGACCTTGCAATTGCATAGTTTAAAAAGAAACATTCAAGCAAGAAAGGAGAGAAGACACAGGATTAAATACGCAGCATTCATGAGCATTCCTTTTATTGGTAAAATATGAGATCAACAGAAGATATGAACATTCAAACTTAAATCTTAAACATACTTTTTATTTTGTTTTCTATTTTCAGTACTGTGATTCAAAGCCTATCATTCTGCCAAGGATTCTTCTCCATGATTCTGAGAAAGAGAACAGTACTGAGTCTACTACTCCAGCTGTTCAGCCTGCTCCTCTGACTCAGCCACAGCCACAGGTCAGTAATGATCTTCATAGATTCAGTAAAAAAAAAAAATCAATAACCTAAGTGAACAATAAAACATCATAGTTAGCTTTGTTAAATCGATAAATATCTGTATGAATTGCAATATTAGTCATTATTGCTTCGGACTATAGATAGAAATGAATTCAAACTTTGATGCCAACATGTTTATAAAATATTCGTGTGTTTTTTTAATGCCGCTACGTTTCAATGCTTATGGAGAATTCAAGTATAAATCAACACTTTCTTTCACACTTCTTCTTTTGTATTCTGTCTCTAGAAATCTCCTGTATTTGCTCGAATGACAGTAATAGAGAAACCCAACGAGCCTGACACAACTTCCTCATGGGTAGGTGAAAGCAGATAATAAAAAAACTGATTTTTTTTTTTTTTAGCTGGCACATTTACTTTTGATTTTGTAATCCTTCCTTCCATATTGACTGCAATCCACTTATGTAGATCTCTTTTTTTTTTTTTATTTCTTTCTCTTTGTTGAACATGCAGAGCGATTACTTCAAGAATGAGCAACAGCGTCTGAAACGCCTTGTGAAGCACACCATTTTTAAGCTCCCTGGCTTGACAAATACAAGCTCGGCTCCAATCATTCCTTTGGATGTTTAGAGGAATAGCACTGTGTACAAAAATGCTACAAAATGAACTGAAATGATATGATGGCATATATTATGACCAAGCATATTAGAAAATCTACATACAATTATTGAGCATCGTTGTATACAGCAAATTGGAAGATGGAGTAATCACATGCTATTGGCATTTACCCCAGTAGACATGCAGAGCAAGAATTATCCAATCTCTGGCCTTCCCCTGTAAATACACACCTCACTATTATGCAGTATATTATTGCATTAAGAAAGGAGATCTTATATTGCTCTGTATGTCCACTGGCATCTATGCCCTGGATTTACTTCATCCTACATGAAGCTGAATGCAAATAAGAATTTGGTATTTAGCAACAACAAACATGCAGAATTGTGCTAAATCCAACCATGGAAGCAGACAAAGACTGATATCTAATGAGCTGTTTTATACTTGTCGTGTATCAGTCAGTTAGTTGCATGGCAGTTAATAGATAGCACACACTATGATAGATATGAGATGCAAGATGGCTTCTTACATATTTGCATAGACTGATGAAAGCAAACAAAATAATCAGTTTCAGAATGTCACTGAGTATGTATCAAAGGGATAGATAGGTTGCCAATTTAAGAAAACATAAAAGTTACCCATCTACCCACCATGTTGGGTTTTATTTAGAAGCCATCTAGTGTCTTATGTCTGATTCGTTAGATGTGTGTTATCCCATGTGACCTATTGTCTGATATTTGTTACTTTGACAAGGTGAAATTGCTCAGATTCAGTCTCTTTGTTTTGCTATGCTGCACACAAAAAATTATAGTAATGAATTGATTAAGGTAAGTATTCATATTTTGCATTTAAACAGCATATGGTAAGTATTATTCATAAAATTGTGAAACAATGTACTGCCTCAGTATTCAGGGTATTGGTCAAAAGAAGATCATTTTTGAAACCTGCAATGCAAAGCAATAATGCTTTCTTGAAAGCCGAGGAATTAAATGATAAAGAAAAACATATTCTAAACGTGCAATTCAAAACAAAATCAATCAGAAGTAGCATGATTTTGTCATATGCAAAGCAATATTGCAATAGTAAAGGTTTTCTGAAAAGCCAATCAATTAAATAATAAAACAATATATATATATTTATAATTCAAACATGCAATGCAAAACAAAATCAAACAAAAGTAGCATTCTGTTGAGCCATCCATGTCATGATATGCAAAGCAATATTATAGTACAAGCAAATGCTTTCTTAAAAGCCCGGTATTTAAATAAAAACACTTATTACAATTAAATGATGTGTCTGTTGTCTTATTATGAGTCCAATAATGATGATAATATGCCTCATGTAATACATTATAATTATGTGCTTGACCAAAAAAAAAAATGCAACACTATGCATTATAATGCAGTACTAGACACGTATTTAGGGGGTAGGAGGTATGCAAAAAAGGGAATTAAAGTTTGAGGTATGTGTAAATAGGGTGACTCGGACATTTGAAGCATGGGGACAATACGTGTTGTGGTAGTTCAGATGGTTGCAGTTTTCCATAATGCAGAGAGGAGGCTGTGGTGTGAAGGGAGAATGGTGTGTTGTGAACGGAGAGTGAGTGTGAACCAGTAGAAGGCGTGTGATGTGTCTTGGTGCTGGACTGAGCAGTGTGTTCACATGAAGTGGGTTTGCCGATGAGCCATGTCAATAGCCCAATGAAAGTGCGGCAATGACAAGTGGCAGGATGGATTTGTGTGCGAGATTTTTTTTTTTTTATTTGGGTGTTTCACTTTGGGAATAAACAAACTTCTCTCTTTGTCTCTCTACCTCTCTCACTCTCTCTCTCTCTCTCTCTCTCTCTCTCTCTCTCTCACACTCTCTCTCTCTCTCCCGCCCACACTCTCTCTCTACCTCTCTCTCTCACTATCTCTCTCTCTTTCTCACTCTCTCTCTCTCTTTCTCTCTATCTCACTCTCTTTCTCGCTTTCTACCTCTCTCTCTCTCTCTCTCTCTCTCTCTCTCTCTCTCTCACTCACTCTCTCTCTCTCTCTCCCGCCCATACTCTCTCTCTCTACCTCTCTCTCTCTCTCTCTCTCTCTCTCTCTCTCTCTCTCTCTCTTTCTCTCTATCTCACTCTCTTTCTCGCTTTCTACCTATCTCCATCTAGCTCTCTCTCTCTCTCTCTCTCTCTCTGTCTCTTTGTCCCAATCTATCTCCCCCCTTTCTCTTGGTATATCCCCTTTCCGTTCGTTTCACCCTCTCTCCTTTATCTGTCCATATTTACCCGCCTTCCTTTGTGTTGTCCCCCGCTCTCTCACACGCTTTACTCTATTGCATGTTCGATCTCTCTTGTTCTTGCACACTTGTCTTTTTCTAATACGTGTGTTCAATTCAATTTTGCATTAATTTAACACAAAAAACAAGCAATTTTCATGAAAAATGAAAATGAAAACAGAAATTTGAACAATACGCAATGTAATTTTGTCCATCAACCCATGAACTGTGAGTAGGAAATGCATGCTCTACACTTTTTACGCAGGCTTATTATCTACCTTTGCATGGTCCTGTTCTGAGTTAACATTGAAATCCTTTTGAAAGCTTTCTCACGTGGTTACCACGACTGCAGAAAGAACAAACTTTTTTAATTACTCGAAATGCAGAAGTACATTTTGATCGAAGCACAAGTAATGTTCTACATTCATGGTGTGGATGATAGGTTTACATGCAAAATAATGGTGATGACGGCAATAATTAAATAATAATTCCAATTGACTTCAGTTAATGCACACCATACTTATTACTCTTAATGTTTTGTAAAATCCAACCATGCACAATCAGCCAATTTTAACCGAATTGATTGTAATTCATAATAACATTTTTTAGCACATCAAACTGATTTATGTTGTACGTCTATATTTTGATAGTTTGTTTAGTTTTGGTCCTAATACAGCCTAGATATTTTTGTATAACACGCACACTTTTTTTTCCATAATGTTTTTATTGGGGATTTCATTCAAAATAAGCATCAATACATCCATATAAATCAATATAAGCAAAATAATATAATACAAGTCTTCATTTTGTTTCTACATCATAATTTTCTTTGATAAAACATCAGTTAATGAGCAAAACAAGGAAGAATGAAACCCCTTATATACACATATATATGAAAAAAAAGAAAGAAAACATGCATGCACATGCACATAAACCTTTATCACCCCGACCCGACCCCCCCCCCCCCCCCCAAAAAAAAGAAAAAATAAATAAATAAATAAATAAATAAATAAATAAATAAATACATCTGCACACACATCCATCGACCACACGACACACACCCACACACACCAGCACCCACCGACTGCTTTCAGTCTTGATGAATTGAATCTGAAGATAAATGTCTTGACACTGGTTGTAATTTCCCAGGACGAAAACCAGTAGAAACTAGAAGAGAAAAACCATTAGAATTTCTACTGGTTTCTACTGGAAATTTTCTACTGGTATGAATATGGAAAGTGAAATGATTTCAAGTAGAAATACTTTCCCATTTTTGTGGATGTTTACATAGTTTGTTTCTTTATATAGCCAACTCTTTTTCCTCATCCTTATATTCCAATATTATTTAAAACAATCTATCTAACTTAGGAATTGCACCCTCTGACCTTGACCGATATATGTAATTGTAAAAATGAATGTATTGCAGCACTTAATCCTAAATGAGTTTCCCAGTATTCCAACATGAACATTTTCCCGTTTTGTAGTTCTACAAGCCCAGGCGCGCGCGCACACACACACACACACACACACACACACATGCACAAACACGTCTATATAAATGCAAACCGTGCAAATTAATGCAGAACCAGGGTCTATATATTGTAAGTTTCTTGTAAAATGATGGACGCCGATTTGTAGCATGCATGCACACTTCATCCCCATTAAAAGCGCAGATAAAAAAAAAAATGTGAGCTATTTGTTCAAAACTTTCTCTGCCTGCATAAACGGTATCTCCGCCCGTACCATGCATAGTATGGGTTGAGCTCCCTCATTAGATCGCTCAAAATAACCCATTACATAATTTCCCGATATGAGCTGTGCCATAGAAATGAGAACATCAGCGCAGCAGCTGCGATGTGACACGGAAGTGGATATTTTGTAAACAACGTAGCGTAAGCTAGTTAGAAAAGCTCAGTGCATGAATGCTTTGTGAACCCGTATTTTTAGACCTGATCGAAGCTTTGTCTAGTGGAAAACTACACAATCTAGTGTGAAGACTTCACCGCGCAGTTAGTTTGAATTTATTTCCACCTGAGATTGTGGTTTATAGACTAAAGTTTGATTTATTTTTTTCCAAACGGTGTATTATTTTTACAACTGTATCGTCGCGACATTGGCAACGCCAAAACAGGGAAAGCAAAGAAGGGTCGTCCGTCGCTGTCGGCTGATCTTGCTGTCACCGCGTACCGTCTGACCGCTGCATTCTGCTCCCCTCTATTCATCAGCTGCAGCATTCGTCCGTGTGTATTTAGGACTGCAAAACAATAACTTTGTAAACTAGACGACTTGATTTGTCATGCTTCGTTGCTGAGAGACTACTTAACTTACAAGAGGCCTTAGAGTTTTTACTTTCAAATAGAGACAAAGCACAAGGAAAACAGCAAAATGAAGTGGGAATTCAAGGAAGAACACTCAGAAGGTGAGCTATTGAAATTTAAGGAATTTAATTTATGATAACCGGTATCTCTAAGTAGGGGCATTGTGCACTTTACCAACGTACATCCCAGTTCTAGCAACAAGGTCAAGAATGTAAGCAAAGAGTAAAAAGCCATACACTCGGCACTGGACAAGCAGAAGGTACGATAATGCCAGTGGCAGACTATACCAAAACTGGCAGCAGAAGAGTGCCCAACGTTTTTTCAATCCCCAATGTGCACCAAAAATTCGGTCTCTGTTGGATGTTGGATCCGCTGAGATTGCATCTGGCTCCTCTGAATATAATTTTGATTAAAGAATTCCCCGAATGAGATGGTTATTCCTGTCTAGTTTTGGGTGGAGATACAGTTGCCATGGGTTTCTTCAGCCACTTGCTATATGCCTAAAATTTCTTTTCAAATTGAAATTTCCCTACAATTTCCATTAAAAACTTGCAATTAACTTCTCTGACTACAGTGTAATAGAGTCTGGCATTCACTCTCCCTCTCTCGGTAGACCATAGGACATCCGAATCGTCCAAGATCCGAGCCAAGTACCCAGAGAGAATCCCAGTGATTGTCCAGAAGGCGCCAAAGTCTCAGATCCCCGACATTGACAAGAGGAAGTTCCTCGTGCCAGCTGACATCACGGTGGCGCAGTTCATGTGGATCATTCGGAAGAGGATACAGCTGCCTGCAGAGAAGGCCATCTTCCTATTTGTGGGCAAAGTACTGCCCCAGTCTAGGTGAGGATGAAGTTTGGTCCACTCCAGGGCATGGCCCCATCTTGTTAAGAGTTGCGATTGATCTGAATCGATCACAAATCCAATCCCTGACTTCTACAGAATTACTTTATTCCTTTTATTACCGGATCTACTGAAAAATTGCTTTCGTGAGCAGTCTGGTTTCCAGGTCTATCTGTCATCCTACGCTTTATTTGCTAACAACGTGTGCTGTGAGTGTGTTGCAGCAGAGTCAAATCTCCCATGGGTGACAGTACTGGTATGCAGACCAAAACTTATCTAACCTTCATTTAAAGGAGTCGACAGATAGGGCAGTTACGACCTCAGATGGGAGAGAGTTCCAGTCACTGATGACTCTAATGCTGAAACTGTTTGATCGCACATTCAGTCTACTCCTCCTTAGAAATAGCTTAAAAGGGTGACCCCTTGTAGTTCCAATGGTTACAGCCGAGAAGAAAAAATTACAATTTATATAAATTGCAAGTCAAGTTTCAATCAATTACAAACCTTCTAAAGACAGATAGGTCCCATGCCTTTGGCAAGGGTTGGTTTTCAACTTGGTAGGAAGAAAAGGACAGATTTCATGCTTTATTTTATAAAGTACACACTCAATTCTAGTGATTATGGTTTGCTCAAGCATAATGGCAGAATGAACAAGTATCTAATACATGTACCTTCTACCTCCTGGTATTTTACATATTGTCCACTTGGGCCACATATTAAGTATGGATGATATTATTGAAAAGTACTTGCATTGTAAGTAGCTACTGGAGGTTTTCATGTTTAACACCATTGTCATCACAACATGCACTTTCAGTCCATAAATGTGTTTACATTCTACATTGCTCATGAAACCAAGTCACTGCCAGAGGAAACACTAATTCATTTTTAGGAGATCCTTGTTAAGGGTGTTGCGGTGAGACGAACACAATAAATCAAGATATTAGATGATCATTACAGTTAATGCTGAGATTGGTCCACCGCTCATTACATGTACACTACAGCTCAAAGGAATTGGCATCGGGTAAAGGTAAATGGAAGAAAGGGAAGGGGCTCTAGTTTTAAACCGAGGTATATTTTGTCCAGTGCAGCATGAAACAAGATGCTTTTTAGGCTAAAGCATCGTGTTTCATGCTGAACTGGACAAAATATACCGTGGTGTAAAACGTAAGCCCCTTCCCTTTCTTCCCTTTCCCTGTACCCAATGCCAGTTCCTTTGAGCTGTTGTGTATGTCATAATGATTGTAAGAATCATCATATGCATATTATTTTTGCTAGTCACTTTCAAAGTATCTTGATACCAACCTGTCAAATAAAGTTTAAGGAAATCTTGCCCCAAATGCAGTTGCTCAATCATTAATTTGATAGAGCAATGTTCCAGTACAAGAGTTATGAATAATGAAATTGTGATTGCCGATTATAAACAAATATATATTGGTAATAAAGATATTTTAGGAAGCAATGTCCATTTTACTGCAATGAACCCAAAATGAGTATTGAACAGCTTAACAAGCGCTGATCGATATAGACAGTTAGCGCCTACAATGCCCCACAATAAAAAAGATTTTGAGCCGATATTCACGCCAGCAGAAATGCAGGCAAGAATGAAAATGATGTGAGCTGCTGTATGTATAATACATATTGCTGGGCCGAGAAACTGGCTGTGCCAGGGACAGCTCTATTGTTCTGGCCTACAGTACTTCACATCTTCACAGGGGGTCAAGCCAAAAAGGTACAACATGGCCATACTCATTTAGAGCAGACAACAGTTGAAGCCTGGTATTTTGGTGCCTCCTGAAAGTCCTAGCCAGCTACTCAGCAAGCCAAATTTGATGATCTTTATATCAAATTAAAGAGAACTCTGCTCCAAAAATGTGACAAAGTTATTTGCTTTGGGATAAAGTTTCCTTTAATTAAAATTTGTCCCCACACCAGTGACATGATATTGCAAAACAATAGCCTTTACTACATTAATTTGTGTTTATTGTATGGAAACCTACAAATAGCATGATATCTTAATAGATACTGTTCCTGTTACAAATGTTTGCTTTGTTTGGTCAACTTGGGTGAAAATTTGTAATTCAATGATAGAATCCCCCTGCATTTCTTTAAAAGTATTTAGCTATTTTGTGTAATTTATTTAAAATGACATGTGGACATTTGATTGCCACAAATTCCAATCTCTTTCCCCAAATTTGGAAACAAGTGGTGAAGAAATTTGGAGGCACAGACTTCACAAATTCATAATATTTTGACAATACTTAATACAAATATAGATTCATTTTGCATACAAAGTTTACACAAAGTTCCCCTTTTCAACATAAAGACTTGTTCTGTATTAGTTCATGAAATCATGGAAAGAGATTGATCAAGATTAGCTTGAATGCAATCATGCATACTTAATACATATCAATACCCTTTCTCTACAAATTACTCATTCTCAGCTGCAATCAGCATACATTACTCATTCAATAACAGTCCCAGCATGCCTTCCTCCCAACCATCTGCTATATAGTATGTTTCCTTTGTTATTCAGCTGGTTAGTGTCAGTCACGCACTAATGAGTCATCGTGGGTATTTCCCAATAACTGATGAACCAGTTAAGATATCTAGGTTATTGCTCAATGAGCACTTATGAAGTGTGTAGCACTACAAAAGATGGACTGTAATGCACAGCACGTTCCAAGGTTAAAAATTATCCCCCATACCATACCAGTACACATATTCTCGAAAGTAGGTTATAAATTTTGATATTCTGTGAATGTACTATGTGTTTAAGATTTTACAGTCTTGACAAATAAGTTGAATAATGACACGTATACAAGTTCAGTACAATTCAAATAAAGCTGAAATATTGACATCATAAAGTCAATGATGTCAATTGTCGATATGTCATTTGTTTTTTTTTCCTTTTTTTTTTAGGGGGGGGGGGGGCGGGTAACAGGTTATCATCAATAATAATGAAAGTCCAGTCCTAAAATAAGTTGATCTTAATAGAAGCAGAGCAAAAACAAACAATAATGATAAAGTTAGGAATATTTTAATGATACAAACATTGACAGTTTGGAAAGGTAAATCGACAACTACTTTCATTTCATAATCACTCCTATTCTATATCATAGTACATGGCCGAGTACTGCTATTTGTACAATGTAGAGATTATCCAGAAATGGGACTGCAGTTCTACTCTTGTTGTTGGATGAGTCAGCTTACATTCAGTGAAGCTGTGACATTTAATCGCCATGGTGATAGAGAATGTTTCAGATCAGATAGATTGTGGCAAGTAAAACAGGAAATCCAGGCTACGCGACCATCAAATTGACTAGTTACAAGTATGTTTTCTTATATACATGTATGTCATACATGTTGTATGCATGTGCAATTTTTTTTTTCTAAAGTTCACATCATTCATGTTACGTGCAGGCCAAAAATATGTGTTTGCATATCTGATTTTAGATTTATATGGGAAATGAAGATAGCATGATAAGAAATCTGAACTCTGCTCCATGTAGGAGCCAATTATGTCTTATTATATTTAGATGACACTTAAACTACTTGGTGCTTGTACTTGATGCTTGTACATAATTCACAGCACACTGTCCAAACGTACACCTTATACAGCTTACTCTCGATATAACGAGGTCGTCGGGACCAGAGCTTTTTCCTCGTTATAACGAAACCTCGTTATATCCAAACAGCATAAAAAAACAATAAAAAACATTGAAATATGTGTGCTTGTGTGTTCTTTGTGTTTTACTATGTTTTGATATCTATAGCCGCCTCGGAAACATGCGTTATCAAACGGGAAAAGGGGGATTGGAAACATGCGTTTTAAAATGGAAAAGACGATATATTTTTGCTCAACACATCATCCGACCTCGATATACTGTCGCCGTTTAAATAGCTAATTGCATTACATGACATGAATCTGACTTTCAAACCACATGCTTTCAATGTACGTACGCTGTGCGAAGGAGTATGCTCCCGTATGTGTGCAGTGTATTACGAGACACGTGTGTCTGGCTCCATGTGTTGCCGATGCAATACATGTGCTTTCAATGTACAGTACATGTACGTACGCTATGCGAAGGAGTACGTGCTTGCGTTGTGGGTGTACAGTGTATTACGAGGTATGTGTCTCGCTCCATGCGTTGCCGATGCAATACATGTGCTTTCAATGTACATGTGCGTACGCTATGCGAAGGAGTACATGCTTGCGTTGTGTGTACAGTGTATTACGAGGCTCCATGCGTTGCCGATGCAAGACATGTGCTTCCAATGTACATGTGCGTACGCTATGCGAAGGAGTACATGCTTGCGTTGTGTGTACAGTGTATTACGAGGCTCCATGCGTTGCCGATGCAATACATGTGCTTTCAATGTACATAAGCTATGCGAAGGAGTACATACTCGCGTTGTGTGTACAGTGTATTACGAGGTGTGTGTCTGGCTCCGAGCTCCACGCGTTGCCAAAGCAATACGTGTGTAAGAAGATTGCTTTCAGCCCGCTCGCCCTCAATTTTTCGTTCCTCGTTGTAACGGACACAATTGTTATGTTTTTCTTTGTCTTGGGGTCAACATGAAAAGCTTGTTATAACGAAATCTCGTTATAACCGTGCTCGTTGTAAGCGGCGTAGTGCACCATAGGTTTGCATGTAGACAATTTTGGGCCCGAGATATTTCCCTCGTTATAACGAAACCTCGTTATATCCGTGCTCGTTGTATCGAGAGTAAGCTGTAATTGCAGACATTTGAAAGTCTGAAAATGTATAGCTGGGTTTTCTCTCCAGGAATGGACACACACATCTTGTCAAGTACACATAATGGCACAAAAAGGGCTGATTTGCTTAAATTGTGTGACACTAGTATTTGCAGGGGAAAATGGGCATGGACATGGTAAGATACATTTACAGGTGGAAATTTGTCTACTTCCAAAGCCAAACAGTTTTAATTATCTTTCTTTAAATGATTTGAGTTCTTGATATGTGTATATGTTCTTGACTTGCCGATTATGTTCAACAAGCTGAATTTTCCAACAGTTCACTCTGCTCATTTGATATTTTATTATAAGTTGTTGAAAACAGACGTTCTATATTTTCTCTCATTTTGTGTACGGTTACACTCAATTGCAAATACAAATACAGGACTGTACCACTGGTCCATACCCAACCATAACATACACATTAACAGCATAAGCCAAAATGCATGTATTTGAAAGAAGTTTTGTGTAATATGGAAATATGCATGTTGTTATTATAAATATGATAAGTGTATTATACAATACTTCTGGGTGAACCTTTATAAATGGGGCCATTTTGAGACATTTTTGGTGTCCCCTTCACACAAGGAATTACAATTTATTTAGGCTATTTAGGCTGGCTTAGTGTAGTAATGACACTATCTTGTCTTCTGCTTATCGTCAAACAACAATTAGGTTATGCCTAGAAATGACTGAATATAAAACTATAGTAGCCACAGGGTGGTCCCCAGTGTAGAAAACATGCGGTGCAAACACCACGCGTCGGGTCCAGAAAGTGATTGTGAGCCACGTGTAAATTCACTGCACCATGCGTAAAATCAGTATTAGTCTTATTATTCTTATTGTTTTTGTTTTCTTTGAGCCACGCGTTCCATAGTTGTGTACCACGCGTCCAGCACAGATATCTGACAAAAAGTGACCTTCTGCTTTTTTGAGCCATGCGTAAAAGATTTTCTGGTGACCACCCTGAGTAGCCATACACTACAGCTCAAAGGAATTGGAATAGGGAAAGGGAAAAGGAAGAAAGGGAAGGAGCTGCAGTTTTAAACCGCGGTATATTTTGTCCAGTTCAGTATGAAACATGATACTTTTTAGGCCAAAGCATTGTGTTTCGTGCTAAACTGGACAAAATACACAGTACCACACTGTAAAACTGTGGCTCCTTCCCTTTCTTCCCTTTCCCTTTCCCTATTCCAATTCCTTTGAGCTGGAGTGTAAGTATATAGCCTGAATAATGAATAATAAGTTTTACAGTATAGAGGGTGCAGAAAACTTGCTGCATATTGGTACCCAAATATTTACAGAAATATTCTGCTGTACTCGTCTGACTGGATATACATTGTTTAACAAACATGTATACATGTACACTACGGCTCAAAGGAATTGGCATAGGGAAAGGGATAGGGAAGAAAGGGGAGGAGCTGCAGTTTTAAACTGCAGTATATTTTGCAGGTTAAAACTGCGGCTCCTTCCCTTTCCCTTTCCCTATGCCAATTCCTTTGAGCAGGAGTATACATGTTCATGTCAAATGTGCCCACAAGTGAAATGACACAATTCAATATCAGTTTCATGGCATAGCATGCAATGTGCACGCACATAGGCCTACAACTGGAGTATCCTCGACACTGAAACCTAACACCTGTGACAGCATTATCTGTACAGGCACTGAATGACTAAACTGTTTATGTTAGGTGCTATCGTCAGGATATATTCCACATTTCCTGTTTCTTTATGTGTGAGGGTATGTGTCTGTTACATGACCTCGACAGTAGTTCCCAGTTATCAAAGCCGTGTGTCATTTCCCTCCACCACAGTACAGTACTTGAACTAAAACATGTCATGGGGTAAGCCTAGGTCAAAAATATGGTGAGAATTTAGAACTACACTACAGCTCAAAGGAATTGGCATAGGGAAAGGGAAGAAAGGGTAGGAGCCGCAGTTTTAAACCATGGTATATTTTGTCCAGTTCAGCATGATGAAACACGATGCTTTAGCCTAAGAAGCATTGTGTTTCATGCTGAACTGGACAACATATACCGTAGTTTGTAATGGAGATTTAAATAAAAATCAAAGAAAATGGAAGAAAACAATATGAGAACTTCCTTTACAATGGCAGTACTGGACAGTATCTAGCCCGGGGGGGGGGGGGGCAAAAACAGCCCCCCCTCGACATTTTTCGCAATAAATTTGTAACATGAAAAGATGGCGCCGCGACGTTTCATGACTTTTTTCCTTCAAATCTCACGCAACTTTTAAGACCAAATTTGCGTCGCGGGGGTATGCAGTTCCGAAGTTACGTAACATTTTGTACGTGCATGTCAGACCGGGTAAAGGTAAATGGAAGAAAGGGAAGGGGCTCTAGTTTTAAACCGAGGTATATTTTGTCCAGTGCAGCATGAAACAAGATGCTTTTTAGGCTAAAGCATCGTGTTTCATGCTGAACTGGACAAAATATACCGTGGTGTAAAACGTAAGCCCCTTCCCTTTCTTCCCTTTCCCTGTACCCAATGCCAGTTCCTTTGAGCTGTTGTGTATGTCATAATGATTGTAAGAATCATCATATGCATATTATTTTTGCTAGTCACTTTCAAAGTATCTTGATACCAACCTGTCAAATAAAGTTTAAGGAAATCTTGCCCCAAATGCAGTTGCTCAATCATTAATTTGATAGAGCAATGTTCCAGTACAAGAGTTATGAATAATGAAATTGTGATTGCCGATTATAAACAAATATATATTGGTAATAAAGATATTTTAGGAAGCAATGTCCATTTTACTGCAATGAACCCAAAATGAGTATTGAACAGCTTAACAAGCGCTGATCGATATAGACAGTTAGCGCCTACAATGCCCCACAATAAAAAAGATTTTGAGCCGATATTCACGCCAGCAGAAATGCAGGCAAGAATGAAAATGATGTGAGCTGCTGTATGTATAATACATATTGCTGGGCCGAGAAACTGGCTGTGCCAGGGACAGCTCTATTGTTCTGGCCTACAGTACTTCACATCTTCACAGGGGGTCAAGCCAAAAAGGTACAACATGGCCATACTCATTTAGAGCAGACAACAGTTGAAGCCTGGTATTTTGGTGCCTCCTGAAAGTCCTAGCCAGCTACTCAGCAAGCCAAATTTGATGATCTTTATATCAAATTAAAGAGAACTCTGCTCCAAAAATGTGACAAAGTTATTTGCTTTGGGATAAAGTTTCCTTTAATTAAAATTTGTCCCCACACCAGTGACATGATATTGCAAAACAATAGCCTTTACTACATTAATTTGTGTTTATTGTATGGAAACCTACAAATAGCATGATATCTTAATAGATACTGTTCCTGTTACAAATGTTTGCTTTGTTTGGTCAACTTGGGTGAAAATTTGTAATTCAATGATAGAATCCCCCTGCATTTCTTTAAAAGTATTTAGCTATTTTGTGTAATTTATTTAAAATGACATGTGGACATTTGATTGCCACAAATTCCAATCTCTTTCCCCAAATTTGGAAACAAGTGGTGAAGAAATTTGGAGGCACAGACTTCACAAATTCATAATATTTTGACAATACTTAATACAAATATAGATTCATTTTGCATACAAAGTTTACACAAAGTTCCCCTTTTCAACATAAAGACTTGTTCTGTATTAGTTCATGAAATCATGGAAAGAGATTGATCAAGATTAGCTTGAATGCAATCATGCATACTTAATACATATCAATACCCTTTCTCTACAAATTACTCATTCTCAGCTGCAATCAGCATACATTACTCATTCAATAACAGTCCCAGCATGCCTTCCTCCCAACCATCTGCTATATAGTATGTTTCCTTTGTTATTCAGCTGGTTAGTGTCAGTCACGCACTAATGAGTCATCGTGGGTATTTCCCAATAACTGATGAACCAGTTAAGATATCTAGGTTATTGCTCAATGAGCACTTATGAAGTGTGTAGCACTACAAAAGATGGACTGTAATGCACAGCACGTTCCAAGGTTAAAAATTATCCCCCATACCATACCAGTACACATATTCTCGAAAGTAGGTTATAAATTTTGATATTCTGTGAATGTACTATGTGTTTAAGATTTTACAGTCTTGACAAATAAGTTGAATAATGACACGTATACAAGTTCAGTACAATTCAAATAAAGCTGAAATATTGACATCATAAAGTCAATGATGTCAATTGTCGATATGTCATTTGTTTTTTTTTCCTTTTTTTTTTAGGGGGGGGGGGGGCGGGTAACAGGTTATCATCAATAATAATGAAAGTCCAGTCCTAAAATAAGTTGATCTTAATAGAAGCAGAGCAAAAACAAACAATAATGATAAAGTTAGGAATATTTTAATGATACAAACATTGACAGTTTGGAAAGGTAAATCGACAACTACTTTCATTTCATAATCACTCCTATTCTATATCATAGTACATGGCCGAGTACTGCTATTTGTACAATGTAGAGATTATCCAGAAATGGGACTGCAGTTCTACTCTTGTTGTTGGATGAGTCAGCTTACATTCAGTGAAGCTGTGACATTTAATCGCCATGGTGATAGAGAATGTTTCAGATCAGATAGATTGTGGCAAGTAAAACAGGAAATCCAGGCTACGCGACCATCAAATTGACTAGTTACAAGTATGTTTTCTTATATACATGTATGTCATACATGTTGTATGCATGTGCAATTTTTTTTTTCTAAAGTTCACATCATTCATGTTACGTGCAGGCCAAAAATATGTGTTTGCATATCTGATTTTAGATTTATATGGGAAATGAAGATAGCATGATAAGAAATCTGAACTCTGCTCCATGTAGGAGCCAATTATGTCTTATTATATTTAGATGACACTTAAACTACTTGGTGCTTGTACTTGATGCTTGTACATAATTCACAGCACACTGTCCAAACGTACACCTTATACAGCTTACTCTCGATATAACGAGGTCGTCGGGACCAGAGCTTTTTCCTCGTTATAACGAAACCTCGTTATATCCAAACAGCATAAAAAAACAATAAAAAACATTGAAATATGTGTGCTTGTGTGTTCTTTGTGTTTTACTATGTTTTGATATCTATAGCCGCCTCGGAAACATGCGTTATCAAACGGGAAAAGGGGGATTGGAAACATGCGTTTTAAAATGGAAAAGACGATATATTTTTGCTCAACACATCATCCGACCTCGATATACTGTCGCCGTTTAAATAGCTAATTGCATTACATGACATGAATCTGACTTTCAAACCACATGCTTTCAATGTACGTACGCTGTGCGAAGGAGTATGCTCCCGTATGTGTGCAGTGTATTACGAGACACGTGTGTCTGGCTCCATGTGTTGCCGATGCAATACATGTGCTTTCAATGTACAGTACATGTACGTACGCTATGCGAAGGAGTACGTGCTTGCGTTGTGGGTGTACAGTGTATTACGAGGTATGTGTCTCGCTCCATGCGTTGCCGATGCAATACATGTGCTTTCAATGTACATGTGCGTACGCTATGCGAAGGAGTACATGCTTGCGTTGTGTGTACAGTGTATTACGAGGCTCCATGCGTTGCCGATGCAAGACATGTGCTTCCAATGTACATGTGCGTACGCTATGCGAAGGAGTACATGCTTGCGTTGTGTGTACAGTGTATTACGAGGCTCCATGCGTTGCCGATGCAATACATGTGCTTTCAATGTACATAAGCTATGCGAAGGAGTACATACTCGCGTTGTGTGTACAGTGTATTACGAGGTGTGTGTCTGGCTCCGAGCTCCACGCGTTGCCAAAGCAATACGTGTGTAAGAAGATTGCTTTCAGCCCGCTCGCCCTCAATTTTTCGTTCCTCGTTGTAACGGACACAATTGTTATGTTTTTCTTTGTCTTGGGGTCAACATGAAAAGCTTGTTATAACGAAATCTCGTTATAACCGTGCTCGTTGTAAGCGGCGTAGTGCACCATAGGTTTGCATGTAGACAATTTTGGGCCCGAGATATTTCCCTCGTTATAACGAAACCTCGTTATATCCGTGCTCGTTGTATCGAGAGTAAGCTGTAATTGCAGACATTTGAAAGTCTGAAAATGTATAGCTGGGTTTTCTCTCCAGGAATGGACACACACATCTTGTCAAGTACACATAATGGCACAAAAAGGGCTGATTTGCTTAAATTGTGTGACACTAGTATTTGCAGGGGAAAATGGGCATGGACATGGTAAGATACATTTACAGGTGGAAATTTGTCTACTTCCAAAGCCAAACAGTTTTAATTATCTTTCTTTAAATGATTTGAGTTCTTGATATGTGTATATGTTCTTGACTTGCCGATTATGTTCAACAAGCTGAATTTTCCAACAGTTCACTCTGCTCATTTGATATTTTATTATAAGTTGTTGAAAACAGACGTTCTATATTTTCTCTCATTTTGTGTACGGTTACACTCAATTGCAAATACAAATACAGGACTGTACCACTGGTCCATACCCAACCATAACATACACATTAACAGCATAAGCCAAAATGCATGTATTTGAAAGAAGTTTTGTGTAATATGGAAATATGCATGTTGTTATTATAAATATGATAAGTGTATTATACAATACTTCTGGGTGAACCTTTATAAATGGGGCCATTTTGAGACATTTTTGGTGTCCCCTTCACACAAGGAATTACAATTTATTTAGGCTATTTAGGCTGGCTTAGTGTAGTAATGACACTATCTTGTCTTCTGCTTATCGTCAAACAACAATTAGGTTATGCCTAGAAATGACTGAATATAAAACTATAGTAGCCACAGGGTGGTCCCCAGTGTAGAAAACATGCGGTGCAAACACCACGCGTCGGGTCCAGAAAGTGATTGTGAGCCACGTGTAAATTCACTGCACCATGCGTAAAATCAGTATTAGTCTTATTATTCTTATTGTTTTTGTTTTCTTTGAGCCACGCGTTCCATAGTTGTGTACCACGCGTCCAGCACAGATATCTGACAAAAAGTGACCTTCTGCTTTTTTGAGCCATGCGTAAAAGATTTTCTGGTGACCACCCTGAGTAGCCATACACTACAGCTCAAAGGAATTGGAATAGGGAAAGGGAAAAGGAAGAAAGGGAAGGAGCTGCAGTTTTAAACCGCGGTATATTTTGTCCAGTTCAGTATGAAACATGATACTTTTTAGGCCAAAGCATTGTGTTTCGTGCTAAACTGGACAAAATACACAGTACCACACTGTAAAACTGTGGCTCCTTCCCTTTCTTCCCTTTCCCTTTCCCTATTCCAATTCCTTTGAGCTGGAGTGTAAGTATATAGCCTGAATAATGAATAATAAGTTTTACAGTATAGAGGGTGCAGAAAACTTGCTGCATATTGGTACCCAAATATTTACAGAAATATTCTGCTGTACTCGTCTGACTGGATATACATTGTTTAACAAACATGTATACATGTACACTACGGCTCAAAGGAATTGGCATAGGGAAAGGGATAGGGAAGAAAGGGGAGGAGCTGCAGTTTTAAACTGCAGTATATTTTGCAGGTTAAAACTGCGGCTCCTTCCCTTTCCCTTTCCCTATGCCAATTCCTTTGAGCAGGAGTATACATGTTCATGTCAAATGTGCCCACAAGTGAAATGACACAATTCAATATCAGTTTCATGGCATAGCATGCAATGTGCACGCACATAGGCCTACAACTGGAGTATCCTCGACACTGAAACCTAACACCTGTGACAGCATTATCTGTACAGGCACTGAATGACTAAACTGTTTATGTTAGGTGCTATCGTCAGGATATATTCCACATTTCCTGTTTCTTTATGTGTGAGGGTATGTGTCTGTTACATGACCTCGACAGTAGTTCCCAGTTATCAAAGCCGTGTGTCATTTCCCTCCACCACAGTACAGTACTTGAACTAAAACATGTCATGGGGTAAGCCTAGGTCAAAAATATGGTGAGAATTTAGAACTACACTACAGCTCAAAGGAATTGGCATAGGGAAAGGGAAGAAAGGGTAGGAGCCGCAGTTTTAAACCATGGTATATTTTGTCCAGTTCAGCATGATGAAACACGATGCTTTAGCCTAAGAAGCATTGTGTTTCATGCTGAACTGGACAACATATACCGTAGTTTGTAATGGAGATTTAAATAAAAATCAAAGAAAATGGAAGAAAACAATATGAGAACTTCCTTTACAATGGCAGTACTGGACAGTATCTAGCCCGGGGGGGGGGGGGGGGCAAAAACAGCCCCCCCTCGACATTTTTCGCAATAAATTTGTAACATGAAAAGATGGCGCCGCGACGTTTCATGACTTTTTTCCTTCAAATCTCACGCAACTTTTAAGACCAAATTTGCGTCGCGGGGGTATGCAGTTCCGAAGTTACGTAACATTTTGTACGTGCATGTCAGACCAAAAATTGCTCAAAAACGTGATTTCATGTACAAATCCAATGCAAATTCTGTACCTAGCCAAAATTCATAAATGTATCATTATTTCTAGTTTTACTGATGAAAAACAATAAATTTCATGTTATTTATGACTGAAATAGTGTTGCCAATGATTTCCATAAAAAAAACAATGAAAAACATAAAGTCGAAAAAAAAAATACATAAGAAATTCAAAAAACAATAAAATACTTAAGAAAAACTTTGATATTGCAATTTTTTTAAATGGTAATTACATAATAATCCTAAGAAGAGTGTCTGGACTGAAATCTAGCAGTTTGGGGGCTATATTTAAAGATTTACAACCAAATTATGATTTTATGCATTTAATTAGCCTAATTAATGAATTAAATAAAAATTTGAATAATTTTGGTGCAATTGACAATTGAATTGTGGAGATTACATCATCGGTGACGTACGTGCCAATTTTCGTCGCGATCGCGCGATCAACGGTCGAGATCTTGGGGGGGGGGGCTGTTTTGGCCCCCCCCCCCCCCCCATGCGATTTCAAAATAGCCCGGGCTATGTAGGGTTAAGCCTTTAAAAGGCAAACCCCAAAATGTCACAAACTGCCACCCTTAGCCCAATTGATGGAATCACCCATGTACTCTGGGTAGAAGGCCAGGGACATGCAGCTGCATGTCTGTGACATAAATAGAACTTGACTACATGATGTGTGATTGTTTTTAGATAGTGAAATTTGATGTGTTACATCATAAGAAATTGTTAGTATCATTTCTCCAGCTGACTCATCGTTATTTCATGTCTGAATTATATGCAAATTTGTCAATCCTCAGTGTTGGAACCATTTTGTTGTTATTTATGCAGTGGCAACCATCTGTCAGGGGTAAAATTATACATCAATTTGTGGGGCTACTTCTCAGGCCTGTATGGTGTCATAAATCAGACATCCTGAACCATTTAATATATTTGTCCTCATAGAGGAATAATAATTTTCCACATGGGCTCTTGTGTTATATATTCAGAATGTCACTTTTGTTCATTGTGGAGGCTATATCAACTCAGACCCACCCACACCCCTTCTGTGTAAATATTTCACTGCTGTCTGTAGTAGTTACAGTAACACATAATTTTTGCACACACTCAATAGTCAATATTTATTTAAAATTTCTTTTCACCTTGCAGTGCGACAATGGGTCTGATCTATCAGGAGCATCGCGATGCGGACGGATTCCTCTATGTGGCGTACAGTGGAGAAAACACGTTTGGTTCGCAGCTGTGCTGAGCTTGGAGACGAAGCGATGTATTGGGTCAGAAGAGAAACGATCTATGAACTCTGAGAAACGATCGGGAGACTTGATGAATCCCAGGTGTTGTACTAATTACGCTGTCTACCAAACTCCCAGTATTAACCTTCCCCGTGCCAGGTTCTTGTGGAAGTGTGATTGTCGCCCAGTGCTTGAACTATGGTAGTCCAAACAAACAAGATGTTAACCCTTTCTGTGCCAAGCAACACGCTCCTCTAGATGGGATTACTGGTAAAAAAAAATACACACATGGCACCTCAGGGGTTAACATCTGAGTAAACTTTGTGATGACTGGGGTGGAGTGGTGATGGAAGGGGGAGGGGGGCGAGCATGCCCCCCTCCTACCAACAGATTGCCACAAGTTTGTGAGAAATCAGAAATACTATTATAAGGAAGTTATTTGTGTATGACAATCATGTTTACAATCTCAATTAACCATGATGATTATTTTCAAGTACCGCTAGGGTGTCGTTAAATTTATACATTGAAATATTTCTGTTATCACATAACTTTATAGACGAATGCTAATTTGTTCATGCCATGTGTACACCACTGTATGTAGCTTGTATAGTACAATGTGTATTGCTAGAATATTGGGGCCATATTCATGAAGGCTTTCTAAGCCTAGCAAATGCTAAAATGCATTCTTCCTCATGCATTTTGAACAACCCATAGCAAGGCTAGAGAGGCGTTATGAACATGGCCCCTGGAGTCTGTATGTGATTTGTGTGTCCAAACAATCTGAGTGGAGAGTGGTTGATGTGGGTATATAGAAAGCAGATGGCAGACATCAATCATAGAGGTGAAGAGGGTGCTTTGAGGTACTCAAGATTGCATGTATCTGCCGAAATACATGTACAGCTGAATACTAGAACATGATTGGGTGGGTGGGGGTGGTGGTGGGGGAGAGGGGGGGGGGGGGGGGGGGTCGTCTGGCCACCAGGCTAGTCACTTTATCATTTATCTCATTTTTAGTATATGGGGAAGAATTTATTGAATAGTTTGGTTTAGAAACACCCAACAGACTAGAATCCAGGCTAGGGGAGGGTTCGCGATGGTGACAACTCTAACATCAGCGCTAAGCCTGAAAGCACCATCAGGAACCTAGGTCCCGCAGCACATCATGTTAACATGTTAAAGGCCCAGATAATCGCGCTCTTATGGCACGTGCGCTGCTGCATTCGGCGGCGGTCCTAATCCTAATCCCATCTCGCGCGCATGCAATGTATCAGTACCAATCTTTGATACGCTATGGTGCATGTACACTTTGAGTGGCGTGTGTAAACATGAAGGCATAGCTATCGGACCAAATTTTTGTGTAACTTGTTCAACTTAGTGGAGTTCATCTGTCATGTAACCAGTCCGATGAGCATGTAATGCACGTGAGCGATGTGTACACTTCGATGGGCCTTTCGCACAGTAAGTACGCACCTCTACTCCCCATCGATACTGATGATCGTGCCCTTTTAATGGCATAAAAAGAAAGCCAATGGGGGGGGGGGGGGGGGTTCAAGGCGTCGTAATGCATGGGTTTGGGGCAAAAGCGTGAAGTTTTACCACAAAGCATATACCGATGGGGAAAAACATGGTTACCAAGGGCTTCTTTTCAAGTGTGGAACCAACACTCATGAATTATGAAAAACACGGGACTGTCTCTGGGATTCCTTTTCTGCATTCCGGGGGCTAAACCACCATAAATCCCCCCCCCCCCCCCCCCCTCCAAGTGTATTTTTCAGTGGTAAAATAACCCTAGATGTCTGCTTCATGCTGGATATTTTCCAATGGCCATGCAGACAGTAGAAAAGATTTACTGGCTGAAAATACCCATCAAACCTCTCAGGATCATTATGTTCGTAGAAAGCTATTTTAGTGTTTGGAGATAATCCCTCTGGTGTCCTTATATTGTGTTTACCGTACATTTTTACTGTGGGTTTGACTACTATGTTATCACTGAATCTTGCCCACATCTGCTCAAAGCTGGTACATCAAGAGTTGAAATGGGCATACATGTACATTAGGCAGAATTAAAGCCCAAATAGCACTTTTAATGCTCAATTAGAGCCAAGATTTGGTCATGCTTGTGAGAAATCCACCCTGGTGAAAAGGAATCTGAAATAAAAATAAACACACTATAACACAGTATACATACGTGTATGAAGTAATTTTGATGTTCAATTTTCCTGTGTCATGCATTGAACTTGCACCTTCGACAAAGCAAAGTTGGGATATCCTGATTTGATATTCTCTTATCCATATACTGTTTTAAGATTATATTGTATTTCCTTGCTTTCTGTTACAAAAAAAAAACATACTTGTACAATGTACGTAAAGCTTTTATTTTGTCATCTTCTTTCTGCAAAATGATGTACACAGTTTCATTATGACAATAGTGCCTTCCCAAACTATTTTTTCATCACTCATTTGTTTAACAGGTATGTCCTCTTTGAAATTTGTTCTCATTTGGTGATTTTTTTGTCATTTTTTGTGCAAATTCTTATCATGGTGCTTTTTTGTGTTTGTTATTGGTATACGTCCATGTTGTACAACATTCGCAGGAGTAAGTGAAGTACATTTTACATTAAAGCGTGGAGAAAAGTGTACAGGGTGAGCACGATTGCTGTTGGTGTTGGTGTTGCTACTGAAAGAGTTGTATATGTTGATGCTACAATAAAGGGTGATGTGTATTGAATAGTGAGATCAACCCACTTTGTATTAACTATGCTTCATTCAAACCTTTATACTGTATTGGATGATGTAATCACATGGACATTCCAGTTGAAACCTGTATGTATATTTTTCTTTATAAAGATTAATCAGGAGTTATTGGTTTCACTATTGTGCAAAGTATCAACGAGACAAATCACTTTACCAAATTTTATGTTCATCAATGTTTTCTATTACATGTATAGCCAACATGAAAATTCTGTACAGGCTTATACTTCAGTGGACGTGAATCTGCTTAGTTCCGTGCATTCATATATTTGTGTTGTTAATCTGTAATAAGTCATTAGTGTGTGCCTGTCGTGAAGTTTTGCTTGACGTTTTTGTTTTTGCAATGTCCGTAGAAAGAATGTATTTAACTCAAATTTGCTCATGGGAGATGTTGATGCTTCTTTTTGAATATTATACCACTTTGTGAATAAAACTGTGTGTAATAAGAAAATTAAAAATGTAGATAGAATGGCATATATATTTCCACTTGTAAATTCAAACAGCTGACAAATAAAATTATGATGCTAACTAAACTTCTTGAATGGAAGTATCTCTTGTCTTTCATTGTGTGTTCAGAGTACAGTATGGGTTGCACAAAAGGGATTTCTGATATTATATTCAGGGTACCATATTTTTCATTGCATTTATTTCCATCACTTGGATCACCATAAATACACTATTGATAATTGTACTTACATATTATATATGTATGGTATCAATTAAAGGGATAGTCCATCCTAAAGTTAAGTTGATTTCAATAAAAGCAGAAATATGAAAGAAGGTTTGACAAAATTTTTGACTTGAAATTTAAATTTTGTAACATCAGGTGCGAGGTGCTCTCCCATATGTTGTGTGCTGTATGATTCCATAAATTGCTCTTTTTCTGTGTTTGATGATGGAACATATTTTTTTTTTCACAGAAATTTGTGTGTAAAAACATGTTTCTAATAATGTATCAAATGCAAAGGTAAAATGATGCATATCCTTTTTTAAAAATTGACATTTAAAAAAAAAAATGAACACAGCACATTGGAGAGCACCTCGCATGTGACATCACAAAATCAAAAATTTAGAAGATCACAACTTTCTTATCCTTTGACAGATTTTCATCACACATTCACTCATATGTTTCTTTCATGTCTTTGAACCAACTTCATTTCAGGGTGAACAATCCTTACACATACATACAGTCAAATCTGTTTACAAAGACCACCTGTCTGTAGAGACCAGTCAGCTTCTATCCGTTCAGTGCAGTACATGTGTAATTGCACCTGTTATTAAAGACCTATTTCTATTCTACATCGTGGCTTTCAAGGGGAGGGGGTAATATAATTGTTTTTTTAACACTTCTGTGCCAAATAATTCGTAACTCTATGGGATGTGGGTGGCACAAAAAATGAATAGAAGATTCTGCTGCATATGCACAAACAACACAGGGGATGAACACCTTGAGGAGTCGAGTCCATGCCTTATGATGGGCTAAAGCAGCTGTCTTGTAACCCTGGGGGTGTTTCACTACGCTGCCCTTAAGCTACAAACGACTTTATGCACGACTGGTGACCCTCTCTTGTGCTATGTCAGATTATCAACGATTTTGAGTCCCATCAGTCGATGCATAAGTCGAAATTTGATCTCAATCAATCAAAATTCTTTTTGTTAACAAGTGTCTGAATATAAAGTTTATGATGTGTCAAATTTGACTAGGATTGTTGGAAATTAATTCCAATTGTAACAGGAACGGATTGGGGCATATCACTTAGCACAAGAAAGGCTCACCAGTCGTGTGTTAAGCTATTTGTAGCTTAAGAACAGCTTGATGAAACACCCCCCTGGCATGTCTTAAAGTTTAAAGGGTTACTAAATTAGAAAAATATGTTCCCACTAATCTATGTAAAATTATCCACTAAAAACGAATTTCACATTCGTTTCCCGCAATAAAGTCTAATTTTTACGAAAATTTGAAAAAACGCACGCCTCCAGTGACGTATGAAAAGTCAAAATGCCATAAATGCCAACGGCGTAAATAAAATGTTTTATTCACGCCATTCAAACAATACGTTACCAATGGAAATCCCAAAGCTTGCCCGAGGTTTGTCTGAGTAGCAACAACTAATAGGTTCAAAGTGCATTCCATCCATTGAATCTGAATGACAAGATACAGGTGAATGCAATAACGCGTTACTACGCAGTTAGGGGGAAAGTTCTGAATACATTACGAAAATGGTCTATTGTTGACTTCCGTACAATCTATGGAATTTTGACTTCTCATACGTCACTGGAGGCGTGCGTTTTTTCAAATTTTCGTCAAAATGAGACTTTATTGCGGCAAACGAATGTAAAATTTGTTTTTAGTGGATGATTTTACATAGATTAGTGGGAACTCATTTTTCTAATTTAGTAACCCTTTAAGCTAAAACAAAGGGTTTTCAGTAACAAGCTAAAGTGAGAAGTTATACAGGTTTTCCAAGCTAGGAGCTGAATACACTGAGAAAACGAGTCAATATCTCTTGAAAACGGGATGCAGTGATCCTGTAATTCTGGTATATCTTCCAAGTTTGAAGATAGAGGGTTCGTGGTGATCAGCTAAACTTATGAAGTTCTGGAGCTTTCCTGAGCTAGGTACTCGACAAATTGACCATAAGAGTAATTGCAAGCTGGAAACGGGATAGCAGTGGTCTTGTAATCATAGTTTGTCTTTAACTTTGAGTTAAGACCAAGGGTTTGCGGTCATCAGCTAAACTGAGAAAGTTCTGGAGGTTTTCTGACCCACGAGCTGAACACCTTGAGCAGTTGAGTCCATGCCTGGTGGTAGGCTACAGCAGCAGTCTTGTAATCCTGGTAGGTCTTCAACTCTGCGCCAGGACAGAGGCTCTTGGGCAGCTGCTCCGGTGGTAGGTCGCTCACCAGGCTCTTGAAGACAGAGAAGAGCGCACATTTGCAGTTCTTGCTCCTGCAAGATGAAAGAAAAATTGATACAAAGAGAAATTTGACTGCATGCAGCCAACTGGTGTGGGTCTGACATCCTATGCAGACAATGAAGTATTGCCAAAATCAATTTTCATCATCTCAATGCATGGACAACTTGCTTGCTAATGCATGAAAAACTTGCTAATTGGCTATGAAATATAACTTAGACCGGTTTACTAACATATTCCAATTTTATGCATACCAGCTTAGCAAAAACTGGAAAACTTGCCCAAGGTTTGCCCGACATAGTAACAACTAATTTATGCAAAGTAGATTCGAAATACTGAAATACCATTGTTAGGTACAGGTATATGGAATAACTAATTGCTAGGCCCGGAGGGAAGAAACATCCATTAATTTGACTACATTAGTAAACCGGTCTATTGAGAGAGACTGGGGGGAGTATGCTGAAAATAGACTTGAGAAAAATGTTGGTATTCTGAAAAGCCAACTTAGTATAAAAGATACAATTTGTATTCAAATAAGCTAGAGATAAAATTTGTATGTCAATGAGCCACAGAGATTAAATTGTCGTGCAAATGAGCTAAATTAGTATTCTGAATCATTAGGAAAAAAAGTTAGGATAAGAGATAAAAATGCTCCCGTGCAATTTTATCTCCAAACGCACACACCTAGGCCCATACCCTTCCATTTCATGACGTGCAAAAGTAATCCGCGCATTCAACTTTTTGCATATAAGCGCATTAAATGCAATGAGGTGCGCTCAAAGATGCACAATGATGCAACAGTGATGCGCAATGTCAATGTCAGTTTCATGACATCACACCATCAGCTTGATGGTGTTACTTCAAAAGATGTGTGAGGACGATTATTACTGGCTGCTTCGGGAACAGGAGTGCAGGTCATGCACTTATTCATATTGGTAACAATTTTCCGAAGATAAGTTTCAGAATACTTATTATTACCCATTAATGATTCATCTCTCAACATGATGTAAAGATAATATCAGTTCTATATCAGTTCTGAAAGTGAAACATTACTCCACTGTGGTTGGTTCTTGCTGTGATTTGTAGCACAGCATGATGATGAAAGTACATTTTGTAACTGTTCCCTTCAGGATAATTGAATATTCCAACGCCTATACTTAGAATTGGGCAATAGTTTTATTGTCAATTAAATCATTCTTAAAGGGATAGTTGACTTTATATTCCACATACTAAGAATGTTGCTATATGATTGGTCAAGAGTTGATCATGTGATGAGGCGTAGTTTTTCCTATCAGATTACCTGAGAATAAAAGTTTGTTACACTCTAGGTGATAGTACTTTTTGGTTTCGCTGATCTCTTCACTCCTCACAGTCCTAATGCGTGATTAATATTTTGAGTACGCGCGAAATAAAAGTGCGTTACACTCGGACTATCAGTTTTAGCTCAAAGCAGACTACGCCGCGGTGCGCGATAATTACAAATTTGTGGTTGTGGTTGTAAATACCGCGCTACGCCGGGCACGGGTACTGCGTATGTACACGCACACGTACGTACATAGCCTATGTACAGTTCGTGTTTACCACAGACATAGTCGTGTTTCAATCAAAATGGCCCATGCCAATGGAATTAGATTTGAACTACTCAACGAAACTGAACTGGGACATTTGCTGCAAGAAAGTGAAAGTAAATATACAAAGAGACAATTGAAGTTTAGCCTTCGAATATTTCAGGAGTTTTGTGCAGCACTAGGGGACGTCGAGTTTGACCAGCTAGCGCCCGGACATAGACTTGAAATCATTGCCATGGTATTGGATCAACTGCTTGGAAAATTCTAGTGGTGAGTCGTACAGTTAAAAATTGATGGTTTGGTTTGTATGGTTTGCAGATATTTTTTGAATTTGCGGGACATAGACATTGTAGGATACTAATTTTGCAAAGTCAGGTCGTGTGTTTAAAAGTGTTAGTCCATCTGTTGAGAATAGAAATGTCCAAGTTCAGAACAAGAACAGAAATGCGACATTTCAGTTTAATAACTGCGTTGTGAACATTTACAACTAACGTTACTAGCGTTAGAGTAAACGTTAGACCAGGCCTAGCAATGTTAGCCTAGAATGCTAAGCCTGTGGGAATTGTTTTTCTTGTGAACTTGTGAACTATGATTGACGTCTCCTCACGGCATTTGCATGCATGATCAGCATCATGATTCAGGTGAATTCATCCATACCGCAATGTTGTTCGTAGCCTCCACCTCCAATAACCAGAATATGGTCTAAAAGTTAGATTCAACGATAGGCCTTAAGTTAGATTCTCGGTAGTAAACTCGCACCTACCCGAACGCTTTTGTATGTCAAATTGTCATTTTCTTGTGTAGATAGTTGGTTTCAGATATTGCTCTAAGCTCTGAACGTAGGAGCCCGATTCATTTTTTTTTAAATTTCCTGCAGCTTGGGCAAATCAACGGAAATTCAAGTTGCGCCGTGGCCGCAACACCGCGAGAGCTCCCCTAGGGCAATCCATGATTTTCCGCTGAAGCACATAAAAGCAGCTGGAAAGAAATGTATCACGTACTGCAACAAATTTTGTCACCAGGTAGAAAGCATGCGCAGTAGTGCCAAGGCCAAAGAAACCAAAAAGTGCGATCACGTAGCCGCACTGTAGTGTATTGAACTACATGATTGCTATGAGATATATTGCATATCCATATTACATGTATCTTTGTGTTATGCTCCTTTAAGTTTCAACGATGCCTTGCATGTAACACTTTCACTTTGCACTTCGCTCTATCTCAAACTCTCAGTTCTCCTCTTATTCCCGCATTCCAATCTATGTATTCACTTGACCACAGCATCCTGCCACTGGTCACTCCCTTACTTCTCTCACCCCACATCTCTTGTACCAACCAGTACCAATGATGAGTAATGATGGAAATATTATACCCTGTATATATAATCGAAAGTATTCCAGAATAAAGACACTTGTAGTTTATACATCAAGCAGACAAGTCACTCTTGCTCTCTGTTCACGTCTTGTGTAATATCGTTCTATACCTCGCCACAATACATAAAACGCACCTACCCGATCGTTTTTGTACGCTAAATTGTCTTTTTTTGTATAGATTGTTGGTATCACGTGTGGAATATGAAGCAAATAATCAACTTTTGGTTTCAGGCAATGAGACGAACTATCACTTCCTCGGCGATCTGAATGTATACACTATCTTTCCTCAGCTAAAAGCTTCGGAAAGATAGCTACATCCAGATCGCCTCGGAAGTGATAGTTCGTCCCACTACCTTCACCGACGTTGATTATTTGCTTACTAGAATTAAGTTGGTTTCAATAAAAGCAGACACATGGAATGCATACATATGTATCCTTTAACCTGTGCATTTCATACATCATTAGAAATAAGTTTTTACACACAAACCTGTCTGAAAAAATTATCATTCCTTCATCCATAACAGAAAAAAAAATGCGGAATTATACTGCACACAACATATGGGAGAGCACCTCACATGTGACATCACAAACTAGTAATTTCAAAAGATCATAACTTTCTTATCGTTGGACAGATTTTCGTAAAAAATTTTCACCAATATGTTTCTGCTTTTATTGAAACCAACTTATTTTCATGGTGGACTATCCCTTTAACCTGACTAGCATGTCCATACCTTGATTGCGGTTCATTCCATCTCTTGGCTGTTGTTCCTTGCCGCTTACCATTGGCTGTCACATCAACGGGCTGGTCTGGTACATCACTCCAAATGATCGCTTTAATGTATGGCAAGAATGTATCATTTAATACATTCAAATTACAAATCCGCACATTATATCATGAAAGATAACTGAATTACATCAACTTAGTCATGAACTCAATATTGTTGATTCAATATTTTTTGCAATATCACATAAACTTGATATCATCAAAATATCGAGCAGCACTTCTTCCCATACAGGTGGTCATAACAGCAGATTGATTTTATATATGTTTCTCCTATGTGTATACCTTTCCCAAATATATATGAGGTGCTCTCAACCTGCATTCCCTCCCCATGCAACCCCTCATAAGAATCTAGTTTCCTCTTCCTTACCAGCTCCTGCAGGTGTCATCTTGCCCTTGGTGGGGTCATGCCTCCTCTCTACCTCCCCCTTGGAGTCCCGGAAGACAACACTGGACTGCATCAATGCTGGCGCCTTGACAACGTAACCAGGCGGAAGATCTGTGACGGCCTGAACTCTCCCAATGATAGCACGGTACATGGCTGCTGAAGAAAAGGGGCAACTGGTGGGGAAGAACAAGGATAAATTTTGAGTTTTACAATCTATCAGTTCCAAAGGGGTGTAAAGATCTTAACCCTAATCAGGCCAGGGAGGGGGGCATTCTGAAACACAAAAAGATATTGCTGCAAGATTTTATAACTTTTTTCTTTGTAGTCTTGCACAACTTATAAGACCAAAATCGCAACGACTGAGTATCCGATCGCAATGTTGCATTATTTTCGGTAGACCATGTCATCCCCAAACCAGCTCATCTTTCTGAATTTGTGTTCAAACCCAATGGAAAGTGACCTCTCTCATATAATTCACAAAAAACGATTACGTTTGTGGACGTCACGCATTCCATAAAAACATAGGTCCAAGCCAAATATCACGATTGTTTTCTTCTTTTTCTAGAACTTTCTTTCTGTACCGTATTTGGGAGAAATTGCGTAGCATTGGAATATGTTGGCTGAAGACAAGACTTACTCCCCCACAGTGACAGATGACAGATAGAGCGGTTCCGCCAGGAAGTGTGCAAGTAGCGCCCCCTGGAGTCCCACCACAGTCCACTTGGCCATCTTGTCACTGCACGCCATGGACATGGTCCTGTCCCCACGGCCAGGTTTGATGCGCAGTAGGCCAACCTCGTGGTAGCCCGCCCCAGGCATCAAACGGTCCTGTGGTCCCTCGGGTGCTGGCTTGGCACCCGTCCGGTGTAGGTCTTTGAAGACTGCTGGGCCATCAGGTGGTGTTTGCCCCCTTGATGTGAAGCCACCTGAAGTGTTTCCCTCATATGTGCATCCAGCCCCAGGCACCAAAGGATCAGGGGGTGTCTTGAGTGCTGGTTCGACCTCTGGACTATCTGGGGTTGTATTAGTCCTGGTCTGGGAGGAAAGCTCCTGTAATGTGGAGCCATGGGAAGTGTTTTCCTCATTTGCACTGCCAGGCCTACTGGGGGGCAAGGCATCTTGGGGTCTCTCCAATTCTGGTTTGGACCCTGAACTATCTGATGTTGATTTTGACCATGTCTGGGAGAGCACCTTGTTTAACATGCTGTCATCTGAAGTTGTTTCCTCATTCACTCTGTGCTCGGACTCTCTCCTCACCTTTGCTACCGCACAGGATGGGGCGGATTTGTTTGGCGGCGAGTCGTCAACCTTTCTTTTCTTCCCGCATGTGATACTGGGATCATGGCTCGTCTCTCTCCTATGTCCTGATTCTGATGCTGGCTCTAATCCATCCAGCACACTGTGTTTAGGAAATATTGAGGCATCTCCACCTATCAAAATGAAATTAAAAGGACAAGGAATGGTTCTGGAACTAAGGCTGAGAACAACACAACAAATCTTCTGTACATGCAATTCACATGTATGTGTCAAAAAATGACAGAACTCTAAAGAACAGAGCAGGTATAGGACAGGGACAGAAGGAGATAGAGAGGGAGAGAGCAAAAGAGAGGGAAAGAGAGAGGGGAGAAAGAGAGTGAAAGAGAGAGATAGATATGGAGAGGTGGGGGGGGGGGGGGGGAGAATGAGGAAAAAGAAACAAAGAGAGGAAAAGATAAAGAGAGACAGAAAGGTTGGGTAGATTTTAATCATAACGTGCCATGCAATGCCTTTTGTGACAATGGGTTCATTAACAACAAACAGGATGTTTGTAGGACTGCAAGTCTTTACCAGTAGATCATTCTGAAGATTTTCTTCTCACTCACATGGTGTTAAACTGGTATAGAAGTGGAATGTCACCCCGCCTTTCAGCCTGCACCTCCCATCCTGTCCTGGTGGGCTGAAGATGCTCTGTTCACAAGGACCAAGATACGCCAGTCGCAGCTGGAAATACAGGTACCTGATGCGAGAGGAAAATCGCTTTTTCAACATTTTCTCTCATATTCTTCATCACACGAGGATATTTACTTCAAGGATCATGTTGCATTTAGGTTTTCAATTGTTATAACTTACCACCAATGCCGACTACAATGGCAGAGAGTGCAATAATGAAAGTTCATTGGCTGTTGTTATGGTAGTTACCATTAATAGTAAGGTGCAATAATTGTAAACGTATATATGCAACATGGCCCAGATGACATAATTATTAACCTGCACGTTGCTCATGGTTAGATTCGTGAACCCTGGTCTAGGAAGCATGTCAAAATTTGCCATGGAAATGGAGTAACCAGGGGGATGTGGCTCAATTGTGTCAAGTTTATTCACAGCCTCTTGCCTATTGTCTAAACAGCAGATTAATGTATTAATGTATATGCATTCGGGCTGACTTTTTTCCTTTCACATACTAAGCAGCACGACTCCCATTCATCTGCTGTAAAGAACATGTTGACATATTGTCACAAAGATAGAATTGTTACAAGTTGTATACCACTAGAAAATGAGACACATGTTCCATATTATTGACTGACTTGTAGTCTTTCTTTCCAGGTTAAATACATTTGAGAAAGCCAGAGCAAAACTTGGATTTTCCACAGAAGTAGATAATATATCAACCAAACAAAGGACTAAATTCAAGCACAGACAGGCACAATTTCAAGATCACCTGAAAAATAAGAAAAATTATTGTTCAAATAATTATATCTAACTTTCGGAATTTCAAAATGGTAAAAATTATTACCTAAGAAATCCTCTTCTCGCAAGAACTTCTGCATGACTGTCATTCAAGATGTCCCCTTGTATAGAAAAACATAGTAAAAAACAGAAATAACATCAGAAAATAATTTGACTACCAGTTTCTGGGGGAAATATTATACTTAAATATAATAAAAATTACAAATGAAAGTGGAAAAAGGATTACAGTACAGCTCAAAGGAATTGGCATAGGGAAAGGGAAAGAGCAAAAAGGGAAGGAGCCGCAGTCTTAAACCGTGGTATATTTTGTCCAGTTCAGCATGGAACATGATGCATTTTAGACTAAAGCATTGTGTTTCATGCTGAACTGGACAAAATATACCGCAGTTTAAAACTGCAGCTCCTTCCTTTTCTTCCCTTTCCCTTTCCTTATGCCAATTCCTTTGAGCTGTAGTGTATATTCCGGTAAACATATTTTTTCTTCATCTTTAAATTCTACCAAAAGAACAAAGACATGCATGCATGCATACCTGCTGGACTCATTTTAGAGGCTCCTATGCACTTTGACCCAGTTGCCATGGAAACTACTTTAGCACTGAGTCCGTCTTCATCTGCAAAATCAGTATAAGATTAAGACCAAAAACAAAACAGATTAATAATTTGTATTAATAAATGGCCTACTAATTCAAAACAACAGTGTAATATAGCCTGACTTAATTGTTGGAGAGAATAAGGATCGAGCTATAAATGATGAATGATTACAAACACATCCATATAAACATGTTCGAAACAATAATCGATAGTCTGAAAGCTGCTTAATACAACACATAGTTGTAGTCAGTAGTATCAAGGATGTTTCACCAATGGATATCCAGCTGCCGTTTAATTAATGCAGATTCATTGTACTCTCCTTCTAGTCACAAAAAGAACGCTTTACAAAGATTTTCTCTTTGATCCTCCATGTTCGAAGCCGCCGATTCTCTGGATGATTTTTGCCTGGATTTGACGTATAAACAAAATCGGATGCGCAGAACAATTTGGTGAAATATCCTCACCCCATATGCTTGCGCAGTTGTGACATGTAATACCTACGATGCATCTATGAAGATTCAATCCAGGAATAGTGTTACAACATGGCAAAAAGGCTCTAAACGTTATATCAAGTTGCAGTATAAAAGTCTAAATTTCACAATGTTCCACATCATACCTGCTTACAAAATTGCATGAAATGCTACTTTCACATATTTTCCTTTTGGACATGTAACATGAAAAACGTGCAACCGCGCCCAAGCTAGTATTTCCATCTCAAAAGTATCAAATTGTGTATACGCTTGTCCTTATTAACTAAATAATAAGCACTTAGTGACAAAATTAAAAGTTCAGCAGCGAAAGCTGAAATGTATGCATAAATAGGAATGTGTATGACCTATTATAAAAGGCAGGTGAACGTGACGCAATCGCGTATGCATCATATTGTTGAGAGCAGTTGCTAGTCATGAATATTAAGTGGCGGCATCAAACCTTGTTCAAAGCAATCCATGTGCTTAAACATCCTTGGTAGTATGTAAACTAATCATGATGCTGTGGTCAAATAAATCGGACGGTTTGATGTATAGCTCTTCTTTTTGTTTTATTCTTCATGGGTGGGATAGCCAATAAAGAATATCAAATTGTTATTGTTGAAGAAGAGTATACAAATAAATATACATACAGTAGCATGAGAAGTGTCATGACCTATATTTCCGTACAGAAAATATCAAGACACGGGTCAACTGATGCAAAAAAGCATGAAAAATGAAACGAAATCTAAAGAAAAATTATAATGTTTAGAAAAGTGAGCGGGCTGGTCGAAGAGTTAGTTAGCCATACCATTTGATTCTGACTGCAAAACAGCAGCAAGTAGTGTCCATTCACGTCCGTTTTGTGGTTTTCCCTTCTTGGGTAACAGTTCTTCGTAATGGCTGATACAACGTTTGCTCACATTCTTGTGAAATTCCTCGCTATAGATTCTTGCACTGTCCATATTCCCCGTCAGTTGGCATCGTCCGCTTCTAGATCGATGACAGCGGTAGCGGAGAGAACGCCGCCCCGCGAGTCCGGGGAAGACCACCTAGCTGTCGTAGTTCCGCCTCACATCTTTCAGCTACTCGTAGAGCGACCGTACCGAGGGCCATGTGCATATGATGCATCGCGTAGCAGACTACAGGCTATTAGATAGCTTCGTTCAACTCGTTAAAACAAATTTCTTCCATAGATTTTTCAATATTATGCACATCATTACCTCAAATATGAAAATAAATGCTAAAAACGAAGCCAAATATGAATAAAAAGTATAATGGTATACTTTGTGAATCAAAATAATTTCCAAGATAAAAAATTTTGTAAACATTATTTTCCAAAATACATTTTTTACTTATATGAAACTAACGTTAAAGATGGCGGCACCCTTGCTGAGAATTTGTGGTTGCTCTCGTTATATTTTGGAGCCACTCGTTGCATTAGGAGTCAAAAACATCAATTCAATTTCATTTTGTTACTTGAGTACAAGTACTCCATGTAGCAAAAAACAACGAAATGTGTTTTCTGTGAAGAAATTTCAGAAGTTGATGGACAAGAAAAAGTAAGTTATATTATGCTCAGTCCCAATTGCTTGTTTTTGTGTGTGGAATTTATTTGACTTTGATTTGAAAGGCGATATACACTGATTAGGCATACAAACTACCTATCAAAGCCACTAATAGTACCAATAATAATTTAATGGCAATGTAGATTTGTATGAAATGAATTGAAGGAGAATATATGCATGTCTTTTGATTATGTATTCGTGGTCGTACGCGTATCCAGTCATTGCTGATTCTCCATCCTGGCTTTGACAGGCTGCTTATACAAACTAAGTACAAACTACATAACTAACCCAGTATCAATGATAATTTAATGACATTGTAGATCTGCATGAAATAAATTGATGAAGAATGTATGCATGTCTTTTTTTTATGTATTCGTGGTCGTATCCAGTCATTGCTGATGCTGCAGGCTGCTTATTTAGAGCCTTATAAGTTTTATATAACCGTCTCACTTGTCGACTTTAGTTTAATCAAAATTAATTTGTTGGTTTAAGTAGGGCGTTCAGAGGAGCCAGATGCAATCTCAGAGGATCCATCGACCTAAGGAGACTGAATTGTTGGTCTACATGCTGCTTTGCCTTTTGACTTTGAATCAAATGATTGTGCATTAATTATTAAAAGTAAAACACTGAAATGGCAATAACTTTATGAGGAGAGCCTGGATCCAATACTTGTGCTAGCTGTACTGGAATTAGAATAACATTTCAATCATTATTTTTAATAGTTAGACTACCTATGTAGACCACCATTCTGTACTAGGTAAATTTTTTACCAGTGACAATGTTTCAGTTCTAAATAACTTAAAAGCTGATGAGTGATGACTGCATGATTTTACTAAATGTTAGTGGTCCAGGGGCCATATTCATGAAACCTTAGTAGCCTAGTTGGTTTCTAAAATGCATGTAGTGAATGCCTTTTAGTTACTAACTAGGCATAGTAAGGATTCATGAATATGGCTCTAGTATACTGAGTGTATAGTAATGTTTGATGCAATTCTATGCTCATTATCTTTTCTTCTCAAACCATTTTCTTTATGATTTGTTGTGTTCATACTTACAGAAAGAAATTCTTTCTTGACCCAGTCAATCCAAGTCAGTTAGGAAAGATGGTAAGTGAGATCATACAATCTCATATAACAAATTTCCAAATAAGAATTTAGATATGTGATGCCAACATCCAAAATAGGAAATAATCCCCATAACATCTACTTCATCAAACTTATCACCTAGTATAGCTTTGTGGATATGCTCAAAATTGTCCTTCCTTGTCTGGTTATATGCATTTCCATGATCATTGCACATATTGTGATATCCTCAGTTCATGAACTGGTACAACAAATATTTGAGATTAAATGTTAGTGACTCATAGTAATGTGCAATAATATGAACTCTCAATTATTCCTCATCTGTCCTTCTCTCTGCTCCCCCTCTCTCTCTCTCTCTCTCTCTCTCTCTCTCTCTCTCTCTCTCTCTCTCGCTCTCTCTCTCTCTCTTTCTTCCTCTCTCTCTCTCTCTCTCTCTCTCACTCTCTCTCTCTCTCTCTCTGTCTCTCTTTCTTGCAGGCTCACTTTTCTCTCTAGATTAACCACCATCTTTATCTCATATATGGTTTAACCTCACAATCAGTTACCTCATGCCTCATCTACCATTCAAACTTCAGTCTCTTCTAATAGTTTGAACACCAGACTTTGACTGTTTGTATTTCCCATGGTTCAAGTGCCCCTGAATATTTCCTTACTCTATGGACTTTTTTTTTAAAATTTAGGGTACACTGGAGATGGTGTCAAAGAAGAATCTAAACAGAGTTGGCAGTGATGACAGCGTCAAACTTCGGATCTACAACACCATTCTGTTTGAACACATTGGGGATCTCGTCAACTCAAACTATATCAGTGCGGAGCTTGAACGCTTAGAGGTTCCACTTCTTGCGGTAAGTGACAGTGTTTGCTTGTCTGAACAATGTATTTTTTTTTTACTCATAGTTAGCTACTGTGGGGTTCTTATTTACACATTTCCCAGATGCTATCCAATTTAGACTTTAAGCATGCTAGTACATGATCTATTTGGAGTCTATTTTGCATCACCCGTATAGGACTGGTATTAAGACGTGTAATGTTGCATCAAATATCTCAACTGATTCTTGTTTTGAATCCTGACATTTTCATTGCATCATTTAGAAGCCTTTTTTATGGTGACAATCAATTGGGAGAGCTAAAAGCCATGTTTTCCACATTTCTCCTGCTGAGTGTGCATTGATCTATTCAAAGAACAAGCTCAAGGAATGAGATATGAACAGCCCAACACTAAATCTACTATGAGATGCTTGCTGCCTTGAAAGAATGAAACAAAATGTTATGTTATATCTGCTCTACATTCAAACTCAAATATTTTTATGAGGAGTAGTATAAAACTACTAACCAGTTGGAATCAATAAAAGCATACAAATCAAGAAAACAGATTGAAGTTTTGCACAGTATAAGAGATTATGATTTTTAACATTATTGTCATATTGTCTTATTCACCCCCAATCTCTTGCAAAAAGGCTTCTCTGAATTTTCTACTTTTACACAAATAAACTCATCATTTAGTTCTGTTCTCCTTTGATCCTTTGTGTTCAGACAAACTGCTCCTATATAGGATGTGTGGGGAAGTGCGTCAATGGCACATAAATAGTAAATCACTGCTGACAGTATTAACCATAACAGCACGTTTTCTGCCCGCCCATCCAGGTTCGCATGGCTGGTGATTTGAGCGTTGCCCGGGTCTACTGGCAGGCCTCTGGCAATGCAGAGGCTGATGACAAGGTGCAGGCTGTACTGGAAAGGTTTACAGGACAAGTCAGGTAATACTAGGTGTTCAAAAAATGTTTTTGATACTTTTGAAAAATAATAAAAAATGAATTACACCTCGAATCAAGCTAAAATTGACACATCAGATAGTTAGGGGATGTCAATTTTTGTACAAGCAGGTTTTGTGACATTTCATCAAATAATTCTTAGAATATCTAATGAGATTTTCACTGTTGGACAAATTTGGATCTAAAAATTTGTGTGTATCAGATAATTTATTCAGAACATAACAATGACCATAGTTGTTTCACACCTGTAAACTGCAACTCAGTTGCAGTTTACAGGTGTGAAACAACTAACAGTGTCATTAATTATGCATTATGTTTCTGGCAGAAAAGACATTGTGGGTTGACATGTGTGATGCACAAGAGTCATTGTTGTGTGCTGAATTAATTATCTGATACACACAAATTTTTAGATAAAAATTTGTGTAAAAGTGAAAAATCTCATGAAATATTCACAGGATTATTCTAAGAAAGGTAATTGATGAAATGTCACAAAACCTACTTCTAAAAAAAATTATGTCCCTTGACTTCATGATGTGTCAAATTCATTTTGATTCTAGTTGTAACTTATTTTTAATTTATTTTTCAAGTGTCAAATGTTTTATTTAACACCTAGTACAATATGGCTGTTGCAGTTGTGCCTGGGGGTCTACTGTGGGCACTGGGGGCACCGTGGTATGTGAGAGCTCTTGACTCTTGCAGAGAGATCCTGATTTCACTCCCAGTCTAGTGCATAAACCTGGGTTTGATACCAGCTCAATGCTTACCCCCGTGGACAAGGTGTTTTGCTTAGTTTGTCCCTTCTAACCTAGCTAGATGTAGTTAATGGGTACCTGGCAGGATTTACTTTTAATCTAATTAGATCACTAGCTTCTGAACATGGTTACTTGGCTAAAGCCAGGGTAATAAACAAACACTTTGGGTAGTACTTTGTGTGGTTATAATTATTGGTATTACATGTATCATTATTGCCCTCTTTTCAGTATGCCTAATGGGACCAATTCACATATAGAGTCAAAATTCAAGCACAGATGTGATGTTTCCAATTATTGTAACGTACCATCAATGGTAACTCTCACTATTGCACCTGTTGCCATGGTAGTCACCAGTGATGGTAAGTTACAATAATTGGAAACACTGAACACTGCAACTTGGCTAAAGCCAGGGTAATAATCAAACACTTTGTGAGGTACTTCTGGGGATTATTATCATTATTTTTATTACCACCCTCCTTCTCCTATATACCTAATGGGACCACTTCACAAGAAGAGTAAAAAATAGATTCAAGCATAGGTATGTTGTTTGAGTTTACAGAGTTGGTGAGTGGGGTGACTGAAAGGAAGGAAATGTACAAATCAACCACAATTTTGAAAAGAAATAAAGAAGATTTGGAGGTTTGAAGCGTGGCCACTCCTTCGGTAAAAGATCTTGTGAATAGGGCATGATAGGAACAGATAGGAACACACATGACCATCTATCATTGTGTAGTTGAATGCTTGTGAAAGATACATGTCAATTGAAATCTGCAAGTATCAGTGCTGTACTTTATGTACGATGACAAATATAATGGTTTGGTTGCTCGTAGTTTCCCATCTTGGATGCATACACAGTTAACTCCTGTTATATCAGATTTTGTGGTACCAGCTAAAGACAATCACATCAAGACTCTGATTAGGATTGCAAAAACAATGTTAATTATTTTGAAAGTCCACTGTACTGTACTGCTGTGTACCACTTTTATCTCATTCTGCCAAAACAACATGCTCTCTTTCTATTCCACTCACTTATAAAATACAATTTCATCAACTATGAATCTTTTTCACATTCTTGCACTGTGCAGGCATGCTCTCATCTCTCTTCGTGTTCTGGGAAACGTCCCTCGCGTCTGCTTCCTGAAAGACAAAGCAGCAGCGAATGTGGCCGAAATTGATCGTCTACTTGCTACAGCTGATTTTGGCCCAGACGATGAGGAGCTCGAGCATGCAGAGGGGCAACTTACCCCAGAAACAAAATGGAAGAGTCCACCAGGTGGCGATGGTCATGCACCAGATGGTTCACCAATGTTCGCTAGAGGGGGTGCTAGCACGCACAAAGCGGAGGAGCTAGCATGGAGATATGAAGGACCCAACTTCTTTGCAGTTGATCACACGGATGCGCTGGAGCAGATTGCCAATAAGCGTAAGCTGGAGGAGAGCAAGGACGCGCCGGGAGGGTTTGCTCCTATCACAGACGCCGTTGAGAGATTCAAAGTGTTCCAGAGGAAAAAGAAAGCCAAGAAGAACATCAGAGATGACGATAGAATGTACATGGGGCAACTGGATGTCGATGATGCAAGTGAAAGGGACCAATACATGTTGGAGGACCAAGATGAGAGCTTTGAGTACGAGGATTATTTGAGCGATGGTGAAATTGAGAGAAACTCAATGTCTGATAGTGATGGTGACACAAAGACACCACAAGAATAAGACAATAAATCAATCTGCAAATTGGATATAAAATAATTTATTTTAGTTTTTCATTCACTGTATAGCATAGCAGTGTAAATGTATGCATTAAAAACAAAAACAGTATTTACATATCTCCAAAAAATTGTCCACTAATTATAGACTTTTGCTCACAGTTAGATTTTCTGGCTGTGTGAACCCTGGTCCAGTTAGGATGTCAAAATTTAACTGCACCCACAGTTGAAGCAGGGGGTTGCAGCAATTTAGTCTAAACTAATATTTTATCATTTTTATTCATACACATCTCATAATATACTCCTTGAAAATTGAAATCACAGAATTACAGGTTCTTAACCAAATTTTGTTGATTCACAAAAATATTGAGGAACTTAAAATCCTCGCTACCGGCGGTTTAACTTATGAGAATATGTTTAAGAACAGTGTTGGTATTCTCCAGTTGCAATGGAATTATTTTGATAGGAGTATGCCATTTATGGTACACTGCATTGACCATCTGCGAGCATCAAACAAGACATCTCCAATTCAATTCACTGATAATTAAAGAGAAAGAATATAGGATGTTCTTAAGTCTGTATGAATCAAAACATTTGCATAAAACCTACCATTAATGGTAACTCTGCTATCAGTGGTAACTACCATGGTGACACCGCTGAACAGTCAATAAAATTAAACATTTACACAGAAGTAGCCATTGGAAGCAAAGATACCATCAATGGTAAGTTTTATGCAAAATGGTCCAGGCCTTATTTCACCTGTTGTATACTAGACTTACCTGTACAGACAGGGATGATTAGCATTTATGCTCATCTATACATGTACCAAGATGGCCTCATTTTAGGCCTGGCACTACTGGCATATTTCAAAAAGAAATTAAAGTTGACTTTACATTGACTTTACATCTGACTCCTTTTTTTATGGTTGCCTTGGAAGCATAACTTTAAGTGGGAAGTTTGTATTGTTGCATCGGTTGTGCATTTTTCCTCCTGATAGTTCTTATTCTTTGTACCAAGGTTAAGAAAGAACTATCAATTACACATGCCAAGTGCATTACCTTCAGTCAGTTTGATGTCAAAAAGGCTTGTCCCAATTAGTGCTACACGATATTTCAATATCGACTTAATGTGATATTGAAAAAATATTGAATAGACGCTATTGGGTTCATGACTAAGTTGATACAGTATATTATGCAGGCACGAAAAGACTTCAATCATCGTCAATATTCTCATTGCTATGGTAAAGAGTAAGGGAAAGCATTACACAAACTTAAGAGCACAAAGTGCACAAAAGCAGAAACACAAAAGCTGGCTTGGTCACCAGCTCAAATAAACCTGGTGGTCTACCCATAGTCAAATACATGCATGGTAAAACCCATGCTCTTATTCACATCCAGAGTGTATGACATGTACGGTATATGCTCAAAATATTTGTAATCTAGTGTCAAACCATGTCATGAACAAGCCCAAAACTCAATTTTTATCACGGCAAGTAATGAGAAAATTTTGCCATGATAGCGCAGCATTTGACAACAATAAGCCCAAACTCGTGGGAATATAGCCCACAAGATGCAGTAAAAATTCATTGCATTTCCTGTGGAAATGCAATGCATTGCAACTGAATCTCCTTGACATATTTTCTTCCATTTTTGGCTTATCATTGTCAAATGCTGCGCTGATAACGACAAAATTGTCTCATTAATTGCCGTGTTAAAACAACAGTTTTGGGTTGTTGTTTTTTCCATATATATTTTTTTAAACAATTGCTTACAAATTGTCCACATTCGTAAGCTCCACACAGTAATAAAATAAATGCAGCGTTATGACTGTAAGCAATACGTTTTTGAACTGATTTATTCACCACGTCATATATCGACTTATAAGTGATATTTGGGTGATGATAATTGTTCAATGCAAAAAAGGCCATACCGTGCAGCATTAGTCCCAATGCACTCTATCATGCCCCTAGAGGCTCATTTTTTCTGAATTGAATTGAGTTCAGTCTTATGTCACAAAAGCTGTTCGATGTGGGGAGAACAATCGGTCACTTCTTGGGCATCTTTGGGTAGACTTTGTTTCCAGACCTTGCCATGGGTATGAGTTCCTGCCTATACTCCATGGGGAGGTACTTCTCAATGAGGCTGTGTAGAGATTCCTTGTTGGAGATGAGCCGTTGCCTGCAGGGAAGTGAAGATAAAAGCAATCGCAATGATAGCCTCGTCATTTATGTAGACAGATGAAGGAACAAATCGCTTATAGTCGATATCAAGCGATACCGATATCTGATCACTTCTGATTGCTTTTGGGATGTATACTGCTAGTGACGCGCCATATTCGGGTATAGGATACAAACATTAGAAACGCACAGAAGTTATCATTTCGAATCTCATAATTCGGCATTATCGACCCAGTATTAGGCCGCTTCACAGAAGAATCCCATTTATCAAATGAAAAGTTACAGATAAAAAAATTAATTATAACTAGATTTTGACAGGATATATAGTATGACTTTGGAATTTGATGTGCAGAAAGCATACAGAAAGAAAGCCTGCATTCAGAACTGGAAGTTTACATCCCAAGAATCAAAGGTAAATAAAATTAAGGCACCACAGGCGGTCAGATTAAGAGAGCTATATGCGATCAGGAGAATGGGTGAGGAATTACTTGACGTGATAGTTTACTGATCAATGACAATGACAATTTGGCATTCAATCCTGATTCAGTCAAGTCAACATGTTAACTCCGGTGCCATGCAAACTGCCACTCTATGGAATTTATATGCATTTCTTGTGCAAATATGTATCAATGGCACATAAACGATTAAAAGGTGTCATTCTTGAGACATCCTGCATCTGTACTCTACAAGAATTAAGGTTGTGATGCCACCATCCTCTTTCTTTAAAAAATTAAAAGAACAAGGTGGTTTGCGAACCACGAGTCTCGTCTGATTTCGCAATCAATATAGAGTGCTGAGTTGTTTTCCAAGTATCTAATATAGTGCCTGGATGACCTTTGACCTCATCATGATCATGAAGACACATGTGTTATTACCCAAGGATCATTTGTACCAAGTGTTATCACAATTGATGCAGAAATAAAGAAATGAGAGCAACAAAAACTTTAACATTTTTGTAACGGACCAACAGACCAACAGGAAAAGTGATCACTAGGTCTCTGCCGAACTTTGTTCAGGTGAGACAAAAATAGAGCAATTCAACTGCCACATAGTCAATAAGTTGAGTCGCTTCATTGCTAGCTTCATTAGGTTGACGCTGATAATCTTCTCAGAAAAAGTGTTGGCTTAGTTGACGATGTGCTATTGAATTCCAATTCCAACACACAAATTATAGTAAGGATGTCTTGTTACTTTTTGCATGTCAGACAATCTTCTGCACGATGGGACACTGTGTGTTATTGGTGCTAGAACGTTTCCATGGCACAAAGAGAGTTAACCCTTGCATTACTGGGCCTTCAAAACTCCACTGGCTCTGTACATACCTTCATACCAATGGCAATGAGAGAGTTAAAGAATTAAACAGTGTTGCTGTTCTGTGAATGGAAGAGTTTCCAGAGCGTATACCTCTTCATGAGTAGCTCCACATCGGCGAGTTCAATGGTGTTCCTACCAGCGTGCTTGCAGAATGCCGCCAGGTCCTTGGACACATTCTTGAAAAATATACCAGAGCTGCAAAGAAAGAAATATTGTTCTATATTATATTCTACAATGGTTGTAAATACCTAGAACCATCTAGTAAGCTCTCAGCTTTGTTGTTGTTTATTGATTTTTTATGTACATACATGTATATGTATTATTTGGACACAGGTCCCCCAAGGAGAACAGAACAAGCCTACTGATGGGGCTACCCTGTATATAAACACAACAAAACAAGTAAGTCCCCCTCCCCCCCCCCCCCCCCCCCCCCAAGCAAAATACGGAGTGGGTTATACAGAGCTAACCCCCTTGCTACTTACGCCTCCTCTACCACTGCGAGGGCGTTCCTGGGCACCCTGGCCTTGGAGAAGTGGGCAAAGATGCTGCTGGTCAGGCTCCTGGGCAGGGTGGACGGGGGCTCCTTGTTAGTGGGGGCTCCCCTCCTGGCTCCTGCAGGAGCAGCCTTCTGCTTCTTCACGTTGCGCAGATGCAGGGGTATGTTGTCCTTCCTGCTGGTGCGACATGAGAAGGAAATAGTGCCTTACTGTCAGATCACTCAGATCATTCACAACTCTTCTTAAGACAGCACTCCAATGTCATCCCATACAAACACCACATCATATATGCTTTGCATTATACCCAATGAAAAATGAGAATTGTTTCATAGGGGCTCTAGAACCGAACAATCTACATTAAAAAACATACTGCCACCACGTTATGCAGGTATTTGCTATTGAGGCTTAAATATCAACTCTATTACAAGAACATTGCCTACAGATGTTGTTACATTCAAATTGTGCAGTTCAGTACTGTGGAACGCCTACACACAGTTGTCGCAAACAAACTCCTTGTTGGCATGTTTTCGCTAAATGTGAACACATTCCTTGAGATGTATCACCGAGCTAGCAAAGAAGGTAAAGTAGCAAGAAACTGGGTTACTGGACGTACGTCTTTGCTGCCTGTTGGAATAGGGATGGGGTCCTGGCTGCGGGGGTGGGGTGCCTACCCCCGGGCTTGAGGTGGGGTGTCCTGAGAGGGGAAGCCATGCTGGTCATGTCACTCCTGTGTCTGCCAATCAAGGATGGGAAGCAATCATTGACATACATAATTGATATAATAATAACTAGAGCAATTCAACTGCCACACAGTTGATAAGTAAGCCTCCTCTTCTTACTTAGCTCAATCTGGTTGAAATTGATAATCTTCTATGCTTGAAAAATGATAGTTTCGTTGACAGCGTAACATCAAATTCCTTTGCGGAATTAAATCATTCATTTAATGTCGATATGCTCAAATGACATCACACTTCAATACACTATTGATAAGAATAGTACCGTATTTTTCGGTGTATAAGACGCATGTTTTTTCCCTTGAAAATCACGCCACAGTCCGGGTGCGTCTTATCTGCAGCGTTAACAAAAGTCAGGTCAGGTAAGGAGAAAGCTAAGGCTCAAACTCCAAAACTCTGTTAGATGGGGGCCGCCATGTTTCTTTGATCTCATGCGGTTTCATATATAGCGCCATCATGCAGCCGGATCAAAGCCGTAATCGCCGGAGATCAAAGAAACATGGCGGCCCCCATCTAACAGAGTTTTGGAGTTTGAGCCTTAGCTTTCTCCTTCGCAGTATATTTGAGGTGTCTCGGACAAATAATAGTCCTGGTGCTTTCTTGGTACCAGCAATTATGGCGGTGATGTGATTGAGATCGTATTATCGGTACGTCAATTGTGTCAGTCTATCAAAGCAATCTATTTTGTTGAACATTGTCACACAATACATAGTCCCATACATGTTCGTTTGAAAGACCCAAATTTTTTTCATTTTTTTTTAATTGCGTGCTCAAAGTCTGGGTGAGTCTTATCTGCAGGTGCGTATATCTACCGGTCGATATGGTACTTGGAATAAAACGTTCGGTAAAATTATGTAGCATGTAGTAGTCAACTCAAAGATGTCTCTCCTTTATTGGCCTTTTAAATCTTTTTTTTTTTTGGGGGGGGGGGAACAAAATTAGCACAGACAAAATAATTTCGGATGCACATTCCAGCAGGTTGTAGTTTTATCAAGAACACACAATATAATACATTAGACCTGCCCTGCCACAAGGTTGGCCAAAGCTCTTACCTCTTTGTTGCGCTAGCCCGCACAGAGGGTTGGGTAGGCGCCAAGACGTCCTCTTCATTGAACTCTTCTCCGACACCATCATCCTCTTCGTCATCCAAGTCCATCTCCTCTACACCCTCCCCAGCATCCCCCGTCATCGCCTCCACCACTCCAGTTCCCTCTCTCTCCATCCCTTCATGTCTCTCCACCCGCTCCTCCTCCTCCTCCTCCTCCTCCTCCTGCTCTTCCTCTTCCTCTTCTTCTTCCTCCTTTCTCTCATCCCCAGCATCATAATTGTCTATGTCTGGGTTAGATGGCTGGGATGGCTGAGCAAGCAATGTTTCCGACATGGCCTGCTGCATCAAGGTGTCTTCTTCAGTGGACGACGCACTAGGATGGGAGTCTAATCACGTTTAGGTTGAAGGGGAAAAAAATCAATGAAATCAAAGCTGGACACATAAATAAGGCACATGGAATGTCATCAAACAACAGGGGAAAAAAATCGAAATTGGCCAATGTACTCAAAATGAAGCCCCCCAAAAAAGTTGAATTAATTTTTTCCCTGTCACACAAGATAACCCATCTGCTATGAAAGCCAGGTAATGCCGGCTCAATGCACAGTTAGAAGCATCTAGGAGACAGTGAATTTATGGAAATATCAAGGTTTAAAAACACAAGATCATAAAACAAAGAAGTTTTCAGAATGCAATCATTCACATCCACCCTTCTAAACTTTAACAATTCTGCGTTTCATCGCCCTAAACCCATAAATCAGTCAAATCTGGTGCAAAGCTGGCTTGTGCAATATTTCTTCATGAGATACTCCCATGCTTTGACATGTGGACTTGGAAGTTGAATGAACAGGAATCTTACTTTGAAGGAAGATGTAGAAATCAATCCCTAAATCAGAGTGTAGATATATCTGGACCCTGTTGCATCAAACTCACCATTGATAGTAACTTTGCTATCAATGGTAACTTCTACGAAAACTTTGAATTTGATTGGCTGTCCAGCAATGTTACCATTTATGGCAGAGTTACCATTAATGGTAAGTTTTATGCAACAGGGCCCTGGACCCTATAAAATAAAGAATTGCACTTGATGGCAACTAGATTTGCGATTCATAGCACTCGTGAAGCTGCGCATTAGAGATAGGGGGTTGGAGTTGCAATGCAGATCAATTCGCAACTCTTTATGAGATGGGGCCCATGAGTCTCTCCACTCACCTCTCCTGCTCCCTTCTCCTCCCTGCCTCGAGTCATCGACCACCCCTGTGCTGGTCGATGGTTGCTGAAACGATGCATCCCCCAGCAAAGAACGCCTTGTCCTGCCCCTACTCTCAGATGCCCTGGCCCCGCTGCCAGATGCCCTAGGCTCACTCCTAGACATCACGGGCCCACCACCAGACGCCCTGTGCCCGCCGCTTCGGGGGCTCTGCCTTCTGCTCGTGTGAGGTGTGGTCGAGGTTGGGCGGGTCTATACACAACACATATGAAAGAGAGGAAAGCGCATGAGACAGAACTTTGCCAAAAGCTTGAGTTGGAGAACTGACAATTTCAAATATTTAATCATAGAAGGGTCAAGTTGCATACAGTCTAAGTTTGTCACACATTGGCTATTTCAAGTGTTGTTTCAGCACGTTGCGTATACCAGTCCTTAAATTCACTCATCATATTTGATTCAACTCAACTTCATGAATTCATATAAAAGCAATATAGAGAGGCAGACTGTGATGTGTACAAATTGATACAAATTAAACTATGGGCAAATTGTAATGTACGAGGGGGTGAATTCAGACATTGTCCTGAGAATTTCCTTCCTACAATAAATGTTGAAACTAGCATGTGCTACTTGATGAATATGTTAACCTATTTACATACACAACAGCTCAAAGGAATTGGCATAGGGAAAGGGAAAGGGAAAGGGAAGAAAGGGAAGGAGCCGCAGTTTTAAACCGCGGTATATTTTGTCCAGTACAGCATAAAACAGGATGCTTTAGCCTAAAAAACATCATGTTTCATGCTCAACTGAACAAAATATACCACGGTTTAAAACTGCGGCTCCTTCCCTATCCCTTTCCCTAAGCCAATTCCTTTGAGCTGTAGTGTACGTTGATTTAGGACATTTGGACATCAAGCATACCACCGACAATTCTGCTGGCACAGGCTCTTCTACAATACTATCCAAGATCGTTCTGTCGGCACCACTCCCATCTCTAGATCTCGGCATCTCCCTCTCCTCTGCTTCTCCCTCCTCCTCCTCCTCCACTTCCTCCTCATCTGAAGTCATTCGTTCTCTCACTCCAGCAGCAAATGCGTCCCTGTCGATCGCTCTGTGCTGTCTGGTGCGCCCTGCCTTGGTGGCAGGTCGGGTAAACCTTGAGAAAGCTTCCTCTGCAGGGGAGTCGACAAAAGAGGCTGTTGTGCTGTAAGAGAAAAACATTTATTAAGAGTTAGAAATGACAGTCCTAAGCATTTGAGTTCACTGCAGTGTATCAGCCTTCGGACTGCAATAGTTTCTTGTTTTTATCCATAAAAAAATAATCAAATCAAAGTTGCATGAGCATTTGGATGAACGCAAAACAATTCCTTCTCTTTTCATATTGTAAATGGTTTGGTATATGATCTTCATATGATATTGGTAGACATGATACAATGTGATGAATTAGGAAATTAAACATTTATCAATTATTATAGGGTTCAAGATCAAATGAAATTTCACTTTACCAGGCTTTTGACTGCGTAAATATGTGCTTGTGTCGTATAACTGATCGGGGGGTGTTTCACCAAGCTGTTCGTAAGTTACGAACGACTTTACGAATGACTAGTGATCCCTTCTTGTGCTAAATTAGATTCTCAATGAACAAAGTGTGGTATCGCATTAAGCACAAGAAGGGAATCACCAGTCGTTCGTAAAGTCGTTCCTAACTTACGAACAGCTTGGTGAAACACCCCCAGGTTAGACCGTACATGGTTGCCTTGATATGTACAAATCATAAATTGCACTAGCAATTGCTCCGATGGAAGGCGGAGTTACCTTTGTGCTCTAGCTTGAAGCAGCTCTCTGTATGCTGCTGGAGTAGGCTGTTTGAGAGGTGAGGATCTCCTGGTTCCAACGTACACTGCTGGTGTCTGTAGGTCAGCTGTGGAGGAAAAAGACAGAAGGTTTGCCATTGAAGGGATAGTTCACCCTGAAGATAAGTTGGTTTCAATAAAAGAAGAAACACGAAAGAATCATACAAGTGAAGATTTGATGAAAATCCGTCAAAGGATAAGAATGTTATGATCTTTTTAAATGTCAATTTTGTGACGTCAGATACGAGGTGCTCTCCCATACATTGTGTCTAAATAATTCCATAAATTGCTTTTTCTTCTGTTTTTGATAACTGAATGATTTGTTTTCATACAGATACATGTGTAAATGTGTATTTCTAATGACGTATCAAATACATAAGTAAAAGGAGGCATATATTTTGTGCAATGCAGAAGCAAAACAACCGTAAGCCCCTATGCATTGGCCAGTGACACTAGCTCTTTGCGTTTAAAGCATTTGGTCTCATACCAGAAAATTCCACAAACCAGAAAGCATTGTGCAAAACTATAACACACACAAAACATCTGAACTACCAATGAGAAATATCTCCTTGAGCTTTCAGCCAATGAAACATTCAAAGTTCAACTCTCTCAGTACCAAGCCTTAGTATCTGCATTGATCTTACTGTATGTTTTCATGCCAACAGTAATGAGAGGGTGAACATTCTGAGAGTGACTGACCTGCTTGCAGGAAGCCTGTAATCAGCCCCCTGGGGGTGGGGTCACTACCACCGGGCGTGGCCAGGGTCTCCAGTCTGGTGGACCGGTGACGCCGATTCGCTGTGGAGGAGGGTCTAGGCAGGGTGCTGGGGGTCCTGGAAGTCCGCCTTCTGGAAGTGGTGGAAGGGGTGCGGGACTGGGGAGGGCCGGGGGTCACCCGCGCCCTCTTCCTGGGAGACTGGCGAACTGTTTGGGCTGTCTGCAGCACTCCTTCGATCTACAGGTTGAAAGGTAGGAATTTATACACTATGGTTACGTATAACTGTTATTTACTGGTAATAGAATGAAAATGTCATTAAATACTCAAAGAATTATCAAAAGGATATTAACTCACAAAATGACACAAAAGCTGTTCCTAAAGAAATTTTCAGCCTTTGATATTATCTTCTACTTTCAGCTTGATTCGAGGTGCACCTTTTTTGTTGTTATCTTTTCAAAAGTTAAAAAAGTTCTATTTGAACACCTTGTACTTACCAGAGTCCTAGGGGTGAAGGTATCCACAGCAGACAGGGACCTGCGCTTTTTTCTCCTTGCTGAATCCATGCTGCATGCACCAAAGACCCAGTGTCTTGTTCAAAGAATCTATGGTCCAGTGTAACAAAATAAAGGAAGATAAACAATAGTATATGGGTGAAGTACATGTAGATGGGATATACCCTCTTTTATAACTATTTTGGCATCTGCATCAATCACAGTGAGCAAAGAAAATAACAAATTATGTTGGCACACAATTATAATTCATGAAGGAAGACATGAAAAATAACATAAAACAGCACAGTGAAGACTAACATAGTAAATAAAAAGTTATTTGAGGAGACAGTAAATGTCATTTAAAGGAATGCAAATGGAGATGAATGAGAAATTTCACATGAATTCCAACAGAAATGCTGTTACATATATCCGTTTGTAACCTGATATGCCATCTATGGCCCATTTTGGCAAAAGGAACCCTCTCTTTACAATATTGTTGTGACCCTTTTTGCCACTTGACTTGGTGTAAATATTTCCATCATCTTTGTGTTAACAATACATCCCAGAATTATCAAGACTCAAGAGGCAAAACTTAGAGACAGGGTTGACAATGTCAGTGTAGACCCTCTTACTTTTGGTTCAGCATGTCTTTTTAAAATTGTCCAGGATCTATGTACAGCTTAGCCCAGTTTGGAACTGTTGTTTCTCGACTCAGCAACGACTAATATAGTATAAAAGTAGGAATAAACTCATCAAATATGTGTAGGCCCTCCTTAATAGAGGCAAGATGCCATCCGTTTGCTTACTTAGGGAGCTGTGATAGAGCATGTTTCCCTAATTTGCCATTAACTTTGTTAATTAAAGTCCTACATATGTTAGGAATTGATCAAACACGCTTAGACTTGTAGTCTAATTGTTTAGTACAGTTTAGGACATTGGATCCGCTGAGATTGCATCTGGCTCCTCTGAAATAGGCCATACGATCAATTCGGGGGTATGTCCAAAAATGTAATTTCGATTAAACTAAGAATGCCCCGAATGAGACGGTTATTCCTAATCCTATCTAGGTATGCCCATGTCTTTGTCAATCACAATGCCAAGAGTCAAGACATATATCTTCATTAGCACCAAAACATTAGCCATTGACACCACTAGAAATCCATTACACAGTGTTGCTTCATCAGTTAGCTTCATACAGAAATACAGACTACGGTAGACTGGCATGGCATTGGGCGTGCGACTGAGGTCGTGCGGATAGCAGTGCAGGCACCGCGCGCCGCTGAGGATGGCCCAGCCGGCCGGGCGCGGGCATGCAGAGCTAAGGCAAGGGCAAAAGGCAGCAGCACTATAGGAGTAGCGTTGACGTTGTCAACAAACCGCCAGCTGCGGCTGCAGGCTGAGTGGTATTGGTAACTGAGGTTGAAGCGCCACTTATGACTGTTAGGCCTACTAGTTTCCTCCCATTATTTCTCGATGTCCTTGCATGTCATAGGTATCGGTAGTTATATACAAGTAGAAAACGTCTAAAAAGTGGCCATTTACCTATTGAGAATGTAACGTTGTTTGGTGGAGTTTCCCTCAAAATACCCGGGCACTTTAATTGGATGGCCGATAGAGGACGATATTCAAGTATATTTACACGATTTCGAATTGCACCTCACTTTTGGAATGTAATACACGTTGCGTGAACCACAATAACAAGTTTGGGAGAGACGATGATAACCACCTATAAATGTATTTATTACAGCTCCAGCCAACGTTCGAAAGACTCTCTGTATAATTTATATTTGACACATTTGTTTAATTGGAAACCATACACAAAGTCTCCTCTTAATTTGGGGCGGGTGTCGCAAAAAGAAGTTTACGCTATGTTTGTGAAATCAGTGCCGTCACAAGGGGGGGGGGGGGGGGGGGGGAAGGGGGAGCACAAATTACCGACTCCGATGTGCTGCTGGTGGCATAGACAGAGGAAAAAGCAAACTGGTCTATAGCTAAAATGTGCCATGTATAAGACACATGTAATGAAATATTCATTATCGCATTGACATGTCATGTTTCCTTTTTTAGACTTTCTTTTTTTCCCTCTTCTTTCCTTTTCGTCCTCTTTCTCCGTTTCTCTTTCTCTTTTCCTTTACTTTTTTTCTTTTTAACCTTTCTTTATTCTATTTCCTTTCTGTCTTTCCTCCTTTCCTCTCAGTATCTTTCCTTCTCTCTCTCTCTCTCTCTCTCTCTCTCTCTCTCTCTCTCTCTCTCTCTCTCTTTCTATTTATGTCACCCATTTCTATATCTTTCCCATCTCAAGGCGTTTCAGTATAGTAGGCATATGGTCGCTCTACTTCGATGCAGGTGAAGCCACAAATAACAAAACCAAATAATTCAGATGTGCAATTTTAAAAAATTTAATCTGTTCAACTCACTGTCTTTGCATTAAGTCATTTCAAGTACCTGATTTTTATATATATTCATGTTGACAGTACAGGACGCAAAATCAACACTTTTGTCTGTAGCAATTTCATAAAGCCACATAATTTATAGATAATGTTACATATCAGTGACCTCATTGGGTGCTACTATTATTGGGTAGCATAAACATCTTCAATTATAACTTCGTTCAATTTTAGTGGGCACATTAGTACCATAAATTGCACCTTTTTTGTGTACCGTTTGACCTTTTTTTTTGTACAGCCCTATGTTATTTTTGGAATGTTGCCGGGGATGCTTTTGTTAAGTTCAATGAAAAATACCAAATAGGTTTTAAGTGTCACTGCTTCTCCATTATGAGAACGAGTTGCCGCAATTTGTTCTTTCGGTGGCCTAATTTTTCGTTAACAATAGCTAACGTTAATGTTATTTTTCATCCTTTAGTTAAAACACTTGAAATATATACTTCCAAATAATAACCAGATTTCTTTCATCATACTTCTATTAAGTTCTTTGGAATGTGCATTATGTTAATATGTTGATATGAATAAGTAAGCGAACCTCATGACGTCAAGTCTGCAAGACCTATTCAGTGCCATCACCAGCTTTATTCAAGGGTGTGTGCGTTTTTTTTTGGGGGGGGGGGGGACACAGACATTACCAATGCCGATGTCAGACAGTGCTGCTGGTGGCATAAATAAGGGCAAATATAGTCTATAACTAAAATGAACAATGTATGTGACACATGTATTGAAATATTTATTATCGCATTGAATGTCATTTTTCCGAAGGGGTGATGACGGGGCTACTTTGTTATTATGTTTTCATGTTCATTGACATGACAACGGGACATTTTTAAGTGGTTTTGCACATTTTCGAATTTGACTGGGAGTTGATAAGCTGCAAGACATGACCAAAGGTACCTTCCCTAGTATTTTAAGGGGAAAAAACTTTTTTAATGTAGAAAGATATGATTTAATTGTCGAAAACTTGGATGGATACACGAACTTGGTGAGAAAAGATTTTTCTAGAATTACATGTAGATCCCTAAAACGTACTGCTTCGTTGGAAATTGGTTATGGAGAGGTATTTTAAATTGTGTATTTTTATACCTGCATGTGCCCTATTGCTGAAAGCCGATAATGGTTGCCATAGAAGTTGTCATTGGCAGCAAAGTTACCGAGTCAACGGTAAGTTTTATGCAATAAGGCCCTAGAGTAAAGAACGTAAGGGTGGATGGGAAGCTCGATCAGCTCGAATAAAAGGTGATTTGCCATTATTTTGTTCCAATCCCAGTTGATCCACTCACCATTTCGTCTACCATCACATGCTGATAGGTTACGGTTAGGATAGGGGATCTGGATTATAAGGTTAATGGTTGAGGTTATGGTGTAGATTAGAGTTGTTGATAAGTTAACCGAGTATTTTAATCTAAAACGGCATTTTTAAGGGATTCCTTGTAGACGAAATGATCCCATATTGTATGGTTTCTTCTGTGTCTGTCCTGTCCATTATCATGGTACCATACCTTCTGGGATGGGATCTCGAGAGAAAAAAAAAAAAAAAAAACGCCTCGCGTCAAGTCGATCGTCGAGTCTATGTAGGAATTGAAATCTTGATACGAGAAATTTAGAGATGGCAGCCTCCTAGGGACTCATCGACACAGGTACGATTTTGTGAGAAAATCCGTCCTAATCTTAAGTTACGCTGTTAAATCGTAAAAAATTGAGATAGTTTTCTGGTAGATCTGAATTCAATTATTCAAATCCTGTACATTTTGTATTAAATTGAGCTCTGGTTGTAAATATTGTTTTTGTTTGAAAATAGATAAGCGTACTCTGCTCGTGCTAAACGTCGCGTGTATTCTAAAGCGGGTAAGTGGGAGTATGGGCCTCAGCGTCGCGACCATGGGGCGTCGCTGGCGTGGGATCTGGCCGATGTGCTGCTACCACTGCCTGGGTTTTACGATTCGTTTGTGACGCACCGGGCACATCCCGTTAGAGAGCTGTTGTGCATGTACAATAAACGAGACGAAGACAGTGTAATTGCAACGAATATGTATTATTCACTTGAGGCATTTAAAGTTCATCGCACAGTAATTTCAAATTTTTCCTTATTTTGATGAAATTTGATGGTTTCTTTGATAAATTAACATGTCAACAGCCAAATTTAGTGTGACAAAATTATTTATTTAGGCATTTTAGCCGGTCAGCGGGTTGAAAGTTTGGCATGTTCAGGACTCGGGTAAGGATCTAGATTTAGAATAGGGTTATGTTTGGGCAGAGTAGGGTTTAGTGAGGTTAATATGTGATTTTAGAGCAATTATGTGGCCCCAAAATTGCAAAGAATATGCTTTAAAGCATCACGCTACGCAACTTGGCTACAACATGGAAATACAGAATTAAACAAAATAAAAGAGTTGTCAAATTGTGTAGTAGGAGGAATCCCCACGGTAAAGCTTAAGGTGAGGGGTCCACCGTCACCCTGCAGGTATATTGAATAATGCATCAATGTTTTCATGGGTAAGCTGTTTCGGAAAACGGCTGGGTAGAAATAAGACAGTTATAAAAATATAATTACAAAGCATCATTTTTAGGCAAATTTATAAAGTGTAGGTGTCAGAGGAGGAGTCTTCCAAGTTCCAGTCTGATGCAGTGTACCAACAGTGTATTAATTATTGTACTGTGTGCTTATCAAATGATGACCCTGATATGGTGCGAGTAAAGAAGCTCTACAGTAAGCCTATTTGAACCTTTTTCGAGACATTGATGTTAAAAAAGGATGGTACCTTAAGAGTAATATACATATATATCTTAATTCTTATCCAGGTTTTCTAGCCTCGTAAGAAGCAGTGATCCCTAGCCAGACGTCAACAAGAGGACACATCACACCTCATCATGTTCCTGTACTCGCTGACCCTGCAGCGGGCGACTGGCATTGTCCAGTGTATCCATGGCAACTTTGCAGGCTCCAAGCAGCAGGAGCTGGTGGTGGGGCGGGGCAAGCTGCTGGAGCTGATCAAGCTGGACCCTAACACTGGCAAGCTCTACACTGTGCTCAGCCATGAAGTGTTTGGTGTTATCAGGGCGCTCATGCCCTTCAGGCTTACTGGAGGCAACAAGGGTGAGTTGGACATGATTTGTGTGTCAATGGAGAGGGGCCACGTATAAATACTAAGGTGTTTTCTGGTACAAATCGTCAAATCGTGAGGCATTGTTCCGAGCCTGGGTTGGTTGCTATGCACCTTCACCTTCTATCTTCAGTTGTTCTAACGACTGGGTAATGTAGAATTATCCACTGTTAAATGTTATTGAACCATGTTATTCCCTGCCCTCCAATCCCACTTTCCTTCAATCATTCCTTCAAGCAACAGCTTCTGGAGATCTTTTGTTCTCACATGTCCAGCATAGAAGGTGATTGAATTCTCTCAGAATGATTCAAGATATCTGTGAGTTAATGAAGGAAATTAATTATTCTAGAAAGATGAAAAGTGTTGAAATTAAGGCCATCCATATGATAACTTGTGTTTGTTTTCTAATGGAAGCATATTTTCTCCATGTATTTTTTTTTCTCTGAACAGATTACATTGTGGTTGGTTCAGACTCTGGCAGGATCATCATCCTTGAATACAATTCATCCAAAAACTGCCTGGAAAGAGTGAGTAAATCAAACAAAAATAAACACTTTTATTGACTTATATTCTTGCATAATTTTAACATTTCCATCATAAGTCCATTGCTGATTTTATTTGTCTTGTAGTTGAATGAGATGTCATTTTGTCCTTTCACAGTTGAACATTACAGTATTTTGTAGAATTTACACAAGGTGACCCAAATTTTAAGAAGAAGGTATGGATTCCAAGTTATTATACTACCTTCACAAGTCATTTTTGGACTGTTGTGTTACACACTCCTATTCCATTTTAACTATCAGAGAAAGACAGAGAATTGAAGTGAGAGACAACATTTTATAACCCCTCACAATTCAGTTTGTAGAAGGTACAGACCACTATACCTAGAGAAACAATCACATCTTTATTCTCTTTCCTCCACCCCTTCCACATCCAACCAGGTGCACCAGGAGACATTCGGTAAGAGCGGTTGTCGGCGCATTGTGCCGGGTCAGTTCCTGGCAGTGGACCCCAAGGGGCGCGCCGTGATGGTGGGTGCCCTGGAGAAGCAGAAGCTGGTGTACATCCTGAACAGGGATGCCCAGGCACGCCTCACCATCTCCTCCCCGCTGGAGGCTCACAAGTCCAGTACCTTCTCCTTCCACATCGTGGGCGTTGACGTCGGCTTCGAGAACCCCATGTTTGCCTGCCTCGAGATAGACTACGAGGTGGGTGCACAACAAATATAAATGCTTATAGGGCAATAAACCATAGATGGAGAAGTAGAGTGCAGAAATGATGTGCTTATGCTTCCGTGTTTCACCTGATGTTACCTGATTATACAATTTAGCATACTGATCTGCACTCTCAGGATTTCTTCTGCCTAGAATAATGTCAATGAAACAATAATTCAGACAATTTTTCCATTGACTTATGCTGTGGTGACCGTGACATATTTCTTACTGTTTTTTTTGCATTATTTTGCTTACATGAAGTGTTCAATGTTTTTTTTATTGTGTCCAGTACGTGTTGTTTATTGCAACCATGCATTTTTACATGCACTTTGATATCAACAATGTTCAGTCTAGCTTCCTTCAAAGTTTGCACAATTGGTAGTTATGTCAAATTGTGCACAATATACAATATAAGAAATTATACAAATTGGCCCTATCATGGTTATCTCCACCCCTCCCCTTTCCTCTGTAAGGAAAGGTGGGATTATGTAAATAGAAGTGACCTGTAGTTGTAATTTGTAGTGGTTATCGACCGTTCCATCTCTAACCCCCCCCCCCCCCCCCCCCCCCCCATTCCTGTAGGATGCTGACAGCGATCCAACTGGAGAAGGTGCACAAGCCACGCAGCAGCTTCTGACGTACTACGAGCTGGACCTGGGTCTCAACCACGTGGTGAGGAAGTACAGCGAGCCTCTGGAGGAGTATGGAAACCTCCTCATCGCAGGTGAGCTCAAAGCCCATATCAGGAGAACGGCTTCTTCCCCGACTAGTGCTACTTTCAGCAGCATCTGTGAGCCTGCCAAAATGGCTGTTCATGGAAGTAAATTAAGTGTTTTGGAAGAGTTTCTGTAAAATCTTGAAGGAGGGAAACTTGGGAATGTTTGATGGCAAACTTTTGGAGGCTTTTAGTGGGACCCAAATGAAACAAAAATCGGGACCCGCTGATGAAGGCAGGCAGGTTCTGCCATGATTGGGGCTCATAACCATTACCACTTGTACCCCCTTACCTTTGAGACTGGATTCTGCATGGTGACTGATTTGCACAGATTTGATCCAGGGCTTGTTTGTCTCTTTATGCTGCAGTGCCGGGTGGCGCCGATGGACCGAGTGGGGTGCTGATCTGCTCAGAGAACTACATCACCTACAAGAACCTGGGAGACCAGCCTGACATCAGGATGCCCATTCCCAGAAGAAGGGTAGGTGACATCTGAACTTTGTCTTGACTTGCTCTTGTGATAGCTCCTCCAAAGAAGAGATTGTGACTGACTCTTCATTTGCTTGTTTTATGATCTTTTCAGTATTTATTGCTAGTCTTCAAAGGAAAAGGAGTATTCTTACGTTGCATAAATCTAACTAGGGATTATGAACAGATATATTCATTAATGTCACCTCGAAGAGCTTTTTAAAAGTTTGGTGATTACGCTCATCCCTCTGTAATAGATGGAGAAATGATGTGCAGAAATGATGTGCTTATGCTTCCGTGTTTCACCTGATGTTTCCTTGATTATACAACTTAGCATACTGATCTGCACATACAATACATGAACTCATGAATGTTCTTCTCTTATGCACGTCCTTGCAACAATTTTTAAAGGGAATATTCTGTACTGGCAAGACAAAAAAGGCCTTCAAAAGGTGATTGTGAGCAATCTTTTTGCCAATGGTCTTTAATTCATGTATTGTGCATTTTAGAACCTTGATGAAAGTTATTTGCCTTCAAATGATCCACATTTGGAATAATTAGTGATTAAATCACAAATCGTAAAATTGTTCAGCCCGAACATTTGGAGGATTTGTGATTTAATCACTAATTTCTCCAAATGTGGATCATTTGAAGGCAAATAACTTTAAGCAAGTTTCTAAAATGGATGATCACCTTTTGTCTTCCCAGTATATGCCCTTTGAACAAAGATGCTGCATTACCATGCCAGGAGTTACATAACATGCTCCGCCTCCTACAGATTGCTGATCTGGCCAGTGAGAATACTTGCTTACATAAATTAGCATCCCGATCTGAAGCCCGTAACATAAAGGTTTGCGATCAATCGCAAAATGGCAATGGCCAATCAACACTATTGTTGCATGCGCTTTTTGTTCAAAAGACTGACCAGTACCCAATAAGAATTCGTCTTTCAAATTTGCGATTGATCGCAAACCTTTATGTTACGGGACCCTGCACTTTGTAATGACTCATATTGGCCAGAATAATAATGTGCAACTAAAACAAGAATTTGTCTCAATTGTTTTTAATTTTTCTCAGAATGATTTGGATGATCCAGAGAGGGGCATGATTTTTGTGTGCAGTGCTACACACAAAACAAAAGTAAGTAGAATTTATTTTCGTTCATAGATAGCATTGAGATCAGGTGTCTTTACAAGTCGACTGTAATGAATTTATTGTTTGAGTTGCCAGTCTTATAGTGTACTGTATTAATTTTGCATGAAAACATTGAAAGCATTATTCATGACATTTCTTTTTGATCTGTTGTGAGTTTGAACTGATCAATTCTTGAAATGATGCATGTAATTTGCAGCTCGGGCATCGTGTTACCTGTTCCTGTGGTAATGAACGTGTTTCAGTGCTGCATAAATCAAGCTCGTGTCCTCTACCCATGCCTGTCCTACTACTGGGAAAAGGCATTTAAATGACAACGAACATCTGTATTACTATTCTTAGTACCTGTTATGTCAATCACTCAGTCAGCCATTGAGTCATCAGATGTTCTTACTTATGGATGATATGTCAGTTTACTGATTTTTTTTTTTACAGCATTCAATAAAAAAAAATGCCTTTGAGAAAATTTTACCATTGGAGATTTTACTCTATGAGTTGTTGACATGATAGTGATAACACTCTCTTTCATTCTGTTTATCAGCTTGCACAGTCCGTGTTTTTCATTCTGGATAATATGATGATACGCTCATTAGGTAAAATGCCTTGAAAAAAAAACTTTCCATAGTAGTGTTTGGAAGATGCGCTTTTCTTTCATTATACAGTACTGAAGTGTGATGTTATATCAGCATGTTTTTGAGATAAATGGTTCTACACTACAGCTCAGAGGAATTGGCATAGGGAAAGGGAAAGGGAAGGAGCCGCAGTTTTAAACCACGGTATATTTTATACAGTTCAGTATGAAACATGATGCTTTAGCCTAAAAAGCATCATGTTTCATGCTGAACTGGACAGAATATACAGCGGTTTAAAACTGCGGCTCCTTCCCTTTCCCTTTGCCTATGCCAATTCCTTTGAGCTGTTGTGTATGTGGGTAGAGCAAAGAGCAGTGATCACAGTAGGAACTCTCATTGGAATTGCCTGCTAGGCAATGTCCGACCGGTGAAACTCTCCATTGAGTGATGTTACTCAGAACCAGAAACGTGCATAACAATGGATATGACAACACCACTTTGGTACTCTATTGTTGACATGATTGTGACAATTCTCTATTTCATCTTCTCCCTCTGCTTGCGTAGTCCATGTTCTTCTTCCTGGCCCAGACAGAGCAGGGAGACATCTTCAAGATAACGCTGGAGACGGATGATGACATGGTGACAGAGATTCGCATGAAATACTTTGACACTGTCCCAGTTGCTACCACCATGAATGTTCTCAAGACGGGCTTCCTCTTCATCGCATCAGAATATGGCAATCAGTAAGTGAATATAGCTTTTCTCTTAATGGCATCTTAGTATGGCAACCTGTAAGTGGATGTCACCCCTCTGTTGGAAATGGATCATTGAAAGGAAAGATAAACCCTTCATTGCATTGTAGTATGGAAATCAGTATGGAAAAACACTAGAACTTATGTCTTAAACTAAATCTTTGCTTTGCTTTGTTCCCTTTCTACAATCCACCATCTCCATCTGTTCATTTTAAACTCTTGCTCATTCTCTTTCTTACCCTCCTTTGCATACCCCTCTTTCTCACCTCCCCCCCCCCCTCTCTCTCTCGCTCTCGCTCTCTCTCGCTCTCTCTCCTTTTCTCTCTGTTTCTCTCACTCTGTCTTTCTCTTTCTCCATACACCTCTACCACCCAGCTACCTATACCAGATTGCCCACCTTGGCGACGATGATGACGAGCCTGAGTTCAGCAGCGCCACCCCCCTGGAGGAGGGCGACACCTTCTTCTTCGCGCCCCGCCCTCTCCGGAACCTGGAAGAGGTGGACCAGCTAGAGAGTCTGTCTCCCATTCTTTCCTGCAAGGTAAAGAACCTTGAATGTCTTGTAGTGGCCAGAGGCATATATTTTCAGGTTGTCCGTCCAGCAAGCCGTCCTGAAGCCTCTCATGCAATGTTTTGAGAACACTCAACGGATTTGCTTAAACTTGATACCTGTATATGTAATTCATGAAATCAATGAGCTGTCTTAGATTGTGGTCAAATCGGACCAAGGTCAAAGGTAAATGAACTTCCAGAAATATCTTATGCAGAGTAGAGTGCAGAAATGATGTGCTTATGCTTCCGTGTTTCAGCTGATTCAAACTGATTATACAACTTAGCATACTGATCTGCACATACAATACCTGAGCTGTTGTACTTTATTATGCACATTGCACCAAATTTTAAATACAGATATTGTATTTATCAAGCCAGGAGTTCACTTTTACACAGCTATGTTACATAACATGTTTCTGTGCCTCAAAACAGATTGCTGATTTGGCCAGTGAGGATACACCACAGCTGTATGTGGCATGTGGGCGGGGCCCCAGGTCATCACTGCGAGTCCTCAGGCACGGTCTGGAGGTAATTACAGCCAAACCAATCTACAAAGACCACTGCTTATTATTGTCTTTTAACAATGCATTATAATTGCACCTTTCTGTAAAGACCAACTGTCAATTGGCATGGTTTTCGCAGACAGATTTTATTTGTAAACATCAACGCAGTATAGTCTCTAGAGCCGAGGTTCTAGGCTATGTAGTGTGCTTTCTTCCTTTCTACCTGCAATCACAATTTAGTCTGACACATAGACTAAGACTAAGCCCTCTTCCTTATAGAGTGCTGAAGTGTGTCATCAAATGAGCATGTCAGCAAGACAACTGGCTCTAAACAACTCACTACAGTGAGAGGTCTACTGGTCCGATATTGTCTAGTGGACTAGTGTTGGGCACTCCCAATTAGAGTCCCCGCTGGGATCACTACTGCTTGCTCTACCTGCATAGTCATGAACCGGTTGTCTTGACAATATGCTCAAACGATGCAACACTTCTATGCTCTATACACCCTTCCCTAAACTTGTATGATGTTGTGTACCCCTTATGAGCACATGCTAAATCCATCTTAAGCAAGCAATGCATTTTGTTTTCACCCAAATGATGCCTTCCAACACATATATTGATTTTGCATGACATTTTTCTTTTATCTGTTGTGAGTTTGAATCATCAATTCTTGGAATAATACATGCCACTTGCAGCTCGGGCATCGTGTTACCTGTTCCTGTGGTAATGAACGTGTTTCAGTGCTGCATAAATCAAGCTCGTGTCCTCTACCCATGCCTGTCCTAATACTGGGAATAGGCATTTATGTGGCATGAACAGCTGTACCTTTATTCAAAGTAGTGGTTGATTTGTCAGTCATAATTTTTTGTATAAAGTTGTGGGGATCATGGATGAAATTGCATCAACTTTTGCAGAGTGTTAAAAAAATATCTACAACATCTGTAACAATCTTCATTTGTTTCAAGTCCAAAGTGTAATACTTCCTTTTGAAATTTGTTTTGAGCAATGAAGACTGTGTTAAGAACTTCTACAAACATTTATTCATTTTTGTATCAGTGCAGTTTATATTATTGGTAGACTTATCCAGATATTATGATTTATGTATTTTACTCTGGTTATATTTGAATTTAAATGTTACATATTTTTAATCTCTGAAAGTCCTATTTACAATTAAATGTGAAAATGTGTCCGCATGATCTTAATTTATATTGATGCTCATGTAAAACGCATTATGCTTCTGTTTTGTCCTGATTTAGGTATCAGAAATGGCTGTCTCAGAGCTGCCAGGTAACCCCAATGCTGTGTGGACTGTCAAGAAGAAGGCGGATGGTGAGTCTACCATGCTACCATTCTTTTGTTATCATATTCATGTTTTATGCACACATGTTTTACATGTGGTACTAATGACACCACCAGCGCTTGCCTGAGGTTTGTTTGACACCTCAACAACAAATGTATGCCAACTGCATGTTTGTCTTCTTGAATGTAAGGAAATGATTTGCGCAAGGCAGGTGATGTAATACCCTGATAGTAACCTGGCAGAGATTTATGTGCATACCTGTTGAATATCTAAGTACAAGTGATAGTGATTTAATGCACTGCTCTGATGCAGCACCAGTAATTACTTTCCCAGTTTCATGACAATGTAATACTGACTGCTTAGTACTTCGGTTGTTTAGATTCCTAGTGATTAAGTTTTATTGACAGGAATGAAGTTGCTAGTTCAACACATAAGACATGCTTTCAGGTTATGCCTTTACTGGAGATAGGAGACACAGAGACAGGGGAAGATTATGCCATGCACATCAATGATGTCCAATATTATCTGTCAATCCACTGAGTGATATGTGCGGATACTTTCACTTTGAGTTCTGAGTTGTGCATGTGCTGGATTTTTTTTTGTAATACTAGATGATGCATCCTTCCATGTTGCATAGACTCGATCATAATGTGGCTATGCTGTATAAATTATATTATGTATTGCGTAAATGTCCTTTTAATGTTCCAGTTCTGCTAAGTAACTTGGAATCTTAACTATAACTAAGCACAAGGAATCACAGGTGAATAATAGCTGCATAATCAATAGCAGTTTCATTTAGTGGATTGCACTCTAAATCTGGTATTTGTCACGAGTCGGGCACACATAGAAGGTATTTGTAATTGCAAACACAGCAATATCAAGTATTTCAATCATACCTGTGTATAGAAAGACCACTTATTAGCGACAGGAAATGTCGTCTTCATGAGCTGGTAGGCATTGTGAACAGGTATTTTTCATACCTGTTTCAATTACTGCTGTGCAATGGCGAAAAAACAGGTCTTTATAGAAAGGTACCTAGTCTTTCTACATAGGTATAAAGCATGTTTTCCTGTATTTACATCCCGTCTCTGTAGATGAGTTTGATGCATACATCATTGTGTCCTTCGTGAATGCCACCCTAGTTCTCTCCATCGGAGAGACTGTGGAGGAAGTGACAGATTCAGGCTTTCTGGGGACCACGCCCACTCTTTCCTCCTCCCTTATTGGGGACGACGCCCTCCTTCAGGTGAGCTGACATAGTGGTAATAAAGGAGGGCTTGACGCCAGCTAGGCAGCATTCATGGATGCCAGCTTTCAGACTTATTCAGTTGAATTTGATCCAATAAAGGTTTCTTAACACAATTTGATAGCAGCCATAGCTGAATTGCATAGTCATATCCAGTTAAAATATTGAAATCACAGCAATTTACTAAAATAATATAACAGTATGAATATAACATTTTAAAAGAACGAAATGATATCCGAGAAATGTCTCTGAATAATGTATGTTATCATCATAACAAAATAATAATACGGCAGATTTCAAGACTAGTGAGTACAAAAGCCTCAATTTGCCTTAGCCCGTGGGATCGTGCTCGTATTTCAAGCATGCTTTTGTCAATGTAAAGTATACTTTGATGTGTTAGACAAGACATATAGTCTAGTAGTCTACAGTCAAGTGTAGCAGTGATGTCTTTTTAATCTGTCAATCCACTGATATGTTTGTGATGACAACTAACACTTGAGTTCTGAGCTACACAATGACTATGTGACACTGACTATCCAATTATTAATATGGTTCTCAGTAACCTAATATAAAAAACAAGTTCATTTAAACCAATTTATTGTCTCTCTTGTGTGGTCTTTCTCTCTAGGTTTTGACTGTACTTATTTTTTATTTTAAAAGTACTGTTTAAAATTTCATGCGAAAATAGCATGTATGGAAAACACAGGTTTGAAATGTACTTCCCAAATGTCACCTTCCTCTTAGATTTACCCTGATGGTATCCGTCATATCCGAGCGGACAAGCGTGTGAACGAGTGGAAGACGCCAGGCAAGAAGTCCATTGTGAAGTGCGCGGTGAACCAGAGACAGGTCGTCATTGCCTTGACTGGTGGAGAGCTTGTCTACTTTGAGATGGATCCTGTGAGTCCCAGTCTTGATTTATGCTCAGTGATCGAAGTTTATATGTGAAATTCCATGTGCCGTCAGACACATAGCAGTACTTTACACACACTATTTTCACTGATGGCACACTGTTCATGATACTTAAAAGATGATTTCCCTAACTTAACTCACCTGCATCAATTCCAATAGCTTGGAATGTAGCTATGATGTCTTTTTAATCTGTCAATCCCCTGATGTGTTTGTGATGACAATTAACACTTGAGTTCTGAGCTACACAATGACGATGTGACAAAAATATTCTGTGTTTTGGTCTTAAAGTACCATTATTGGTAATGTAAACACAAATGATATTGGATGAGAGATAAAGTTTGGAATTCCTTCAGAAAACTTGTATCTTATATCAAATATATATAACATATGTTTTAGGAAAACCAAGGAAGTGTTTATACTGATTCTGAACTATCTATTTCTTAATTTCTTTGTCACTGTATGATTAATGATTTTATTAGTGTATAAATGCCACGTATATGCTCCAATCCTCCTTAGTGGCTTTGGAACTTGACTGTCAGAAAGTGTGCCAAATCACAAATACAAGCTCTATGATCTGTATGAATTATAATTTGTTACATCATATGCAAGTATGTATATGTCCAAATTAGGTTCGAGTCAGACCCAAATGAGTCATGATACCAATTCTGAAATATCCATTTATTGTTGCCATCATTGTCACTGTATGATTGATGTATAGACCGGTCAGCTGAATGAATACACAGAGAGGAAGGAGATGAATGCTGATGTGAAGTGCATGAGCCTTGCCAGTGTGCCTTCGGGTGAGCAGAGAGCCAGGTTCTTAGCAGTGGGTCTGGACGATAACACAGTCAGGATCATCTCACTCGACCAGTCGGTAAGATTTCAAGTCAACATACAAAAATATTACACTGCTACATTTTAAGTCAACATACAAAAATATTACACTGCTACATTTTAAGTCAACATACTAAAATATTACACTGCTACATTTTAAGTCAACATACAAAAATATTACACTGCTACATTTTAAGTCAACATACAAAAATATTACACTGCTGTACCATGCTTATATTTTCTACTCCAAGGTCCCATCTTATAAAGAGTTTATGTTTGATCTGAATCGTCTCCACATTCTCACTAAGTGTGTCCTGTTTGATATATTATGTTTTCACGTAACCGACTATGCTGTTTTTCTTTGCATGTTACAACTGATTCCTGTTGTGTTTATGATGAAAGACGTAAATTCAATCCAAACAAGTTGTATAATGTTTCTGAATGCTACCAGTCCTCTAGTCCATAAATGGAACATAAAAAGTTTTAGAAAGTATGGTTATCGAATTCAATCGTTGGAACAACATCCAATATTACATCATTGCAGTACTTCTTTTTTATTCAAAAGTTTCATAAAGAGTTTAAGTGATGTCCAATGTTATCTGTCGATCCACAGGCTGATCCACAATGTGTTATTTTTCACAATTTATTGTGCCTTGCATAGGCTATTTATTTAAATAGATTAACCCTAATACTCCCGGGGGGGGCCATTATGGCCCCCCCCTGTCGAAGTTTTGTCGGTACTTCCTAACGCCTCAATATTTCGAAACGAAATTTCTTGACTTTTTTCTCTGATCCTTCCCGCACATTTTGATACCAAATTTATGGCGATCGGACCTACCGTGCGGGTGTCAGATTACGTTTACCGAACACATGTCACTGAAATTTCGCTATTTCTCTATGTGACTGTGTATAACCCTATGGATAAAATCAGCTTTTCCAATTTATGTAAATACTTTTCTAATAAGTGTTATCATTGTTTCAAATAGTGTAAATAATTACCACACACACACACACACAAACACACACCCACACACACACCCACACCCACGCATACGCATCTGAATCACAACGAAAAACAAAGAAATACATAAGAAAATTGAAAAACAATAAAATACATAAGAAATAATTACCACAACCTATCTTTTTCTTTGAAGAATTGATGAGGGAGTTATGAAAGACATTTGTACCAAAAATTGCTATTCCTGAGGCTTTATTTAGTGAGAAAAACAAAAATCTATGATTTCTCGCATAAATTAGCATAAATTAATTATTTAAAAAAAAAATAAAAGGACTTTCGTAAATTTAGCTATACAACTTTGTAGATTACATAATTCTTTACCCTTGTGCATAATTTTGAGGCAATCGGGCGACCCATGGCCGAGATCTCAGGGGGGGGGCCATAATGGCCCCCCCCCCCGGTAATAACAAGCTTTGAAATACCCCGGGAGTATTAGGGTTAAGAACAGTTTAACTAAAATTAATCATGCATCCTTGCATCCGTAAAATACAAAGTTTACATGTCTCTCAAATCAACTTGTATGACCTGTCTACAAAGCTTGCTTGTTGCTTCTGGTTCCCAGGACTGCCTGCAGCCACTGAGTATGCAGGCCTTGCCGGCACCAGCGGAGGCCCTGTGCATCATAGAGATGGGGGGCACGGAGGCCAGGGAAGACACGGGGGAGAGGGGCAGCTCTGGAGGTCTCTTCCTCAACATTGGGCTCCAAGTAAGTCTCATTTCCCTCATCCTGACAATGTAACTCACTTGGTGCAGAGCTATTCAGTCTGGGACTGTTGTGCCTTTCCATTGCCTTATCTGGGCCATGTTGCATATAGGTTTTCAATTTTTGTAACTTAACCTCAATGGTAATTACCATGGTAACAGCCAATGAGCTTTCATTATTGCAACTGTTGCCATGGTAGTTACCATTGATATCGATAGCGATTATCTTAAGATTTATCTGGGTCATTAAGTCAATGTCTTAAAGTGTTCTTCCTTAATTCCTTCCTGCAGTTTCCCTTGTAAAGCTTGAGTTGGTGACCATGGTTCAATGGTACCTCGCTCTCCTGTACCTGTAATACCCCTTTTATAGTGAGAGTTACCCCGCTTCAGGTCCGGACCTGATGCAGGGTAACTCTCACTATAAAAGGTCAAATAATATTTAGCCCGAGCTAAAGTTAGTGCTGGCTGAGAGGAGGGTCAGGTCCGCATCAGACCAGAGCTAACGTCAGTATAAAACGTTTCTCGATTTAGTGCGGACTAAATCAGTGACCCATGCATGGTGAGTGTGCTTTCAATTTTCACGCTTGCGGGAAGCTCAGCTGATTGGGCAATAGGTTACCACAGCAACTAGTCCGGTCTCGCTCTCGTCATAGGTGGTCAAAAAGGCAGTATGAAACGACTTATCCCGTGCTAAAGTTACCCCGCTTCTGAAGCGGGGTAAAGTTAGCGCGCACCATAAAAGGGGCATGAGAGACAGGGGGTCTGTCACTTAGGCAGTACATAGATAAATAGATAGAGGGTGTGCCGTGCACAGCAATGATGTGCAATATTATCTGTCAATCCACTGAGTGATATGTGCGGATACTTTCACTGTGAGTTCTGAGCTGTGCATTATAATTGCTATACTGGCATCCATGCCTCTTGCATTAAGTTGTCTCTGCATGAAGTCAGGCATAGAGTGTTGATGTGGTATGAAATCGTCAGTGTTGTTACGAACCATTGAATGTTTGCTGTGCGCTGTATGAAATTGATGGTTCGTAAAAACCTTGCCAATTGTGTCTTCCACTCCTATAAAGATTCAGAAGGCACCAAATCATTGGTGAATACCCCCTGGATGATCTTTGTAGAGGTGTGCATGGCACATCACCAGCTAATGTATTCTATTTTTTTTTTTACTTAACAGGTGGAAAAAAATATTTAAAAACTTTATTTAAAAAACTATGTATGTAGTTACACTAAGGTGTCATACAGGATCCCAAATGGTGACATACCTCACTGTCAATTTTTACTGGTTTAGTTGACAAACAAGATGAAACATAATACCTTTGTTGAATGTTCCGCTTGTTGTGTCTTTCAGAATGGTGTCCTGCTGAGGATGGTGCTGGACTCTGTCACCGGTGACCTATCAGACACAAGGACGAGGTATCTGGGGTCAAGACCGGTCAAGCTCTTTAGAATCAACATGCAGGGATCGGAAGCTGTGAGTCCTATCTTTCTCTGTCTTTGTATCTTGCTCTCACACTCCTCTCTCTATGTATCTCTCTTGCTCTTTATCCATCTATCTCTTATATCTCTCCCCCTTTCTCTTTATCTACCCCCTCATTTTTGCCCACCGGCTGTACTTTCCCCCCCTCTCTTTTAATTTGTTTTCTTCTTCTCTCTGTTTCTCTCTCATTGCAATTCTTAGAAAACATTGAGAAAGTGGAGTTTTCCCTTAGTGTAAAGACCAGACATGCAGTAAGCATAGTTGGAACAATTCTGGCATTTGTTTCTTGTTTTGTCTTATGTAGCTGTGATGCCTTTTTAATCTGTCAATCCCCTGACACATTTGTGATGACAACTTTGAGTTCTGAGCTGCACAATGACTACAAAAAGAGACTTCTGTATGAATTGTATTTTAATTCTCATTAATATGTGTCTAAATTGACATTCCCATTGATTTATTTTGATAAACAAGGTCCAAACATGCATTGTCCTAACTCCTAGGATTTTTACAAATCCACCTGTACCATACAAAATAGTGCTTTTTACAGTATCTGTTTATAATTGACAACAAATTGGACCTTGGTACTGAAAGATTTACCAATACTTTCTGTGCCCTTGCTTCTCTGTTGGTCAGGTACTTGCCATGTCCAGTCGGTCTTGGCTCAGCTACTGGTACCAGTCCCGGTTCCACCTTACCCCCCTGTCCTATGAGACGCTGGAGTTTGCCTCTGGATTCGCCTCGGAGCAGTGCCCAGAGGGAATTGTTGCCATCTCCACCAACACACTCAGGTAAGGGCACAAGACCACTGACTCCTATAAGGGAAGACGGTCTTCAGGCAACAGCCTACACTTTGGTCCTGGCACATAATATTTATGCCTCCGCCACGAAGTGGCCGGAGGCATTATGTTTTCGGGTTGTACGTCCGTCCGTCCGTCCGTACGTACGTCCGTCCGTCCCGAATCCGTTTAGGCAATATCTTGAGAACCGTTCAGCAGATTTGCTTCAAACTTGGTACATGTATGTATTGCATAAAACTAATGAAGTGTGTAAAATTGGGGTCAAATCTGATTGAGGTCAAAGGTCAAAGGTCAATGAAATTTGTAAAAATTGCCCAAAAATGACCTTTTCCACAATAAATCCAAATCCAAGGATGCTATTCTCATTAAACATGGTACAAAGATGGATCACTACTTGGGGATAGACTGGTGACATTTTTGGTAAAATTCCTGAAAGGTCAGAGGTCAAAGGTCAATGAATTTTGTGCAAATTTGCCAAAAATTGACCTTTTTCACAATAAATCCGAATCCAAGAATGCAATTCTCATTAAACATGGTACAAAGATAGATCACTACTTGAGGATAGACTGGTGACATTTTTGTTAAAATTCCTGAAAGTTCAGAGGTCAAAGTTCAATGAACTTTGCCAAAATTGGCTAGAAATTGCCCCAAACCCTTAATTTTTAACAATAAATCCAAATCCAATGGTGCATTTTCAACCAAACATAGTGAAACAATGGATCACTACTTTTGGGTAGACTGGTGACCTTATTGGTGAAATTGCTGGAGAGTTCAAAGGTCAATGAACTTTGCCAAAATTTAGCTAAAAATTGCCCTCAAAGTGATAATTTTCAAAAAATATCAAAATCCAATAGAGCAATACCAACCAAACATGGTGCAAAGATGGATCACTACTAGACTAATGACATTTTTGGTGAAATTTCTCAAAGGTCAGGGATCAAAGGTCAATGAACTTTGCCAAAATTGGCTAAAAATTGCCCCCAAATAGATATTTTTCACATTGAATCCAATACTAATGATTCAATTCAAACCAAACATAGTACAGAGATGTATCACTTCATGGAGGTAGACTGGTGAAGTTTGGGTAAAATTCCTGAAAGGTCAATGAACTTCACCCAAAATTGGCTAATTTTAAACAAACTTGATACAAGGATGGATTTAGACAGACTGGTTAGATTGGAAGTCAAAGAAGTAAGAGGTCAAAAGTCAATGAACATTGCCAAACTTGGCTAAACTTGAAAAAACAGAATGTGATATTTTCATTTCACATAGGACCAATGGTACATTGCCCACCAAACATACACATTTTCTGAGAATAGCAAAGAGGCGGAGGCATATTTATCGACTGCGTGGCAGTCGAATTGCTCTAGTTGTGCCATATTTCTTGTATTTGTGTGTGTGTTGAGATGTATGTTCTAATCAAGTTTTCAGGACAGAACTGAAAAATCTGATATCACAAGGTATGAAATTATTGCTCGTGTTCAATTGCATATAAAAAGAACCCTGATATCAGCCTCGGCAGAGGCTATTTATTAAATCGCTTGAAATGGGCTCTTCATTTTGAAAAAATAGCGGTCAAACCTATCCCTGCGAAACAGCGAGATGGAAAACGAAAAAAAAACATCTTCGCTTATCTCCCTTAGTTTTCCATAGAAACTCATGTAACTTTCACCATGGATATAGAGTGGCTGTTGTCTTTCATGATTTCCTTGTGTTCATTATTTGACTGAACCGATGACAGTATCTAATTACACTTCCATTACCGCATGGAATATTCCAGAACATCAGTACTCAGAAAAAGGTGACTAACTTTGATTTGCCACTTCCGAACACTCCACAGGATCTTGGCCCTGGAGAAGCTTGGTGCCGTCTTCAACCAGGTGTCCACCCAGCTCAAGTTCACTCCGAGGAAGTTTGCCATCAACCAGGAGAACAACAGCATTGTGGTCATCGAGACGGACCATAACACCTACACCGATGCTACCAAGGCTCAGCGCAAGCAGCAGATGGCAGAGGTCAGTTCTTAGCCAGACAGAGTGGTACAAACATGTGACCCCCCCCCCCCCCCTGCCACAAAACTTGCATAAAGTGGCTCGTGTGGTAACATCCATTCATGATTCAGGTTTCTGGTTCTCATTAGTTCTTCTATGGGTGAGACTTTGCTGCACCAATATATGGTCTAACAGGCCATTGTTGCAAGCAGCAGATAGCTACGGTTAGTATTGATGGCCACGTGGAGACCCAGAAAATCAGGGAGGGAAACCGTAGGAAGTGCCCCCAAAAAATGGTATCACCCACATGTATCCCACTGACATGAAAACCTGGAGAGCAACCATTCAGGAAATGAAATGTCCAACCCCATGATATGGGACAGACTTTACACATGTTTGTTTGTGGTGGTATGTCACATGATGTGATTGAACCAGTGTTAATTACTGTAGGCTTTGTAAAATGCATAGCACTTGCGCCTGCATATAATATTTCTTCACTACATTTAAGACTTTGTAAATATCTGACATTTTGGATACATTTTGCAAGAGGCAAGTGTATAACAGGTTTGTATTCTGAGCTTTAGTATGGTTTATTTTGAGAGTGGTCAATGATGTTTCAACAACAAGCATATGTCTGAATGATATTTGAATGACAACTCTGGATCCTGAGACCACAAGGAAGATAAACTACGATATTAGACTAGGAAAATATTGCAAGTGACATTTGACGCTGCCAGACGTCATGCAGCCCTATAGAGTACTGAAGTGTGACGTCATATGACCATATTGTCAAGACAATATTGGTTCTAAACTATGTGAGTACAGCAAACATCTGTGATCATAGTGGGGACTCTCTTTGGGAGTGTCACGCACTAGCCCGCTAGCCAATGTCGGACCAGTGGAACTCTTACTTGAGCGATGTTGTTTAGAACCAGCAGCCTGCCTAACAATGGATATGACGACACCACTTTGCTACTCCGTAGGATGCATATTTTTTACCTCCATGGCTCATAGAGAGTTAATGACTAACCCCATGTGCCCCTCCCTCCCTGACTTCACTCCCTTGCCCCCCCATCCCCTCCCCCCCCCCCCCCCCCATCCCCTTACCCCCTTCAGGAGATGGTGGAGGCAGCAGGGGATGAGGAGAAGGGGCTAGCAGCTGAGATGGCGGAGGCCTTCCTGCAGGAGGAGCTACCAGAGTCCACCTTCGGCTCCCCCAAGGCTGGGGCAGGCATGTGGGCGTCGACCATCAGGCTGCTCAGCCCCGCCCAGGGACAGACCCTGGACCAGGTGGAGCTGGAGCAGAACGAGGCTGCATTCAGGTCAGTGACCTCTGTGCTTATAACCTTTGACCCCCACCCCAGCCATTGTGATGCCCAACCAGTGTTGAGACTTTGTTTGCAGTCCAAAAGAATACCTATAACCCATATCAGAACAGTGATGTTCAATCGTTTAATACTTGGCTATCAATTGCAAAGTTTATTTTATTGCATTGATATGAATCCGAACCCCCCTCTCCAAAATATTCCAGGTCACAATTAATCCTAGGCGGTATCTATTTTTGTAAACAATACTAAAGTGACAATAGATATATCTTGTAATCAAAAGTTCCTTCCAGTTATGTTCCATATCTAACAAACTTCTCGGTGATATGTAGTCCAGTTTAATATTGATAGATTGAGCACATCGCCAACAATTCTTCAGAATACAAAATGGCCAGTCTCATTTCTTGTTGTGCTCTGTCATTGCAGTCTGTGTGTGGTCAAGTTTGGGAACCGTGAGGATGAGACACATGTGTTGGTGGGCACGGCCAAGGATGTGACCCTCAGCCCCAGGACTTGCTCGGGGGGCTTTGTCCACACCTACCTCCTCACTGAGGAAGGCACTAAGCTGGAGCTACTACACAAGGTAAGCACCTCCCCCGCCCCAGGGGTAACAGGCGAATGGGAAGGTAGCACTCGCTATACATCTCCTTCATATGGAAAGTTCCCAATTTCAATGGGGCATCGTTGCCAGACCATTCAAGTCAAATGGACACCGGTTAAAAAAAAATCTTATATGACTCGGACTTAAACAAAAGATTCTCTGTTTAGGACTGTTCAATTTGTGGTCTATGATGTATTTATTACAAGCATATGTCTGAAATCTTCTTGAATGACAACTTATGGATCCTGAGACCACTTATTAAGATATAAAATGTGATTCCAATCTTGATATGAATATTGAAGGATGTAACGCAGTCCTATGTATTTAATATTCTGTTTGTGTTTCAGACACCTGTGGATGATGTACCATCAGCAATCTGTGCATTCCAAGGCCGAGTGCTCATTGGGGTGGGCAGACTTCTCAGGATATATGACCTTGGCAAGAAGAAGCTGCTAAGAAAATGTGAAAATAAGGTTGGTATATAAAAAAAAACAGGAACAGAAAATGTCCTTGTTCTTTCCCCATGCTTAATGCACAGTGTGTCATATTGTGTTGCTTGGTTTAATGCATACAGCGAATGCATCATTTGAGGAAGTGATAAATGCATGTAAATTTATGCTATTACTGAAGTTACTAACAGCGTTGTGTTCATCACCAACTTCCAAATATGCTGCATATCGTATTAATCTGGGAGTAGATTATAGAGCTAGGTCTAGTATAGAAAGGAAAGAGGAAAACGAAGCATTTCCCCTTGTAAGTCTTAAGGTATGAAATACCAGTATCTATACCTCTTATGTAGCATCTTCACTACCAAGATTTTAAAAAAATGCATATCGTACAGATTATAGAGCTAGGTCTCGTACAGAGAGAAAAAGAAAGTACTTCTCCTGATACTGTCTCTTCCATATCCCTTTTCTCTACAGCACATCCCCACATTCATTACCAACATCCTGTCGTCGGGCAACCGCATCGTGGTAAGCGACGTGCAGGAGAGCATGCACTTCCTCAAATATAAGAGGCCGGAGAACCAGATGGTGATCTTTGCCGACGACAGCAACCCTCGCTGGATCACGGCCACGTGTATGCTGGACTATGACACTGTCATGTGCGCAGACAAGTTTGGCAACATCTCTGTGGTGGGTACCATAAGATTCATTGTAGTCGTCGTACTGGTAGGTTTGGCCATTTTTTAGTGTGTAACAAGAAATTCAAAATATCACTATTACCTTCAGTAAGTACAATTGGAAATCCAAGCATAATATTTAAGCCTGATCAGTCTTGATCTCTTAAATTCCAATTATTTTTTTTGTCTCTTAAATAAACCAGCCAATATAATAAAATATCAAGGAAATGTATTGATTTGCACTTCACAAGGTTTTGTACGTTCCAGAAAATTTACCCTGTACAAATTTGCCATAGCACGTTGGTAATGGGACAGACGAGTTTGTAACACACTCGTCTGTCCCGTTACGTGCTATGGCTAATTTGAACAGGCTTAGTTTAGAAATATATAATAGATGAACATTCAGAGGAGGATTTTAGCTGAAGTTATTTTGGAGGAAATTAATTCAACACACTGTCATATTTTGGTCGTGCAAGGTGTTCATCATTTCAAATGATTCAGTTGTGCCAAAAAACGTCCCTTTATTGTGGACAGATCAACCTGTATAAGAAATCTCTCCTGTTCCCTTCAGATGAGGCTACCGACCAACGTGAATGACAACGTGGATGAGGACCCCACCGGTGTCAAGGCCCTGTGGGACAGAGGCCTGCTGAATGGTGCATCCCAGAAGGTGGACATTATCTCCAGCTTCTTTGTGGGTGAGACGGTGCTGTCCCTGCAGAAGGCTACCCTGATCCCTGGCGGCTCAGAGTCCATTGTCTTCACCACGCTGTCTGGCGCCATCGGTGTCCTGGTGCCCTTCACCTCACACGAGGTAGAGATTCACAATTCAAACATTTATTGGTCATGCACAAAATAAAAATGAATTTGATGTAATATTTGTGTGACTGGTACTCTCAGTAGTAAAAACATTGATTGATCAAATGAGCAGAGAAAAAAAGACCATGGAGATCTTGAACCGGCATCTACTGCTTGCCAGGTAGCAACAGTATCCACCGGGCTTCTGCTTGGCTTATGATAGTGGCACAATACTTAGGTACCAATACCCAAGCCTTCTGGGACCATATTCATGAAACCTTACTAGCTTAGTTGGTTATTAAAAATGCACGTAGCTGAATGCATTTTAGCAAGTTACTAGGCTTAGTAAGGTTTCATGAATATGGCCCCAGTTCTCCTGCCTAGGTATATTCACAAGTCTTCAGAATAAAACAAAACCTTGGCCATAAAATTAACATTTGTTCCTTTATAAAATAATGAAGCAAGTTAAAAAAAAATAAGACTTGGTGAGAAAAGGGATTGTGAACCGATGTAAATGGAAGAAGCTTAAAGCATTGGGGGGAGGGGGGGGGAGGTGGGTAGGAGAAAGATTCAAGGGAGGAGATGAAAGAAACATAAAAAGCACAGAGAACAATTGTTTGACTGCTTAGTGTGAAACAGAAAATCCAGGTAAGCAGCAGTATATAGAAATTGTGCGACTGCAAAGGGCATCTACACCCTTGAAAACGAACCAGCCGTCTGTGTGATTGATCCTTTCTTGAAATCAAAGTACGGGTCTGTTCAACCATTTTTTTAAGGAAATAGTTGCAAAGTGATCTTAAGCAATGTCAGAGCTACCAACTATTTTAATTTTGGAGGAATGACTCCACATTTTTTGCTTCTCACCTCAATGATTAAAATTTCTTCCTTTTTCCATGAATTACAATGCAAAGGTGTACAAAATACACTTTTGATATGAATTTTACTTTAAAATGTTCTGAATTCCTGCATGGGAATGTTGACGGTTAAGCAATGTCTACATTCTTCTGTCATTGTATCTTGGTCTGTTACCATGTTGAATATAAATGAGAAAAATAAGCAATTTATGTTTTTTTCCCCCTGCAGGATCATGATTTCTTCCAGCACCTAGAGATGCACATGCGATCGGAGTACGCTCCCCTCTGTGGAAGAGACCATCTTTCATACAGGTCCTACTACTACCCTGTCAAGGTAAGCCATATGTAGTGAAAGCACATTTCGGGCCAAAGCGTGCCGTAGTTTATACCATGGGGGACTCCATAAAGTTGGGTGCCAGTTCGCAATAGTTTTGGTGTCATCAAAAGTTGTCAAACGACAGATTGACCAGTTTAATAATTGATAGATTTATGGAGGTAACTATGTGGAAGTGGTCAGAGGCATTATCTTTTGAAGCTGTCCATTCGTCAGTACCTCTTGTCCCCTTTATGTTTACGTAATACCCCAACCCTTTCAGAATGTAATTGCTGGTGATCTGTGTTCTTAAATGTACTGCTAGTCAGTCATAATTGTAACTTTGTGTTATTTGATCCAAGTATGCATGTAGCACAGCCCATAGAGATGTTCTCTTGTTTGCTCTTTCAGAATGTGATTGATGGTGATCTGTGTGAGCAGTACAACTCAATGGACATCTCCAAGCAGAGGACTGTGGCTGAAGAGCTGGACAGGAATCCCAGTGAGGTGAGGGCATCTCAAAGACGTTATCATTTTTCCTGTTAGATGCACTTTATTCGTGCTGCTATCACATTAAATGATTGCAGTCATACAAAATGTCAAAGGGTACCAGGTCCATGTTTTAAGTGGAATTTCTAAAAAAAAAAAAAATACTTCTCTGAGCTAGGACATCTTTGCCAAGTGTTTGTGATATTACTGCTAGCTTTGACAATTATTTTGTGTTTTGTTACTCACTGATGTACATTTACACTGTTGAAGTAAACTTGATTGCTTGATTGCTTGTTTGTTGAATTTGATGGCTACTTCTCCCAAAAGGAATCCTGATTGCTAATTGAAAGGGCAACAGCTTAAAATAGGTTGATACATATCTTCTTCTTTGTTTTTCTCTTACCATTTTGCACCTACCAGGTTTCAAAAAAGCTTGAAGACATCAGGACAAGATTTGCCTTCTAGTGAAAGTATGCGGACGTCCAAGATGCCTGTTTGAACATTTGAAAGTGGAAAATGTGCATCGCTTCCATTGGAGAGAGACAGATTATTTTTGACTATCCACATCTTGTAAATTTATTTATGTCTGGTATTGTGAGTGCTTTTGGAAGACATTCTGGAAGGAGCGCTGAAATGGACATCGCAAGATACAGCAAACGCATTTGAAATCCTAGACTGAATCCTGCCACCGGGACTAGATGCAGAATGTGAGGGATGTTTGTTGTACAGGGTCTCTGATGATCTTATCAAGTTTCCTCTACAACCATCTCTCTCCCTCAAAACAATAAGAAAAACAAAGGAGTAATGGTAGAAAAAGACCCCTCATATACATACATCTGTGCACCCGTACAGTGATGCAGTCACAGATTGTGGAACAACAAAATAAATGCTGAATGAGCAGTGAATGAAACACATTCAGTCAAGGGGTACGTGCGGTTGACAGGTAGAAGCATGTTGGCGTATAGACTGCTGTATTCAAAGTAACATTTTCCAAGATTGACCCAGAACTTATGTGAGAGCTTTTAAAACGATCAATGTTGCTAACTCACAGCACACCCATTAGGCAGGATGTAGTTCTTCGCAGATATACAACCATGAAAAATATGTCATATTGAACGGTTTAAACTTTTTAAAAGCCTTTATCTTAATAAGCGAATTGATATTTATCATATGTCAATATTGGACATGATTCAGATCAACAGGAATTGCACAATAGTCAGCAGTATGTCATGACCCCTTGCGTGCAACCTTTGAGTTTATGGTGCCGTCAGCTTGCAACGCTCATTATCTCCTGTGTAAACACTGATTCGATAGGGGAGGAAACAATTGCCAGTGAGAAACCCTGGAATTCAACAAGTATTTTTAAGCTAAGTGGTTACAAACTTTGGCTCTCATACTAACCTGCTTCCATCTGATCTTTTTTATTTGAACTGTGAACAGGAACTTCCTTTCTCACTATTTATTTTGGTAAGATGTGAGGTGGTAATTTGCTGCTATAGAATAGAACCACATGGGTTGCTATGGACCAGGAACTCACTTATGAAAATGCAGCTTGATCATGATAAAGGGAATAATTGTACAATTTTGAATTTTACTTCTCATTCTTTGAATATATCCCAAGCGAGTTATCTGTCTTAGATACAATCTTGAGTGGTTAGATGTGTGTGTTTGTATCTATGAATTGATGAGAATGTCATTACTGGTGTAACATAAAGGCAGGTTGTAAACAACTTCAAGTTTATTTCCATCATATCAGAGCAGCAAACTCCAAAGTTGATACATAAAAGATGAAAATCAATGACAAATTTGGTAAGACGTGAGGCATTTCCATTTCTAGCCATGACATTGGATGTTGCCGAGATGACTTGTTTGATGTACTGCATTGTCTTATATATGCCTATCGAAAATTAGTGTGTATAATGTCACATGTTGGCTAGCCTAGGTTATAGTTTGGGATTGTGTGGATGCACTTTATGCATGGACACACAGACTACTATATATGCCGTATATTTCGCGAGTCTGATTTTTCACGAATTGGGACTTCCCGTCGATTTCGCAAGTTGTTCAAGTCGCGATCGTACAGTACTAGTACTAGTACTAGTGGTACATGTGCTCGTGCATGTCGTATTCATATTTTCGTGAGTAGTTAAAATTCGTGAATAGCACCCAAATCGCGAAATTCGTGAAAATGAAAACCTGTGAAATATTGGCATATACAGTTATGCACTGCTTTCACAACTAGGTCTATACACGGAGATTTAGAATCATTTCATCCTTACTGTTTCCTCTTTACGGGGAAATGTAACAAGAAAGTGTTTGCCTAATTTTCGGCTTTCATCCACATCAGCTGGTCAGAGCTCATTCCCCTTTAAAATGCTGCTCAATGGGATTTGTTTGTATTCCTTGTGCAAAAATGAAGCTGTGGCAGATATTGAATTGAATTACCTGTGGAGGTGCCTTGGAAGTACTGTAAAAGTGGAAATTTTCGCGCTCGGAGTAAAAAGAATTTCGCGGGTTGTCCAGCCCTTTGGACGGTCAATTCACTCGGCTCACCACTGCCACGCCAGTGCTGGCCGGGCAGCGGCAATAGCATGACTAAACCATAAACGTAGGCCTACGTACGTGACGCGTGATGCATCAAAGCAGGCGTGCATACAAAGTGCGCCGATATGAACTTCGTTTAGGCGCAAATATATTTACACATTTTTATTTTCGCGCCAAATACACGCCGTGCGAATTGCGCGAAAATTTCCCCTTTCACAGTATTCAAAGAGTACTTCTCTAATGTCCAGAATCATACCCCTTTTCAGCCTAGGTAGCATTTTTGCCATTATGAAATAACAATGTTATGTTGCGATTCATGCTGTTGAGATTGCATTCATTGAAAGCTCTCTTTGATTTTTGTATGATAATCATGAGAAATTCATTTGATGTCGACGTCTTGTGTCAAAACCCTTTTATAATTATATTTTCAATCTAATTAAATTTACACATCAAGTATTTTGAATTTTCATGTCCAGAATTAATTTGTTTCCCTTTCAACATTGGATTATAGGTGTACACGTTCCAACAAAGTTAACCAAAATCTCTCTGTTAAACACTGGATGTCGAAGTGAACTGGTGTTCAATGGATACTCTGTACTTTTGCCTGAAATCAGAATGAAAATTAAATGCAAATTCTTGATATACTACAATGTCTTCATTCCGGAGGAGAGTGTAAAGTTTTATATGTATGTACAATGATGTAAATACTATGGTTCTTTGTATACAGAATAAATTTTGTGTGAAAATTGATTTATTGGCTCATTTTAGTCTTTAAAAGATGCTATATCCCTCATTAATGTGTTCCAGCTCGTTGATCAAAACAAAACAATCAAAAACAAATTCATTGTTCTGGAACCTCTGTTTTGACATAGCACATTGGATTCAGGTGCACTTGATAATGATGATGATAATGATGTTGATGTTGATGATGATGATGATGATGATGATGATGATGATGATGATGATGATGATGATGATGATGATGATGATGGAGGAGGAGGTGATAGTGAATATGTTATGGAAAAATATTGTCGGGTAATTGCCACTCCAAACATTCAGCAATCTTGGTAAAAATCAATGCTGAATCAGAAATGGGGAAATGTTACCATTGCATTTACAAAACAAATTTTTACTTAGTGTGTGTGTGTGTGTGTGTGTGTGTGTGTATATGTGTGTGTATGTATATGGGAGAGAGTTTGTATTTGTGTATGTGTGTATGCTTGTGTGCACATGTTTGTGTGTGTGTGCGTCTCTGTGTGTACACATAATTGATAAATTATTTCACAAATTGTATTCGTCACTCAGCTACTTGGCGCAAGTGGGATTTTACAGTCTTCCACAGATTGTCCATTGTTCTATAATGCATGCAAAAATACAAATGAAAATGGTACCAAAATAGCCTGGGATGATCATTCTATCAGGATATAATCATAAACCCATGATTGAATGTTCATACTTCAAACAAGACGACTTTTAAACAGTGGGATTTTTTTTTTACTCACCCTGTTTACATTGTACATGTACTTTGATGCCCCCATACTATGGGGGTTGCGGTGGCATCTCCTTATACATACATTGAGGAATGCCACAGATAATGTGCTTTGAGTGGACATTTGTTCAGAATTTCAATTCTAGGGGTGGGCAAATCATGAGATACAGAAAGAATCACTCACTTAAAATACATCTATTTCTGTGCATGAAACATGGATCTAGTATCTGCCCTCTATCGTTCAACTCATCGAAGCTAGTACAGAACCATCACAATGCACACAACCGGGACATGTAACACTACGTGTGATTGGACTGCGCGCAGAATTTTCCTTCGTGTCTACCAATGGTGTGTGCGATCGATGCTATGGTACCGGTGCCCTGTCAGTGTACTGCAATACATGCATACTAGTACACCGGCTAACCGTAGCTAGCTAGCTAGCTGTAGCTCGCGAAGAGCCAGTTGCTGCATACGAATTGCACACAAAACATACGCGAATGATTAACTGCAAACTATGCCGGTAACATCACGAAATATTAGGGAGCGGACCGGTGAACGGATGACGAGCTTGTTCTGGACACAATAATATTTGTTTTGGTGCAGGAAAGTTACCCTAAAGCATGCCTTGAACGTCAGATAGGTAAGACCCTATCTCCAAGTTTTTCCATCTTCTTCCCGCACCATGAGTGGGGCATATTTCAAGCATAATCATGACGCGAAAATCGTCGGTCTGTACGACTTGGAGGAGACGTTGGGACGGGGGCACTTTGCCATCGTCAAGCTCGCTCGCCATATCTTTACGGGTGAAAAGGTAGCAGTCAAAGTGATTGATAAATTAAAACTGGATGAAGTTTCCAAGGCGCATCTATTTCAAGAAGTGCAATGCATGAAGCTGGTGCAACACCCCAATGTTGTGCGCCTGTACGAGGTGATTGACACACAGACTAAATTGTATCTCATCCTGGAGTTAGGAGATGGAGGTGACATGTACGATTACATTATGCAGCATGAGAACGGTCTTGACGAGGAATTAGCCAGGACTTACTTTCGCCAAATTGTAGAGGCCATATCCTATTGCCACAAACGACGGGTTGTCCACCGCGATTTGAAGCCAGAAAATGTGATATTCTTCAAGAGACAAGGGGTTGTAAAATTGACAGACTTCGGATTCAGTAACCGTTTCATGCCAGGTGAAAAGTTGGAAACATCATGCGGAAGTCTAGCATACTCTGCTCCTGAGATTTTACTTGGAGATTCATATGATGCCCCAGCAGTTGGTAAGCCTAATACTTATAGATCTACACTGATCATAATTAACAAGACATGAAGAACATAAGATAATGATCATAACACATCACTAGAACTGGTTTTGAATAGCAAATTATATTACAATTTTTTAAGTTTTGCATAATATATAATAAGCTTTGCATCCGACTGCTGCATATGTGCAATCTGTACGTGATAGCCACATCACTGAGGTGTTTGTATAGTATCGAGCAGAAGCAGAAGAAGATTCTTACTGATCATGTGGTGCATTTAATATGCTCACCTTTTTGGACCAGAATCAGGCCTTGTAATTTGTAAACAAGCTTAGTTTAAATCAGGTTTGCGTCCATGTTGACTTTCTTTAAAATGCTGATCTCAAATGCGTAAAAAAGTAGCGTTTCAGATTGGCGTTTCACCCAAAACACAGTTCACAGGGGAATATGAACACAGTGTTATTTTAGATGATTATGATGTCGTACATAACGCCTTGATGTGGTTCATGTAGAAATTTGTGCATGCCACAAATTTACATATGTATGTGTGTTCTTTCCTATTCACTGATGCAACCCGCGCACCGAAATTTGACCTGTCCTCCTGCGTCAACGAAGCACGCGCATTTCATTTTCACAAAATTGGCAAAATCATGTATGAGTATTTGAAAATGCAGCCTTAGTGTACAAGCTGTCAGAAAATTAAACTGAAATGGTTACTTCTTTTTAATTCTGTTGCGTGCTTTGGATTGGATGACATGGGGATCCTATTGTACTTTTGACTTTTGTGTTTTGTAATTATATACACTACACACTTGTCATGATGTTTGTTCACTGGGATAGTGCAGTGTAAAGTTAGTACAAAGTAGACAGCATTGTTGTACTGTGTATTCAATCCATGTTACAAAATATGACAAGTATTACTTGTACACTAAGCATGGTAATTAGGCAAAATTCATAGTGCTCACCACCCAGAAGTTTAAACTCAGTGATGTGAATGTTCATACACTCCAGCTCAAATGAATTGGCATAGACAAAGGGAAGGAAGGGAAGGAGCCTCAGTTTTAAACCGCAGTATATGTTGTCCAGTTCAGCATGAAACACGATGCTTAAGCCTAAAAAGCATCATGTTTCATGCTGAACTGCACAAAATATACAGCGGTTTAAAACTGCGGCCCCTTCCCTTTCTTCCCTTTCCCTTTCCCTATGCCAATTCCTTTGAGCTGTAGTGTAGGCGTCAACAATCTATTATTGGAAATAACATAGAAATCTGAAGATATCTGCAAGGAGTGCTTATCCACATTCACAATAAGGAATAATAACCCAGGAATCTGTTCCTGAAGAACCCTTAACATTTGCTAATGTTCTTCACATGTGAGGACTGCTGGTATACATTATCATCTCATCTTTCTCATGTCATTTGTGTTTCACTATGTACATTGTATCCTCTTGGGAAAATGCACATTGGTGAAGGACAGGACTTAAATGTCTTTTCAGTTTTATGGCTAGTTTTAGAGTTCCTTGAGTACATGTCATACATATATGTAGATCTGCAAGTTTACACAAGGTACATGTAAACTTTTTCTCAAAGAAATTGGAAAGAGGTGCATGTGCCTGCATATAGTGAGATTTTTCTTGCCTTGTAAAGATATTTTCATACATGTACAATGTACACATGCACATGTGAATGTTTGTATACTGTACACTGTAAATTTAAACCGCAGTATATTTTGTCCAGTTCAGCATGAAACACATGCTTTAGCCTAAACAGCACCGTGTTGCATGCTGAACTGGACAAAATGGCGGGTTAAAAACTGTGGCTCCTTCCCTTTCTTCCCTTTCCCTTTACCCGTGCCAATTCCTTTGAGCTGTAGTGTAAGTCTCTCAGTCAGAGTGTGTACTCTATATTCATACATGTATGGGTGTCTGCAATCTGTACTCTTTAGAGGTGATGTGTTTCCTGTTAATGTGTTAAATTTTATATCATTGGATAAATCATGTAATGTGTCATAATGACAATACTTATATGCGTCTCACTGAACAAATGATCAATGTACAGTGTACTTACATACATGTGCATAATGTATACAATGTTGTAACACAATCAAACAAGCTGAACAGTCCTACATGTATAATGTCAGTTTACACATGTTCATTGCTTGAAACTGCTTGTTATTAAATATTAAAGTTCATGCTTCATACAATATGCACATTGCCTAGTATAGTGCACTGTCTTCCCGATTTTGGTTGCCACTAGATTAACTGATCTATAAATGGGACAATTACCCTTCCATCCTATTGTCTTGTCACAATGTCAGTGGAGAGGAACAAACAGGGATTACGTAACAGCCTGCATATAACTGTCCGTAGTGTGTGACTCTATAATCCTTCCCTCACAACAAAAATGTGCCTTGGTGCATTGAATAGTATGTTTGGAGTTGTAAGGTTGACCCCTGGAGAGAAGGTGATCTGGAGCTTTTGTGATTCATTTCATAGTTGAAGAGAATGAGCCCCATTGGCAGTAAACACTTCGCTGGTGAAGTGTCCCGATTAGTGTGGCAAGATGCTCATAAAAACAGATTGAGCTTTTGTGCGGTTCCTGGGAGACTATGATTATTTACCACAGCTTTACAGGGTTGTATCTATGAAGGAAACACTCTGTCTAGCCCTGGGACTGGGAGGAAATAAATTTGTTTACCTGGACTGATCCAGTTTGAGCTGAGGTCGCAAATCAGATGTACATGTATACTACTTGTAATCTAACTAAAATATTGTATGAAGCAAACTTCTCAACAAAAATACATACATATTACAAAAATAGATGCACAAAAACTTTGAACAAGTTTCATGCTCTATATAACAAATTGGGTTCATTGGTCATTATTGTTTCTTTTAGTCAATTAAATCAAACAAGGGGACATTAGTTTGTTTTAAAACAAAAGAATCAAGCTACATGTACCAAAATTTATGCAGCCTGAGTTTCGAGCTAATTATGAAGACGCGATTGCAACTTCAGGCTAGGTTCCTGGATCAGTAAGCTAGACCTGTAGCTATTTTGTCAGATTGGGCTTAGAATGCAGACGCACCTACAGTACATGTACATGCACTGGGAGAGTCTGACACTAGCCTGCTAGACAATGTCAGACCATATCCCGTCAGAGAGATATTTCGAACTAGAAGCTGGCGTAACAAGAGGTATGTGTGTTGTATGATGACACCTCTTGGTACTCTATGCTGCACATCCATGCTGAGTTTTATAACTTTTGCAAAATACCTACCTTTAAAAAATGCAGCCCTGGGTTAAATCATGACAGTCCCACAGTCCTCCTGTGGGCCCCCAGTAACTCTCCTGAGAGAGCTGAACTGTCATCTTGAACTGGGGCACTGTATGACCTTTTGTTTTTGGTGAGGCGCTGATGTATTATTTGTCACTGTAGACTGATTGATCGGAGCTCTCCAGTGTCACACTGTGCAACATGAGAAATGTTCAACAACGCAAATATGAACTGTATTCAATCTTAAATTTCTGTTAAAAAAGTGCAAATTGTCTACAAGAACGAACCATTTAACGTGCATGTTATCTTTCTGGGATGTAGTTGTGTGCATAGCTGTGTCAGTACTCTGTTAAATTAATTACACTGAAATCTGAAATGTTCACTGTTTTTAAAGTTTTACCATAATGTAATCATGTATAACATGTATAACATGTGCAGTACACTTTGTGTATACATACTGTGTAGTACTCCTACAATTTAACTGTAAATCCCCTGAGATAATTTGGTAAAAAAAGTAATGACCCTGTTCTGACCCTCATGAGAGGGAAACCTGCAGGAAACATGGTAAAATTGGTCCCTTTTCTGAAAATTCTGGATGTCGCTTGATTTAGATTTAATGAGAAATTTCCATCTGATTAGACCTATCCTGTTAAAGGTTGTTACCACTCTCGCGCAGCATCTGTTGGCAGGGGCACACAGCTGAGATATGCTGGTACCAGGCTGAATGCAGAGAAGGTTGTGTTTACAAGGAAAGCAAGGAGAAATACAGTATCTAGGTCACACAGCCTACATGTCACGTTTGCATTCATGTGACCTTCGCAATGTTGTATGTTTGCCTGCATTAATTCTTTCTGAGTCACAACCAACTTTGCTGGAGAGCCCCATCTTCCCCCATCCTCAATTGTGAAATCATTTGTGCTTTGAAAATAATTGGTTCTGATGATCATAGTCCTTGCATAATTATTACATAATTTCACCTCTATCATTACATCTCTATGGAAAGCTGTGCCCCAACCTTATCTTATAATCATAGTAATTACTGAGGCAGGGAGTTGGTCCACGAAAAGTGACTGGAAATCTTCCCCTATAGGCTTTGGTCCAGTTCCAGTAAATACTGGGTTTGAAGTAATAACTTGAAAAAAAATATTGCATCACAGAAATTGTGTCTTTATGGGGGGAAAATAAAGTAACACAAATGAAATAAAATACATTTGACTGTCATATTTCTTTGACTATCATATCAAATCAATGTATTGCATTTCAGAGTTCTTTTAGTGCTGAAATCTAAGTGAAAGAGCAAGGGAATTCATGTAAACAAACCAAAATTTACATCTGTACTGCCACTGACTACATGTACCTGTACATTTAGCTCTGGCATGAACAACATTGCAATTATGCAAAAAATAAATGTGATACGCGAGATACATTCGCATGGGCATAGTCCAGAAAAATTTGGATAATGTCATAGGTCATCAGGAGTCCAAGCTGACCACAGCTATCTTATCTCACTACTGGCTAAGATGAGTTTGGGCTCATTTCTATGTGTATCGTAAGGGTGTTTTATTTTTTGCACAATTGTTTGAAAATTCATTTGTGAGCTTTCCAAAGCCATACAGCTTGTTCATGTTGGAGCGCAGCTACCACATTAACATTACAGTCAGTGGCAATGCAGACAAGTGTGAGATATAATCTTTGGAAATGCCTTCCCTTGCTTTTTCTTGTTCGATTTCAGTACTAGATTAATCACAAATTTAGAAATGCAACGTCACATGGTTGTATATGATAGGCAGAGAAATACATGTACATGTACACTACAGCTCAAAGGACTTGGCATAGGGAAAGGGGAAGGGAAGAAAGGGAGGGAACCGCAGCTTTAAACCGCGGTATATTTTATCCAGTTCAGCATGAAACATGTTGCTTTAGCCTAATAAGCATCATGTTTCATGCTGAACTGGACAAAATATACCGTGGTTTAAAACTGCGGCTCCTTCCCTCTCTTCCCTTTCCCTTTCCCTTACCGTATGCCAATTCCTTTGAGCTGTAGTGCATGACAATGAATGTATTTTCTTTCATTTTTCTTATGTGTTTTTTCCAGTTTCTGATTCTATCCAGGTACCGGAAATTATTATTTTTTACCCATTCCCGGCCTGGTGCGCTCTTTTCTCTTTTGAGTCCCAACATTAGTATTTTGCACTTGTCACACGTACATCTCTACGTAAAGCTTAACTGTACAATGTAATCACTAATCAGGGCCAACTCTGACATTTTGATATGAGGGAAATATGACCATGATGGATAATTGTGAGAGCAACGGTTGTAAAATTAGAAATATTTTTTCTCTTTTTACATACAGTACATACTGTCGTGTGTGGTTGCAGAGATGTACAGTGTCATTTATTGAATAATGATTAATGTGAATGGTATTGAGCATGGTTAGGATTCTATGTGGCAACTCGTGTCATCACTCTGTGCGTTGGGATTTCAAAAGGCTAAATTTGATTTTCTTCCTATAGACGGTGTGAGAGAAATAATTTGATTAGGCTTTTGAAATTTTTGAACTGTATTACTTGTAGGAATACTGTTTACGCAGGAGTGTCATACAAGTTGGTAACTCCCAATTATTGTTGCTTGGGCGAACTTGATTTGAAATGCCACCGATGGCACAATGCCATTTTATGAACTACATGTACATGAATATCCTCACATTTAACATACCAGTATATTTTAGATACAGGAAGAAAACACCCTTTTTCATACACAGTCAAACTAGTGGACACCTGTCTATAGCAGTCAACCTGTCTATAGTGGCCACTAAAATGATTATCCTGGAGAGAGATCATGTGTTATAGAACCTGTCTATATCAGCCGCCTGTCTATAAAAGCCACAATTTCTGTTTCCCTTCAGGTGGCCACCATAGACAGGTTTCACTGTACATGTAGAACTTTCACATGTACTTGATGTACACGTACAGTTGTACTCTACATACAAAGCTTTCAATTGACTACATAATGACCGATATGAGTATACATTTGCATTTTATGCAATGCATGCGTGTGGATGTCATAGTGTGCATTTGGCTTCTTTTGGCCATTATTTAATTTCTTTGTGCATGCTTCTGTATCATTTCTTACCCCTTGACATTTGATAGCAGACTATGCAGCAGCAGTAACCATGACAACACCTTGATTGTCTTGCGCCGCGCACATTTGAGTGTGTGATATGTGTACACATTGTAATACTTTACATGCACAATCGTCTTCTGTTCAATTTTCACATTTTTAGTACAGTTCATCTTTCATGAGAACAGTTCATACCGTACATGTGCTAGTAGGAACAGAAGATTTCCTCCCTTTCAGAAGTCTGCATCTGCCAACTGTACGTGACGCAGGCATCCTTGCCCTACATGCATCTTTGCCTGGAATAAATGCATGGGAGTTGAGACTGGACCTTGTGTTCGCACTGTGCATGCATGTAGGCTTGTCTGAGGCACAAAAGAAATTAAAATGAGTTTGACATTCAAACAAGTGTGCTAGAAAGGATGCGCAGTGCCGGTTTGCAAATGTATAGACCTGTGACATGTAAGGCTGAAGTACTGTAGGAAGGTACTACAGAAGTAGTATACAGCTGCTGCTTGACTAATGAAGAAATCTTGAAAGCACATACTGTACTGTACATGTACAGTGTACATGGACATGTATGTGGCTATCATCAGTAGTAGCCTTATATTTTTACATTAATTTCCCAGTTTTTTTTTTACATAGACCTTGTACATTATTTAAAATGTTGCATTCACATTAATAGATGTTCAGTAGGAAAAATGAGAAAGGTTCTCACTCTCTCTCTCCCTCCCTCTCTCTCTGTTAATTTACTTTTCTCTCTCTTAATTTACATTTCTCTCTCTTGGATTATTTGGCTGTCTTTATTTCTCACCCCTGTGAGAACTCTTTGCCTGATCTTGTCAGGAAGCATTTATTTTATAACGACCGTTGTTTTTCTCTGTATACAACACCTTAATGCATTATCTACAGTACATGCAAATGTGCTGGTGTGAGGCCAGCCCTTGCTCATCCCTTTAAACCCTCGCTGTGTTCGTTGGAAAAGTCATCATCTGTTAAATCACCATGCACTGATTGTGTGACGTCAGATAGATGAACGTTCTTTCCTTTACAGGAGGATGCTGGGGTTGGCATTCTAACATGTACTCCTTTGCTAGCTACTATGAGCACTGCAGACATGCCATGTAGTACCCCATGCTGCAACGTTGGTAGTCGGCTGTCACTGTCAGATCTATTTTAGCTGTGACGTAGTATGGGTCATGGCCGCTCTATTCCACTGTATAATGAGCTTGGCAGCTCTCTTGCTTCAGTAAAGAGTGGAGGGAATAATCTCACTGAGAAAAGTCTTTGTTACATACTGTACAGATTGGCCTGTTTTAGTGAGCTGCAATACTGAATAATTGGAATTCTATTCCAATTCATCTTAAAGCATCACTGCTATCTAGTGCAAGTTCTAGTCGCATTTACAGTAGTTTGTGTTAGATCCATATCAGCTACAGTGTACAAATTCCATTGCATATTCCAACTTCTTTGTGATATTACAATTAAAATCAATCATACGATCAATAGATCATGATCAAATAAACGATGGATCTATCGATCATACATGTAGAATCAATCATAACACGTTGTGATATGGGCCCCTATACTGATATTCACAAGACGTCTAGAGCATTGAACAATACAGTACAGTAGGACATTGATGTGCTGACTGTTTACATATGGGCCATGTGTCCACATGTACTAAGTGGGCCTTCACTTGATCTGTAACAGCCTGCCATTATGAGAAGAACAGTAATTCAAACTTGTTAGCAAGTAATTGGATAAGCGGACTGACTTCCTGTATGTTTTTAGGCTCATAATTGCACAGTGCCTTCACTGCTGATTGCATGGATGATTTTTTACTACATGTATGTCACGTAGACTTTGTAACAGTTATGTACAGGCATTCCATACATGTGTACATGGACATGGATGTACGCGCAGTACCTGTAATAGACATTAAATTGACTATACTGTACAGTACAGCATCCTGTAGTGTTAGCAATTCACAGTGTGTGGTACATGTACAGTATGTGGATAGTTCATATATTTAATCCCTTCAGTTGAGGACACTGATTATGTACGCTGCACAAGTTTTATCTTGTAGTACGATGTACAATACAAATACATTAGCTACACGTGACAAAATATGAGTTTTTACCCACTTTCCTCAAACATTAAAATTTCATATTTAGTGTGATCCTGCTCAATATTGTGCACAATTCCATTCTAAACTTTTTTAAAATAAGCAATATACAGCAGTGCCTCAGTGTTGTTTCTGTTTGTACGACCGGATATTTGATGTACATGTATAATGTGAATCCTGGCAGATCAAAAAAACTGTACTGTGGACTATCATTAGTCACATTTTCCCTTGATTAAACTTCACTTCATGTACATTGTACATCTACATCTACATGTATTAATATGCATACATTGATTTAATTACTGTACAACGTCTGTACGTATATGTACATTGTACATATGGGTACCTTACATTTGATTAGTTGCCTTTGCCATCACGCTATTCACACCTACTGTCATCCAATCTCACAAAACTCATTGGCATTTTCTAATCCAAGAGGAAGTTGGGCAGTAGTCAGTTAATTTGAAATGACGGCTAATTGGCATGGATGCCGAGCTGTTCATGGAACGTACTGTACACTACAGCTCAAAGGAATTGGCATAGGGAAAGGGAAAGGGAATGAGCCACAGTTTTAAACCGCAGTATATTTTGTCCAGTTCAGCATGAGGCACGATGATTTAGCTTAAAATGCATCACATTTCATGCTGAACTGGACAAAATATAGCCTACCACGGTTTAAAACGGTGGCTCCTTCCCTTTCTTCCCTTTCCCTTTCCCTATGTCAATTCCTTTGAGCTGTAGTGTACACGCAGGGGGTCCCTCCAACACCTCCCATGGTGCTTGCATGTTGTAGTTCGCAGCTGTCAACTCGGTCAATTACAATGCAGTAGTATTGTAGACTTGGTTAATTGTCAGGTCTAACGGCAAAATGTGTGTGTTTAATAAAGGGAACTATGGGGGCTGTGGCTACAGCGTAGAGAGACTATTTCCTGCTATTAGAGGTTCATTAGGCTGCACAGGAACTACAGTACAATTAGGAGGTGTGTCTTATTGCACGACATTTGCAAAATAACACGACAAGACCACCGTTTGTGCCCTTTAGAAGTTGAAATAATGTGACTGCCTTTGCTCAAAACATGCACAAAACAATTTTGCCTACCCACGCCAGAGCTAAGGACTGTTATTTGGTATAAATGCAAAACACTGGCCTCTGATTACTGGTATGGCGAACTCTGGAAATCTGCCGAAGTACTTTCGGGCTGACAAATACAGATGGAAGGAAATTGTATTTTTTTAGGGAAGAATTCTGGAAAAAAAATGTGCTCTACTAGCATCATATGCTTAATTTTAGTGATTGCACCAATTTCCCAGATCAGAAATATGTTACCCTTTTTTTTTGGCAACTTTGGTCTGATGAAGATGGGCCGAATCAGATCATGGTCAAACATTGGAGTCAAGTTATGCCAATGATCTCCCTTGAGGTCTGGATAATTAGCCAGACGGTTTCTATGCTATTCAAAATAAATCATTACGCTGTTCAACCTGTCCTGGCTCAATATACCGTGGAGTCAAACTTAGAAAAACAGATGAATCGGAGAGAAACCCTGTAAACAGACAAAGCTTCTTGGAAAGGAATTTATGAGCTCACATTCATAGTTGTACTGTAGCTTGCAGAAATGTACATCTAGTTCATGTCCTTTCCATTTTTGACTCTTTTTAAAGGTCACATGAATGATATCAAATTTCTTGTGGGGAAAAAAAAGCATTATAGTGATGTGGACAACTTGGTAGATTGTAAAATCTGTCTCTTAATACATCTTATCTGTTTTATTCCCTCTATCTCTCCCTGTCTAACTTGCCTCTTACCTGTATGTGTACATATACATCTCTCTCTCTCTCTCTCTCTCTCTCTCTCTCTCTCTCTCTCTTTCTCTTTATATAGCTCCCCCTTTCTCCCCCTCACCCCTCCCACTCGTCCCTCCCCCTCTCCCCTCTAATTATTTTATTTTATTACAAGTGTGTTGGTGATGAAAGCATCTTAATTACCATATTGATGTCCCATTGTTTGCTTTCAGAGGTTCGGAAATGAGAACCAAATGTACTTAGTACTGCACTTCCTGCTAAATGGTTGAACTGCACGCAACCCTAATACCACACATCAAAGTTTACAGTACGTTTTAAGGTGGAATGTAGTGGTTCAGGAATAATCTCTCTATCTGATCATGCACACTTTAAATGCTTGTACTATTTTGTGTTGGCTGCAGTTAAAAGTGCTGTCACAATTGTATTTAATGTTTTATTTAATATCTTGGCAATACCAAATGTAGAGCATCATTGTACGGTATGTAATGAACAATTTGCACAAAATTGCAGTTCATAGAGTGAAGATATCAACCACGTTCTCACATTCTGAAAAGAGTGCATTCAGACAACACTTACGTATCTGATTCTAAACATACACTACAGCACAAAGGAATTGGCATAGGGAAAGGGAAAGGGAAGGGGCCTCAGTTTTAAACCGCGGTATATTTTGTCCAGTTCAGCATGAAACATGATGCTTTTTAGGCTAAAGCATCGCATTTCATGCTGAACTATACAAAATATACCATGGCTTAAAACTGAGGCTCCTTCCCTTTCTTCCCTTTCCCTTTCCCTATGCCAATTTCTTTGAGCTGCAGTGTAGTTTTATAGGAAGTGAGAAGCAACTTTTAGTGACAACTTTAGGAAGACTATCCAAACTATGAGAAACAAAATACTGTGTAAGATCTATGCTTATTTTTACACACCCCGCTTTACTACATGTAGAGTGTGGCAGAGTCTACTATATTTTATTGCAAGTTGACTTAAAGATTGTCCGTCCCTTTTGCAAGCTTAAAATCTGAAATTGTCTATCACGATCGTAAATTGAAGAAAGTGTGATTCAAGACCATTTTTAAGAATATAGCATGTTGAAGCTTTCTGTATATGTAAAAAATTTAAGCCGTTAAATTTCAAACCGACTTTTTTCGTACTACGAAAAAAGTATTAGTCTTTGTTACAGTATCTATGTGGTTATTTTGCGTGTGTGAAATCCTAATTTTATGAGTAACTACCAAACTTTGGAGGTGATTCCTTCCATAGATAATTTTTTTTTCATAATGCGTTCCATAATTTAATAAACAGATTAATCAATAAAGCAGATATTTCAACACAAACTACTAAGAGCCTGAGGTAAAAACTATTAATCAGACGTTGTTTACGTGCATTATTTGAATTTTACACTACGTATCAGTTTCAAATTGTGAATATAGAGCTTGCTAACACTTCTCTATATGTTTTGCCAATGTTTCGATGGTTTTGTGGTGATCTGAAAAAGGGACTGGCTGTCTTTAAAGTGTTTTTTTTTTCTGAAGGTAGACATATGAACCTCAAGTTCACAGGTCAATTTTATTTAACCTGCAGATCTCAACATGCTACAGTGTAGCAGAACACAAACTTACTGTTAAGTATACATGCTGTAATTCTTGTCAATTGTAATTTTGATATGACAATTTCCTTGTGTTAACTGCAACGATGGCCCCTTTAAATCTCACGCGTAGAGCCGTGGCCACTGGCCAGTAATGATGCTTGCCATTCAGGATGCATTCCAAATTCCCTTTCCCTCTGGCATTCACGGCAACAGCTATCCCCTCAGGATTGAAGGGGATCGATAGTAACTGCAGGTCCCAAAATAAATGCCTCCATAGCGGAAATCATGTGGCATTCAGCCCAATATTTAACGCATCACTGCGAATGCCCATGCAGAGCTTGTTGTAAATACCAGTGGTGCATGGGAATGTGTGTTTTAATGCACGGCAAATTTGAGAAAGGAGTAATGTACATACACAGTATCACATGCAGCAGACAGGGGTAATGTGCGATTCTATGTTTGTTTGTTTGTTTTGCGGGTAATTGATATGATCAATACCTTGGAGCACGATTAAAGAAGATGCTTGGTTTGAAAGTGAACTCAAGACAAGATTTGGAATGACAAAATTATTTCAAACAAACAGACAGGCACAACTTTAGCCAAATTACACGAAGGATAAACATCTTGACTGATTGGTTTGTAGATCATGGTGCTATTTACCATGATGTGGAGCTGCTACAAAGAGCTCAAAACAGAGAGTTGTGGTACTCATGGACAGAGAGTTGTGGCACTCAAGGCCAATGACATACATTATGGCCACACTTGACTTGCATTCAGTAGTTTTATAAATCTTGTTTACTTACTATGATCAGATGCACAAAGGGCAAAAGCTGCCTTAAAAAGTGAAAACATTTCAGCACAAGCATTATTTTAACCAGGTCTCTGTATACATGAGAGAACTTCAATTATGTACTATGTGTAGTACATTGGAGCACGCAATATTGACATGAGTTGTCAGTGGGTGAGTCTTGATGTCTGATGTACACGTCCTCTATTTGTATACAGATAGTCTACCCTACCGGTCACGCCCCTTCCTTTCCCTAAATATGTACGAAATGCATCAGAGCCCTACACAAACATCCACTTAGCAGTCACGTGTGCAAGGCGCTGCAAGTACATTGCAAATGTTAAGTTATGCGATAGCAAGGATATGACCCAAACTCTGAAAAGTTAAAAGAAGCACTAAAAAGAAACAGGAAGCAAACAAAAAATCCCAGACCCATGAAGCACAGATAGAGCTGATTTTGCATATTTGTTGCTCCAGAAACTTTGCGTGTGGACAAATTAATTATTCACAGGAGCTGCTTTGTTATTCATAGGCCTCTTTGTGACATTCAGGGAGGGGGGTGAGAGGAGAAGGTGTGGAGTGTGTGGGGGGGTTCAATGCAATTTAGTCCCCCCCCCCCCCCTCATTCCCCTCTGTAATTTTAAATGTGAAAATCTGGTTCACACAAGGTGAAATCAACACTCGTGAGGTCCCTGGTGCAGGAGAACTTTCTCTCTTAACACCTTTCAGCCGTATTTGGGTTAGGGGGTCCGAGGGCCAGGTTAGATTTAATGACTATCAAAGCATTCATGGTGCAGATTTGCAGAAGATCAGGCTGAAGGAAATGAGAGCTTGAGAGGTGCAATCCAATCTTCCTGTAAAACCGCTCATCTTCAGATCCCCCCTCTTAAATGTAGCCGTAGTTCCAGACACACAATATTGTATGCATTTTGTTTCAAATTGATTGTAAATTGTAAATTGACATAATAATAATAATAATAATAATAAAAATAATAATAATAATAATAGTAATGATAATAGATAATAATAATAATAATAATAATAATAATAATAATAATAATAATAATAATAATAATAATAATAATAATAATAATAATAATAATAATAATAATAATAATAATAATAATAATAATAATAATAATAATAATAATAATAATAATAATAATAATAATAATAATAATAATAATAATAATAATAATAATACATAGAATTTATCTAGCACACTTTCCATCTTAATCAGATGCTCAAGGCGCTTCAGAGCAAATTAAAGAGAGAGAGAAAAAATACAATACCGGTATACACTTGTGTGTTAAAAAGCACCATTATACAGGTATGTCTTTAGGTTGCCCTTGAAGGTGGTCACTGACGTCAGGGTTTTCAAACTCTGTGGAAGAGAATTCCACAGGATGAAAAGGGTGAAAAGACATGAAAAGTATGTGTTAAAAAAGCTTGAATCAAGTCGAAATTTACACACGAAGTCAAAGGATGTCAACATTTTTAGAAGCAGATATTGTGATATTTCATCAAGTATTCTTAAAATAATCCCTGAAATTACAAAATTAGATTTTTATATTAGGACGGATTTGGACCTAAAAGTTTGTGTGTATTTTCATCATTCATTCAGAACACAATAATGTCATTTTGCATGACATACATGTATGTCAACCCACAGGGTCTTTTGTGCCAGAAGGATCATGAATTATTAATGCGCCTTTGATACATGTTGCTAGTAGTCCAGGGAGGGGCGGCAACCCAACCCCTCTTTTTTCCCCCCTTTTTTGGATTGTTGTTGCACACTCTAGATCATACATGAACTCTACTTGCTGTACGTCGTATAGCATCGACATGGAGCTCCATAGTGCTCACATGCTTTGGAACTGCAGTTTTCTGAAAGTTGTGTATCCAACTGATTCATTCCCTGAACATACTTGAAAGTAAAGAGTACTTGACCTGGCCATTGGATTTATTTAAGTATGTGATGTTTTATTTCCGGTCATGCATATACATGAAGGCCCTCATAATAATCGTAGCAAGATCATGTCGCCTGGGGTGGCGTTAGAATAAACTGAGAGTGCTGACAGTAGAGACTACACCCTCCTTGTGAATGTTTGAAGTCTCTGCCCTCATCAGGTGGAAAGCCTTCCACTCTTTACCGCAGCTCAGCTGGAAGAACTCACTGTCTTGAGAAGAGGAAGTAACCTTTCCCCAGGCTGTTGGATATTTCTAATTCAAACTGAGAAAAATAGAAACTAGTACTCAGACTACTGGTAGTCACTGTATCTTTCTCATATTTTCTCAGTCCAGGGTGGTGTTTCACCAAACTTTACGCACATATGTTGACCCTTTCTTCTACTAAATCAGATTCTCAATGATTTTGATTCCCATCAGCTTAAGTTGAAATATGATCTTAATAAATCAAAATTCTTCTTGTTATTAGGTATCTGAATACAAAGTTTATGATTTGTCAAATTTGATTTGGATTGTTGGAAATGAACTCCCACTATATTAAAACAGGAACAAATTCGGGTATCTGGTTAAGCACAAGAAGGGGTCACCAGTCGTGCATGAAGGCATTTTTACCTTTAAGATTGTCCGTCCCTTTTGCAAGCTTAAAATTTGAAATCGTCTATCACGATCGTAAATTGAAGAAAGTGTGATTCAAGACCATTTCTGAGAATATAGCATGTTGAAGCTTTCTGTATATGTAAAAATTTTAGCCGTTAAAATTCAAACCAACTTTTTTCGTACTACGAAAAAAGTATTAGTCTTTGCTACAGTATCTATGTTGTTATTATGCATGTGAGAAATCCTAATTTTATGAGTAATTACCAAACTTTGGAAATGATTCCTTCTATAGAACCATTTTTTTCATAATGCATTTTATAAATTAATAAACAGATTAATCAATAAAGCAGATATTTCAACACAAACTGCAAAGAGCCTGAGGTAAAGACTATTAATCAGACGTTGTTTATGTGCATTATTTGAATTTTACGCTACGTATCAGTTTCAAATTGTGAATATACAGCTTGCTAACACTTCTCTATATGTTTTGCCAATGTTCTGATGGTTTTGTGGTGATCTGAAAAAGGGACGGGCTGTCTTTAAAGACAGCCAGTCCCTTTTGCATTAATTTTGATTAATTTTGATTAATCTGTTTATTAAATTATAAAACGCATTATGAAAAAAATTGTTCTATAGAAGGAATCATCTCCATAGTTTAAAATAAAATTATAAATTATTAATCATAAAATTAGGATTTCACACTTGCATAATAACCACATAGATACTGTAACGAAGACTAATACTTTTTTCGTAGTACGAAAAAAGTCGGTTTGAAATTTAACGGCTGAATTTTTTACATATACAGAAAGCTTCAACATGCTATATTCTTAGAAATGGTCTTGAATCACACTTTCTTCAATTTACGATCGTGATAGACGATTTCAAATTTTAAGCTTGCAAAAGGGACGGACAATCTTTAAGCACAAGAAGGGGTCACCAGTCATGCATGAATGCATTTTTACCCTAAGGACAGCTTGGTGAAACAACCCCCTTGAGAAGGAAAGGCTAAGGTTAAGCAGCATGGTGTGATATAGTCAGCATCAGATAGAACATATATTTAGCCCACAAAGTGACGCAACAACATCAAGAGGCAAATGAATTAAGACTTGTGAAAGACTGGAGAAGAATTGTCACCTGCCTCAGCAAAACCCTGACAGATTATTTCATTATGAATTCAACAAATTAGACAGAGGGGGTGGGGGGGTGGAGGCTGTGGGCAGTAAATGACGGCACTCATTGTGATTGCATACTGTACATGTACATACACTACAGCTCAAACAAATTTTTAGGCTAAAGCATCGTGTTTCATGCTGAAATGGACAAAATATACTGCAGTTCGAAACTGCGGCTCCTTCCCTTTCTTCCCTTTCCCTGTGCCAATTCCTTTGAGTTGTTGTGTAGATCTGCCTGCTTTCCCCGAAGTGCTCTCCTGTAACAACTTTATGTAAGGATTGTTCAGAATGCTATTGGTGCATTATTGCAAGTAACGCAATTGCAAATTGCAAATTGCAAATACAAATCCCACAGAGAGGCATGTGGTCTGGCACATAAAGGGTTAAACCATATACAGTGATTAAATTATTGACAGCTTATTCTGTACATGGGTAGATAATAAGATTCTCTTGACTTCACTCATCAGTGGAAGGCTCTCCCCCAGCCATCCTAGGAGTGGAAGGGCCCAGAGAGTTCATCTATGTTAGGAATGATTGTGGTTTTAATAATAGCAGGAAGAACAACATGCATGTGCTGCAATGGAATGGTGGGAGGTGAACAATCTGCTGGGCAATGTTCATTTACTGTATTAGAGCTACACTACAGCTCAAAGGAATTGGCATAGGGAAAGGAAAAGGGAAGGAGCAGCAGTTTTAAACCGCAGTATATTTTGTCCAGTTTAGCAGAAAACATGATGCTTTAAACTAAAAAGCATCGTGTTTCATGCTGAACTGGACAAAATACTCCACGGATTAAAACTGCGTCTCCTTCCCTTTCTTCCCTTTTCCTTTCCCTAAACCAATTCCTTTGAGCTGTTGTGTACCATTCTGCTACAAGGCCACCTAGATAATGAGTGAGAATTGGTTGGAGGAGGTCATGCAAGTCACACCACGCCATATTTAGCCCACCTTGTTCTTACAACATTCCCATTAGATGAATGTCATTACGTCATCATTGTAATTCATACAAAAGAACATATGTTGCGCTCATTGATTGCATCACAAGATACAATATTACAATTAGTTGAGGCGTGCCAATTTTGATTAGCGCCATATTGATTACTGGGTGTTCTGATTTTGTTTTGTCATGTTTTGTACTGCACATTGTGCACAATTTGTACTAGTACAAATTGTACAAAATGTACAAAGTGTTTTTTATTTCTGAAGAGATTGTAGGTGTACGTGTACATGTACATGTTAGTAACACATTTTGATATTTAGATATTATATTATTTAGAATTATATGAGGTTTGCATATTTACAATGTGTATGCATACATATAACCCATGTAACAATACCAACACTGAAGAGAGCCTGTGTCTATGTTACATGTAGGTGGTATTAAGGGGGGGGGGGGGGGGTGTAGCTGTACAGCTTATAGTATTAATGGAAATATTGTTTTCCCTTTACCATTACTGTCACAGTGAAAAAAAAAACATGACACATATCAGGCCTCTGGGCAATGTATCCCCTACAATGTGAATAGGATCCCCTGTGAAAAATGCATTTTTCCTCATCAGGTGCTGAACATGTACATTGTATAAATTCAGCGCATTTGTTTTATGACATCTGTCTTGAAACTTAGCACTTGGAATAGATTGATACTAATTTTTTCCCCTAGGACTGGCATGCATCTACACATGTACATCTAGACATTTTCAGGGGGTGGTTACAACAATGCCCCCACTTTTGACCAATCAGATGACATAATAGGATTCTGCCATGAAGTACTTCATAAACACTATGTAATACTGTACATGTACACATGTGTATGTGTCAATTAACCCTAAGTGCCAGACGAAGTGCACTATATGGGTTCTATGCCGTGTGTCTCCAAAAACTATACGCTTTTGAAATGGTGGCCAAATAAAAATATACTCTGAACTGGGGGGTAAAGGATTATATGTATGGATAGCTTATGGACTCAACTTTCATATGACACAAAAATCTCTGAAAAATTCAATTGAATATTCAGTTATGGGTTGGCGGAAAAAAAGAATGTCAAAGATGTCGGCAATTTATTCTTTAGGTCAATGGATAACCTGAAGAATAGGCAGCCAGTAGCTGAGACATTCCTTTTCATTTTCAACAAAATGTATTTGAATAATGAATATTGAATTCAGTATTCAATTGAATATTCAATATTCAACCTCTCGTAAAATTGGAAGGCTAATTCCTATGCAGCCTAATTCTCACACCTTTTACAAAAGTGAGCAGTGCTCATTTAAGCAAGAATTATTTTTGGACATTTTGGTGTCAGATGAAAGTTGAGACCATAAGCTATCCATACATGTATGTAAATCATTCTCCCCAGAATCAAATATTTTTTATTCTGCAGCCATTTCAAAAGTGTACAGTTGTTTTTTTTTGTTTTTTATTTTGAGACACAGGGTATGGTTCTATGGGGGGTTCTATATGGGTACATTGATGGTGAAAGAACTATGACACACACAAGAGTTCAATCTTGAAGTCAGTGCCATAGTAGTAGTGCTGTGGTACATGTGTACGTTGACATTGTAGGTCACAGCTGGAGTATGGTGTACATTTCTCTCACTATCGCCCAGAGATGACAGGACGACTTATGTACATTCTGTGCTATGAATGTCAAGTTTGTGTCACACAGGGTGCCTGGCTTCTTGCCAAATTGGTTCACTTTTCACTTTGATGGATGTGTGGAATTTGCATTGTGTTGCGTTGTGGTACAGTGGTTGTAGTCATAGTGTAAATTGTAGTGACTGCTAGTATGTGAATGTGCAAATCTAAGTGTACATGTACACATAGTACCCTCTGGTGGATAGATTTGTAATGCACAATAAAGAAGGAGCACTACATACCAAAAACTAAGCTTTGTGTTTAGCTTGATTTGAAATAAATCAAGCAGTTTATACTTTCTATAAACTTTCTACACATGAAACTGTACTTTCTGGCGTCTATAAATCGCATAAGGTACATGTGTACCTTGTGGGCGGGATGCTACATGTATGTTGCATTTGATTTGTACAGGCTTGGTCGCTCATTTTGGAATCAATTTGAAATAAATCTGCCCAATTAAACTTCAGAGGTCTGTGTGCACATGTATATTTAACAATGTGTTTGTAGTATGGCTGTGACTTTCTATAAACAGTTTGACATACCACGATATATGGGATGTTATGAAATTGATATTATCAGATGAAGTACAGAAACTGTATTTGTTTGCGTCTATAAGGTACATGTTCAACTTGTGGGCGGGATGCTATTTTGCATTTGTTTTGTACAGGCTTGGCCGTGCATTTTGGAATCAACAGTAGCATATATATATATTCCAGTGGTTGAGGTTGAACATTACACACACATCTTTTTTCAATAGAAAATATACTTGTCTTTCCCTCTGGAAATAATCAATTCCACAACAGAAATCTGAATGCTCATAAACATAAAATGCTACAAATTGATGTGAGCATTTTAAAATGTATCTCTAAAAATATCTTTCTTTCCAACATCTATTCACACACGCCTGTATCACGTGGCCAGAATTTGTTGAACTCCCTCTTGAATGAAAAGCGCCTAAATAGAGATGGAATGAGATGGAAACGAGACGAGGGAAAATGGAATCAATTGGATGTCCTCCCTCACCTGTAATTTCATTAGAGTAAGTGCAGAGCTCGCTGCCTTCTGCGGGTTTATAGTCTGCCTCAGAAACTCTCACCCGATGGAAACCTAGCCCCCAGTTCTCTTAAACGCAGCGAGCTGCGCTGACCTGATTGTGCGGAATGTATTTAGGCCAATGTGAATTTTGTAAAATGCATAATGTGGACATGCGTACTGTGTTCTGTGGAGAATACCTGACAAGTGATGGTGAACCCTGTTTTTTGTGAGTTTCATACTGTAGAAATGCTTAATTAAATTGTAAAATCACTCTTGCAAACACTACATTAGATGTACAGAAGTAGATGTCTTGTAGGGTTTATGAAGTGACATCTTTTTCCATATTTGTGTACATGTATTGAAATGCTTGAATTGGGGGGGGGGATATGGTTGAAATGCACATTTAGAGATACAGTATAAACAAGTATTCAGATGTTTCAGGGATTTTCAGTGATATTACAGAATATCATTTCAAGTGCAGATATTGTACCACAAAGTACGTATGTATGGAGCACAGTCCATGCATATATATTAGGGATACAGGCGTCTTTTTTTTGTTTTTCCGGAAGGGCACAAGTTCAGCTTTTGGCCATGAAGCGCTTCCCCCAAATTATGTCTGTCATCTTGGACATATCCTGGGAATGATATCCACCTTTACATCCTCCTTTCCTTGCTAAGAATAGCTAGAGCCACAGACACACATATCCCTCGACGGGAACTGCCTGTTTGGAAAATGTGTGTGTGTGTGTGTACATATATGTGTGAGTTAGTAACATGCATTAACCTAAATGTTATATGCATGGAGGAAAAGCACTTTATAAAACTGTGTGTGTGTGTGTGTGTGTGTGTGTGTGTGTGTGTGTGTGTGTGTGTGTGTGTGTGTGTGTGTAGATGATGGGGGTGTATAGGGCTGCCCCCCCCCCCCCCGCCCAACAATCCCTCAGTGAATGTGCAGAGTGACTGTACTCCACGCTCCACCCACCCCCCCCCCCCCCCCTTCCTATATACACACAATCAAACACACACACAATTTTTTTTTTCAATACTTTTTTATTATGTTCCATTTCAAATAATACATACAGCCACAAATACAAAAAAAAGTTACATAATTTCTCCTCACATAATTTATGATAAACAAAAGAAAAGATATTCTTTTCATACATACACGTAAGTTTTCCTTCGCTCTATGATTATTGCAAGGAATAATCATCTGATTTTTTTTCTTTCATACAATTATATTCCCAATGAACTTTAATGTAAACAGTTAAGACACATACATTCATTTACTTAATGAAAACAAAGAAAATATCAATAAAATTACAAATAAATGGAACCATGCAATGTATAAAAGGCGACCCCCCCCCTCCCCCACCCCCATGTCCGATATACCCCCTCACACTCTCATTTCCTCAATGTAGTTACAGAGCTATACACACACTCAAACACACACACATACACACACTCAAACATAAGCAAACACACACACACAAATACACACACACACACACACACACCAAATATCCCCCTCTGTCATCTCCAGCTGTCCCTTTCTCACAAACTATCGTCTGTGGAGCCAAAAATGGAATAATACTGAGAAATCTATTATCCATTTGCACTTTCACTGCCCCTCCGCTTTCCCCAACTGTTGAAATAATCCCACTGAAAATAAACCACTTATGAATCATGTGTGGCTATCATTTCCTGTAGAAGCCCACAACAAGGAGGTTGCCAGACAGGAAAGTAATCTGGCCTAGGCCTTCCAAAAGTTCCCATTGTTCAGATGGATCTGTGGTTTCCATGACATTGTCATATCTAGAGCGCCCCAAGACTAGAACAAGCACATGAATTAGTTTGCCGGCAAAGCCCCCCACCCCTCTCTGGCACCGTTGGTAAACCATGTTGGTAACTGATGTTACCCTTACTTTTGTCATTTGATTTACATAGACAGGCATGGTTAGTTATCAGTTTGTAAGATCTCAAATCCCAGACTTAAATCCCAGACAAAATTAATAACATCCAACTGGAAAAAAACTGCAAAAGAATTGGTAATAAATAAGATTTTCCCATATAATTGAATTTTGGTCATACAGTATGTTGTCCCACATATACCATTTTATGTGCTGTTCATATGCTCATCAATAGAAATGTCACAGAAAGAAATAAAGGTGGTAAATGGTAGTCTTATTGTTCCTGCATAATACCTGATGCAGTGAACTTTGAAAACAAAATAAGTTTGAAAGTAGATCCTTTTGAAAAATGAGAGGGATGTCCATCTGTCGTGAACTTGCCCATCAGAGGATTCAAGCCTCTGGAACATTTATGACTCAAACTGAAACACTAGAGTCTGGTTCTCATAAGACTAGTCACTCTTTCCTTTTCCTTTTCACTTTCAGTTATTTGCTGGACTAAGTTCTCAACCTGAAGTCATCAACCCCACACACTGAAGCTATACATGATAGATGATACTCTATACAACTGTTGTTTTCTTGCAGGGGCCCATTCTTACATTTTTGTTGTCAGTCTCTGTCCTGATTTTCCTGCTGGATTGGTTTGGGAAGGGGACAGGGAGTGGGAAGGGGGGGGGGGTGGCTCTTTAATTTCTGTACATGGGGGCGTGCCACAACCATCAGGGTGTCCTGGCAATGCTGTGCCAGGCGTGCTAAAGCAGCATACTCCTGAGACAATGTGGAACAGTAGGGTGGCCATAATTATTTTGAGGCAGTTCCTGGAGACCTTGGCCTTTGATGCATTTGGATAGAAATTGATTTTGACTGCTATGAATCTTCTCTTATTGATGCATCAACAAACAAACTGGAAGGACAGTCTCCTACATGTTTTTTTCTGTATTTTTCTATTGTGTATTAAGATCTAATTGTAAAGCACATAGATGAATGATTAACAGTCACACTTTAATGTCTAATTGAAATGCGCATAGAGAATCGATGAACAAACATGCATAATAATATAAAACAACAGTTCATGTTTATTACTTCTTGTGTGTGTGTCAAAAAAACCCTAAATGTATCAATGTAGTAAATTGATCAAAGCCACTGACAAAATCAGCACACATGTAAAAGAGTCTCTATGAAAAATGATTTTTTTTCCCTTGATGCGTTACATGTTTCAGGGTGTTCATTTTAAAACATCAGGCTTGAAAAGAAGTGCTTGCAAATTGATCCCCCCCCCCCCCACCCCCACCCCCGTTTCATTGATATCATATCTGAAAGGACTCTATAGAGGGCTGTCCCTAAGTTCGTCATAGATTGATAGCAGCGAAGGAGTGGTGTTTACTGGCCAATCACACTGATCATCAAACAATCAGTTGCAGTGGCAATCGGGCATTTGCCACTGTCAATCTGTGGCAGTGACAAGAATAGACCAGAATGCAGTCACGCTTAGATCACATGTAAATATCAGTAGCTTGTGTCCATGTATGTTTACAATCGTGGCCAAGATTACATTTGTTCTGTTCCACTTCAATATTAACCACACGCTTTTCATTGTTTAGGTAAATTTATTGTAAACTCAGCTGTTACAAGCATTTTAGATTCCTATACATAAAATAGAAAATTAGTTTAATCTTATTAGTGCAGGTACTACTGGTACAGGTACTCCAGCTATTGTGTCAGTTTGTGGTTGTTGTGGTGTCATTTCATACTGCAGTGCATCAAACAAAGTTTGTCTGTTTTGCTGTCCTAAGAGTCACATTTCAGTAGTCATTACATACATGTAGGAACGTATATTTTGAAAAACAGAGACGTAAAGTTTTAATGTGTAGTAAAATTGAAGGACAGGGCTGAGAATTCAATGATAATGCTACTATACATTTAATCCTACAGGTACACTACAGCTCAAAGGAATTGGGAAAGAGAAGAAAGGGAGGAAGCCGCACTTTTAAACCGCGGTATATTTTGTCCAGTTCAGCATGAAACACAATGCTTTTTAGGCTAAAGCATCATGTTTCATGCTGAAATGGACAAAATATACAGCTCGGTTTAAAACTGCAGCTCCTTCTCTTTCTCCCCTTTCCCTTTCCCTATGCCAATTCCTTTGAACTGGAGTGTATGTGTGACTTTCTGGCTACGGTATTACATGTAAGCTTCTTGGGTAATTAATGTAGTAGATTGACGTCAGAGGATGCTTCAAACATCCCATGTCAAATGTAGCACTATGGTGTGATTAACACCTCATTAATTAGGCAAAGCTACATAATTCATACAAGCCAGTGAGGCAATGTGCGAATAGACCATTTTCGTTATGTATGCGCATTTTGTTCACGTCGTACAAACGATACGTTACCAATGGTAACACCAAAGCTTGTCCAAGGTTCATTAGGAGGTTGATAGATTCAGAGTGCATTCAACCAATTGAAACTGAATCAAGAAATACAGGTGAATGTAAGCATGAGTTATACTACGCATTTAGGGGGTAATGAGTTCATAAAAGGAATGGCTTGTTGAGGTACTAAATCCTTCAAAATTCATCTGGGCATATCTCCCATATTTTTACACCAAGACGTACAACACTCTCACCATATATTTGTGTATATTGTGAATACAATCAGGGTGGTCACCAGAAAATCTCTTACGAGTGGTTCAAAAGGGCAGAATGTCACTTTTCATAGCTCCAAATATGTCACACCTAAATTTAAAGCAAAAAGAGTTTAGTACTGTTTTTATAAATAAGGTAGCATTGTTGTTTAGCATGTGTAGCGCACAGTGTGTAGTGACAGTGCGAAGTGTCCCAATTGCACAGTAATTTTTAAACCAAACAGTCAAGGACTGCAATATTGGAAATGTGAAGAGGTTAGAATAGTATAGTACAACAACCACATAGCGCAATGTGTGGTGACAGTGTGAAGTGTCCCCACTGCACAGTAATTTTGAAACCAAGCTACAGTCAAGGACTGCAATATTGGAAATGTGAAGAGGTTAGAACAGTACATAGAACAACAACCATGTAGCGCAATGCATGGTGACAGTGTGAAGTGTCCCCACTGCACATTCATTTTGAAACCAAGCTACAGTCAAGGAGAGGTTCTGACGGGGTCTTGACGTCAGCGCGGTGCAGGGTTTGGAGCTAGCATTCTGTAGTGTAGAGTCTTCTTATTTCAATATTTATTATTTATTGTCAAAGATGCCTGCCCATTTTCTCTTGCCACTTAGGTGTTGCTATTTTCATACCAGTACATGTAAAATCAGTCTCATGCTGGATCAGATAAAGGAAATGCTTGTTAGAATTTTGTCCCTTTATACTGTATTATGTCTATTTTTACTTAACTACATTTGTATGTGAATGCGTCTCCTGTACTCATGTGCATAATATCCATACAATCCTTAGATACTTCATTTATTACAGTACTTGCTATACAGAACATTAGATATAGCTGCATGCTCAAATACGTAGTGACCAGTACATTGTATGTTGATTGCATACCAGTACTTGTACATTGTACATGTACATGTGTAATTGCAAATTATTGGCCCCATCCTCTTATTTCTCTCTCTTCCTCTTTCAACTCTAGTCTATTTGTTTACCTACATCAAACATTATTGTTTCTTTCTTCAGTGGAAAAATTGCAAATCTTGTAACGTAATAGTTTCCCTCATTTGTTTAATTTGTCAAATGTACAGTAGGAGGCATACGTTAAAAAAAATCCTCCATCTGAAATTGCATTTAATTTTATCCTCATGAAAATCCTACTTCCTAATTTCAACTTTCCTTCCTAGATCTCATTTCATTTGTACTATTTATATTTCATTCTGCACTTAGTTTTCTACTAGTACCCTCTCTCTCTCTCTTTCTCTCTCCTTGTCCCTCTTTTCATATTTCTCTGTCATTTTTTTTCTCTCTCTCTCTTTCTCTTTCTCTTTCTCTTTCTCTATCCCTCTCCCTCTCTCCCTCTCCCTCTCCCTCTCTCTCCCTATCCCTCTCTCCCTCTCCATCTCTCCCTCTCTCCCTCTCCCTCTCCCTCCCCCTCTCCCTCTCCCTCTCCCTCTCCCTCTCCCTCCCCCTCTCTCCCTCTCCCTCTCCCTCTCCCTCTCCCTCTCCCTCTCCCTCTCCCTCTCCCTCTCCCTCTTTCTCTATCCCTCTCCCTCTCCCTCTCCCTCTCCCTCTCCCTCTCCCTCTCCCTCTCCCTCTCCCTCTCCCTCTCCCTCTCCCTCTCCCTCTTTCTCTATCCCTCTCCCTCTCCCTCTCCCTCTCCCTCTCCCTCTCCCTCTCCCTCTCCCTCTTTCTCTATCCCTCTCCCTCTCCCTCTCCCTCTCCCTCTCCCTCTCCCTCTCCCTCTCCCTCTCCCTCTCCCTCTCCCTCTCCCTCTCCCTCTCCCTCTCCCTCTCCCTCTCCCTCTCCCTCTCTCTCTCTCTCTCTCTCTCCCTCTCCCTTTCCCTTTCCCTTTCCCTTTTCCTCTCTCTCTCTCCCTCTCCCTCCCCGGTCTCCCCCTTTCCCTCCCCCCCTCTCTCTCTCTCTTATTCCTTCCTTTTCTCCCCTCATCCTCACTCCCTCTCTCTCCTGTGATATTGAAACGTTCAAATAGACATCTGACAAGTAAATATTAACCCACCCACATTGCCTCCTTGTGCTTTCTGCCTTGCCTAGCTGTCCAGGCTAGCAAGTAGGTAGCACTTGGCTGTGTTGATCAACTTAAATGATGGAATCATCTTGTAAAACAATGATTCTTTGAACCCATGTTTATCAACTCTTGCACTGTTGACATACATGTATCATGCCAAGGAGCAGCTGCATATCTAGGCACCCGTCATTTGACGTCAAAAGAAGAGTTCTTTAACTTTGAGTGTTCATTGTGAAATCACTGGTGTCTGGGTTTATCTGCATCTGAAAAAAAAATAATATTTCAAATCAGGTTGGCTTGATAAACACAGTTTTGTGTATATGATGTTGGCTCAATTATTTTGTATATTTTATCACACACATTTCAAAGCATACATAAAGCATTTGCTTGAATTGTGTGCGAAAAAAACACTGCCTGATCCAAGCGTAAAGTGAGTGTATAAACACAGCTTTTTTGTGCACACCGGCCCTGCAAACATCGTGACACTCTCCTGCTTGATTGCCGAGCGTGAGCCGGCTGGGAGGCAGAACGGAGCCCACGATGCCCGTGGAGAACAACGCAAGCACCTGAATTGGCTGTCTTGCCGCTTTCCCCCGCTGTGTGTGGCTGTGTTTACACTGATGCTGTTTCAGAATATGGAATATTATGTCATGGTACACTAGTACCAGCATCCTCATAGAATTCTCCCTATACTTCCTTTCATTTACTGTGTGGAGCTACACTACAGCTCAAAGGAATTGGCATAGGGAAAGGGAAAGGGAAGAAGGGAAGGAGACGCAGTTTTGAACCGCAGTATATTTTGTCCAGCTCAGCATGAAACATGATGCTTTTTAGGCTAAAGCATTGTGTTTCATGCTGAACTGGACAAAATATTCTGCGGTTTAAAAATGCGGCTCCTTCCCTTTCTTCCCTTTCCCTTTCCCTATGCCAATTCCTTTGAGCTGGAGTGTATGTGTGTATCTGCATTTATACCGATGCTAATTAGAATTTACATAGAATACCTGTATATATATGTTTCGTGATCATGACAGTATCATGCACTGGGCCAATACTAGTAGCAGCATCTTAGATGTATAGATTTTTACCGCGCTGTGTAGAGGATGCAGAAATATCGGATTAATGAATCCGTGCTCCATCTGTGACAGATGAGACGGTACTTTCAAGGTTTCCACTTGTTTTTACTTCTCTTCATCATACACAATTCATGTATGGATATAAACCAGGACATCATCCTTCTTCAAATTAGACCAATTGATATGGTGTATTGTTACATCACTCAGAAATCTTCCAGATCAGAGAGAGGGAAATTATCAATATGGGCTCGGTCCCATACAAAGTAAAGCATGTGTTATCCGAGAAAGGTTTTAGTTTTAATTATAACAATTTGTTGTGGCCTGGGGTATGAATGTTGCCTCTCTGCTTTGAAATGAAATTAATCAAATCAACAAATATATGCTCAGATAATTGATACAACAAGTGCATGTATGCTACAACCGGCAATGGTGATTGTATACAGCGAGACACAACTCTAGCTAGCTAGCAAGCTGTATATAGGGCACGATTGGGATGTGGGTTAGTAAATAACGCGCAAAATCTTTGGCCGCTTTGACCTCATGACGTCACGTGTCATGGCAACAGGTCCGCCCAAAAAGGGAGTGCTACGATAGACCGAACTATCTCACTGCAGTGTAAACGCGGCGAGTTTTCAGAGCGGACAGTGGATCGCTCTACGATAGTGCAATCCATCGGTCCGCCCACAGTCCGCCCTGCTAGTGTAAACGGGCTCCAATAGAAAGCATGCTTTTTGTTTTGATAATATGAAGTTTGTGACAAATACTACAATCTCAACTCATGAAGTACTATAGTACCAGTTGATATATTTATACTTTCATAATGAAATCATAAGTGAAGATATATTTTCCTGGTGTACCTGCTGTTACGTATGTACGTATGTACATCAAGGGATGAAACAAAATGTTCTGATCAGTATGTTTTTGTCAGGACTTGCTGCGTGTGAGAACGCACCCTGAGACAGCTGTGTTCTTGGTCCCTGCTTAGCTTCCTGCCTAAGGCGCACAGTGTATGGTGGACAAATGCTTGCAGTGCAGAAGAGGAGCATATTTAAATGTCACATGAAATTAATTACAAAGTGAACTGCCTTCATCTCTCTCCTGTCAAAGTTCCACTGAAGGGAATGTCACTACTATATATGTATTAGACAGCTTTTAATTTCATCTTTATAGATTTTTTTTTTACCTTAATTAAGTTTTGAAATATGATTGTATCACATGTTGAGTTAATCAGTTTCATGATAACACTACTCCATGCAATTGCATCTTTCTTTTGGTATAATTCTGAAATTAGAGAAAGTGTAACATGTTTAGCGAATGGTACAGTAGGAATGGTACAGTACATGAAAGTGTAGGTGTACAAGTATGTCTTCTTGAAATTGTGTTATTTGTTTTTATGTACTGGTAATATTTTTGTGTAATACAATTTTGATTTAGATATTAGCACTTAACCATTTATTGAAATATGCACTAGTTATGTTGGAACCCTTTATATTTTTTATAGGGTAAGAATAATCCTACTTATACATCTACCTGCAGTTTTACAACCCAAATATTAAGTGAAATAATTCACATTCATTTGTACTAGGTTTCAAAGAGAAATTAATTGCCTCAACGCATTTGTATATATGTAAATGAATGTGCACTGTCATGTATAAATGATTAGTTTATACTGGGACATGTACAATGTAAATGAAGTGACAATTAATTAGTATGTTTTCTTCTCAAATGACATGGATGAATGTATTTCCAAGGAGATATATCGCATTTAATATTCAAATCTAGTAGATTTTCATGGATAGCGACATTCATTGTTCCCTTTCAAATACTGTGAATCGTAATGTCTGATAGACTAGTTGAGCTTCGTGACATGTCGAAACTGTCCCTTTTGTTTTATATAATGATTAATGTCCTGGCACGCAAAGCGTGTCGAGAGTTTCATCTTAAAGATAAATGGGGAAGAAGTGGAAAAGTTTTCCAGGCCTGTAATAAATGAAATGTTGTTCTGTTATCACTACATTTCACATTCTTGTTTCATTTCATGGTACGAGAACTGTACAAATTAAGTCCAACATTATGAAATAGTTATAGTCATTACAAAAATAATTTTTTGTGAGATATTCAGAACTTCCCCCTAAGAGCCACCTGTATCAGGGAATTTGGTTTCAATGGATGGAATACGCTCTGAATCGTTTACTGTAGCTAGCCAGACAAACATCAACAAACTCTCGGTTTTCCATTACTAACATAAAAATGTATTATATTATTTGAAAGACATGCATGGAATGTGCATACATAATGAAAAATGCCTATTGGGATTCCCAAGATGATGGAAGAACAAATGATTTTGCTTGTTATTAATCATCACTTCTTTTCCTTACCTTTACATGTACACTCCAGCTCAAAGGAATTGGCATAGGGAAAGGGAAAGAGAAGAAAGGGAAGGAGCCACAGTTTTAAACCGCGGTTTATTTTGTCCAGTTCAGCATGAAACCTGATGCTGTTTAGGCTAAAGCATCGTGTTTCATGCTGAACTGGACAAAATATACCGCGGTTTGAAACTACGGCTCCTTCCCTTTCTTCCCTTTCCCTATCCCTATGCCAATTCCTTTGAGCTGTAGTGTATGTTCACTTTTCAGAGAATTTACCTCTTTTCTTATATGTGTCTTCTCTTGACAGACATCTGGAGCCTCGGTGTGCTGCTGTACATGCTGGTGTGTGGGGAACCCCCTTTCAATGAAACTAACGACAGCGAGACACTCACCATGATCATGGACTGTAAATACCACATGCCAGAGCATCTCTCCAAGCATTGCAAAAGGTAAACCAACCATTGTTTGTTACCTGAGATCACAGAGTTCATGCTTGGTTTCATGAGAAAAAGGAGTAGTCTCTGTCATATACAAGTACATCCTGGTATTTATAGATTTTGTTTGTTAACTTTGCATAAAGACTTCAAAGTTCAACAAAAAATGATATTCCCCTTTTTGCAGCGCTATTTACCCAACCACATTGCGTCAAATTGGAAACTTGTAGAAAGATGCTACAGGATGAGATTGATCCATTTGTTATCACATTCTTTGTACATTTCCTTCGCACATCAACACATAACTAGGGGAAATTTTAAACAATGTCTTGCAACATCAACACCCAAGAAAATCTGTCACACATTTTTGCTTGAAATAATACATGCATGTGTAGTGGTTATGTTACAGTGTGCAATGTGAGAAAAAGACACCAAAATATCTCCTGAAAATCTTTAAAGCAGAAGACCCTAAATTTTCTTCTTAATTTTTCTACAGGGAAAGTAAAATGAAATGAGACTTAGATGCTATAAAAAATGATTTAGTTCAAATGCACTTAGTTTATTTTTCACTAGGCTGGGAACTTGCTAATGAAAATGTGCAAAGTCATGCAACAGTTTCAATCAATGTGGTTTGCTTTGCACTGCAAACACGAGTCGATTCCTATCATATACACTTGAAAACAGGCAATTTAGGAAATTGCATATTTCGCAACTACACAGAAACCTTTCCCCTACTCTGTAGAGCATAAAGGCCTATATCAGCAATATTGGACACCAATTTCCTCTTTTATATGAGAATTTCCCTTTAAAAAATTGCCTGCGTTCTAGGATAATGCACAATTTGGAATTGTCTGAATAGTTGTGGTTAGATCTCTATTCTAGGATTTGCTGATATTTCCATTGTGACTGCTTTCTCAACTTCTTCATAATACAGTTATGAATTTCCTCTTTTTATTTTACAGTTAAAATTTAAAAATGTCCTTCCATGTACAACAAAACAAGAATTATGAGGAAACTAATGGTGTAACAACGCGCGGCGCTTGCGCCGCGCGTAAAAAATTGAGAACTATTTTGCGCCACGTGTAAATATCAAGAGGTTGTTTTGCGCCGCGCGTTATTTCTGAAGCGCCACGCGCAATTTCTGAAACGCCGCGCGAAATTTCAGTAAAACCAGATGCTACATTTCTGAAATCGAGCAACAACAAAGGCTGCGCAGCCAACTTAGCCAATTCAAGATAACCGATGTGCGTAAGCGTAATGCAATCCGATCCCAAGTGCGAGCGTAGGGTCTTGTGATTACTTATGCGCGTCACGCCTGGCCCGGCCCGCTCGACTTTAGCTAGCTCTGCACGTCTGCCCACGCCGTTCGACCTCGAATTTGTGTGTATGGTCATTATGTAAGGCCGCTAAGGGGGCCTGTGTTGGCTGCGTGCTCATGTACATACGGTGTCATAGTGTACGGCAACTACATAGCTGCGGACCGGTGCAAGCCCGAGTAGTGAGAGACTTGTGTTGTGTGGCTGGTATGTACCGTACGTACATGTGCGTGCGACCGGTCGACTGTGGCCGTTTGTGTACTGTAACTTGTGTCATGGTCAGGCCGCCGGGCCGCGAATTTGCGATTCCTAAACCATTCAGCTGTGTGAGAATTTTTGAGCAACGTGATTGGTTTAGACCCGAGAGCTGAGAAGAAATAAATATTACAATAATTACTGCACGCTCGGGCTCGCTCACAGCTGACAGTACGGCCGTATGGCCTGCTATTATACGCTGTAGAATTTTTGGTCCCTAACATATTCGCACCGCCATGATGAGATGGCTCGCATCATGTGGATGTGTCCTCATCAAACCACGGACCCTAAAGTCCATGATAAAACCAGGCACGTTGCTCAAAATGTCTCCCATAGCTGAATGGTTTGTGAATCGGAAATTCGCAGGCCGGCTAGGCCGCGCCGTCAGGGTACTAGGAATGGTGCGTGCCTGTTCTTGCATTGGGTGTGTGATCGACAGTGTGAGAGTCTGCCTGAGAGATGTGCATGTGTGTTTTATTTGTTTACTTTCACGTTGTTTTGTTTTAAGGCTCAGCACGAATAAAACAAAATAAGTATCTTAAGTATCTTCTATTATTATTTGAAAATGCATTTCTTAAAATTGACAACAATATTTATAAACAACACGAGTCATGACGGACGGATGGACTTGCGGACTCGCGTTGTTGACGCAGTTGATGGGGAAACCGCTACACGTGGTTCGTCGATGTCATATCGGCCTAATCCCCTCGTACTGCGCATGATTGTTATCATTGGTTATCATTGGTTATCAACTCCCCTGTCGCTCGACAGCAGATTTATCACCGTCCGGCTCCCCAGAGACCTGAGTCTGACCTCATGGGGTCGTGGTGAGTGATGAGTGATGGTAAAGAGGGGAATAAAATTGTTGAATTTTCATGATTCCTCATTATGAGTAGGCTCGTGTTCCCGGCTCGTGTTCAACTTATCTGTCAGCAGATTAATTATCCACAACTCCACATATAACCTGATCTGTTCTTCAATGCATTTTGTAACAATTCCCCCTTAAAAATCCTAAGTGCACAGCGCAGACTTGCCTAGCTAGCCCCCAAAACATAGAGCAATACAATGCTGATAGCCTTGCCAGCACACCGCCAGACCACGTGTTCTGCTGACACACGTACTGCATACAGTACAGCAAGACATGCATAGCCCCAGCTAAAAATTCCATGCTTTATCGTGATTGGTCACTATTGCGTATATCAGAAAACCCATGAACCAATGACACTCTCTACCTTGCTTGTTGGCAAGCATAAACATCACAGTCGCCGTGAGTGACTACCGTGAGAACCTTTCTCTTTCTCTTTACCTCTCTCTCTCTCTCTCTCTCTCTTTATCTCTCTCTCTCTCCTTCCCTCTCCTTTTTTCTCTCTCTGTCTAGCATGTGCATGCATATGCGCCCCAGAACTTAGGAATTTGAGATGGTGTAAGATTACAAGTTGCCGGCGCGCACGAGGTATGCGTACGCTCGTAAATTGACATTCCTTTGTGACGGCCATGATAAACAAAAGCGAAGCTTTCGGTTACCATTGGTTACTGTTCCCAGTTCTGTGACTGAGGTATGTTATATATCAGGCTTAACTTTCGCATGATCTCACATTCTCTCCGCCTCTGCCTCTAATTTTCTATTAACTCTCTCGATCACTCTCGCAAAATTCCCCATTTCTTTCTCTTCTTTTTACTCTCGTTCCCTCTCTCTCTCCATCTTCCTATCTCTATCAACTTCACTCTATCTTCCCTCCTTTATCTCGCCATCATTCCTTGTTTTGCCTTTTTTTCCCTCTCCAGCTATCTCCCTTTCTCTTCACCCCCTCCCCTCCTCCTTCTGTCCATCATGCTAAAATACAGAGGTTGATGGTCGCAATGGGTTTTTTTTTATTGTTTATTTTTATATAGAGGGATTTATTATGGTCTAGATCTGTGTACTGCGCTTTATTGCGACCAATTGACAGCTGGCCAATGATGTAAGCTGACCAACTTGATGGACTCTAAATATTTCAATGTCAGGTGAATAAGCATAAAGACGTAATCTTTGCTTTGAGTCACATTTTTTTTTTAAATATGAAACATAACATTAGTTCATCAACTCACTAGTAGGCCTCACTACCATACAACTGCGTATACCTCCAAGTCTACTACGTAAGGGTCATTAAGCCCAGACGGCCAGAGATTATCACGATGGCTTTATTGTATATAGTTTCTATGAGTCAAAGATGCATTGTAAACTACACATGTACGCAGAGAGTCAAGATTTTTTCCAACACATTTGTAAACAAAATAATTCTAGGCCTGCATAAATTTGTAATCAAACTCTTGTCATGACCTCATGAGGTCAGATTCAGTATTAGGTCAGATGGGGACACCTCTGGGGCGAGGATGGTGATAAATCTGTACTTAATCTTTTGTCTCGGCCGATGGCCACCAGCCCTGGACCCAGGGGACTGATAAGACACTGAGTTGCTTGTCTGTCTTCACCTCCGAATGGACCACTAAGCTTGTGGAATGCCACGAGTTGAGCACACTCCGCTCGGTAGCGTGTGAGTCAAAGAAGAGAGAGAAAGGCAGAGAAAGGACAGGAGAGAGAGAGAGAGAGAGAGACAGACAGAGAGAGAGAGAGAAAGACTTGTTTAATTGAGTGTGAGAAGGAATGAGTAAAAATGGAGAAAGAGGGAAAATTAGATAAAGGAAGGGAGAGAGAAAGAGAGAGAGAGAGAGAGAGAGAGAGGGAGAAAGAGGTAGGAGATACGGAGAGAAGCAGATTTTGTGCAGAGCAGCAGAATATGAGAGCAGTTAAGGCTAAGCTTCATAAATACTAGTAGCCCGGCCACCGGTACTGGGAATACATGGAGCAATGTAGTACATGTAACCCATGATGACAGATTAAAAAGCTGTCTGAGCAGCCGTCGTGCATGGAGGAATGTTAAATTTACGAGCGCGCGCACGCTCACACATCATCTCAAATTTCTGGGGCGCACTCACGGCGGCGACTTTGATGTATTGACTGAACTGCCGAGCAGCTTTCCCAGGAAAAACAAAAACAAGGTACAGTGCCATTGGTTAGGCTCCATTTTCTTAACCAATTGTTTTGACCAATCATAATACAAAGCTATTGCTTGCTGTCATGTGGCTGATGTATGTGGTCATGATGACTAGTGCACGCGTGCTAATTTAGTGCGAGGCTATTAGCGCATTGTTTCGTGTTGTTTCTGGGGCTATACGCTGCGCTGTGCAGTAAAGATTTTGGATTGGGAATTGTTGTTCAACTTGTTTAAATACATTACTCGTTCTCTCAACAGCTCGTTTCAGTTTCGGCATTGTGTTATTGTGTTGCGAAATACACTTACAAACAAAATCAATAGAAAAATATGATGCATGAAGAAACATAAAGGAGACATGGAGTGAAAAAGCAAAATCATGACAAACATAATGTTGAAATTACACTTCATTTGGTAGAGATGAAACACATGTACAAGCCAACATAACTGACACAAAACGCAGAACGATAGAAAAAAAAAAGTTCCATTTAGAAAGGAGAGTACTTTTAAAAGTAATTTCCGTCACTTTAGAAAAGCTTTTCTGAGCCCGCCAGCTTGCCAATCATGAGGCAAAGCCATCGGATGATCTCCCTTTTGATAATCACAGGCAAGGGTGTACATGCGTGAATTATCATCAAACACACACAAACAGGGCTAATGCTGAATGCTGTGTATCACACACAGATTTATAGCACAATAGCTGGAGGTTGACATGGAATCGCGCAGATTCCCGGTGGACTAAGGTGTTGCGAACGCCTGTTTCCAGTCGATGACATCACACTCGTCGAGTAAATACCAGCCCTGTCCCTTAGCTATTAACATGTTCATATCACGTTCATATATGCTGAAAATCAAGGCCAAACAAAAATAACAGATACTTAATTTTTAGTGGGTTGCGTCACAGCTAAATTTTCATGTAGCGAGATGTCAGATCAGACAAAGTCAATTTCAACGCGATCGCTGGCGATGTCACCGCGTGCTTTGCACTCATGCCTGCCTCAGTCCTTACTGTTCCTGGCCTCTGCTAGGCGTGCTAGCTGTAAGGAGACGGTCCACAACGAGAAATACGGCTTTGATGATATGCGCTAAGCTTTACCACGCGAAAATTTAGGGTTGTCATTTTGCGCCATGGGTGAATTATGCGCTATCCAAAAATGTCCATTTGCGCCGCGCGAAAAAAAAATTCTGGCGACCAGCCTGGTAACAACTAAAATGAGTAGTAAATAATTTGCCTTGTAGTAACTGTTTTCAAGCAATGGGGCAGTCACACATACTTCTTAACAGTTCAAACAGTATGTTGTGCCTTTATTGTTGAGACGTAGTATTGTACAAGGTACAATACAATGATACACATAGCTTGCAGACTTTGAAAGTGAATTAAGGGGGGGGGGGGCTCAAATATAAACAAGGGTAGTCTTTCAAACTTCCTGAAAAGGTTGCGGAAGCTATGTCTGAGATTTAATGTACTTAATATTTCTTGTTAACGTTCGGGTGAACTGCTGATCCATGCCGAGTTTCTCACGACTTTTGTAGAAGGACACACTATCTTTAAATGTTGACACAATCGTTGACTCTATATTTAAAGAAAGGAGTACCGGTTTGTTCATACAGTCATGCTTCCTCTTTCTGGGTGCCTGTTTTCGGGGTGATATACATTTTATTCAAGCCCTGTCCCCATGTGGACCCATGTTCTTGTACAGGTGTACCTCCCTGCTCTAAGTGCCTCTAATGGATTTCAAACATTAGCAGGAAGGACCTGGTAGGACCTGTTTCAGTGCTACTATAAATGATATTCCTCTCCAGGTTTCCCCTCCCCGCGCCCCCCTCCCTCCTTCATTGGCCAGGGCATCAGCTTATCCAACCCTAGTCTCATTTCCAGATTGTTTATTGTTTATTTTTTATATGTGTCTATTAGTATCGCTCTTTATTTTTGTGTTATTGTGCTGGTGGAAAGCAAATTTCCATGATTTTGGACTGAATAAAATGTCTTGTATCTTGTATCTTATTGGGCATTCTACACCAAAGTATTCAATAACGGGGTCTGGCTGCAGTAGACTAATCATTCTCAATATCTTCTTTGGCTCTAGCCTAGGTAGTAGGCTGTGAGGTGCATTGACACAACCCAGTTTGTCAACAACTACGTCTGGTAAGACAGACTACGCCCTAATGACGTCATAGCTCCTCTGGCTTCTTCCCCTCTAGGAAAGGAAGAGAGGATGGGATTGGGGCATTATAGTCTGTGTTACCAGACCTAGTTGTTGACAGACTGGGTTGTGTCCATGCACCTCACAGCCTACTTCCTAGGCTAGAGCCAAAGAAGATATTGAGAATGGTTAGTCTACTGCAGCCAGACCCCGTTATTGACCTGTAGGCTACTTTGGCTCCAGACAGAGAAACGAGGAAAATGAAAGAGTGACTAGTCTTAGAATATTAGACCTTAATTTTTAGTTTGGATCAGAAATGTCCAAGAACCTGGGAGCTAGGCTAATCCAAGCATCATTTCATGTTGTAATGTGAAACATGGCTGGCACTCTCATCAGGTGATCACATTAATGGTTGAACTCTTGGTATCTTGGAGATGTGTCTGGTGTACTTTAGTGCCTGCACGTAGCGGTTATGATGCGGTTCATTGCTCAGACGTAAGTAATGTCGTCTAAACTTACTTCCCGGCATATGGGTGAGCTGAGGACAGGCTTGCGGTCTGTTTCACATTGTAGCAGTATGCTGCTCCCACTTTTAGTTATAAATGCTACATTGTATATCTAGTGGGCCATTCATATGGTTTCTGCAGTCAAGGGAAGCATTGGTCTGTTAACATAGTGTGCTGCTCCCACTTATACATAGTTATGCTACATTGTTATATTGGGCCATTCACATTGTTTCTGCAGTCAAGGGAAGCATTGAATTGTCTTAACATATCACATGACACAATGTGCTTCTTTACCATGGTGGGATGAAAGTGGCATGTAAACTGCAGGTAGAAAGCAGCAGAAGACTGCTTTGGTGTGAATGCACCATTACAGAAAGTCAATATGAGAGGTGTTCACACTTAAAATTATTTAAGAAAGAACATATTGCAGTTCATAATGATATAAAGGCTCTTATGTAGTGCTTTATACCATAGAGTCCCTATGGAATCGACAAAGCATAATATTCGGTTTTGAGGAAATAATCTTTGATAATTGATCAAGCTTTCTCTTTTCATACCACGAAAATAGTCAAATCTCAATGGAAACTAGTTAGATTTACATTTATTTTACGGGAGTAATGGTACCTCTGACCTTAAAATGTCACAGTCGGTATCGCAAAGATACATGCTAAATATATGCAAACTTGCATGTAGTTTGCAGATGTTTGTAAAAGGGACGAGCCATCTTTAAAGGTGGATGACATGAACATTGTACCATTACATTTTATCGCCTGAAATATACTTTCTAAGGACTGACGTGACCTTGCATAATATGCATGTGCACATGTCCATGTGTGTGCATGATTCATTTCTCTGCCTCTGTTCCCTGTCATGGTAGCCCTGTAATACCCTGGGGATGACCATTACTTGCTTGCTTGCTTGCCAGTGAGAGCGAGAGTCTGGCTTAGCAGGAATTGAATGGCCCATCATGACCTAATAATGCCCATCTCGTTATGGCAGTGTATTTTTAAATTCTGGCTGATTAGTCAGATCCAGACAGAATTATCCATGTTATGTACATACTGTAGACTTGATTCAACACTCTGTCACAGTTTTATTGATGCCATCAGCTAGAACTGTATGACTGTAGGTAGTTTGGACTGCAGTGGAAATTGATTGTAAAAGTAAGTTTCATTCCTGGTATGGAGTCTACACATTATCTATCTTGCGCTGAATTTAACATGCACTTTTTTGAGGCAGAACAATTGTTTAGATGAGGGGGGGGGGGGGTGGAATGTTGCATATCAATTAATAATTGATCGTGACTAAAGGTATGAATCACCATGGATTTGACATTCATTTGCTAATAAAGCGGTTCATGTGAGCTTAGTCACTTTCATATTTTCATAGCAATGCTATGATATATCACTGTGATATATTAGATTAGTTGAAATCATACTGAAAAAAGTATAATGTAGATTAGAGCATACAGCGGATCTAGAAGACAATAGATGGCTTACATGTAATGCATTACAATGTATAAAAACACGAGGTAATTGCAAAAAATGTAATTACTTCTTAGTAACTTTAGTCTTTACTATCAACTCATGAAATAAACATACGGAACATTGTCATGGACATATAGAGAGGGAATGGCATCTAAAATGTCACTTAGAAAGAGAGCATGGTCATCCGCTACTGGTAATTACATGTAGCTTTTACGATAAATGTGCAATTATGAATGTACACCATGGTAAAGTGTACAACGTCTCTGAATTCCCATAAATACAGTACATGTACAAATGTGTACATGTAGCTATTACTGTCAGCTGATCGCAAAAGACGTGATGTGGGTGAGTAGTTGTCATATCAGAATTCAATCTCGCGCCAATTTGCATATATTCTGCGTCAAGCGTGATCCCACGCCGAGCCGCAAGGATTGCATCACTAGGGCAGCTATTAGCTGGCGCGCTATAAATAGTGGCTGGCTGCGGAGCCGAGATGGGCACTAGGTTCAGAGTTTGAGGATGAGTCTTGGGTGTGGGTGGTGCATGATCCATTCGTATAAAGCTCTTATGATGTGTTTATCCATCTGGATAAATACCCAGGCTGTGTGTGTGTGGGAGGGGGGGGGAGGGGAAGCATGGCCATCTTTGATTTAATTTGAGATAAACGGCCCCAGAATCTAGGTTGATATATTTTGAAATGCATTTAAGGGTTCCTTTGCATATAGATTGAGTCAAAATTTAGATGTCATTGAAGATGATTTAACTCAAGTAATGTGGACCCACTTCATTCTAATATCATTTTAATCTGATGTCATCAGGGTATATTTGGCTACTTGCAATACTCTGAAATATTTTTAGACCTAGAAAAATATGACACCACTTAAAATGTTCACAAATTGTTAAAAATAAATTTTGTTGCCGTTGAAGTGGAATGCATTTGATTGTAAGTTCTTATCTCCTTTGTTTTCTCCATTTTTACTTCTCTTTTCTTTCTCTTGATATTTGTGTTTATTCATCTTCTTCTACTCCTCCTCCACCCCCTTCTTTTCCACGATCTTTTAATTGAAATTATTCTTTTTCTTGTCCTAATGGTGCATATTGTGCTCCTGATATAATTGTTGGTGTAACCATTCATTGCGATTGCTTTTACCATCATCAGAGTGACCATTTAATGTTTAGCATTCAAGCATGTCACCTATGACAAACAAGTCGTACAATGTAAACCCAGTAAATACCATCAAATCTTACACCAAGGAGTATTACTAAGCATTTCCCTCTTCATCTTTTATTCTATTTTTTTTACCAGAAATTCTTGTTCTTCTTCCCCTGGTGATGAGTATTGTGAGATATCATTCCATATGAAAACCGCATTTCTTTAGTGATGTGTAAAGTATGTAAACCAAATGCATGCCCAGCCACCTATGTTGGTATTACAGGGCATGGATGGTTGTGCATCACTCCCCCCCCCCCCCCCCCCCCCCCCCCCAGAGTGCTGGTTGCCATTGGACGATGTGTGATGTCATACAGTAACTGTCTCCGCATGAGGCCACCTTTGCAATGCTGGCGGAATTTGATGCTGTGCGCCAACATGAGGACTGTGTGTGTGTGTGTGTGTGTGTGTGTGTGTGTGTGTGTGTGTGTATATTCATACACTATACAAGGCTCCACTCAGTGTGTGTGTGTGTGTGTATATAGGGGTGTCTTACAGTAAGCATGCTCCATGTCCACGTCCATGTGTATGCTGCACACCTGCAGTGTTAAATGGAAGACCATTGCAGAGGGATGCGTTGGGTTGGGGAGATGGATCTATTAGCTTTCTTTGAGAGATGGAATTGAGCATTATCGTTGCAATTTAATTCTTTTCTACACATGACGGAATCTTCTACATTTTATCTGTTCCATTCATGAACATGATAATCCCAATAACTTAAAATTTGTTTATTTGTTTAATCAATGCTTGTACAGCAATGTATCCATACCACCCAGGATACATGTAATAACAATCAAGAAACATGTAACTACATTTGTATGCATGGAGTTCTGATATTGGTATCTATTTAGGGTCATGAAAGTGGAACCATAAATATGTCAGACATCAGCCATGCTTAAAAACAGTGTTTCTAAGTACTAAAAGTACCATACACTGTACATAAATGTTGAATGTGCTTACATACATGTAGCAATTCCTACATGTATACATATACATTACTTCTCTTGTTTTGAAATGTACACATCTTTTGTGCTACTACTGACAAGGTCATTTCGCTCTTTAATTTACTGATAATACAAATATGTAAGCAGTGTAACAACATGTACATGTATCTGTGTTGAATATTAGAAGAATACAAAGTAAAGGAAGACGATCTCTCATCTCATATTTTGGATGTCATTAGCACACACCAGCACACACACACACACACACACACACACACGCTTACACCACTGGATGAAATCATATCCATCATTCACAATCTCAAGTTTCAGCTTGCTCAATACTGAGAGGATGAGATGATAGACAGCAAGGATAGGAGAGATAAAGAAGTAGACAGAGAGAGAGAGGGAGAGAGAGAGAGAGAGAGAGAGAGAGAGAGAGAGAGAGAGAGAAAGGAATGAGGGAAAACGCAAAATCTGTAATAACCTCTCCTCCACCTACTGTCTTTATCATCGCCGGGGGCAACAAGCAGAGCATGTCTTGAACTTTCACGAACTTCCCCTCCCCAATTTACCCCCATAACGCCCATCTATGCTGAGGAGAGCAGAGCGGATGAGGGAGAGAGAGAATGAGGGAGATGGACAGAGAGAGATAGGGACTGAAGGCATTTCTCACAAAGTACCCCATCCATCACACCAGGGACCGAACTGCAAATAGACGATTTGGAAAGAGGAGACAGATAATGAATTGCAGTTGTCTGTGGGATGACAGTCAAAGCCAGTCTGTCACTGGATACCAGAGATCTGTGCCAGTAATATTCAACACACTGAAGAGGCTGATGGATGGGGGAGGTCTAATGACTGCTCATATTTAGAACAATGTGTATTTGTTATCCCTCACAATGTACTCAAATTCCATGAATTATGTTAAGGAAACATTAGCTCGATCAGATGGTTTACACTCCTTGGCTCAAGCGTTTAACATGGAACAATAGGTATTCCCCTCACAAGAAAGTTGAATTAAATGGTATGTGTGTGTGTGTGTGTGTGTGTGTGTGTGTGTGTGTGTGTGTGTGTGTGTGTGTGTGTGTGTGTGTGTGTGTGTGTGTGTGTGTGTGTGTGTGTGTGTCAGCAGATTGTGTGTATTGTGTACCTGTTTTTAGTTTCATTACATCTACCTTAATTTTAAACATACATGTACTTTCACATATAATGTGGCTGAAAATGTTATTATGTAATCTGTGTTTTAGTGTACATGTACAATGTAATCATTAAACATACTTTTATGTTTATATTATACAGCATAAAGTACTTGAATAATGAACAAACTAGTTGATGGCATTCCACCTATTAAAAAGGATCCCTAGCATTGGCACTTGGCAGAAGTGGCCTTTGATGAAGTTGCCCCCAGGGCCTGTTTAGTATGCAGTGTGAGTCATCTAATTTGGATGTGAACACACAACACACACAGGTACCCACCAGTCTATGGAGCCAAGGTCAGGTAGAATGGCACAGGGCCTCACCAGGGCTGGAATACTGTACCCTGGTAACAGGAGAGATAGAGCAACTCCATCTTAACTCCTTAGGGGCGTCTATATTAGCCCGATGTGGCGAAATAGCTAGCTACACTCCATCTCAAAGGAATTGGCATAGGGAAATGGAAAGAGTGAAAGGGAAGGAGCCGCAGTTTTAAACCACAGTATATTTTGTCCAGTTCAGCATGAAACACAATGCTTTTGCCTAAAAAGGAGCATGTTTCATGCTGAAGTGGACAAGATATACCGCGGTTTAAAACTGTGGCTCCTTCCCTTTCTTCCCTTTCCCTTTCCCTATGCCCATTTCTTTGAGCTGTAGTGTAGATCAAATAGCTAGCCAGATCATGAAATAGCTAGACAGATCATGAAATAGCTAGTTTCAACCTGTGATTGTGTGTGAATGCAAACATTTCAGTTATAAGTGAGGTCTCGACTGTGGTCAAAAGATCACTAATACTAGTGTAATTTTTGGTGAATAACCCCAGTCTTTGAGTCAAGACATGCTCAATATATCCATATAAAGATCATGGTGCTTGTGGGATTTGTTGAACATGTGTGTGAATACATTTGGACAAATTTGGATGTAAAATTTGTGTGTATCAGATATTTAATTCAACACAACAATGACCATTGTGCATCACACCTGCCAGTCAACTAGAGTCTGCCGTTACAGTGTCATTAATAGTGCATGATGCTTCTGGCAGAAAAGAAGTTGTGGGTTGACATGTATGATGTGTGATGCAGAATGGTCATTGTTGTGCCTAGGGGGTCGTTTCACCAAGCTGTTCGTAAGCTACGAACGACTTTGCGAACGTCTGGTGATCCCTTCCTCTTTTAGCATATTGGGAGTTAATTTCCAACAATCTTAATAAGATTTGACAACTCATAAGCTTTGTACATGTATTTAGACAAAGTCTTGCTAACAATAAGAGTTTTTATTTATAAACATCAGATTTGAACTTAAGCTGATGGGAATCAAAATCATTGAGAATGTGATTTAGCACAAGAAGGGATCACCAGTAGTTTGTAAAGTTGTTCGTAGCTTACGAAGAGCTTGGTGAAACACCCCCCTGGATTGATAATCCCATACACACATTTTTAACTACAAATTTGTCCATGAATGAAAATATCATTAAATATTCACTGGATTATTACAGGAAGAGTAATCTACTGTATGAAATGTCACAAAATCCTTTTCTGCAAAATTTGACAACACTTGACTTTATGTTATTTCATTTCTAGCTTGATTCAAGTTGTAACGTTTGTAACAAAAAAAAATTAAATGTCAAAATAAGTTCTAACACCTCGTACAATACCTTTTAAATATATCATTCCCTAATCCCAAGATTAGAAATAGCACCAAATTATAGATTGAGTATCCCTTTTTGAGAGCCTGTTCGGGTCATTTATATTTTGAAGTGGGCTAGAAAATCATGTCAGAAGCGTGGGGAACTTCAATGTTTTAATATACAATCATAAACTGAGTACAGCGGACTATTCAGCATTAGTTTCTGCATGAATATTGCAATTCTTGCCTGAGCATGTACACGTGCCTGTGGTATCACCTGCATATTCTGTGGCATCAAGATACTACGCAGTAGAGGATAGTGTGTTCCTAACAAGCTCTCTTCAAGCACACGTGGTGCAGTCTCATTGCTGCAGTGTACCCGTTTCCCTGACCTATACTGGCATGCTTGGTCTTTGTTATTTAGCGCATCATGCGAGGAGTGCAGCGGTAAAGGTTGCAATACGCCCACTTCAACGAGGGGCTGTAGGCAAGGCGTACTCCTCATCAATACATGTACAGACACTGAGACACAACCAGCTGAAAAACCACCCACAGTTTATGAGATGAACCGGGCGTACCGTACTCCTGAATGTCATATTTTGCAGGAGGCTTTGAAACTCGGCCGCATAATAGTTTTCAGGGGTGGATGATAGACATTTTGGAAATGGCTGGTTAATGAAAAGCAGGTTGTAATGACACGTTTGATGAGAGTTTGGATCTAGTTTGGATCGGGATGATGGAGCGGCTGACGTTGTGTGGGAGAAAACAAATCCGTGCTGATTAGGAATAAAAAGGAAGAAGGGTACGTGGAGTATATGAAGGGAAGGATAGAGTTTGATTAAGTGTTAAGAATATGGAATGGGAGAGAAACTATACACATACACTGCATCACATAAATAGGACAGAAAATATGGCCGTGAAGTTTAGGACAGATATAATCCTACAGAAAGAAGTAGAACAGAATGATGTCAGTTGTAAAAATAAAACTACAATCATAAGCTATATTTAACCTTTATGTTGCAAATTGATAAATTATAATTTTAGATTGCATTGAACTAGATTTTTTTAGTCAGTGTTTCACTTACTAGTATTTGTGTAATGTGTAGTTTGGAATGGGGTGACAGTGGTGGTGGTGGGGGGGGGGGGCATTGATTAGGATTTTAGTCCATTTCTTTCATCTCTATTTAGTCTACAGTCAAAGTACATCGTGCATACATTGATGAGGGCACAGCTTACATAGAAATAATAATGGCAATCAATATAGCAAATGTGCAGTATTTTCAGTATTATCATTCAGCAGTACATATGAAACTCATGTGAACTCATGGTTACAAACTTATGGTTACAAAGTGCACACTATACAAGATTCATGTCTAGACCTGTACAATCCTATGAAAGGAAGTTTTTTTTTTCCTTCCCCATCACAAGTATGTTTCAAGTAAGGGTAAAGAAAAGAAATGGTGAGGATCATATGGGCAAGTTCACGACAGATTCAGAGTGTTTGGATAATCACGATATTAGGCTTGAAAATAGCCCCACAGATACAGGATGTTTCACAAGAATTTATCCCGTATAAACATTTCTCCTTCCTCTTTCTCTTCCTCCATTCTCTTCCTCCAGTCTGATATCACGAATGTTGGTGCGCGAGCCCACAAGCCGCATGACGCTGAGGGAGATCGAGAACAACCCCTGGCTCCAGGAGGGCCGCCGAACCCGACGCCCATCAGACCCCATCATCACCAGGGAACAGATCTCAGAGCAACTCCACAACACCATCCTAGACATCATGCTCAACGGCAAGCTAGCAGACAGAACAGCCATTCTAGAGTGAGTCTGGATTTGTTTGAATTTTGTTAAGAACATTGAGCATAATAATATACTAATGTAAGAGTCTGGCCTGTTTTGGGTAGCGTGGGCTTTCCAGGGCAGCTCTCAACTAGAAATGTATATTAGTAGACGCAGGTGACGATAAAGAAGATGACTACCAGTACACAAATTATTAACGTTCGGTATCCTTTATTATACAAGAATATGTGCAGTACAGTCAGTGATGATTATGAATACAACTATAACGAGACATACTTTTGGACAAGTATAAGGTGATCTGCATTGGCAAATTCATGCACAGACATGGGCTGGTAAATGCACAGTGACACAATGGACCTTCAATTGTGACATCATCTATTCATAAGAAATCAGAGACACCACTCAAGATAGCTCATAGTGCACCTACAATATACTAACATTTCAGGGACTTGCCTAAATGGTCACATGTGTATGCTAACAACATGTAATTAATAGTCATGTAATATAAAGGGAGGAGAGGAGTAAAACTGGGAAAGAAAATCTCAAAGAGATTGACAAAGTGAGGGATAAAACAGAAGAAGGTGGCAAAATAAACATTGCAAAAGGAATAAAAACGAGACATACACTGTACTTGTGGACAGATATAAGGTGGTCTGCATTGGCAAATTTGTGCACAGACATGGGATGGTAAATGCACGATGACACAATGGACCTTCCATGGTGACACCATCTATTCATTACAAATCAGAGGCAGCACGCACGAAAAAGACTTGCCTAATTGGTCACATTTATGTGCTTACAACATGTAAGTCGTCATGTTATTTCATGATTTGCAATAAAGTGCCCCTCCCATTGACATAACACGTCCGTACATCTGATTTTTTACATTAATGCGTATAGTGGAATTTACACCAAGAAGACATCATCAAAATGAAACACAAAGGCACCTCCTACCATAGAGCAAGGTCTCAGCTAAAACGTACTGAAATTTTGGAGAAAATTGATAAAGGATTACTGACATACGCAAAAACAAGTAACAAAGCTTATGACGTGATACATGAAAATTCTTTTTTTTTTTATTCATATGGCAATATGATGATGTCACGATATACTTGAGGACATAATGAGACATGAAATCACATCTACATTTCATAATCTTTCAGAATATGAAACAAAAATTGGGGGTCACCAGCCATTCTGAGAAGCTATGGCTTAAAGATAAGTCATGTTTTTTGCAATATTTGCACACAAAAACGTATTGGTGCGCGCACAGACTATCAAATTTGACGCACCTGCACGATGTTGTTATTGCATGGAAATGGCTCAAAATTGCAGGATGTGATGTATGTAGTGTCAGAAACATGAAACCTTCCAAAAAAAAACAGAGTTTTGACGCTGCGCTCACGTCATGCACGAAAAAACATGGAAACGCGCACACACGCGCATAATTTTTGAAATGCTTGAAGTGGCCTGAGACATTTGCAAAACAATTTCTAATTGTTTTGGAGCATTTTAAAATTTTGCATGCACGTTATTGCACTAACGTACACATACGCGCGCTTTTTATTAGTTGAAAATAATTGTCTGATCATTAATTTTATGCATGTTAAATTTCATTACATATAAATGATTACTTCTAGAGCTACATGAGGTAATAGGTTTTCATTAAACTGCTCGTAGATGACGTCACGACAAAGTCATGACCTTGAAAATGTTGCTGTGATAAGTTCACATGTACATATATACATTTGATACATATGATAAAACATGGCTTATGCATTGTTGAGATATACTGTACATATCACAAAAAAGTGGGGTGCATTAAATAAAAATAGATATTAAAGAAAGAAAATTCTAAAGAAATTAAAAGGTGATCAATTAATTACGACAGACCACGTAAGGGCATTGAAAATATACAGAGAAATCATATGTCGGTACCTTACGGTTTAGGTATTCATAAGCTCACATTTTATGATATTATTTAAGTTTCAATAAAAGAAGACACATGAAAGCAACACATAAGTGAAGGTTTGACGAAAATTGGTTAAAGGAAACGAAAATTAGATTTTAAAGTTTTGATTTTGTGAGGTCACATGCGAGGTGCTCTCCCATATGTTGTGTACAGAATCATTCCATAAATTGCTCTTTTTCTGTTTTTGACGATTTTTTTTCTCTTCATACAGGTATGTGTGTAAAATCATATTTCTAATGACGTATCAAATGCACAGGTAACAGGATGCATATCTTTTTGAAGAAAAAAAATTGTACATAACATGTGGAAGATCACTTTGCATGTGACGTCAAAAAATCAAACTTTAAAGAATCATAACTTTCTTATCCTTTGACCGATTTTCGTCAAACCTTGTTTCTTTTATGTGTCTCCTTTTATAGAAACTAAAATAATTGTAACGGGAATATCACTAGGATTGCATTGTTAACAGAATACAAAAGATTTCCACCTTTCTTAATAGTTCGTGCACATTTACTGTAATTTTTTTCTAGGTAGGCGGTCAATAAATGGATACAGGGGACTTCAGCAGAACTATGGGAAGAGTAGTTGACCGAAAGCAACTCAACATAGGGCATGTTTATCATCTTTTCAGAATTTGAAACGCGTTTCCAAAGGCCTTTACGAACGCGTTTATCAACTCAATCGCCCAAGTCGAAAACCGGCCTTGTCACTGGGCAGCTCTACTGCACCGTTACACGTGCACTGTGGTACAATAGTGTGCGATCGATGTGTTTACTTGGCGTGGCGCGCGTGTTTTCAAAAATCGGAAACACATGGTTTAAAGTCGTTTCAAAACAGTTTTGCGTTTATCTTGCTTCTCTAAACGCGTTTCTGGCTCAAACGTGTTTAGGATCGCACAAATTTGCGTGCTTCAAAACAGCTTTCCGAACCCCATAATCAAAACACCTTTTGCGTTTATCAACTCCCTGAAACGCAGGTTTGGAAACCTTGATTCTACCAAAAAAAGAGTTGATAAATACGCCCATAGACACATGTTGGAAGTAGAATATCTAGTTTCAGTTCTTAAATTATTTTCAACTAAAATTCCCGTTCTAAACCAAATCAGCAGTAAAGATAGTCCTCATTATGGTCTTCATAAAATTTGCAGAAAGAGCTAATCTTTTGGATAATTCACATTAAACTTGTGCATTAAATGGAATCATACCACGGACCACGTAAATATCATTCACCATCTTTTTATGATTGCAAGTGCACACGTTATTATAACCCATCCAATACAAGCAATAAGCTTTGGAGAATTGTTGCCACTGGCAATGTCATGTTGGTTGACCTGAACAGAGTCATCAGCTGTTTGAGAAAAAGTGTGTCCAAGAATGTGAATACAGCTTTCAAAGTGCTCAGATGGAAAAGGTCCTCGTGTTCCATTTGCTTCTAGAGTATCGAGGGGAACTGGTGGAACCGTGGAGGTGTTGTTGAGGATGGTGTCACCGCAGCACTCTCCACTTCCTTCCTCTCCATCTAAGAAGGACGTTTCTTCAGTGGCTAGATCGGTCTGATGTTGCTGATCCTCTTCACCATGCAACGTTCCCTGATCCCTGGCCAACAAGCTTGTTGTATGATTCGATGTGTTACCGAAGGGTCTGATTTGAACGAGCAGGTTGATTGTTAAAATGTAGTTTTGGAAGAGCGCTTTGCAGCTCACATGAATGGGCAGCTCTAAACGGTTAGGATCCTTTGGCCTACGTGGATGGAGGGTTAGCACTTCACCTGCGACTGTAGCGGGTACACTTTCTGGAATGTTAGCGAGAGTCCAAGAAATGATCGGCGGGGGATCGGAATAGGCAGGACAAGTAACATTTATCGATATCGCAGTGTATTGGCAGGTTTGGGGCTCCTGCAAGACTAGGGGGCACACTAAGGAATCAGCTGTTAGCGAGGACAATTCCATTCCAGAGACGCGAGGTGGCGAAACGCAAAAGCAGTCTTTGCAGGTGACGCGAGACGCTGTGAAACACAGCCAGCGCAATTCACAGTCGCACTCTAGAGGGTTTCCACCAAGATGCATGGCGACCTGTCCGGTGATACTGTAGTCAGATAACTTATCCAGAGAAGCAATTTTATTATTTTGAAGGTATATTGAATGGAGGTGTCTAATATTTTGGAAAAAATCAGCAGGAATGTAATTGATCAAGTTGTCCCCAAGATACAAAAACTCGAGAGTATGTCCAGCACCAAAAAAAGCAAAGCTATCGACCTCAACTAAATTATTGCCTGTTAAGAGAAGTGTCGAGATTTTTGGAGTATATTTTTGGAAGTCGTATCTTCCAAGGGCATGGATTTGATTGTACTGCATGGATAACACTTTACATTTAGGGAGGAAAACAAGAGGTAGCGACGTGAATGCATTGTGATCCAGGCTAAGTAGTTTTATGGACAGTAAATGCAAAACAGTGGACGTGCCATTTGCCATGCACGGTAAGATGTGGGAGATTCTATTCAGATTCAAAATCGCATCATCAGCGCTCACTCTCGCAATAATTTCTGAAAGCATATGGCAGGATAGTCTGGTATCATCTAGACGTAAATTGTAGAATATGGGAAAATCGCTGGTCATCGGAAGTGAAATGTTTGTGAGAGGGTTTCCAGAAAGTTGCAATGATTGGATGCTCCTAGACGTATTTCTTGTTAAGTTCAGAGAAACAATGTCATTATAACTCACATCAAGAGATAAACAAACACTTGGTGACCTTGTCATTGATAGGACGCTGTCGTCAAATTTGACTAATGCATTGTGGGAGACGTTCAATGTAAACCGTGAAGAGTATATTTTGATTGTTAGAGGAACTTGGATATGATTAGCAGCTAATGTCAATAAGCGGAGGAAGGTATTGTTTCGGAAAGTATCCGGATGTAAATGTACAATTTTGTTTCTGTTGGCATGGAATTCTTGAAGCGAAACAAGAGGATGCACAAATGATATGCTGGTCAAAAGGTTGTCATTGAGACCTACAACCTGCAGATCTTCTGCTTTCTCCACAAATGCATTATGGGTGATATATTCAATACAATTGTGTGAGAGTGAAAGGAGCCGCAAAGAGGGTAAGGTCGGAAAGAAGTCCAATCCTTCAATCTTATTATCAGAGAGATGGAGAAAACGTAGCCTCGGCAAATTACGTAAGTGACCTTTAGTTATGTTGGTTATGTTATTGTGGGAGAGATTAAGAACAACCAATCTCGTCAGGCCTGTGAAAGGCCAGAGATTGGTAATCCTATTCATATAAAGTTCGAGATTGCGCAGCTTTCTCATATGTGAAAATGTATCATTATCAATGTGTTCAATGGTGTTGTAGGACAGGTCTAACTTCTGCAACCTAGAGAAAGGTTCAAGTTTGTACAGTCTGTTTATTCCATTCAACCAGGCGTACAAGTTTACCAAGTTAATCTGTTCATGAAGAAAGTCTCCCAGAGATGGCAGATCTAGTCTGTTCTGGTGAAAAAAAATTGTGTCTCCAAAAAAGGAACCGCCAAACACTTTCAGATTATTATTGGACAGATATATGACTTTCACTGGAATACTGTGAAAAGCGTTTTTCTCTATCATCATTATATTGTTTTCCTTTAATGATAAAACTAATAATTTATCCATGCCGCGTAATACGGGAATCTTTTTGATATCGTTTCCATTCATGTTTAAAAACTCTAAATTTCGCATCGACTGCAAATCAACGGACTCTAGTACTTTTATTCTGTTCTTTTCTAGTGAGAGCGACTTCAATTTATTCGGGGTCTGGATGAAGGATGTAGTATCAATTTTATTGGAATCAAGCCTTAAGATTTCTAACGATGGAACATTATTGAGAAATGAAGGAGATATTTTGCGTATTTCATTTTTCTGCATTGAAAGTTCAACCACATTTGGTAGGACAGGAAATGTATTTATTGACCCGAGATTCAAGCCAGATATATGCAACCTTCCCCGAATTGATGATAGACCATTTAAATTCATGAGTTCTTGTGAAGTAATCGAATTGTCATTCAGTGATAGCAGCCAAAGTCTTCGATGAGAAGGCGTCAGTCCATCAGCAAGCCATTTGATATCACCGAGGCCCGTGTTACAGAAAGTGAGTACTTGGAGTTGTGTAGCACTCTGTAGCACACCGCCGTCAACAGACAACAGTCTGTTGTCGTCGAGCCCTAGCCATTCTAGCGCTGGTAATAATCCAAGATCTGGAAGATGAGCGATTCGATTGTGGCATAATCCTAATGCTTTTAGGACTTGAAACCCATCAAAAGCATGTTCAGCGATGTAGTTGATGTAGTTATAATTGAGATAAAGTCGTCTGAGGACGGTTGGGAAAAGTCCAGTAGTGATACGACAAATCCGATTCACAGATGCTGACAGAATCTCGAGTTTAGGGGATGGGAAGGGCATTCCCTCTGCAGGGTCCAAGTCGTTTTCCATGATGTAAAGTAGGGTCAGTGTGTCAGGTAGGAAGAACAGAGAGCACTTGGACAGCATGTTACCATTCAGGTTTAATGAAGTAAGCCTCCAAAGTGTCACAAATGCATCTCTTTCAATATGACTGATGAAGTTGTTTTGGAGGGAGATGAGGGACACACCATCGAGGCCGTCGAAGGAGCCGTTTTTAATCTTGGAGATTCGGTTGTCATCAAGCAACAGGCTAGTGGCAAAGACGGGCGTTTCGTTACGTTCCACTCGGAATAGCGGCACCTCTTGGAGATTATCCCGAGTGCATTCCAACACGCCTGTATCACATTGGCACACATCTCTACAAACTAGAGCTGTAATTGACTGGCAATCCCTCACAGCAATGTGCAGGAAGATGAATGAGAGTAGCACTCTCCAGACGACCCTCAGAGTTTGCCAAGACGTCTTCATCTTTGTGTGTGGAAGGCATGCGTAGCTCCACTATAGCGTGATGTCTTTGCTTCTAAGATTTGAAATGAGATGTTGTCGCAAGACACGCTGAGCAGCATACTGCAGAGATGATACAAGCCTTTTCGGACGGGGTAGATTTATAAAGTACGTCATCCTCATCAACTGATCTGGTGTTGAAGTAGGGGAAAAAACGTGATGATGCGAGTTAGAGGAAGGCTTCACATACGTCAAGAATAAAGCACGTCATATGAAGTCATACATGAGTTATGATCATAGGTTATTCATTGCTGAGTTTGTGAGGGGTCAGATCGCTCATAGCATAATGAAAGATAACACTATATTTATTTAGACACGTAGCATGGTGATATTCCACAACGTATTTGTTATATTCAACTTTTATGAGGGTTATTTTTTTATGGCAATTTTGACCAAAGTTCCCAAGTTACTTAATATGTCAGCAATTGCAAGCAAATTCAACATAGAAATTCATGAAAATGCTACATTTCAGATGCAAAGAAGTACGGAGCTCAAAAAACCTGATCGATCTTTTCATTTTGCATTGATTCCTCCGGCACGCATTCGGTACATGATTCTACTTGTTGTTTTGACACTGCCCACGGTGATTGGGCTGACCCGCCCATATAGTAAAGCACTACACTATAGCTCAAAGGAATTGGCAAAGGGAAAGGGATAAAAGGGAAGGACCCGCAGTTTTAAACCATGGTGTATTTTGTCCAGTTCAGCATGAAACACGATGCTTTTTAGGCTAAAGCATCGTGTTTCATGCTGACAAATGCTGGACAAAATATACCGCGGCTTAAAACTGGCTCCTTCCCTTTCTTCCCCACCTTTCCCTATGTCAATTTCTTTGAGCTGGAGTGTATATGGTCAAGATGGGCAAGCAAACCTTGGAAGGCCTTAATTTGATCTTAGTGTGGTTTCAACTCTCTAATAGGAAAAGAGAAAACAAAGGATTCTATTTATAACTTCAGTATGGTTTCAGCCCTACAGCAAGAAAACATAGAAAAAAAGGCAATCAATGACACACACACACACACACACACACACACATATATTAGCAGGCACAATGATTAATATAGCGTAATATAATTGACAATTTGTCTTCCAAATTCGTCAATGTTTGCATAATTAAAACATTCACACTTTTCTTATTAGTAGTCCGATTTTTCTTCAAACGCTTCTTGTTCTGCTTCTCAGATTTTTCTGCTATTAGTGAGTGCAACTTAACTGTTGATTGACATCCCCTTTTAATGAAATGAGAAAACGTTTTCATATGAAATAAACCTACATGTATATAATTAATGTGGATGTGAGTGTATGCATATAAAAACGAAAGAAATGTACACATATTAGATACACACCAGCTCAAAGGAATTGGCATAGGGAAAGGGAGGGAAGAAAGGGAAGGAGCGGCAGTTTTAAACCGCGGTATATTTTGTCCAGTTCAGCATGAAACATGATGCTTTAGCCTAAAAAGCATCGTGTTTCATGCTGAACTGGACAAAATATACCGTGGTTTAAAACTGCGTGTCCTTCCCTTTCTTCCCTTTCCCTTTGCCAATTCCTTTGAGCTATAGTGTAGTGCTTTACTATATGGTACGGGTCAGCCCAATCACCGTGGGCGGTGTCAAAACAACAAGACTCCTTCCCTTTCTTCCCTTTCCCTTTCCCTACCAATTCCTTTGAGCTGGAGTGTACATGTTTCCTATGACTTATGACATGGAGGCAAATTCTGTTCTAAATGGAACATTAATTTGACGAGACGAGACAGTTTCACTTTTTCAAAAAGGGCCTTAATAATTGTGTTAGCGGGGCATGAAGTGCGTCAGGGTAAAATGTACATTCTCACTAATAATCTTTTGGTATTGAGAATGGAGTTACATAGGATAGTTAGATAACAAGTCAAATATCATTGTTGAATATTTTTTATTTGTTCTCATTATAGTGCAAAATTATTCTTTATATCGCTTTTTATCTAACTAATTTTTGCCGGTGCTATATTTCAGCAGTTGTAAATGAAGTAACGATCCTACACATACCAGGAACCGAACAGGGGGTCGCGCGTTCTTAAGTCAGCCTCCTAACCAATTCATCCACAAATCTTTCCATTCACTTAACATGTAATGCACAACAAGGCTTATAATGATTTAGAAATCAATATTCAAGCTGAAATTTTGCCATGATCTCGACAAAGTAGACTCAGCTACAACATACTCAAGAGTAAAATCCTCAAACATAAGTGAGATACAGCTCCTAGGAGCTTGCCATGTCATTTCATGATTTTAAATAAATACCCCTTCCACTGACATACAGTTGGCAGCAAAATTATTCAACCCCCCCCCCCCCCCCCCATTTTTTACATTCTGTCATAATGAATAATATTGCAGCAGCAGATTGCTACTAAACCATTAAGATAGTTAGCAGACAGTTAATTACTAAAGAATACCGGAGAAAAAAAATCAAATTTTACTGCATAGGTCATCTGAAATTGCAATTTGCGCCCAAAAAGCATGTTGCAAAATTATTCAACCCCCTATTTTACACACACGAAACGAATGCACAAATAATGACAATTTCACAGCCAGTGCATATATTCTGAGGTGAATGCTGATTTTATTTATCCTCCACCTGAAACTGGAACCTTTATATGCACAACTAACAAGTTGTAACATTATTCAACCCAGATGGGTGTGTCTTTTAGTACTTTGTGCAGCATCCATATGCTGCAATGTCCTCCTGCAGACGAGATGAATAACCTCTCACAAGCTTCTCACAACGCTCCTTGGGGGTGTTGGCCCATTCCTCTTGCGCACCTTGAGTGACCATCACAGTCTCCAGACCTAAACCCAAACGAGAATTTGTGGTGGGATCTGAAGAAAGCTGTTGCAGCATGTAGACCTACATGCATCGATTACCTTAAGACCATTGCGCAAGAGGAATGGGCTAACATTCCCGAGGAGCGTTGTGAGAAGCTTGTGGGAGGCTATTCATCTCGTCTGCAGGAGGTCATTGCAGCAAATGGATGCTGCACAAAGTACTAAAAGACACACCCATCTGGGTTGAATGATGTTACAACTTGTTAGTTGTGCATATAAAGGCCCCAGTTTCAGGTGGAGGATAAATAAAATCAGCATTCACCTCAGAATATATGCACTGGCTTTTAAATTGTCATTATTTGTGCATTCGTTTCGTGTGTGTAAAATAGGGGGTTGAATAATTTTGCAACATGCTTTTTGGGCGCAAATTGCAATTTCAGATGACCTATGCAGTAAAATTTGATTTTTTTTCTCCGGTATTCTTTAGTAATTAACTGTCTGCTAACTATCTTAATGGTTTAGTAGCAATCTGCTGCTGCAATATTATTCATTATGACAGAATGTAAAAAATGAGAGGGGGGTTGAATAATTTTGCTGCCAACTGTAACATGTACGTACGTCCGATTTTGACATTAACGCGTATAATGAAATTCACACCGTGAAGACGTCATCAAAATGAAAAATGAAGGCAAGTCTTAAAATAGAGCAAGGTCTCAGGTACAACATACTGAAATTTAGGAGAAAAGTGATTGAGGATTACTGAGATACGCAAAAAACGGGGCAAAAAGTTCATGACGTCATACATGGAAATTAATTTTTTCGATTCATATGGCAATAAAATGACGTCAAAATAAATTTAAGGGCTAGATTGAATATCAAATCCCATCTCCATTTCCCACTCTTTCGGACTATAAAAAAAATGGAGGGAGTCACCAGCCATTCTGAGGAGATATGGCTGATTGAAGGTTGTCATGCTTTTTACTATACTTCCACACAAAACATATTGACGCACGCGCGGACTTTCAACTTTGATGCAGCTGCACGACTGTGTTATTGCATGGAAATGGCTCAAAATTGCAGGATGTGATGTATGTAGTGTCAGAAACATGAATTTTGATAATATAAAGTCGTATACTAGGAGTAGATGTGTACCATAGTCAGGTAATGAAGGATCAGACAATGACATGGAAGGAAAACAAGATAGTTAGAAATGCATGGATGTGAATGATATGCATATGGTCATGCTGTTCAAATGTATGCTCTCTCCATCTACCAGTATGTACATGTACCAAGAGACACAGACTGGAAACGATCAATAAAATCTAAAGAAAGACACAGAGAGCAAGAAGAGTCGCAGGCGGTGTCCCCGTCAGATCGAAGGCTACCCGGCAGTGAAGAGTGCATGTTGGTGAAGGATATTGATTGGCAAAGCCAGCTGATCCTTGGGAAGGATTTGCATTGATCTCCATGTACGAGTATCTATTTCTAAAAGGATTAATATGGGCAGCTTTATATAGCTAGCGCTCACTCTCCTATCTCTCTTAAAGGGATAGTTCTCCCTGAAGATAAGTTGGTTTCAATAAAAGCAGAAATATGAAAGAAAGATATTAGTGAAGGTTTGACAAAAATCCATAAAAGGATAAGAAAGTTATGATCTTTTTAAGTTTTGATTTTTGTGTTGTCTGGTGCAAGGTGCTCTCCCATATGTTGTGTTAAAGTTTTTTTTAAATGTGCATCTTCTCTAAAAGATATATGCATCCTTTTACCTGTGTATTTAAAACATCATTAGAAATACGTTTTTACACACATCCTTCTATGCAAAAAATAATTCCGAAGTCAAAAACTGAAAAAGAGCAATTTATATATTGCACACAACATATGGGAGAGCACCTTGCACGTGACATCACAAAATTGGCATTTTAAAGATCATAACTTTCTTATCCTTTGACAGATTTTTGTCAAACCGTCACTAATATGCTTCTTTCATGTTTCTGCTTCTAGTGAAATATGAAACCAACTTATGTTCAGGGTAAACTATCCCTTTAAAAACAATTGCAGTCTTGAAGAACCAAGTCATTTAAAAAAACAATGTGTAGACTGGGGAAAGTCAGAGTTGAGATAATGTTAACTTAACCTTTTGTGTGCCAAATGCATATATGCTCTGTGGGGCTTGCCTACACTACTATCGAAAACTAGACACTTGGCACAGAAATGGTCAATGGTCAATGTTAAACATAGAAGCAATGAGTGTGCCCCTACGGTAGTACGGATGTACGGTAAATAGATGGGTCTATTCACATTGATAGTAACCAAGGCCCCTTGTTACCCCTATACAGGTCAGTGGAGAAGTACTGCACCTGTGTGAACATGCCCTCATAGCCTACATGTAGATAGATGGGTCTATTCACATTGATAGTAACCATGGCCTTGTTACCCATATACAGGTCAGTGGAGAAGGACTGCATCTGTGTGAACATGCCCTCATAGCCTACATGTAGATAGATGGGTCTATTCACATTGATAGTAACCAAGGCCCCTTGTTACCCCTATACAGGTCAGTGGAGAAGGACTGCACCTGTGTGAACATGCCCTCATAGCCTACATGTAGATAGATGGGTCTAATCACATTGATAGTAACCATGGCTCCTTGTTACCCCTATACAGGTCAGTGGAGAAGGACTGCACCTGTGTGAACATGCCCTCATAGCCTACATGTAGATAGATGGGTCTATTCACATTGATAGTAACCATGGCTCCTTGTTACCCCTATACAGGTCAGTGGAGAAGGACTGCACCTGTGTGAACATGCCCTCATAGCCTACATGTAGATAGATGGGTCTAATCACATTGATAGTAACCATGGCTCCTTGTTACCCCTATACAGGTCAGTGGAGAAGGACTGCACCTGTGTGAACATGCCCTCATAGCCTACATGTACGGTAGATAGATGGGTCTATTCACATTGATAGTAACCATGGACCCTTGTTACCCCTATACAGGTCAGTGGAGAAGGACTGCTATGACCACCTATCAGCCACATACTTCCTCCTCGCTGAACGGAAGCTCAAGAAGTCCAAAGAAGAGCGGCTCAATTTCTCAGCCAGCGAGCTGCGCAGATCCAAGGGTCAGGCCCAGCCAAGCCAGGGGTCACTGAGTCGTCAAAGGTGAGAACCAGCCAAAAATGGATGCTTAGAGCGGTTTTATAGCCCCATAAATAACTAAAGAACACTATTTCGTGATCGGGATAGCTAGCCAGATCACGAAATAGCTAGCTATTTGCGTCTTCATTACCAAGGTCAGGTAAAATAGCTAGATATTTGGTCGAGAAATTTTCCCAAGAAATCTTGGGGTAGATGGTCAGATAGCGAGCTAATTCGCAAACTAGTTCGCTATTTCGCCTGAAACTTTCTCGATCCCATCATGAGTCAGCGCGCACTCCCAAGCACCTGGAACAGCTGAGGATTGTTAAAATTAGCCCCCACCAGGAAGTAGGGTCCATGGCTACGTGCGTGAAAGCCATACAGATACGGTGGTGGACTATCCCATGGCACACTGAGCATACATGAACATCAAGCTAATTTATGCAGCCCGATTTTCAAGCTAATGGAGACACGATTGCAACTTCAGGCTAGTTTCCCAGATAAGCAAACTAGCTCACTATTTTGTCAGATCAGGCTAATGCAGACGCACCTATATAGACTAGTTCAAGTGACCGATTGGCACAAATCAAAGGTGGTACGAGGCTCTCTTCCCTCTACTGTCTCTTGGTCATTGAATTTGTAATACCCCCATTACACCAACGCTACGTCCATGCAGTTCTTGCTACGTCAAAGAAAAATGGCCATGACGCAGTGGGAACTGCTGCAGCGTACTGAGAGCGTAGCGAGAACTGTTATTGACCTGGCATAGTCTGCATGACCTCCAGAGACAAATTTTCTGCTACGTGGACTTTGAACATGTCCAAAGTCCACGAAGCGGGAGCGCTGTCTGAGAAGCGCGTAGTACTGACGCACTAAGGACCTTCTTATCGCGTACTAAAAGCTCCATCGACGTAGTATAGACGTAGCGGACATGGTGAGAATGTAACAACATTTCTACTGCGCGGTATGATGCTGGTCGTTACCTTTCTGAACTCTGGAGGATGAATGTTGACCTGCTAGATCATTATGCTCACGCGTCGGAGACGTATGTACAACGTGTTGCAATCTGCGCGGACGTAGAGATAACGTAGCGGGTACCGTTTCGACGCCGCATGGACTTTTTGAGTACATTGGCCAATTTTGACTACAATATGACATTGTATCTTGAGGAATTTGGGGGGCTCTTTTAACATTTTTCAGGGCTCTTTGAAAAGCATTTCGGGAGCAAAAATCGCCCCGAGCCCCTGTGTAATTTCCCACCTGCCTAACAACCTGGGGCCATATTCACGAAACCTTACTAAGCCTAGTAAGTTACTAAAGTGCATTCAGCTACATTTTTAGTAGCTAACTAAGCTAGTACGGTTTCATGAATACAGGGCCTGGAGAATAGGCCAAGTGGCAGCAGGTGAAAGGCCCTGGGGGTGGTTTGACAGACCTTGCAGCACTTCTCTTGCAACTGGGATGTGACTGAGAGTGCTTACAGCAGCTCTTGTAGATGGTGTGTAGTCTTCACGCACAGACCGTATTCTGACACTGTATCAAAGCAATGCATGTGTCTGAATATGAGACTAGAACCTGGCTGGTTAGTTACGTAGTCTGTGTAGCTCAGATTCGTTGACTGACTGGCGAGGGTTTGGAATTGCAAACGATATGTTGCGTGCATCCACCACTCATTCTTGTAGGTCTTTACTGAAACCAGAGCCTGGAGCTTTAAAAGCTTATAACTTTCCAATCCTTTGACAGATTTTCATGAAACCTTCACTAATATTTTTCACATTTGTGTGTCTGCTATTATTGAAACCAACTTGATTTTAGGCTGAACTATCCCTTTAATGCACACATGGACAGTCATTATTGCTTGAGATTTTTGGGGGGACAATTCACAAACTGCTTAAATATCTGTATAGCAGAAAGGTTAGGTATCTGGTATTCCAGAAAATGGATTTAAAAGTTTATGTGTTTCAAAGAATGTTTCTGTCACACATTTATTTTGTTCTCTTGCCTTGTTAACCATTCAAGGTTTATTTGTATCAGGCTTTTTTTCAATAACTGTTTTGGCCATCTCAGTTCATTAGTTTTGCATAATGTTAAAACTTGCCATGCAAATGGTTTGTGTCTTATGAGCTCATTTTCAAAACAGTGGTTAGATTGGGCTAGTTTAACGTGTTAACTCTCTGATGCGTTCCATGCTACAAACTATGCATAGTAGTATGCCTGGGGGTGTTTCACCAAGCTGTTTGTAAGTTGCGAACAACTTTACGAACGACTGGTGATCCCTTCTTGTGCTAAATCAGATTCTCATTAAACAAAGTGTGGTATCGCATTTAGCACAAGAAGGGATCACCAGTCATTCGTAAAGTCGTTTGTAACTTACAAAGAGCTTTGTGAAACACCCCCCTGGTTACATAGAAAGCAAAGACGATCAAGGAAGAGACTCCTAACGGTTTGTGCTAACATGTTCATCCAGCCCCGCGGGGAGGGGGGGGGATAAAAACAATTATTTGCAGGAGCTGATGTCCAGACATAAGCACATTGATAGATGTGATAGATAGTAAGGAGGGGCTGAATTGATGAGTGTAGCCTGGACAGGGGCGGACATGGGTGGTAACTATTCACCGTCATTAATTGCTTGATCTCCCCCCTGAGTGACAATCTCAAGTATTTTGTGTTGCTGAGCTTCTCAGCACAGGGGAGGTCCTGGGGTTGGTTAAGAGGATGCTCTGGCTTGGTTGGACCTCTCAAATCAAACAGGTTTGCTAAGTTGAAAAGGGGAAGCTGACTTAAAAGACAGCCCGTCCCTTTTTCAGATCACCAAAAAACCATCGAAACATTGGCAAAACATATAGAGAAACTGTGTTAGCAAGCTGTATATTCATAAATTTGAAACTGATACGTAGTGTAAGATTCAAATAATGCACGTAAACAACTTCTGATTAATAGTCTTTACCTCAGGCTCTTAGCAGTTTGTGTTGAAATATCTGCTTTATTGATTAATCTGTTTATCAAATTATGAAACGCATTATGAAAAAAATTGTTCTATAGAAGAAAAAAATGAAGAAAATTGTTCTATAGAAGTAATCATCACCACAGTTTGGTAATTACTCATAAAATTCGACTTTCACACATGCATAATAACCACATAGATACTGTAACAAAGACTAATAATTCTTCCGTAGTACAAAAAAAGTCGGTTTGAAATTTAACGGCTGAAAATTTTACGTATACAGAAAGCTTCAACATGCTATATTCTTAGAAATAGTCTTGAATCACACTTTCTTCAATTTACGATCGTGATAGACGATTTCAAATTTTAAGCTTGCAAAGGGGGCGGACAAGCTTTAAAGCAGGAGTGGCAAAACAACATTTTGAATCTATGGGTGCATTAATCAAATCTTTTCTAGGCTATAATCAGCGTTTAGAAACATGATCAGGCGAACGTTTGCAATTGATGCAAGCAACTGTGGTTTGTTTTGTGATTAGCATTGCTGCCTTGAAAAGCAAAGAAATGTGCATTTTGTAATCTTATATCTGAGAGTTGCTTGATAAGCATCACAAAATCATGTATTGAAACATGTTTGAATACAGAGAATCTCACCTCAGTAGCAGTATCCCAATCTCCCAAACAGTGTGAAGACTCTGTACATACACTACAGCTCAAAGGAATTGGCATAGGGAGAGGGAAAGGGAAGGACCCGCAGTTTTAAACCAGTTCAGCATGAAACATGATGCTTTTTAGGCTAAAGCATCGTGTTTCATGCTGAACTGGTCAAAATAAACCACAGTTTAAAACTGAGACTCTTTCCCTTTCTTCCCTTTCCCTTTCCCTATGCCAATTCCTTTGAGCTGTTGTGTATGTGTAACTGTTTACACGGTAGATGTGACTTATTACCGACAGAAAAAACATTAAGACATCGTTGTTAGCAGAGCTCTCATGTTTTCGAGTTACATGTAATTTGCACCTTGATCCATTTGAAAACCATGCTCTTGTCCTTGTTTGAAGTTGGGATATGAATCTGTAATTTATCGAATTTCAATACTTATCTGCACTGTAATAGTTTAGTGGTTCAGCTGATTAACTTCAGGAATTGTAAAATCTGTCTGTCGATGCATTGATGTAAAACTCGACTTTGTTCTTTCTCTCTGGTGGTTTCTTTCCTGGTGGAGAGTGGTGTATGTATTCCTCAGAATGTCTTACTATTTGACAGTGTTCATATGGGAAACAATATTTAAAAAAAACCTATCAGCTTAGCGCTATTCTGCAACGGATGCAGGATTTGAAGAGGGGGGGGGGGGGGGGGGGGGCAGACCTGTCATGCAGGACAATAAAGCACAATCATTGATAGAAGCATTATGTGTTGCCCCCCCCCCCCCCAAATATGGGGGCGCACGCCTCTTACGCCTCTGTCTAAATCCACCGCTGCTAATTACCAAGCTGCCTTGCAAGAAAATATACAAACTTGTAGGCAGAAGGACCCAAAAAAGTCAGGCTTGGGCAATTAGAGGATTCAAAATCAAACAAGGTCTTGACATACCTAAGTACAGCTATTTTCGAGTCACGTACATGCCAAGGAAATGCTACAGGCATGGTTTGGCTTCTTATTCATGAACCTTAACGCTACCATGTACATGTTCTTCTAATTCACTTTCTGCATTGCATTACTTTATATGCACTTATACAAAATGCATGTCTGCATTGTATTACTTTATAAGGATTTGTAACAAATGGTGCTACCCCCAAAATGGGAGGAAACAATTACTGGAAAAAATAAAACAATATTTGTGTTCACTTCCAACCAATGGTAAAATGTGAATAAACTAATAGTGATGTTTCAATACAAATCACACATTGCAAAGATGCAAAATCAATTTTGAGAGAGTATGTTTCGTATCAAAATGTTCTGAGACTTGGGGAGAAGTACATACAAAGTATCTGCCTTAAGGAACTGAAAATGGTGAATGGAAGCAAGAGACGGGATGTATGTAGCTGTAAGCAACAACATTTTGATTGTCTTTGTTGGACAGGAGCGATCAGGGGAAATGAAATAAAATTGGCTGCAGGCAGTGACGTGATCAAATGTGCGTCAGTCAATTGAACCAGTGTCAATGTTAATGTACTGGAACTCTGTACAATGTGTGGTAGCTACCATACATGCGTTTCTCAAATCCTGTTGTGTCCTTATTGCGCTTCCCCTCATCTTAACCCATCCTGTACTGAGTATTGGCAGGTTGGCCTTTTTCCAGTGCAGCTCTGGTGTAATCTTCTGGACGAACAATAGAAGACAGGCTATGAATATTCCTAACAGGGTGCAATTCTCCCTATCACATATAGCCGATATCGAGCAATATTACCTCGCCATACCGATATCTGATCGATTGCTCTTGGGACGTATACTTCCGGTAAGATTTTAGTAATGGTAGAAGTGGTAAAATGGTAATGAACCATCTCAAACTTCCAATGAAATCGGATCACTCTCTTATTCTCTCTTTCTCTCATCTTTCCTTCCACTCTTTCATCTCTGTCTCTCTGTCTCTCACTCCCCCTCTCCCCCTCTCCCTTATTCTCTCTCTCTCTCTCCCTACCTCTCGATTTTTCATTATCTATGTATTATTTGTTCCCTTGCTCACCATGCTTGCGTTCTTTCCCCTCTAACAGGAACACTCAAGATGACCATCCGCCCATCGGCTCCAAACCTGGAATCAATAACAACAGCAAGCAATCAGCTGGCTCAGCTCCCCAGCCCCAGCCCTCCACCACCCCTCCAGCCTCCAAGCCAGTGGCCATCCCTGGAGCCAGTGCAGCCGCCAGCCCGGTCATGGCGGCCCCGCCAGGAGGGCGGCACGACCTGGAGGAGTCACCCCTCTCCAACAGCCCCCGCAGACATCTCATCGAGAGGGAGCACCTGACCATTCACCCACGACATGGAAGGAGCATCGTCAAAGAAGGCCTAGGTTCCCTCGATGTGAGTTTAACTCTTTGTGTGCCGTATTTGACTTTTTCGCACAAGTAATACACCCAGTTTTAGAAGAGCAAGTATTTAGGTGACACAAAAAGGGTTAAAAGCCTGATTTCTATCACTCTTTTGGTTACTCTCTGATTAAAGTGGATCCAGGATTAAGTTTGGTTAATTGATGAAGACATTTCACATTATTTTCCTAGAAAGTAATGCTTTATTTTCTCATTTCTTTTCCCTCTATAATTTTTTCTTTCTCTTTCCTTCTATCATTCTCCCTCTCTCTATTGCTCCGTTCCCCTGTCTGTTGCTCTTTCCTCTCTCCCCCTTCTCTCCTCCTTCTCTCCCCCTTCTCTGACTGTCTCTTCTCTTTCTATGTCTCCCTTTCTTTCACCTTCCTCTCCCCTGTTCAATCACACCTCTGTCTGCATGCTCTAGGCACTGTCCCACAATAAACATGTCTGGGAAAATAAGACTACCCTCTGGTTAACAGCAGGTCTGAAGGCCCATACACAAGTATGTACAAATGAAGATGAACTAGCCTCCACATTCAGATTCATCGACTGTCATGAGATTGTGCCTGCAAATTGTTTTCAGTACTAGCCTCCACATTCAGACTCATTGACTGTTCTGAGATCATGCCTGCAAATTGTTTTCAATACTAGACTCCAAATTCAGACTCATTGACTGTTCTGAGATCATGCCTGCAAATTGTTTTCAGTACTATTATCCACATTCAGACTCATTGACTGCTCTGATATCGTGCCTGCAAATTGTTTTTAATATTAGCCTCCACATTCAGACTCATTGACTGTTCTGATCATGCCTTCAGATTGTTTTCATAGTTAACCTCCACATTCAGACTCATTGACTGTTCTGAGATCTTGCCTGCAAATTGTTTTCAATACTAGCCTCCAAACTCAGACTCATTGACTGTTCTGATATTGTGCCTGCAATTTGTTTTTAATATTAGCCTCCACATTCAGACTCATTGACTGTTCTGAGATCATGCCTGCAATTATGTTTCCAGTCCATCTTTTGCCTTCTCCTTTTCAAATATTTTTCTCTTTCCGAGCATGCCTCATATTCCTGTATGCCCTTCTCCTTGCACACTCCAACTCAAAGGAATTGGCATAGGGAAAGGGAAAGGGAAGAAAGGGAAAGAGCCGCAGTTTTAAACCGTAGTATATTTTTTCCAGTTCAGCATGAAACATGATGCTTTAGCCTAAAAAGCACGTTTCATGCTGAACTTGACAAAATATACCAAGGTATATATGTGGGTCCTTCCGTTTCTTCCCTTTCCCTTTCCCAATGCCAATTCCTTTGAGCTGTAGTGTAAGGAAAAGTCATCCCATGATGCACCACACAGCCATACTCACATTCCGTTTACAGTCATGTCCGCTTCCAGTCTAGTATACTAGTGTATGAGATCGGAAGCAGACATGACTGCAAATATACCTTGGATGTCGCCGCATGGTGCGTGATGGGAAGACTTTCCCCCTGTATTGGACATGGAGAGTTGTGTAATGCTATTCCTTAAAGGGCATATACTGTACTGGGAAGGCAAAAAAGCCTTCAAAATGTAATATTGTTATCAACCTTCTTGCCAATGGTCTTAAATTCATGTATTGTCCATTTTAGAAACTTGCTGAAAGTTATTTGCCCTCAAATGATCCACAGTTGGAGAAATGAGTGATTAAGTCACACATCCTCAAGTGTTCGGGCCGAACATTTGGAGGATTTGTGATTTAATCACTCATTTCTCCAAATATGGATCATTTGAGGGCAAATAACTTTCAGCAAGTTTCTAAAATGGATAGTACATAGTTTTTAAGACCATTGGCAAGAAGATTGCTCATGATCACCTTTTGAAGGCTTGTTGTCTTCCCAGTACAGTATATGCCCTTTAATTACTCCATATGTGGATCATTTCAGGGCAAATAACTTTCAGCAAGCTTCTAAAATGGACATTACATGAATTTAAGACCATTGGCAAGAAGATTGCTAACAATTACATTTTGAAGGCTTTTTTGCCTTCCCAGTACAATATATGCCCTTTAAGGATATCCTAGAAATAATTCATTAAGTGCCATAATTTTTGTCAGAAAGGGTAGTACTACTCACTTTATTTATGTGTATAGCATAAGTGTAACTTGATGATTAGAATTGTGATAGACCCTTGATAGGTATCACAGCTGTGGCAGCACAATAATAGCTTGATGAGGCCATGAATATATGAGAGGCTCTTCCGTTTAGCAAAGTCTCTTTAAATCGTAGCACAGTACCTAAACCTTGCCTTTAAATAGAAAATAGGAGCGCTTGGATCCCCTTGAAATCATACAAGTGCCATTTCTGATTACATCTAAACTATTTTGATTTATTCCTCATTGTGTGATCCCCTCTACAGCCCTTGTCTCATCCATTCTTATCAGCTTCATACTTCAATGTATCGTGAAAACATTGCGTGACATTGCCGTATTGATTTAGCTGGCGTCATTTATTTCATTGGTCTGTCATTGATTGATCGGTGGACGTCTATTGTTCTTCTAGTTTCATACCCTTGAGTTATCCTTTGAGGCTTTTATCTATGTCTCCATTGTTGCTTCAGTGGGCTGCAGGTTTCTCTGTCTGTCTACCTTTGTTTCATTCTCACGCTATCATCAGTTGACATACATGTCACTGTTCTTCTTTTTTTTTTTATCTCCTGATTTCCATTTCCGCTACCACCTGACATCTGGTTTGTGATATTCTGTTCTTCTACTCTTCTTATATGTCTTGGTCCCACTCATGTTAACTTATTATCTAACTTGTTCATATCCCTGTGTCTTACTCTTAATTATTCTACCACCTTTCAACTGACATCTGGGGCCTGTCTTATCAATCATTGGGATTGAAATAAATTGCAACTCTCTATAAGACGTGGCCCTAGTTTGTGATATTCTTTTCTTCTCTTCTCATATATGTCTTGGTCACACTCCTATTCCTTCACTGTCTATCTTGTTCCTATATCTTTGTATTGCCCACATGACCCATGTCTTACTTTCATTCCTCTCCTCACCTGCCTTTGCCATGTTGTCAGTGCTGCTATCCATTTATTTCAGATCTGTCTTGTTCATTGCCAGCTTGGTAATTTCTGTCCTTGTATTACCTAGCTCGATCTTTATACGTTCTGGGTCCCTCACTTTCATATTTTGTATTGTTCATAATATGTCTATTTTCACCCTGTGTTTGTGTGTTTCTGTGTCTTTCTCTGTGTGCTAGTAAGTGCTACAGTATCTGTAATGTCTGTGTGTGTGTGTGTATGTGTGTGTGTGTGAGTGTGTTTGTTTTTGTGTATGTGTGTTTGCATGTTTGAGTGTGTGTCCTTCAGTTAGATAGGTGATAAACAGCCATTTTTTGTGATGATGTCCATCAATTTTAGGATTGCTTTTGATGGCTCGGTGTGCTGGCGAATGGGGAACCACTGAAGTTTAGGCCTTGTTTTGCCTCTGATGACTAGTATAGATACATCAGGGGAACAGAACTTGCTAATTATTATTATATTCCAACCCACAGGTGATTGATTAATTGATAGATTGATTGATTGATGGATGGATTAATTGATTGATTGATTGATTAATTAATTGATTGATTGATTGATTGAACGACAGACTGACCGACCGACTGTCTGTCTGTCTAATCGATGAGTTGAATAAATAAATGGTTAATTTATTAACTGATTGACAGACCTATCTACTGGCTGACTGACTGTATAAGTACTTAATTGAATGAGTGAGTGAGTGAGTGAGTGAATTTATGAATAGCCTAATGACAATGTAGAATTGCTCAATTGATTGGTTAATTGATAGATTGATTGATTGATTGCTTCCTTCCCACAGGAGTAGTACGTACATGTGGCTGAGGATGAGGATTGATTGGTTGATGGATTGATTGATTGATTGATTGATTGATTGATTGATTGATTGATTGCTTCTTTCCTACAGGAGGAGGAGTACCAGCATGTGGCTGAGGATGAGGAGGATACTGACGTCCCTGAGACCTCGGAGGAGCAGCCAATCGCTGAGACCCACGAGTCCCTACCCACTCCGCCCTCCTCCACCTCCTCCTCCCCCACCCTCCAGGATGGGGTGGGGGAGGGTGGCGGGGGAAACGGAGGGGGGCGCCCGGCTCTCAGCACTAGCAACAGCAGGCAGCCCATCTGCACATCAGTACTCAATCAGATCACAGAGGAAGAAGGTAAGCCCAGCCACTCCTCATCTTTGTATTAGTATCGTTCTCACTCGGACTCGAGACCTTGGCCCCGTTGCATAAAACTTGCCATAAATGGTAACTCTGCCATCAATGGTAACTACCATAGTAACAATGCTTGACAGCCAATCAAATTCAAGGTTTCCATAGAAGTTGCTATTGGAAGCAAAGTTACCATCAATGGTAAGTTTTATGCAACAGGGCCCTTAAGTTAACTTGAAGTTTTAAAACCTGGAAGTTTCGTTGGTGGCTTTGGACCATGACAAAGTACTGTCAAGAAATGAACTTAAAGTTTCCATGAGCAATCTCATGGTTTCGTAGAGTTAGAAACAGCATGGCCAAGAACACTGTATAATGACATTTGCAACAAAATTATGATATCTCAAGAGCCATGCAGTGTGTTTAATCTAAAACCTATTCAGCAATTTGAAAGCTTCTCATCTGCTTGCTTTCCGTGCCACAATGTGTGGCAAAGTAGTTTATTTTAAAGAAACTACACTTTCTTGCTCGAATACAGTACAATTGATTTATTTGCAGATAATGTTCTTGTTTTGAAGTTTGATGTTAACTCTCTTATGACCATTGGCATGCAGATGTGTTGCAGGTCAGTGGGTTTTTCAAAGCTAGGTGGTATAAGGGGTTAATGAGTTTTATTGCCGTTTGTTTTTCTATAGATGAATATGAGTCGGATGAGGACAGAGGAGTTTCACGGCGCCTGCCCTCGCGGGACACCAGACAAGCAAAACCTGTCTCCAATAAGGACAATGTTCGACAGATCAAGCCCAGCAGCAAAAAGTTCACACCGCCCTCTAGAGGGGGCTACAGTTCTTCCGACGCTAGTGATGACGATTCTGAGTCACGTCGCCGGTCAGACCGATTTGACTTACCGAACACGACGCATCGGCGCGGCAGCAAGGACGGACCGCCAAGTTCAGGCAGCGAGGGAGGTGGAGGGTCGCATAATGCCCAAGGTGGGAGTGGTGCTACCGGTAGCGGGGGAAAACAGAATGGGAAGGCTGGGAAGGGCGGGGAGTCTGGAGGTAATGGGGGCAATGGGACGTCTGGCAATGGGGCAAAGGGTGCTGGGAAGGAGCGGAAGAAGAGCAATGAGCTGCGGGAAAGCCTGAAGATGAGCAACCTGAGCGTGAACTCCTCCAACTCCTCCAGCTCCTACAGCATTAGCAAGTATGCCATCGACCCTGCCAACAACACCCCTAGCGACTCGGACGATCCCAACGCAGAGGCCAAGACCTGGTCCCGCAAGAACAACCTGCGCAAGGACCACGTGACCCGCTCCGACTCCAACCTCTACATCATTCCAAAGAATGGGGAGAAGCCCAAGCATGGCAACCACCACCACACCTCGCCCTCCAAGGCCAGCCTCAAGCGGGACAGCTCCAACCTCAGTGACAAGCTCAACCTCGACTTGAACAGCAACCTGCCGCGACGCACCTCCAAGGAGGGGCGCGAGATCCGCAAGAAGCGCAACCGCATCGCCAGCGCCAATGGCCAGGGTGGCCGCACTAAGAAGGACGCCAACAAGAAGGTAGAGAGCAACTGCTGCCGCTTAATATAAGCAGCCAAAAGAACGGGTTTGTTCTTCCCCTCAGCAATGGTTGCAGGTTGATATAAGCAGTCAGAAGAGAGCGTCAGTTCTTAACCCCCTGCCATTGTTTTCTTGTGTCAAATGGTTTGCTCTCAAGTCTACGTTGTCAGAGTCTCTCAAGAGTACCTGATTCTTGTCCGTGCTGTATTTTGTAAAAGAGCTAGTGTGATGTGAAATGTTTAAATTCTCATACGATCAGTCAGGGAGGACATTATCACAATGTGAAGAATTGTGTTCTATTGAATGTTTTACTGTATTGTACACAATAAGCACTAAGACTATTAGGTCCCTGATATATCCAACTTAGTACTTATATTTCACATGATCAAAGTTTTACCATGAATGTCACATCTTAGTCCCAACTCTCAAACTCCTGAGAGACCTTTAAATTTTGAGGAGGATCTGTCTGTCGGTGTCCTTTATCCTACAAGACATGTACACATGAAAAAAAATGTTTTGCAAAGCTGGTCTTTGAGCAGTTCATCGTTTTATTCAGTGGTTTGACAAATCATTTCTGTTTTACCTGACAGTTTTTCTGGTTTTGTTTCCTTTCCATGCAGGATTATTTCGTTTTACCTCGTATCCCATACACCAGGGCCATGTTGTATACATAACTTGATGTCAATGGTAACTACCACAGAAACATCTAATGGGCTCTGAGCCGTGTAATTCGTACCATAGCTACAATTACTTTCGAACAACCCAGAGTGTAATGGAGGTATGATTAATACTGTATTAGTCCAAGGTAGAGATCATTTACTTTATCAGTTGATGTACTTTAAAAATCTGAGGGGAAAAAGTTTGATTGATGTCGAGCAGATCGTCTCAGTATTATTTATTTGGCGTAAGTGTCACTAGAAGATGTTTTTCGTTTGTCATTTGTTATGTGAACTGTTACAGATAATGTTTTGTTATTATGAAAGAGAGATTTATGCTGCAAATCATAAATGCACTGGCATTGCAGAATGTATATTTTGGCTAGTTAATGTTTGTTTGTTTTTCGCTGTGTATGTGTGTATTCCCCTTCCTCCTTCCCTTATCTGTTTTTGTTGCATTTTTGTTACAGTATGCAATTGCTATGTGTGGCCAATTTATGGCTTGTTTTTTAGTTGAATGAAATGTGTAATGAAGGTTGACCTACTTTAAATATGTTCCGGTCAATTGATTCCAAATGTAGAACAATCAAATACTGATCTCTGTTTGAAGTCCAAAACTTTTTAAGAGTCATGTCTATGAGAGAATTAAGAGTAAACATGCAAGAGGTGACAAATATTGGAATATCAGGACAGTGAGCAGCCCAGCAAAGTACTATGAGTACAATTTGAACTCATGGTATTTCTTGTTTCAATTGCTGTTGTATTGTGAAACTGAATTCTTCTTAGTGCTGTTACTGCAGTAATTTTTCCTTTTTTCTGCACATATCAAGTAATATCTCATTCACATATTATTGATGATACCATCCTCTGCTCTCTGTTTTGGAGGGTTATTGTTATTCCAGTGTCGGTTTAACATTTACATACCTTTTCATATGATCTTCGGGATGAATAGTCCTTTTGGGTAAAGCAGCATGAAAAGATAACAAGACAAAATATGAGGCTGAATAGAATACCAGTCCATTATGCATGTAGTCTAGTTTTCATCCGCTGGCATTATTACCTCTATTTTAACTTTTTATACCACTTATTACAAACTTATATGATAAAAATACATGTCTTGATTTCTCTATGATAAAGATTAATAGGGTTCACATACATCCTGTTGCAAGAGATCAGTATGTACTTTGTTTAAAGTTGTATGTGAGTGGCTTTTTTTTTTTTTTGAAGGTGTTTAAAATATGTAGTTCTGTCCATGTTGTATACTTTTGTATGCCACTTCTGAGCCTGTTTTGAAAATGGCAGATGCAAGTCTTTTGATATTGCGCCTCCTGTCCAGGAAAAACAAGTAGCACCAGTATTGTAAGTGCAGGAAAGTTGTTAAAAGTTTCATGCGTGACTCGATCATTATGGAGGGCATGCTTTGTAGGTAACAGCTTGTTGGTTTTCACTGGTCTTACCTCTATTGTGCATTTCAAGTGATGCTGAATCACCTTTTGGTCCCACCAGCACAACTCAAGGCTGGTGTAAATCCAGACTGGTGTACATCTAGACTGGTGTAAATCTAGGGTGGTGTAAATTTAGGCTGGTGGAACTCTAGGCTGGTGTAAATCTAGACTGGTGTACATCTAGACTGGTGTACATCTAGACTGGTGTTAATCTAGGCTGGTGTTAATCTAGTCTGGTGTACATCTAGACTGGTGTACATCTAGACTGGTGTTAATCTAGGCTGGTGTAACTGCATAAGAGCATCATGAGATCATTGACACCAGATGATACACTGATCCTGAGAGGTGTCTGAAGCCACATCTCCCCCAGTTAAAGGTAGCCCATCCCTTTTGCAGATCTAATTCTGAAAGTTTCCTGACTTTGTCATCATTTGAGAGCGAGTGGCTATATAACCTTTCCCTGGAATCGACAAAGCGTAATATTCGGTTTTGAGGAAATAATTTTCAACAATTGATCAAGCTTTCTTTTTTTGTACCACAAAAATAGACAAATCTCAGAGAAAACTAGTTAGATTTTCATTTATTCTACGGGACTATAGTACCTCCGACCTTAAAATTTCACAGTTGGTATCCCAAAGATATGTGTTAAATATCTGCTTTTTCATGTGCTTTTCATGAAGTTTGCTGATGTTTGTAAAAGGGACGGGCAATCTTTAAACTCTCGGTGTACCACATTTGAAATTACTCCCAAGTAATACACAAAAATCCCATAGATGGCCATGTTGTCTAGCGCACAAAGGGCCACAAGGATTGATCGATGGCTTTCAAAGGAAACAAATAGTCTTTCTATGGTCACCCATGACACTGAACAGGCTGTATCCTGCTGGTTTCCTCATCAAGGATTCACAAAATAACATTGGCTTCATCCAGCACCAGCTGGCCGTACGTCATTAACACTCCCATCATTAGGGCTTGTTTTTCTGGATGGAGTTCCTCTCCTTTTTGCGATGGGTCGACTGTTTGTTTTGTGTTTGCTTTTATTTATACCACTAAACCTCCATGTCATAATTGGCCTAGATCTGTGTTAGTATCTCCTGTGGCGGTTAGGTGTATTTAAGATATAACCTAAAACCCATTACGTGTACAACTATACACCAATAAACCTTCCATATGAAGTAGATTGTTTCTCACTTGATGTGGGTTTTAACCCATAAGACATGATTAACACCTACCACACACACACACACACACACACACACAAACACGCACACACTCACACAATATGTTTGTACTTTGCATCGTCAAACCCTGTAACATTCTAGCAATTTGCTTTAATTTGAACACTTGTGAACATGATATGAGTTTGTATTTTGTTCAGTCATCATAAGGCGCAAGACATGCTTGAGCTGAGGAGGTACCGGCAAACCTCTGATCACCATTACATCAAAATCTTGTTTTCTTGTCATTGTTCTGATCAAAATTTCAATTTCTTCAGAAATGATTTTAATTGCACTGCCAACTTCACAATGCATTTGATATTTTTTGCAATTGTTTTTATGCCTCTGCTACAAAATGGCCGATGCATTATGCTTTCGGGTTGTCCGTCCGTCTGTCCATCCCAAATCAGTTTATGAAATATCTTGAGAACCATTCAGCAGATTTGCTTTAAATTTGGTACCTGTGTGTATTTCATGAAACCAATGAGCTGTGTAACATAGAGGTCAATTCTGAGTGAGGTCAAAGGTTAATGAACTTTGGAACACTAATTGGAGGTAGACTGATCACATCTTTGTTAAAATCCTTGAAAGCTCGGTGAACTCTGCTTAAATTGGCAAAAAGTTGGCTAAATCTTTCTTTGTTTCTGATAATTAAATTTTAACCAAACTTGATACAAGGATAAATATCTGCATATGAATAGACTGGTTAGATTGGAATTTAAAGAAGTGAGAGGTCAAAGGTCAGTGAACATTGGCAGACTTGGCTACAAATGGCAAAACAAATATTTTCTGCAATCACTGGAAATTGAATGGTTTGGTTCTAACTATGAATTCAATGGTATATATTCAACCAAACCTGCCATTTTTCTGAGCATAGACGATTATCAGTTTCAACAAGTTGAAGCTAACAAAGAGGCATATTTTTCGACCATGTAGCAGTGAAATTTATCTTGTTATTGTTTACTTTTATTGAATATGTGTATGCCTGTTGCATCAGTGTTGAATCCTGTTCCATATGTTTTGCATCTTAAATACATACCAACTGTTCTGCTGGCTCAGAACATAGCAAAATGAGATCTTGTAATATATTTTATCTCTTCTGACAATAGCAACTATGTCTTGGAATCTTCTCAATGCTCTTGTGAGGCAAGTCTCTCTCTCTCTCTCTCTCTCTCTCCCTTTCTCTCTCTCTCTCTCTCTCTCTCTCTCCCTTTCTCTCTCTCTCTCTCTCTCTCTCTCTGCTCACATATCTGTACATTTGTACCTGTACATTTTCCTCCCCTTCTTCATCTTATACATGTGTTGTGTGTGTATATCAGAAAGCATAATATATATATGGACAAATAGATGAATGCAAGGTATGACAAAATGAGTTACATATTTCTGATGTTTTTTCTGTGTATTTATTGAATGAAGTTATGTGAAATCTTGTGGTTATCACACATTTTAATGTATTGCAGTTTTGATTATTTTTATATGTAGTGTGGTTACCTTTAGGGATACAAATGAAGTTGAAATGTATTTTTCCTGTTTTTAAAACAAATCTTGGCCCAGTATTATAAGGCGTTCCTTTAGACACAATGAGCTATATTTTATTCAGGAAACCTAAGCTATGTACAAATGCAAAAGGGAATCCTTACCAATTATACATTTTGTCATTTAGGGCAGGATTCTCACCTGAACATTCAAAAAGTAACTATGAGTATTTTTCTTTTGCCATGCACTATAGAACTTGTTCATTGCATTATAATATTCCTTATTCATTGCATTGGATTATCATTCTTTGTTAACTACATGAAATAGTTATTTATTAATTTCATTAGATAATTATTATACATGTATGTTCATTGCATTGGGTTATTCTCTGTTCATTCCAAAACATGTTCTGCTTATCTGAAGTTTAATTGGTTTATCATATCCAGAGATTTAGTGACCCGTAGACTCAACAGAATCTAGTATGCAAAAGATTAAATTGGATATACTAGTATATATACTGCTGTGGACTTCACTAACTAATTCCCAGTACGATGTGTGGCAATAGCATGTTGTTACTGTCCATGACTGATTCAACCATTAGCTGTTTCAATGCTTACACCATTATTACAATGGTTGTCGTGGGAACACTTGAAAGTGATGTATTAATCTCCTTTGTTACAATGTAGATCTGGGCCCCCGTCTTATAAAGAATTGTGATTGATCGTAACTTGACTTGCAATTGATATAAATCTTACCTCTGTACATTGGAGATAGGGGATTGGACTTGCAATCGATTCAGACCAATCGCAAATCTTTAAAGACTGGGCTTTGGAGGGCGCAACATGTCTCTCAAGAACCTATGCCAGTTTTACTACACTAGAATAACTTGCATCGCCCACCATCTCCCCACCTCTGTCATTTCCCCTTATGCTGAATGAACAGTCCATGAGTGTGTTGTGAGCATGTGAACCGCATATAGGGAAGTATATATATTCTAGAGTTGTCCTTATCGTCTTCCCTTGCTGTGCCGTAGAGGCGAAGTTTGTGGTGATGAAGCGACTAATAAGTGTGCGAAACCTGATACATACATACATCCAAAGCGGACGCAGTCTGGTCTGGAAACTCAGAGATATTTTTTTGAGAAGAAGAAATAAGAGCTTATGATAAACTGTATTTTGGTCTTATCAGTGTTAAGTATACTGCATTTGTGTGTGTGCCATAAGACATACCAGTTTTGCCTACTGGTATATATTTTTATTGTGTTTTTTTTTTGTCAGATAAGGCATGTTTAACCATTATAAGCTACAGAGGATATTGTAGAAGAGAGTACGATTTCTTGGTTTGGAGAAGGGACCATATTGATGTAGCCTTTGCTATGTCTAGTAAGTTGCTAAATTACATTCAACTTCATGTAGTTTTAGCATCCAGCCAGACTAGACAGGGTTAAGCATATAGGTTTCACTTACTGTCTGCAAGCTGTACACATTCTACTCCTATTGGTTTTATGCTGCTTATCTATGCATAGAGAAGCCAAGTCCATCGTTATTTCATGTCTCGGCTCTCAGTGCTGAGTGTGGAGTTGTATACCGTAAATACGCTGGGGGAGGGATAGAACTCGAAAATGTGCCGATAGTTTCTCCTTCTCATGTCAGATATATGTGTGTGGTTGCTATGGTTAATCATTGTTTTCGCCTTGTAATGTGGTTTTGTGCTGAAAGATCAGATTATGATGGCCACGCTGACTTTGGTCAAAATTCCATCCATCCGGCTCAATGCATTGCAGTGTGTGTGAGTGTAGTTTATGATACCTGTGTGTACTGTATGTGACTATTTTGATATCTGAGCTTGCTGAAGGACAGGCACTGCCATACATGTTGTAGATTTGATGTAGAGTGTCACACATATAGCCGGAATTTGATGCCAAGCCCCCTCCCTTTCTGATAGAATGTACATGTGATAGTTGCTATATTCACTGTAGAGGTACTCCTGGAACAATGCTTACATGTATCTTTGAAGTTTTGATGCAGTAGTGCTAATCTCTACCGCTGTATCGTCAGTAGATGAGAGCGTGTATTCTTCCCTCCCAGTTCTTAACCCATTTAGGGCTAATGAGGCATATTTGCACGAGTAATACACTCCATTCATACAGAGCAACAGTTTGTTTGGCACTCAAAGGTCTCCAGGAGAAATCTTCCCTCCTATCCCTTCCATCTTTCCATCCCCTCATCTCTCCATCGTGTGTTTCTTCTTACATCTGTCAATTGATAGGTGATATACCTCATCTTTCCAAACACCCCATTTCCTCCTCTGTCTCTTTCCCATACTCTCTGGGTCACCATTTGTTTTCACAGTCCTTGCATTATCTATACATGTCCGTATCATTCCATGGCCCAAGTGCTAGCCAGGCTGTTGAACATGTCTAAACTAAACTATTCAATAACAGGGTCTGGCTGCAGTAGACTAATCATTCTTGATTTCTTCTCTGACTTGCCCCATGAGAATGATAAAGTGTCTAGCCTTATGACAATCATATCCCAGTCCGAATTATCAAATTAATAATGTTCACAAGCCTGGAAGCCAGGCTGGCTTTGTGCAGTCCCCCATATCATAATGGAACCTCCCACTTCATCCTCCGCCTTCTCTTCCCCCCTTTCTTCCCATCAGTTTATCATTGTGGAATCTTGCCAATCCTCTGTTTCACATTTTTAATGTCAGAGAGAGGGAAGGGAGAAACAACTGTTGCTTCTATTCTCCCATTGCCAAGGTAGAGACCTTAGTGAAAACAAATATCAGAATGAACATTCCAGGTTTAAAAAAAGCAATGGTTATAACTGTCTTTTCTTGTTTATTTTCAATATGTTTTAATAATGTTTCACAAAATCTATATGTATTTATTTTCATTCGAGATGTCAATCAGATAGGTTATAATGAATAACTTTGTGGCTAGTTCTTTGTTAAAATGCATAAGTGAAGTAAAGGTCTCCTAATCCTGTGGTAGAGATGTGCTATAATTGAGAAAACATAGTATTGTCTTACAGATTGAGAGTATTAAGTGATATTTGGTATTTCAATTGATATTATGTGTCATATGAGTTGGTTGATATATTTGTTATGTAAGGTTATTAGGTTACTGAGACCGACTTAAGAAATTCGCTGTTGAAAGGGACCTTCCACCCTGATACATTGAACACAAGTTTTGTCAAAATGTTAGAGAAAAATATATGTATTGTGATGAAGTTCTTTGTATTTGAAAGTCTTTAATTATTAGGGCAGTGCTCTGGGGTTTGTCTTGTGTATGCATAGTACACAAATAGAATGAGCAATGTGTACAGTATGCTACTGTCAACCAATGGAGTCACTTGTGAAGGTTCATGATCTGGATTCAGTCCTAATCATTCTTATTTTTAAACACAAAGAACTTCCACATCATCTATCTGATTTCCTTTTCTCCAATTTTCAAAGCTTATACTGTAATATTAGTTCTTTTGCTGATGCTTTGATAGGGGGCTGTTGCAAAATAAATGAACAGAATCAAATGATTGTATGCACCAATTTCCATGATACGTCTAACTAAATGTCACATTTGTATAATACTTTGTAATAAAGCTTTGCTTTCCTTAAGTTCTATAGAGAAGTATAAATAAACAGATAATAGCTCTATGGTGTATCCTGGAATATGTGATATTTGAGAGACTTTTCTTGAATTCAGGTATTCTATTATGTATTGCTTTATTGTCTTAAAATATGGGTATATAGCAAGGAGACATATATAAGGAGACAACAAAGATGTTTCTAGACTGTTTTCAAGGGAAAAAACACTTGTGATATGATATACGGGTCATTGTGTTGTGAGTTTTTTAGCCAACTATGAAAGTGTAGAATGTGTCAAAATGTGGTGTAAGCTTGTTCTAACATGAACGCATGTCAGACGTGTGTTCTAGCAGACATGGCAGAAGTCGATATGTAAAGGAAAAGAAAAAAAAAATCCCTCCAAATTTGGTGATACATTGCAATTTTATATTTGTATCCAGTGTATAGAGTAAGATTTAAATCCGAGTTTAACTTATTGTTGATTGTTTTTACTGCGGTTGGGTGGCCCGTGGGGTTGAGAATGAATATGTAGATGTTATAGGCTTATTTATGTTTTGTTGAATTTTAAGCATTTGTGAGGAGGGAGAAGTGGAGGAGACCGATGTTTAACAGGACAATTTGTACTATAATCTGTGTGCTGTGTACATGTGGAGCAAGACAAAGGAGATTATTATTCTAATTGAACCAGCAGAGATGGAGTTTGTACAAACTAATCATATGATGACAATGAGGAAATGTTTTAAACCTGTACCATTTATGTCACTAGCAAGTCGTATTGTATTGAGATATGGAGTAATCTTGACAGCAAAAAAGACAAAAAATACACAAAAACAAGACAAAAACATATGTATTTACTGTATCTTTCTTTGTGTAAATGGTATCTTAAGTGTGAGGGGGGGGAATAGTAAATCAGTGACAGCCTTGGTGAAAATAATCAAATGAATTTTAAAAATGGGACTGACCTTAATTTGGGCATCACTGGTGAGAGAACCATATAAACACATATACCAGCCTACATACATACTTACATACATACACACACACACACATACATACATACATACATACATACATACATATACATACATAAATACATACATACATAAACACATATACATAGATGTACATATTTACAAACACACATGCACACACATACACATATACATACATGTACACTGTACATACACATCATGTACATACCTATCTTAAAAGCTAAGTCTCTACCCAAGTATCTACCTATCAAATATACATTCATTTATTTGTATTCCTACTTACACATTTGTTTGTATGTCGACTGATCCATCTCTCCTTCTAATTCTATATTATGGTATACCTGTCAATATATATTTGTATCTATATGTATAATATCTATATGTATAATGGCACATCAATCTTTCCATCAATCTATGTACACTTGAGGCCAGAAGTTTACATACACCCAGGAAATTCAAAGAAAAATTGACACTTACCAAACATAATAACACTGTATCTTATAAAAATATTTGTGCTATCATGACGAATTTGATATAAAACAATTTGATATAAAAGTATGTAATGTCCCTTCATCACATTGCTTTGTCATCAGGAGCTGAAATTTTTTTAGGTGTTATATTTCACCCCTTGGTCTATCTCCAGGAATCACTGTTACCTCCATTCTGTATGCAGACCTAAAAGTGCCGCCCAGATCAAACTTGACATCGCGCGAGAACGTATACTAATCACGATATCCATCGCGCGCGACAGCTCGTGTTAAACTCGATCACTATTTTTTTTAAAAAAAGCTTTTTCGCCTTTATTCTAATTTTCATAATTCATAACTATACATAATGAGATAAAGGGTAACTCTAACAATCTTTTTATTTTGATCAGTATTTCTTTATATTATTTCTTCCTTAATATTAATAGCCAAAGAGAAGTACATGTGTATCCAAATCACTTTCCCCATAGAAACCATCTTACCCAATATAATACCGATCAAATTTTCATTACTGTAACTAGAGACACAGGCTTCATAATCTGTGTTTTGTCCTTATTAATTTTTAATCCAGATACCTGAGAGAAGGAATCCAGTATTTTCATATCTTCTATATCTTTCAACAAACTGAACAGTCATACATACATTAATATCTGTCTCTGTATATTGCCTATCAAAATGCCTTATCATTTTTGTTCATTTCGAATAACCACTGTTAATGTTTCTATGATTAACAAAAATAAATATGGAGACAAAGGATCTCCTTGTCTTACTCCTCTGCCTATTTCAAAATAGCCTATGGACAAGTCCCCATTCATGACACAGCTTACTGCATTATTATACAATACTAATATCCCTCTACAAAAATATGGGCCGAAACAATATTTTTTTTTCATTAAGAAATTCATATATGAGTGTGAGACAGTGTGAAGAGATGGGAGGTTTTATAATCATTGGGTGTATTATACAGGGATTACGGTTAATAATTGCTAACGTGTATTTTCCTGTTCGTGGGAAGCAATTGGAACAAATTATTTTTGAATGATTTCAATAAGACTTTAAAAGAGATAAATGGAAGGAATAATCTAATACTAATGGGTGGAAATTTTAATGTGATTCGGGATAAAGACTTAGACTATATGGGAAGCGGTAGATAAAATATTAAGTCTAGAAAAAAAAAGCTCTGAGTTTCATAGATGCTTAGATAATCATGTATTAATAGATATATGGAGGAAAAGAAACGGCATAAATAAAGAACTTACATATGGACAACTTAATCCCTATATGCAGATTATATTATTGGTTTGTATCTATAAAGTTAGATGAGGGCTTTAACATGCAACATAATACCCTCGATAGCTCCGGACCACTCAGCAGTTCAGTTACTTTTTTTTTTTATAATTTGCCATCTGATTTTAAATTTAAAGGCTCTTACTGGAAACTAAATAAAAGTTTATGCAACGAAGAAGATTATAAAAGAAAATATGAAAGAAGGCATTTTGAAATTAAAAGAAGAATGAAATAAAAATAAATAATAGATAAAAGAATTTCATGGGATTCTTTGAAAATGAAAATTGGTAATTTGACTCGGAAATACTCTAAAGGCAAGGCAACATAAAGAAAGAATGAATGATTTGGGAAAAGATATATCAGCGTTAGAAAAAGATTTATTAGATAAGGTAGATAGAGAGAAAAAATGATTTGTTGGAGTGTAAAAGAAACGATTTTAAAGCGAGCCATGATTATGTTAATGAAGGGGTTAAAATTCGATCCAGAGCATCTTTTTATGAAAGTGGGGAAAGGGATACTAGATACTAAACAAAGTTGATGACGTCTAATAAAAGAAAGATAGTAATACGGAAAAAATTGATAGGAGAAAAAGTCAGTTTTGATCAAACGAAATAATTAAAGAGATACATAGGTTCTATCGTAAATTATATGAACAACCTGGATGTGACGATAATGTATTCAATGATAATGTTTTTTTTTTAAGGATTTGCCTAAATTGGAGTCGGCTTCGCGCCAATTATGTGAGGGAGAAATTAAACACGTAGAGTGTTGGGAAGCTTTGAAACAAATGAAACTTAACACCGAGGAACGACGGGTTAAGCGCTGAATTTTACATTTTACATTTACATTTTGGCGTGATATTAGGTGATGTACTTGTGGAAGCTTTAAACGAGACTCTTTGTAAAGGGGAACTTTCGTCATCTCAAAAACCGTCAGTTATTATTTTGTTTTGTGAAGATGTTAAGTAAAAATTATAGACCTATAGCCTATCATTATTAAATGTCGATTATGAAATTTTAGCTAAGGTACTACAAGAATTCAAAAAGTCTTACATAAAGTTATTTATATAGATCGTGTGGGGTATATTAAAGATATAAATATGTGCGAGGCAATAAGGTTAATAGATGATATGATTTTCTATACAACACATAATAATACTCCGGGAGTTTTAATGGCAATAGATTTTGAAAAGGCCTTTGATTCTGTGTCTCATATTTTTTTGCAAAAAGTATTGCGTTGTTTTTTGTTTGTTTGTTTGTTTGTTTGTTTGTTGTTGTTGTTGTTGTTGTTGTTTTTTGTTTTGTTTTGTTTTGTTTTGGGGGGGTACATTGGACCATCACTGTGTAGATGAATTCAATGGTGCTCTGAGTTGCGTTTTTAATGGGTTTGAGCTGGGCAGCATATATGTACATGTAACAAATACTGTTTAATTAGAACGTCCCCAGAATATAAGAAATGAACGTGTGTAAGTACCGCGGAAACCACGACCTAAATCTTTAGATTACGAGAAGGGTTATAGAGTTCACAATCGACATTAGTCAATATTTAGTCCACATCAATCCGCATGAATCCACATTTGACCACACTGTTAGCAGTCCTTACATTTCCTGCCAGCTTACCCGTCATAATCGTACTACATGTATGTCAATCATTCTTACGACACGTACGTGCTTTCTGTCCACATAAGTTTGGCAACACTTCTCTCCTTGCCCACGTACTGCCCTTCATATTGACCGGGTCATAAGCTGACGTTAATCCCCTCTTGAGAGGTTTGTATTTTTAACTTTGGAGATTACATACTTGGCAATAACTTTGTATAATTATGTGCGCGCGTGTGCGTGTGTGTGTGTGTGTGTGTGTGTGTGTGTGTAAAGTACATTTACTGAAAACTTATGCTTTGTCTAAATTGAATTATGTTTCTTCATCATTAGTGGTTCCAAAGTGGGTAGTGACTGAGATCAATAAGATCTGTTTTGAATTTATATGGAATGGGAAAGATCAAATCAAAAGAGTTATTTGTTTCCAGGACTATGGTGATGGTGGATTAAGAATGATAGACTATGAATTATTTGTTAAAACTCAAAGAATTATGTGGTTAAAAAGGCTTTTATATGGTGAAAAGAGAATGGGCTGGAAACTTTTTTTTTTACTTCACCTTAAGGACAGTGGGGGGAAGATTTATCTTTCTGTGCAATTATGATACAAAATTATTGAAACTAAAAACTTCTCAGTTTTATTTAGACATTTTAAGGGTATGGCAAGATATGGAGTATATTAGGAACTTTAAAGAAGGAAAGATTAATCCAATCTTTTTTAACAATAAGGAGTATTTGTGTAAAGGTGAAATGATTTTTCATGGAGATTTACTTGAGAAAAATATATATTTATTTGATCAAATTCTTGAAAAAAGTCAAATAAGAGCACTTACATATTTTCAAAATTTAGGATTAGGAGCTGAAAATATATTGAAAGTTTTGGAAATATGTAATGCAATTTTAACAAGTGGGAAATACAAAGGGAATGTATATGACTTCTACTCAGTTGATGTACAGGAATATAGTATTTCATTGAAGATTTTTGAAAATACAATGTTACTCAAAGATCTCCCATCCAGAAAGCTGTATGAAGTATTTGTTACAAAATTACAAGAATTATACACTTTACGAATTAAAGATAATCTTCATGATTTCACATTTTCAAAGAAAGAGATTACGGATATTTTTCTAAGACCACGAAGTACAACACTTCTAACAAAAGTCAGGGAATTTCAGTATAAATTACTGCATGGAGCTATCTATACAAAAGAAAACCTTTTTATGTTCGGGTTTGTTGATAATAATCAGTGTTCCTTTTGTGGCATTAAGGTAGAAACGTATCAACATGTATTCTGGGATTGTGTGTATATCAAACCTTTATGGCAAAAAGTTATAGAAAGATTGGAAGCGATAGTTTTTGAAAATGCAGAGTGGATAGATATTCATGTAGGTATCAAGGGAAAAGATCTTAATATAAAATGTTGCAATACAGTCATTTTTATCTTAAAATACATTATTTTTCGATCTAGATCGGAGGGTGTAATTCCATCTCATGATTTAAAAAGATAACGGAATATCGGAATGAACAAAAAGAAATTGCTTTAAAAAGAAACAAGTTAGGATTACATCTGTTAAAATGGGAGAATGTTACCTTTTAAGAAATAGCACATAAGGTTAGAGTGGTGTGTGTGTGTGTGTGTGTGTGTGTGTGTGTGTGTGTGAGTGTGTGTGTGTGTGTGTGTGTTTTTGTGTGTGAGTATGTATGTGAGTGTGTATGTGTGTGTGTGTGTAGGGGGATGGGGTGGACTTACATGTTTTGTGTGGAGGTGGATTTATATGTTCGGGGGGGGGGGGGGGGGTATCAGAAAAGATTTCATTCTTATGTATTATGGAATTTCTTTATTATCATTACTATTATACATATCTATTAGTATTATGATTATTATTCTATTTAATAGGAATATGATTTATAACTTGCATATTCAGGTAGAATATGGCACATATATATTGTGTTTATATACAAGTGGTATATCATACTTTATTGTGTTTATTGAATCAATAGAAATACTACGTTTATGGATTGTAATTCTGTTATAAAGTGAAATTGTTTATTTCATTATGTGAATGAAATCAAATAAAGAATATGGAAAAAAAAAGTGTGTGTGTGTGTGTGTGTGCGTATTGTGTTTATATACAAGTGGTATATCATACTTTATTGTGGTTATTGAATCAATAGAAATATTACGTTTATGGATTTGTAATTCTGTTATAAAGTGAAATTTTTTAATTTCATTATGTGAATGAAATCAAATAAAGAATATGGAAAAAAAAAGTATCCTAAGTTTTGTGCTCATCCAGTATATACCTGTCAGTTTCGTAATACCACGCAATATGAAGTTCACCACGCCCCCTCCTCCCCCCCCCCCCCCCCCCCCCCACACACACCACATAAATCTAATATGTTGAAGGTGCCGTGTCCAATTATCCAAACCGCGTTTCAAGAGGAAATACGAAAAACAATGTTAATACAGAAATAATCATATGCAATATAAATCATAATGAGTACACCATTGCAGTCAACAGGTTTGTGAAGTTGGCATGATATTGTTTTCAACCCTGGAAACGGCTCCAAACCACAGGTCTCTCTCAATCAAGTTGCATTTTATATAGCCAAATACATGTGGCAAGTGTTTATGTATTAGAAGATGACACTTTACTAAATATCCAAGATTTTGGCAAGTAATATACTTCGGTATCTTCGCAGGAGGGCATACAAGTCAACTGCGCGTAACGGTCAAATTTATCTTATCAGTTTTTATATCTACTCCCCACCCCCACCCCCACCCTAACCCTACATACACACAAAACTCAAAAACATCTTTAAGTATCCTAGTTTCTTCAGAATAATGCAAAAAAGCATAGAACGAATATGAGACTGCTATGATCAATTCTCTTCTGTATAGAATACCCCTCCCTCTTCCCCCCCCCCCCCCCCCCCGAATGATGGACATGGAAGATAATGGGGTCCATGCATACTCTCCACTTGACATGCGTAAAACTGCCCCTGCGAAATCACACACAGCGCTATAAAAGGGATCTAAATCCCTCGTTTGCAAATGCTTTCAAATAATAAGCGTCCTTACCCTAGAAGCAGAATGACATCCGTAATTCAATTACATTCACGGTTGATTAAAACTAATTCACCTTCGCGGCAAAACGGTTGAACGGTGACAATTTACAATGTAAAAAAAAATTAGATACTGTACATTAAAAACACAGCGTACAAAGTGGGAAATCGCTAGCTGTTGAGTGTGTAATGAAAAACGCTGTATAGCCCCTTCTACCAAGCATCAAAATAAAGATCCATCCCGCACTGGGCAGGGGACTCGTTGACATCCCAAACCCACACACATAACGACCAGTCAATAATTAATGTACCCCTTCTGATTCCTCCCCCAAATGTTGCAATGTATTTGACACGTTCTTTGGAATTACAATGATTAGTTTTAGTTTGAACCGATGTGTATAGTGGGGGAACACATTGTCGTAGGCTACGTGAAATAATTCAAACACTTTTTGTGATAAGATAATAAGATAAGATAAGATGATTTCATTTGAAGGACGCGACATATCCTCTTTTAAAGAACAACACTATAAATGGGTCCTTCCGTAGAGGGACCCCCCCCCCCCGTAGAACCCCCATAGGAAGGACGCCCCCCCCCCCCCCCCCTGCGCGGTTTCTCAGCTCCAACGCAGAGACATATCAATCATTCTTCTAGCATAGGAGACCTTTCTACACTCTACACTATAGACTACATCATACTACATCATTGACTTTTCAGTGTAGGACTATGTGTCGACGTTACAATTAATCTTTCAAGCCTTGGATGGTCGGCATTTGCCGGCATGCCATATTTCCGCATAAAAAGCTGACGTCAAACTACACCTTCGATGTGAAGGTTTAAAAAAACAATTATTTATTGACTAAAACGAGCGTTTGTGACATTTTGTAACCATTTACCATTCCCCCTCCAAAAAATGGTAATAAAAAGTAAATGGTAATAATGATAATGATGATGATAATTACACCAAAATAATAATGCTAATAATAATGATAACTACAACCACCACATGACATAACGGAAAGAAGGAATACAAAAAAATGAAGCCATTAACGGAAAAAAAGTTTTGTGCTGACCCCGCTTCATTAATAAATGGAGCGAGTATGTTGGCGTGACGTATGGACATACAAGGATCTCCTCTATCCTTCAAACAATGCTAACCACGCCCAGAATATCATAACTCTTCAAGCGCCTTGGCGGTATTTTTCCACTATCAATACACACCATTTCCATATGGCAGTGTGGAGGCTGGAGAAGGAGTTAATTATGAATTTCGCGTGGGGAGGCCTTTCGTGAGGAAGATGTGAGCTTAAGCACTCAAAACAGGGCGACTCCTGGCATTGGGAACATCAACGTGTGCAGAGACAGGGTTAACGAGAGAGAGGAAGACAGAGAGAGGGGAGTGAGGCAGACAGACAGACAGACAGACAGACAGACAGAGAGGGAGAGAGACATACAGACAGAAACAGAGAGGGAGGAAAAACAACTAAACACAACAAAAAGAGTAAGCCCCCCCCCCGCCCCCCCCCCCCCCCCCCCCTAAGCAAAATAGCGTAAC